>CM031239.1:766605354-767352808 GCA_018340775.1 Taxus wallichiana var. yunnanensis | reverse complement strand
GATGATTCTTTATGAAAAATGTGTGATCTTGCTGAACCAAGACTTCAAAACATTGGAGATTGGTTGTATTCGCAATTAGAGTGACTCACTTGAGCATTTGACTAATTTGTAGATTGGTGGTATCAGAAGAGGGTTCCATTGCTTTTTATAACAGATTTCTTTTATTAATAAAATGTTTTTATTAATCAATTTTCCTTTCAGATTTAAATTTTGTTTGCAGATTTTTTATATTTTTTATATTTCATAATAAGGGTTCAGATAGGCTGTTTCAAAGTAATAGTGAGGTTGTTAACCCTTGTTGATCAATGTAGAGGCTTATGGGAAGCTTATAAAAAAGAATCTCCTATATACCTTTTTTTAGAGTATGTTAAGTTGTATGATGATCACTAAATGAGCTGGTTACCGGAGTAATGATGGCAATAGTTCCATCAATGAAATTGTTGGAAAAATATTTGGACCTGTGACAGTTTTAATGAAAAAGAGGACAACAATAAATTTGTGGTTAAAAGCTTTCTCAATCATTGTGATCATCATCCTTTGACAATTGTTGTTGTTCAAGAAGAATCTAAGTGATTGGTAGCCATCAAAAGTGATTAAACACCCCTTGAGGACCACATTGGGAATAAGAAGACAGACCATAAAATGATAAAGATTAGACATCCACCCTTAGGTGCAAAGCAAGCGGAACTCCGCACACAAGATGGAGCAGCAGGATTATGTTTAAATTCATTTCCGTGAAGGAATTGCATGACAAGGCCAAAGCACAACAACCAACAAGACAAAAGGAAGTGTGTGTGATTTGATTAATAAGTTTGCAAGGGAGTTGCCTAATTAGTTTCCATCAAACAGAGGCAAAGAAATCACTCCAATTGCTTTGAGGCCAAAACAATTTAGGAGGCGGTGGACTGTAATGAGTCCGATATTGCATAAAGATTAAGATAGGACGAAGATTGGAATAAATTTAGTCTAGAAAATAGGATAAGAACAAAACAAAGCTATTCTATGAAGTAGGATGAGAATAAAGCATAAAGCTATTCTAGGAAAAATAGAAAGAGAATAAAGCATAAGTCTATTTTATGTAAATAGAACAAAGCAAATATAGACTTGAAAAGACAATAGATTGTTTTTAAAGAATAACCTTACAAGATTGCTTTTGAAAACTAAATCAAGGATAGAGTTATTTTTAAAGAGGCTTCCTTGTCTATAAGTATGGCAAGGCTTATTCCATTCAGGAGATTATTCTTTAAAAAATCGTGTGACCTGGTTGAACAAGCATATTACTACATCAAAGATTGGTAAACTTTGCAATTGAAGTTTTTTTATATATCAGAACAGATTTTATTGCTTTTATAGTATATAGTTTTTTTAATCTCAGATATATTGTTTGAAGGAATGTTTTCAGAATTTGAGTTCATAACACTCATATCAGAACGAGTGGGTTCATATGACTCCTACAAATGGCTAGTTGTGACTATCACGAAGGTATTAGAGCAAGCAGAGAATTTTCTCACCAGAAGTTAGAGCCATAAATTCTCGCCACATTTGAAAACATTGAGGAGCACACATGAACAACCTAAGGAGAAACATTGAGTTCCAACAAAGAAACATATGCTCAAATCCTTAATGCAATACGAGGATAGTCATTGTAAGAGATCAGCTAATCATCTTGTTCAGGGTTTGAAATCACATCTTAAGGATTCAATGGCAACTTTAAAACCTGCTACCAAGGGATATGGACTCTATTGCAAGCAGAAGGCACAACCCAACTCATAAGTTTCTGCAAATGCTTGGAGTTAGAATGATGCTAGCAACCTCAATTACTGATAATCAGTTTCCCCCTCATGATAAGCATAAAATACAACAAAAAGAAACACTAAAGCCAATAGAACACAAAAAGCGGTTACAATGTTTGAGAAATTAGTAACTACCTTTGTCAGATTGATCTCTCGCATGGCAAAGACAGCAAGTGCCTTGAAAAGGACTCCAGGCCCTTCTTCTAGAGTAAAAACTATGCTTGTCTGGCAACATTGCACAATGAAAACCATGAGCATAAGCATGCTCAGTTATTATTGCATAAGATAATTCATCCAAACAGAAAGGTGTAATAGTTGCTAGATTTTCTTTTGCATTATAATGATTCCTACTGGCCAGTTTCTTGGTTCCTTCTCTGAAGCAATGCCACTTCATTTACATTTGTTAAAATACTGCAGAATTTTCTCAAACAAGATATATCTTACAGATGCATCCAGATATTCTTACCTTAAAAGGCCTATCTACTCGCGGTATTATGGGTTCCCTTGCTAACATGAGAAAACGAGTAACGTTGTCAGACACATCCTGCTAGTACAAAATGATGAACAAATCATTGAATGGTATTATTATCAAAGGCCTAGGCAGAGCCAAAAAAAATCTCTGTTTAGACAGGAAAAAATATCATAGAAGAACCTGCACCTGTATATCCTTAGCAAGTATATCCAAACCATAAATTTCTGCAGCTCTTGCACTAGCAACTGCTCCCGTATCATAAAGTTTGTGATGCGCAACAAACTGCAGTTTGCCAGCAAGTCTTTTTGTGAATTTAAACTAACAAACTTGATAATAAAGGTTACCTATAAAGGGAATGTCTTCAATCTATCAGTGGCAAAGTCACAAACATGGTGTGACATACCATAATACTCATAATAGCAAAAATAGAAACAACACACACCAACTGACCTGTGCCGCACCTGCAGTGTCATCAACAGCTTCCCTGATAACACCTAACCTTAATAATGTGTGCTCACATTGTGAGAGAGCCTGAAAATGTGGCAGGAATCAGAAGCGATGCAGAAACATGAACACAAAACACAAAATTAGTCTAAATCCAGAACTAATGTTTTTTAGTTGCCTGTGGATGACTAAGGACTCGCCGAAGCTCCTCCTTCTTCACTCCACGAACTCCTAACAAGCAGTGATGCACTGGAAATTGCACTTCGCCAACAATATGCAATTTATGCCGGAGTAATAGGTCATAATTGCGATGAATACTCCCCCTAGAGAATTTTCAATAGGCAAAACAGCTCTATCAACCAGCCAGAGCTCCACAGCCTACACAAAAAGGTAAAAAATATGAGTTGAAATTTCATAGACATGCACGCATGTAATAATTTCTACCAAGCAAGTGAATTTTTTTGTGTCAATACTCTAAATGTAAAGCATGTATAAGCCCATTTCATATCAATTAACAAGTATTCTGATTTCTATGTCAACAAGGACCTTATCAGAATGTCCAATTATGCAAGAAAAGAATATGATTAATGTAGGCACTAAAACAGGTGTCAGTTTTGTAATAAACTAGAAACAATACTTTTTTATAGATTGTTTTATATTGTAATGAGTAGACAAAGGACATAATGAATGAACATTTTTATCTGATTATGTGTTGTATGTTCTGATACAATTAGTTTTTTTTTATTAATTGTTCGGTTTCTAGTTTGTTTTTTATTTGTTGGTCAGTACATTGTGAGGTTGTAGACCGTTAACTGATACATCTTCTGGTCAGAACTTACAGTCTTATATTGGTGTGTCTGAGGATAATTCAGGGATCTCTCAATATGTTTCTCCCTGATCATATTGCTGTAAATTTTACATATGAGTATATAATAAAACACCAAGTGTTTTATAATACTGTATATAATGCTTTCTAGTTTGATTATTACTCTATTCCTATTTCCTATGCTACAACTAATGCAATAATATAGTCATACTAATTACAAATTCAAATTATGAGGGTTAACCGGATGGAGTGTCGCACTAGAAAAACTCGTGAATTATGCGAAAATCGCGAAAATAGCGAAATCTGCGAAAAAGGCAAAAAGCTTGTTTTTTCAAAAATAACAAAGGTCGTGGCGGGAGATGGGTTTCCCGCACCGGGTGCCGGGGTCCTCACTAGTGCGAACAAGATCCCAGTGGGAAATGGCTGGCGAGGCGGCGCCCGTGGATCAGCCCGTGAACTTGAAGCGGAAAAGGTTGTGCTTGAATTGATAGGACAATTCGGCGCTAGCTTGGTTGTCAAAACCCTAGTTTCTTTGTTCGGGAGTCGGTACTGGAAAACATGGCGGCGGAAAAAAGTCTAGTGCAGGTTGAGCCGACCATTGAGGCGATACAAGAGGTCCCTTTCAATCCATCCCGGTTGGGTCTGATAGGCTAAAGAGCTCGGAAGACTTCAAGGTTGACAGAATCGATTTCAAAATCATTGCAGAAAGTGTACATCTCTCGGTGCCTCCTCCCAAAGCTGATTTTTCTGATTCGCAGTGAAAAGGGTGATTTTCTGCAAGTTTGTAGGCACCCATTTCTCTCGGAGGAGGATTTCAAGCTGGGTCGCGCGCTTCTAGGGCTCAAATGCTAAACCAAAAGTCAGTTTCCATGCCAACGGCTTTTTCCAGGTATGTTTCCCCTCCCCTGATTTGCTGAATTTGGTGCTTAAAGAAGGACCCTGGTTCATGAACTCTTCCAGCCTATACTTTCGTCCTTGGTCACCAAATTTTGACCCCTGGAAGGAAAAATTCCAAGGCCCCGCTTTGGTTAAGCATTCATGATCTGCCTTTGGATCTCCGCAAATGGTCTGTTCTGAAGCCAATTGCGAACTCCCTGGGGACCCTCGTGCCCATCCGTAATCCTGCCTGAATTTTTGGCGCAAAAGCTCGGTGCATCTCTGTGTGGCGATGGACCTGACTACCCCTCTGCCGCCGTCTTTGACTCTCCAAACAAATTCCGGCCCCAAGTGCTTTACCATTGAGTATGAGGGTCTAAATGCAAAGTGTTTTTATTGCGGGCAGTTGGGTCATCTGAGTAAGGCCTGCTCTTTGAAACTGGCCAAGGCTTCCAAGGAGTTGGATTCTTAGAAGGTTGGCTCTATGATGAAAGGGCTGGAGGAGAGCGAAATGGCATCACCCTTGGTGGGTGATATTTCACCTCTTTCTCTTCTAAAAGAAACTGAAGAAGTGCATAAAAACTCGGGAATTAATTTCCCTTATTAAGGAAGGTTTCGATCAAGGGCAAGCAGCTTCCCTGAACTCGCTACAATCTTGGCTCCTGGATAAAGTTGAGACAAATAAGCTTCAGTCCCTTTTAGGTGATGGCGTCTTGGAGGAAGGAGAATTTGAGCCGGATCTGCTGGTACCGGCTTTAGCTTCCTCAAAATTGGCTTCGGTTCAAGCAGGGTTGAAGGAGGCCATATGCTGGCTCAACCGGAAAAAAAGGTAGAAAATCCAAACAAGAACTGGCACTATTGGAAGTGGATGTTGGCAAACAAAGTGTCCTAAACTTTGCCAAAGTTGTGTCCGGGAAGGCGAATGTCCTTCCCTCTCCTAAATGATAATACTTTCTTGGAATATCAAGGGTCTCAACACCCCTGATAAACAATGCTTGTTTAAGCGTTATCTCTTCTCCTCGGAGGTGAGTGTGGTGTTGCTTCAAGAAACAAAGATGGCGCGGCGGAAGCTGCACTCTGGAAAAATTCAGTTAAGGGCTGGAATTTCTTCTTCTCCGATGCTACCGGGGCCTCAGGGGGCTTGGGATTCTAGTGGAAGGAATGTCAAGTTTAGGTTGATCTTATCCACCAGAATCATAGTTGGCAGTTGGGTCGGGTTTGCCCGAAACGTTCTCATTCGGTCTTCTACCTCCTTAATGTGTATGGTCCGAATAGCATAATTTCCAAAAGAAGGTTTGGCAAGACATCTCAGGTATTAATGCTCCCCTCGAGGATCAGGATGTTTTTCTTGGTGGTGATTTCAATGCTATCACCTCCGAGAAAGATAAAAAGGAGTATTTCTAGAAATCGAGCAATCCCAAAGTACAATTTTTGTTCCTTTAAAAGTAACTCTCTTTTAGATATCGAGCCCAAGCAAGGTTGGTTCAGTTTGGAGTAATTAGAGAAGTAGGGCTTTCTACATGAAAGGAATTAGAAATATTATATTGGTAATAAGGACAAGGAGTGAGGTCATAAATATTTTTGTATATTTATTTGTAAAAAGTCTAAAAATGTGGAACCCATGTAAAATGATAAGGTTTACTTTTATCGCAAATCCCCTTTTAAGTTTGAGCTTATGTGGTGAGGGATGCCTCTCGGAAAACAACATTAAGGTATGGAATGGTGGCACTCTATCAGTTGAAGGTTCAAAATCCTGGTCTTACAAAAATAAAACTTCTATAAAAGGATCTAAGATCTCTGGAACAAATCTTGGATAGAAAATCTAGTAAGAAATATCTTCCAAGAAAAGTGTGTAAAGGAAGCCGAGTTTAAAGCTGTGTTAATGAGTTAATTTTTGTCTTTATGGGGAGAGGATTAATTGTAAAGTTTCTCCCAGCCGAGTATTGGGTGGAATTAAAAGTGAAAAAAATAAGCGGGTTTGAAGATCTTTCATGGGTGAGATTGTAACAATTTCATGTTAATATTATAATTTACTTTGATATTTCAGATTTGTCATCATTCCGTCTTATCATAGTCGATGGTATTCTTGTGTTATGTTGGTTGTTTTGTTTCCAGATTACATCCACCAAAACTAAAGGCTATGCATTAGTAATTTTCCTTGATAATGGAATATTTGAGGAGTTCCGGTGAAGAATTATCATAGTGCCGAATTGGTGATGACAGTCCGAATAGCATAATTGGCAAAAGAGAGGTTTGGCAAAACATCCCGGGTCAAGAACAAATGCTCCCCCTCGAGGGTCCAATGGTTTCTTCTTGGTGGTGATTTCAATGTTATCACCTGGCGAGAAAGATAAAAAGGCGGTATTTCTAGAAATCAGCAATCCTAGGCAGATTTTTGTTCCTTTATCTCCGACAACTCTCTTTTAGATATCAAACCCAAGCAAGGTTGGTTCACCCGGAGCAATCACAGAAGGGCGAGAGGAGCTTCATAATATTGCTTTGAAAGGCCTCCCATAAATAGGTTCTTACAAGAGGTGACCCCCTAAGGTTGAGGGTCTCTCGAAGAAAAATGTTGTCTTAGAATGCTTGATTCTCCCTGTGCAATGGGCTCTCGATCACTTATGGAGTTTCCCTATCGGTCAATATGAGGACATTTCCCTCACAAATCCCCTTTTAAGTTTGAGCTTATGTGGCTTTGAGGATGCCTCTCTCGGAAAACAACATTTCGCAATGGTGGTTTCTATCAAAGTTAAAGGTTTAAAATGAGGGTATCTTCACAAAAACTAGGAAACTTCTCAAAAGGATCTAAGATCATGGAACAAATCTTGTTTTAAGAATATCTTCCAAGAAAAGGCTAGAGGAATCTCACACCGAGTCTACAAAGTTGATACTGAGAATGAGTTAATTTTTGTCTCTGGCATGGGGGAGGCGGAGTTTCTTCTGGAGAAGTCTTTACTAGCCGAACTTGGTGAATTGCTTCTGCGCGAGGAGGTCTTCTAGAAACAAAAATCGCGGGAATTATGGCTCAAGGATGGGGACAAGAACACAGTTTTTTCATTCATCCGTAAAAGCAAGGCGGAGCTCGTCTTTCATCTCCGAGATAAAGAGTCATGATGGTATTGTCCTCTCTAATCAAAAACAGATTTATGATGAAGGGGTCCGGTTCTTTACTTCCCTCCTTCAAGGTGACATCGCATCCTTTGATTCAGAGCAATCCTCTTTCCTTGACAATATCCTAACACTGGTCACTGATGCTCAAAATGTGGCCCTTCTTAAGCCCTTCACTATGAGTGAAGTGGAGAAAGTGGTTTTCTTTATGGCCAAGAACAAAGCTCCGGGTCCGGATGGTTTTGAAAAAGTTGATTTCTTTAGAAATTTTGGAACATCGTTGGCTATGATGTTTGGGGTGTGGAAGAATCTCATGCAAATCCGTGCTCAAGTGCTTAAATCACTAAACTGTACCTTTATAAGTCTCTTCCCGAAGATCCCTCAACCCTCTTCATTCGTGGACTTCAGGCCGGTTTCTCTGTGCAATACCTCCTACAAAATCATCTCGAAAGCCATTGCTTCCAGACTCAAAGGGCTGCTGGAACCTATGATCTCTCTGGAGCAATCTGGTTTCTTGCAGGGAGGTCGATTTTTGATGGTATTTTTCTCTCTCATGAACTCATTCATTCTCTCTCCTGCAATAAATCCCAGGTATGTTACTAAAACTGGATATTAACAAGGCCTTTGACAAGATCAACTGGCATTTTCTAATCAGAATCCTTAGAAAGTTTGGTTTTTCGGTTCAGTTTTGTAATTGGGTGTTTAGTTGCATAGTTGGGCCTTCTTTCTCCGTGTTAATTAATGGTAATGCTGAAGGTTTCTTTGAAGGTAATCGGGGTATAAGATAGGGTGACCCTCTCTCCTCCTTTCTCTACATTTTAGTGGCTGACTCATGAGTAGGGCCATCAACAATAAAGTTCGGGAAGGCAAATTGCAGGGATTAAGAATTACGGAGGGGGTGGATCCTATTTCTCACCAGCAATTCACGGATGACACTTTCTTTTTTGGCAAAGCCATCATTCAAGAGGCCAGAGTATTGAAGGGGTTGCTCGATGCTTATGCAATTGCTCACTGCTAGACAAGAGGTTAGCCATGTCAAATCCTTCATCTTCTTTTTTAACATCCCCCTTCTCTGGAAGCTAGAATTCTTGGCATCTTCAGTTTCAAAAAAGGCTCCCTTCCGGTCAAATATCTTGGTGTGCCTTTGTTTGGTGGCTCGGGTCGGACCTCGATGTGGAACGATCTCCTCTCTTGGTTAATTCGAAACTCAACTCCTGGAAAGGAAAATGGCTATCACTAGCTGGAAGACTGGTCCTCATCAAATCTGTTCTCAGTGCCTCCCCCTTATACATGCTTTCCATACTGAAAATCCCCAAAAGTGTTCTATCAAAGCTTATCGGGATTATGCGAAAGTTCCTATGGCAAGGTCCCTCTATGGAAAGGAAAATCCCATTGATCAGCTGGGAAACTTTGTCCAAACCCAAAGATCTAGGCGGGGCTGGCATTCTCAACTTGGGTATTCAAAACTTGGCCCTGGGCGCCAAGCTTGTCTAGAATCTCCTCACAAAACCTCGTGTCTTTGCAGCCAAGTGGTGGAAAAAAATATCTGGGGGCCCATCTTCCGGAATCAATTCTCCGCATTGCTAATCCCCCTCGTGGTTCTCATATATGGAACTTCTTAGTTGAATGCCGAGAGCTCTTCTTATTCAATGCGGCCTGGAAAATCAAAAAGGTGACAAGGTGTTATTCTGGGACGATCCTTGGAATGGTTTTCCCGTGCTTGGGGAAAATCCTGAGTTTGGGGAAATCAAGAGGCTCTTAGTTGAAGAATGGGGACCATATGTTTCCAACTATGGGCTGATTCCGAAAAATTTTCCTGCTCTATTGGAATGGAAAAGTATTGATCACCTAAATCTCTCTTTGGAAACTAAGGATAGTTTTCGCTCGGCTCTGCAGGAACGACAGATAGTGCTTTCCGGGGTAATGATGAAATTGTTCTGGACTGCGGCCTCTTCTGGGAAATACTCCCCGCGTTATGGCTATAAATTATTGCATGTTGAGCAGGAAGCTGAGGCTCTAATCTGGAAGGCATGTTGGTCCCCCTCGTGTCCCCCTAAAGCTGGCCTTTTCACTTGGATGGCTTTCAAAGGCAAAATTCTCACTCAAGAAAGGAGGAAGAGATTTGGTTTTCATGGTCCCTCAATGTGCTTTTTGTGTGAGAAGCATGAGGAAGATCGTGATCATCTTTTGCTTCATTGCCCATTCACAGCTGAATGTTGGAGTTGGTTGTGTGCCAGGCTCAATCTCCCGTGGGTCCAGCCTCTACACTCCCAAAGCACCATTTTGGCTTGGCCTGTAAACCTCCACTCTGGCGCTCTCTCCTCGATTTGGCATGTGGTATCGTGCTACTTCTCTGGCACATCTGGTGGGAGCGTAACAAAAGAATCTTTAGGGAGGAGCAAGAACTCGGTGGATAGGGTCATTCTCAAGTTGGAATGGGCTATCTCTGAGGCGGTTTCTACTAATTGGTCCCACTTTCATCACTTCTCCAACATTGACAGGGAAATCGAGCAGCTGGCCTAGAATCGTCAAGCCGGAGCAGGTGCTCAGCGCCCTTCGATCTCCTCAGCCTCGCTCCGTCGGTTATCCCGTTGGCTCCCCCACCCCGGGTTTCCTCAAACTAAATTTTGATGGAGCGGCCAGAGGTAACCCGGGCATCTCCATACTGGATGCATTATAAGAAATGAAAAGGGATTATTGGTCGGTGCTGCCTCCTACAAGCTCAGGGATGGCACTTGTAATTCGGCTGAACTACAAGCTCTGAGCAAAGGTCTAGATCTAGCGGCCTCCTTAAAGATAGAAAATCGGAAATCAAAGGGGATTCGCTAGTAATTGTGAATGCCATAATTAAAAAGAAAGCCTGTCTTGGAAACTAGACCTAGGAGTTAAAAAGGTCCTTTGGCAACTCGGGAATTTCAGTTCCTGGAACATTAAGCACGTGTTTCGGGAAAGTAATAATTGCATGGACAAGCTGGTGAATGCAGCGATCGAGCAAGCACAACAGAGATAGTGGCATTCAATTCCAAAGCGTGGGAAGGATTGGGGATATTGATCTCGCGAGGCGGATTTCAAAGCACACATCGTCTAATGATACACTTGCGGGATGTGAAGGGTCTATTTAATGCTTTGGACAAGGGCTTCTCCTTATATTTTTTTCTCCCTCCTTTTGCTAGCTATGGCTGTCCCTCGTCTGCCGTGAATTGCCTTGAGCTGTGATCTGCGTGAAATGGCGTTTCGTTCCAGGATAACAGACAACCGGTGAAAAGAATTTTTCATCTCTCCTGCATCGAAGAGTTGGATGCCATTAAAGGATTCCTGGGCGAAGACTATCTATCTGTTGTTGGTTGGCCACACGTCAACAAAGTGGCATTGCCTCTGTATTCGTTGAGAACCGTTGATAATCCGTCCCTCTAAAGCGGATGCCGTGAGTCTAGCTCAGATCAAGCTTCGACCAAAGATATCGTGGTAACTTGGCCTCCGAAGTGGCGAATTGTTGTCTGGCGTTCTGGGTTGTGCATGAGTCTTTTGCCGAGCGCGTCGGGGGTGGTTGTGGGTGTCTTCACGAACTCGAAAAATGGTTCGGCATTCTCCTGGCCTTCACTGAGCAGCTGGTGGTGTATGCCGGGACCGGGCTGCCAACCGTGCCCGCCTGGTGCTTCCTAATCTAAAGACCCTCTGCGCTCCGTTGGACCCTATCCCGCTGGATGGACCGAGCTGCGGCTATGTCTGCGGCAGGGGCCTATGACTTTCTCTGGCTGAACTGGGTGAATTCTAAAGTGAAAGTTGAAATGGAAGATGATACCAGCCTTGGTCGGGTGTCTCAGGCTGCTAGTGTTGCTGTCACCTTGGGGTCTGGAGAGTAATCCCTCTCTTGCCTAGTACTATAGTTATAGTATATCTCGGATAATGCTGGCCTATGTTCGTGTATATCCAGCTGCTTTTTTGCTCTTATGATTTTGCTGTTTTGCTTTGAAATCTTGAGGTCGGGCCTCTGTTTATGTAAATAGGGAACGGGTCCCTTCAACCCGCTTTATCTATCAAAAAAAAAAATTAAGATTTGACAAGCAAGGGACTTGAGGACCAGAATCCATTGACAGTTCAAATGTCAAACTTTCATTAACCCTGTCAAAAAAAAGAAAGATGATTACCTCAAAAGCAGTTTCAAACTGTTCACAAGGAACTGCTTCACATTTGGGATAAGCTTTAGCAGCAGCATCCTCACTAAACGCTCCAGGAACACCCTGCAATTCTCAATCAGAATATTAGGTCAGAGGCCAAACAAGATTTTCTTACAACTGCATTTGAGACAATATTACTAATCAACCTTTGATATTAACCAGCAAATCTATACCTGGTAGGCAACACGTAATTGTGATCTCTGATTCACTGGAACTGATAAATCCAATATTGACAAAGGCCCTAAACACATTCACAGCAGATATACAAATTGCAAGTAAACTTCAATCATCCAAAATGAAAGCTCTTAGATATTAGACAATAAGACACTCTAAGAATTCAGACCATAGCTCACAGACAAATTTAACAATCATGCATAGGAGGTATCCTATCAAACTTTGATGCAAGACTCATTCCAAAGTATACTCAGTTAAATTAATTAAATCAATATAAACTTCTACGAAGAACCACAAATGGTCAATAGGAACGGAAAAAGATTGAAATGAATGTGAAGCATAGGAAATGTCTAATAAATCTCCATTATGCCTAATAAGTGAAAGAAAGAGCAGCTTAGGTCAAGTAGAATGAGAAAACGCATGAAGGAAGCATGGCTAAAACCTTAAGATTTTATGTCTTTCAAAAATCTATTGGTTTATTTGTCAACCATGCACTTTCCTGACATACAAGGCCAAGAAAAGCTCGTGATAAGCTGTGTCAACCATGTACTGCCTGGTCCATGTACCTTGGGAGTGCACAAGCGGCAACTGAAGCCTATATTGAGGAACTTGGTCGTAAGTGTTAAATTCAGTATGGCATGGAACTCCATACGAAGTGTTACCTCCCTCCCTCTCTTGACGTGTGTCCTAGGTCAATCAGCATTGCATTACACCTCTTAAAGTCTTATAGCAAAATGTAATGTGAAGGCCCTATTATGCAGAACAGCTCCCATAAACATACTTAATGCACAAATCTGAATCTTGAATGGCTGGGTAAAATACAAAATAGTGAGTGCTGAGCCTGAATAGATGTGCTTCTTAATTTCTTCAAAAGAATGTTCCTTATCCATGACAAAGTTTTTGCAGAACCCCTAAGAATTTTGTTGGAAGGCCATGCAAGTTGAGAAAAGCAGCCTCAAGGTAGACATCAATCCTTAATGACTTAAATCTTTTCTTGATGTACATGAACGCCGTTATCATCAACACTCAGCCAAGATATTGAACCTACCTTGTCATATTCAGGGCTGTTTTAGCATCCAGAACAGCAAGTACAGCTAGGACGTCTCCCTTTGAGAACAAAATACAGTGTTGGCACCATAGTTACCAGGTTCGGAAATCCGATTAAATTCGGAAGGGCAAAAAAATCCGAAAATTCCGAGTTCTCGAAAAAATACGGAAAAATCCGGTTCGGAATATATATACTTGTATTATTATAAATTTATATTATTGTATACTTATATCATTATATATAGACAAATCATACAAAAAGCATCCATCTACCATAATCATCATCATCATAATGATTCTTTCAAAAGATTGCAAGAAGTTGCTTGGTCCAAAAAGGTACAAAAATGGATTTTATGAAAATAAGAAAAATATTGCCATCAATGCGTAGAGCTCGAGAAAATATATACTTTTAGAGAAGACGACACCTAAAACGGAGCCACATAATGAAAGTTATGGCACATGCAAGTTTTCTTTGCTACATCTTCCCGGACCCTTTCCAAACATGGCAATTTTTTTCCAAAAATGGCGATTTTTTCACCAAAACAAAAAAATTGCCAAAAAAGGAAAAAAATTTCCCATGAAAAAAAAGACCAAACCGGACCGGATTTATTCGGTTGCTTCAAAAATACTGATTCGAACCGGATTTCATCCAAATCCGGCCGAACTCGTAACTATGGTTAGCACCACATCCGGGGCAGATTTGATCAAAGCAGTTTGCACGCTTTTATCTTATGTTCATCTTTCCATTTGGTTCAATGAGTTGTAACAAATTAATTGTATTCAGACATTTTGGTATTTTCATTAAAGTTGATTTGAAATAATATTGGGCTTCGCTGTTTTTTTAATAAAAATCAGTTTATTGTTGTTCAAAGGGAACAAAATACAGTGTTGGCGCCATGTCTGGGGACAGATTTCAGTCAAATCAGTTTGCACGCTTTTATCTTATGTTCATCTTTCCATTTGATTCAATGAGTTGTAACAAATTAATTGTATTGAGACATTCTGGTTTTTTCATTAAAGTTGATTTGAAATAATATTAGGGTTCACTTTTTTTGAATAAAAAATCAGTTTATTGTTGTTGTCATAAAAGTTCAATTTTTATATTTCTGCCCTAGAGCTTGATAAAATATCCAAATTTGTTAGAAATTATTTATCAAGGATATTGCGGTGGTGTCAGGGCAAATTTCCTCCCAACTTGTAGAAGAGGGAAAAAAATTGTAGTTTTGAACTTTATGCAAGGTAGTGACAGAGAAGTCAGGAACCAACAAAGGGAAAAAAATAAAGCTACAGAACAGCTAGAAGTCATGGGTAACAGAGACCCATAAGATGTACGTTTCAACAAGCTTGTGTAGGGACAAGAACGTTTAGCAAATATGAGGGTTCAGTTAGTCCACACCATGCAAAACATGAACATGCAAAGAGCTCCAAATGGTGAGGGAAGTTCTTCGAGGTGAACAATAACCAGCACACTCAGAGGAACAGCCGCTAGTTCTATTGCTAGGCCCTTCCAACCTAATTTCCTTCGTAGGGAAGAAGCAGTTCCAGAGGTTAAAATTCAGCCATCTATAAAGGATGATATTGTTGCCAGCTACGAGGAGTAAAGGGTACTTCTAGATGAAATTAAAAAGGCTATATCACTCACCAATTTTATAAATGTGAAAAAAAGGAGTGGACCAAGAGCTGATCCTACACCACAAACTAATTAGAGAGACCTGTAGCAGGCAATAGAGAAGTTGTCACTCCCTACTTTTGATGGCTCTAATAAGAGTACAACTCGTGCATGGATACAAAATTTGGATACCTTCTTATCCCTCATGCCCATGTTGGAAGAGGAAGCCAACAAATTTGCAACCCTTCATCTAGAAGATATAGCAAATGAGTGGTGGTACCATGGGCTAATCACAAAAGGACACAATCACATCCACTTATATGGTGAGTTTAGTGATAGGTTGATTGAAAGATCCCCAATAATTTCTTTTTCCCAAATCAGAATTTTTATGAATTGCAAATGACAAACTAGGGTTTTTGAAACCCTTGGAGATCGATCTAGGGCAAACTGGATTTTATTCCAGCCAAAGCGACTAGGGTTTTTGATAAAACTCAATGCAAATGTTTCCAAAAAATTATACTTTCTATTCCACTTGATTTCTAATATTTTTAAAAGCCAAAATTCATTAAAAATCAGATTTATATGCAGATGAATAATTCAGAAAAACAGATCTGAAATCTGATTTCAAACTGGCTGGAAACCCTTCAAATATTGCTCAGAAAAATATAAATTTGCAGCCTTCTGATTTATAAAAATATAGGAATGCTTGACAATAATTTTCAAAGGAAAATACCTCTGGAATATGCCCCAAACAACTCCTAAACTGGGTCGATCCACTGCTGCAATTTGATCACCAAAATAACACCAAATACTGCTGGAAACTTGACTGAAAAATCTGAATTAGCTCGCTGGAAATTTCTGAGTGAAATCCCCTCTCAATCCCTTGGGGTTTTCGTCCGCAAGAGATAAATCCACAAGGGTTTTTGTCCTTGGAATTTCTTACAAAAGCTGGAAGCTCTTTGCAATGAAAATTTGATAATAAAATTTTGGATATCCCTCAAGCAAGTCGACTTGCTCATATAAAAGAAAAACAGCCCAAAAGCACCTCCAAAATCAGCCAATGATATTATTTTATCCTCCCTAGGCTGGTCGCATTTTTCCTTATGGGCCAATTGTCACACTTCCCTTTTTTTTATCCCCCAAGCAAGTCGCATTTTTCCCCTTAATACAATTAAAATTAATTGTATTTTAACATTGACATTTTATTTTAATAATAAGCTTTATTATTTATTATATGTGCAACTTATAATATTATTTTTTTAAATATTTGCACAATATAATAAAATAATAAAACTTAGTCACCCTTGACACTTCTTTTGGCCGTCGGGTAGACAAAAAGGGCCAAAGGTCTTCGTCCTAGCTCCTTCGGAAAGAGGGGACATTACATTGATAAAGAGATTTTTGTGAGTTGATCCAAAAATTTATTTCCAAGAATTAGCTCAACTCAAACTACATTTAGTAAGTGACTATGTAGCTGAATTTCAAAAGCTTTTGTGATGGTACCTGATGTGACAAAGAGGTGATTGGTTGTTTTGTTCATAGAAGGTTTAATCTGAATCTCTGAGGGGTTTAGTGAAAGCTTTCAGCCCTACCTCTCTACAAGGAACCATAAAAAGGCTTTGGATTTGGAGACTTGGGCCCCAAAAGGAGATATCAGCCTATAGGACAACCTACAACACAGCTAAAACCAGCACCTTATGGGCAACAGAAAAAACCATTTCAACAAGGTGGTTTTCAACAAAAGGAGCTGCCTAAAACCAACAAGGAGATAGAAACAAGAAATGAACTCAGAAGGAAGAAATTGTTTTTCACTTGCAGAGATCCTTGGGGACCGGGTCATAGATGTCTTCCCAAAGGACAAGTGCACTATATAGAGGTGATATCAGATGATGAAGTGGAAGAAGAGGAACCGAAAGTGGACAAAGAAGAGGAAGAGCATGTAATGTCCCCTTTTTCAAACTAGCACCAATTAAAGACTTCTTGCCATTCCTCTTCTCATGGCCAAGAAGGAATTGCACAAGGGAAGTCCTTGGGTTTCGTTTTTATTTTCTTTTATTGTTATTAATGTTTTTCTTTGGTGTTTTACTCCCTAAGGCAGGTCGGTTGGGATTATAATGCTCCCAACATGAAATTAAAAGATAAAGTAAAGCTCATTAAGAGGTCGGCAAGGTTGGGAAGTT
The DNA here is from genome assembly GCA_018340775.1 of Taxus wallichiana var. yunnanensis. NCBI lineage: Eukaryota > Viridiplantae > Streptophyta > Pinopsida > Cupressales > Taxaceae > Taxus > Taxus wallichiana. The sequence goes on along the minus strand of CM031239.1, from coordinate 767,336,101 downwards.
TCCAACATGGAAATAGAAGATAAAGCAAGCTTAAGAGGTCGGTCTACACCTTATGACTCTTGGCGCCAACCAAAGGGTATAAGAGGAGTCTTAGGGGCTCATTTGCACATCACTTTTGGCATATATATTTTATCTACTTGGCCTCTAGGGTTGATTGCTTTATTTCCAACTCCACTAAGGGCGAAAATTCATAGTGTGGCACCCAAAGAGGACGACAACCTTCCTTGTGGCATTTGGAGAACGAAAACTCTCCAAATTGGGTGGTGTGAAGGAAATTATTAAAGATCCTCTTGCTGGTTTATATCTAGGGCATCAAGAAGAAGACCTACAAAGAGCTTTTGCATGATTTGGAGTCCCTCTCCTAGGGAGCGACTAGGGTTGGAGTCATTTTAAGTGCCTTCTAGGGCACGGCACTCATTTATTATTTGATATTCAGACTTGACATAATTTATAAGGCTGAAATCATTCATATTTGGTCATTGTTGGGGTTTGGAAACCTCCATTTTGATTATTTCTCTTAGTTGTACTTCTGTTGTTGATAAATTAATTGCCAGTTGTATTTGAGATTGATTTTCATGGTGAAAATTGTTCTAAAGTATTCCTAAAAGGTTTATAAATATTGTGGATGAGTTTTAGGGTGATATTTGGGTGAAATCTTGTTGTTTACAAGTTGTTATTCCTAAAATCAGACTGTTGTATGTCTTGTAGAGACTGATTTAATTTTCAATTTGTTGGTCCAAAATCATATTTAAATCAGATTGGGGTTTGTGTTATTTACTTGTTTTTCAGTTTCAGCCCTAGAAAGGGACATTACAAGTCGATGGCTGAAAATAAAGGAGAAGAAAAGACTCCAGATGGTACTCTTGCTACACTTTCAGGTGCTCCTAGGTATCATCCTTTCAAAGTTCGTGGAGTACTTCATGGGCATAAGGTAACTATTTTGATTGATAGTGGGGCAACTCACAACTTTATTGATGAGGGTTTGGTAGCCCAAAGAGGATTGAAAACAGAGGATTTCCAGGGTTTTAATGTTATTGTAGTTGATGGCTTTACTATTCCATGCACCAAGAGGGTGAAGGGATTGGAGATTACTCTTGGTAAGCACAAGGTTTGTGATGATTTCTATGTGGTAGGCATAGGAGAAACCAATGTGGTTTTGGGAGTGCAATGGTTGCATTCAATTGGAGAATTCACACAGAATTACCAAACTATGGAGCTAAAATTCAAAACCAATGGAGAAGAGGTTGTACTTCATGGTATGGCCAATGGAGCACCTAAGGCTATCACAACAAAGCGGATGGAGAGAGCTTTTTGTAAGGGACAAGTAGCTTGGGCAGCCCATTGTTTGGTGAGTATTTCCACTTCTAATACTAATGATAGATCTTATCATGTGGATATACAATCTATTTTGGACAGGCATAGTATAGTATTCAATGATTTACCATCAGGATTGCCACCGGATAGAGGATTCCAACACATCATAGAGCTGGAAACAAGTTCTAAACCTATCATGATTACTCCTTACGCCATCCTAGAGTTTACAAAGAGGAGATTGAGAAGACAATCAAGGAGATTTTGAAGATGAGGCAAATCTGGCATAGTTCTAGCCCTTTTACTTCTTCCATTGTTTTGGTGAAGAAGAAGGATGGGACAATGAGGATGTGCATCGATTACCGTGTTTTGAATAAGAAGACTATCAAAAACAAGTACCTAATACCCATGCTCGATGAATTGATAGATGAATTGCATGGAGAGGTGTATTTATCCAAAATTGATTTGAGATCCGGCTAGCACCAAATCAAGGTAAGAGATGAAAATGTGCACAAAACCGCTTTTTGTTGTCATTTTGGGCATTTTGATTCTAGCAATGCCTTTTGGTTTAACCAATGCTCCAGCTACTTTCCAATCATGCATGAACCATGTTTTTAGTGAGCACTTGAGGAAATTTGTTCTAGTATTCTTTGATGACATTTTGGTGTACAGTAAGACTTGGGAAGAGCACCTAAAACACTTGGATACAATGCTGGAAATTTTGGAACAACAAGCTCTTTTTGCAAAAGAATCCAAGTGTGAGTTTGGAATGACTGAAATTTTATACTTGGGACATGTCATTAGTGCCCAAGGAGTATAGGTTGATCAAGAGAAGATCCAAGCAATATTAGATTGGCCTCCACCCACCACTTTGACACAATTGAGGGGATTCTTTGGTCTTTGCAATTACAAGTGGTTTGTGAGAGGGTTTTCACAACTTGTTGTCCCATTGACTGATTTGACAAAGAAAGGAGCTTTCAGTTGGTTCGAAACAGCCCAAACAGCCTTTGATAAACTCAAAGAGGTAATGAGTTCTTGCCTAGTATTGGTTGTTCCTGATTTTTCTATTCCTTTTGTGTTAGAATGTGATGCATCAGGGGAAGGAGTAGGGGTTGTTTTGATGCAAAAGGGGCATCCCATAGCCTTTGAGAGCCAAAACTTAGTGAAGTAGAGCGTGGATTTTCTATTTATGACAAAAAATGTTGACCATCATGCATGCATTGGCAAAATTCCGGTAATATTTGGTTTGTGGCAAGTTTGTGGTCAAGATTGATCACAATAGTTTGAAGTTCTTTCTTGGCCAAAAGGACTTGAATGACAGGCAACAAAAGTGGGTGAGTAAGCTCCAAGTTTATTAAAGTGTTTTAGAGGGAAGAATAATGTTGTAGCAAATGTTTTATCTAGAAAATATTTTCTATGCTCTATATCTGAAATCTTTATTGATTGGAAAGTTTTAATAATAGTAGAGTATGTAATGAATGGTTACACTAATGAGATCCTTGAGGGAAAAATATGTAAAGGTGAATACGCACGTACAGTGGTGGTTGATGACCTTATCCTCTACAAGAATAGAATCTATTTGGTACCTGAATCCAAGGTAAAATGAAAAATCTTAAGGGTTGCCCAAGATACACCTTTGGCCGGTCACCCAGGGTATTTCAAGACCTACAAGTAGATCAAGGACATATTCTTTTGGAAAGGACTCAAGGAAGAGGTCCTCCAATACATTAGAGTGTATTGTGTGCCAACAAAACAAGGCAAAGCATGTTTTTCCAATAGGTTTGTTGCAGCCCTTACCTATTCCGAACCAAAAATGGGAAAGTATATCAATGGATTTCATCACAGGTCTTCCCAATGTTCAGGTAAGAATTGTATTTATGCAGTGGTTGATCGACTCACTAAATATGCTCACTTCTTTGCTATTCCTTTTGAGTTTAAGGCTCCACAGATTGCTGATTTATTTTTCAAAGAGGTTTTTAGGCTACATGGATTGCCTAAAAATATTGTGAGTGACAAAGATAGCAGGTTCCTTAGTTTGTTTTGGCAGAGCTCTTCCACTTGACAGGGACGGAGTTAACTCCAAGTACCAACTATCATCCACAGACAAATGGGCAAACAGAGATTGTGAATAAGTGGATTGAGGGATATTTGAGGAATTATGTGGCAGGGCAGCAATCAGCTTGGGTCAAATGGCTTTACATGGGAGAGCATTGCTACAATACCACTCATCACATGTCCATTGGTATGACACCTTTCAAAGCTTTGTATGGTTATGATGCTCTTTCCTTTGTGGATTTGGTATTTGCAAATAGTAGAGTGTTGGGGCAAGAGACTTGGTTGCACAGAACCAAGATATATTGGGATACTCAAAGAAAATATCCAACATGCACAAAACCCAGTAGAAATCTTATGTGGACCAAACACTGGATTGAGAGGAATTTTGAGGTTGGTGACATGGTTTTCTTGAGGTTGCAGCCCTATAGATAGTCTTCTTTGAAGAAAAGTGGAGCTGAAAAGCTCAAACCTCGTTTTTATGGACCATACAAGATTAAGCAGAGGATAGGAGAGGTTGCCTATGAGTTGGATTTGCCAAAGCAAAGTAAGATACATAATGTTTTCCATGTCTCATGCCTGAAAAAGGCTTTGGGACAGCATATTGTTCCTTCTATTGAGTTGCCTCCTTTGGATGATGAAGGCAAACTTGTTTTGGTTCCTGAAGTAATTTTGGATTTTCGGATAAAAGAAGTTAAGGAACAAGATTATCACAGAGTATCTAGTACATTGGAAGGATTTACCTACAGAGGATGCTACTTGGGAGGGTGTTGAAATTCTTAAGCATCCCAACTTGCAATTGTTTGAGGTTGAGCAATTCTGGGAAGGGCAGATCTTATGTCCCCTTTCAAAATTAATTGATTTTGAATACCCGAGCCTAATCTTATTATTTTCGTAGGCTAAGGGGAAATTCAAGAGCGAAATAAATTAATTTAAGTGGTCCAAGGGTACTTTTATATTTTAATTTGAAAAAGGACACTTAAATTATATTTTTTAATAAGTGGGGGGGCAAAAAGCAAAAATAGAATAAAATAATAATAGAAGATGAACTTCTATTATGGGGCGGCAAAGATAGAATAATAATTAAATAAAGAATTCTATTTTGGGGCACCAAAGATAGAATGGGTTGTAGGAGCATTAAGCTTTTGGTTTTGGATGGGGCACCAACATTGGAGAGGGGATAAAGTAATTTAATATTGTTTGTTGAGCATGCATGTAACTCTAAAAGGGGCGGGCACCAACTTTGGAAGAAGGCCTTAAAAGTTATAAAAGCAGTTTTTGAGGATTATTGTGATACATCTTGGAAATTTATCAACTATTTCATAATCTGCAAGTAGCTTTTGCTTGAAGATCGTAATAGTGTTAGATTTAGAAGCATAAAGAAATACAACAAGAAGATAGAGATGCACAAAACTGCACTGATTCGAATGACTCGGGTAGGGTGTATATATTATTAGGAGAAGTAGTTACATGATCTTTAGTTACAACTGTTTTACAACCTCCTAACTGTTTAGAACCGTACAGGTTCATTATATATATTCAACACCCCCTAATGACAAACCTCGAAACAACACCAAGTTTATCTCTAAACTTGACAAACAACAAAGGACCAAGAGGTTTAGTCATTACATCAGCAGGCTGATTTGCAGATAGACAAAAATGCAAAGATATTTCATCAGAATCAACCAACTGGCGAATATAATGATGATGAATCTCAATATGTTTAGTGCGGGCATGATAGATAGGATTCTTTACCATTTTTAGAACACCTTGATTATCACAAAAGAGTGAAAGAGGTGTTGCAGCAACCTGGGGAAACTGAAAATCAATCAAAATCCGATGAAGCCATATTGCTTCGCAACTGACACTAACAACAACCTTGTATTCTGCTTCCGTAGAAGAGATGGCAACAAAGTAGGCTGAAGTTTATTTTGCCAAGAAACAACTCCTGAACCAAAAGAGAAGATATATCCTATGGTAGATCGTCGAGTATCTACAGATCCTCCCCAATCAGAGTCAATATAGCCAATCAACCGAAATTGCAACTCTCTAATATAGAATGCCAAAGTCAAGAGTTCCTTTGACATATCGTAGAACTCGTTTTGCTACTCCCTAGTGAATGAGTTTGGTTTAGATAAAAACCGAGAGAGATAACTGATAGCAAAACATAGATCCGGTCGTGTAGTTGTTAGATAGATCAAACTACCCACCAATTGTCTGTATAATGATTCATCGACCGGTGGTGAATCATCATGAGCTGAGAGTTTCAACCCTACCTCCATAGGTGTAGAAGAAGAATTACAATCATACATTTGAAATTTTTGTAGCAGGTTAGTGGCATACTTAACTTGAGATATGAAAATCAAGTGATCAAGTTGCCAGAATTCTACACCAAGAAAATAGTGAAGGAGGCCTAAATCAGTCATGTCAAAAGCAGCACATAAATCTGATTTTACCTTATGAATTGTAGCATCTCCATTGCCGGTGATGGCAAGGTCATCAACATACACAATAAGAATCACAATGTCATCATCATTGCTTTTGACATAGAGATTCAGATCAGAATGACTCCGTGTGAAGACCTGAATCTCTGAGATGTTTATCTATTTTTATGTACCAGGCTCGAGGAGCCTGCTTAAGTCCATACAAGGACTTAATCAATCTGCATACCAGATGCTCACTACCACGAGCCCGAAAACCCTCAGGTTGTGTCATATACACCTCTTCCTCCAAATCCCCATTCAGGAAAGCACTTTTGACATCCATCTGATATACTTTCCAACCAAACTGAGCTGCAAAAGAAAGAAGTCGAAAAGTGACCATCTTTACAGTAGGAGCAAATGTTTCTTCATAATCTATCCCCTCCTGTTGCGAAAATCCTTTCGCAACGAGTCGAGCCTTGTACTTATCCAAAGTACCATCTGCTTTGCACTTGATTTTATACACCCATTTACAACCAATGGTGTGTTCCCCTGGAGGTAATGGCACCAACTTCCAGGTATTATTTTTAATCAAGGCATCATACTCTAGTTGCATGGTAGTTTCCCATTCCGGTATGCCTTGTGCTTCAGAGTATTTCGTGGCTCATGAATATGAAGAAGATCAGAAGTAAGAGCAAATTGAGCGTGCTTAGAATAATCAATTTGCTTACCAGTTCAGTGAGACTTTCCATCTAAGAGAGAAGACAATTCTTCCTTCCTCAAATCCTGAATAGTGGAGTAAAACCACTTAGGCCTCCGCTGAACTAAAGATGTGGTGGCTGGTTGTGGTGTTTCTGGAAGAGAAACCAACGGAAGTTCCGGAGGAGAAACCAACGCAAGTTGATTTCCTGGAGACTCAACAATCTCAGTGGGAGATTGGACAGACTGTCCTGGAGTCTGTGGAGGAGTATGAGAAGAACCGGATTCATGATCAGGCAAGGAAAGAGTACCAAACTCTATTATGACCCCTTGTTGATCGCTGCCCTCAACTGGTCCCCTTGCTGATTACAACCAAAGAAAGACTTTGTTTCTTTTACATCAACATCTCGACTAATAATGATCTTATTAGTGGAAGTATCAATCAACCTATAGGCTTTAGATTGATCACTATAACCAACAAAAAAATATCTAGAACATTTGGAATCTAATTTACTCCTCTTATTTTCAGGAACCAAAGTATAAGCAGCTGAACCAAAAACACGAAATGCTAATACCTTTGGTTTGATGGTGGACCAAGCTTCCTCCGGTGTGATGTCCTGCAAAGCTTTGCAAGGACTCGATTGAGTATATAAACAATCTGTGTTAACAGCTTCTCCCCAATACTTATAGGGCACTCTCATTGTGCATCATGCATCTAGCCATCTCCATGATGGTTTTGTTCCTCCATTCTACCACCCCATTCTGTTGTGGGGTATAAGGGGTTGTCAATTGGCGTTGAATCCCTTCTTTTAAGAAATCTGCAAATTGTTTAGAGGTAAACTCACCCCCATTATCGGATCTCAAAGTCTTGATCCGCCGGTTGGTTTGATTCTCCACCAAGGCCTTGAACTTGACAAAAGAAGCAAAGCAATCAGACTTCTTCAAAAAATAGACCCACATCTTCCGAGAATAATCATCCACCAGCAAGAGAAAATAACATGCACCAAGGACTGTGGGAGTCTTCCACGATGGCTCACATAGATCTGCATGTACAAGATCCAAGAGCCCCTTTGCACGCCAAGCACCTTCAGAGGGAAAAGGCTTCCGCTTTTGTTTTCTGCAAAACAACCAAGCACACATGTCTTGTTTCTCCTGAATAGGAGGCAAACCAACAACCATGTTGGCTCTATGAAGGTGGGCTAAATACTGAAGGTTGAGATGGCCATATCTTTTATGCCATAAAACACTGGTATTGCCTTCCACAACTAAGGCATGCAAGTTGACCGTGGCAGGATCAACAAGTCTATATAGACCACCATGCCCAATCCCTAGGGTAACAACCTTATTTTGCTTGATGTCAGACACAATACATTGTTTACCAGAAAAGTTTACAAAGATATTGGGATTATCAGTTAGTTGACTGATAGATAACAAGTTCTTATTCATGTTAGGCACATATCTAACATTTTTTACAAGTAATCTGGTATTATTATTTAGCATAATACGAACATCCCCAATACCCTCTACAACATGTGATCTTCCATCTCCTAAAGTAACTGAATCAGAAGAACAAGAATTAAAATTGACATACCAGTCTTTTTGACAAGTGAAATGTCGTGATGCTCCAGAATCAAAGAACCAACATCGAGTAGGGCTGTCATTACCGTGCAAGATGCCATGAGAGCATATTCTTCTTCGGACTCATGTTTGTAGTAGCCACATGTGCCTGCCCCTTCTACTTCTTCATTGACATTTGAGTTGTTTTGTGACAATAATAACATTTTACTTGATATTTAGGAGAGGAAAAGGATGTCTCAGCCTATCGTTTGCACTTTCCTTTAGACTAAGCAGCAAAAGCGCTCTTAGATTGTCCAAAAGTGGACTCTTGAGCCTGTGTCTATCTTCGTTCCTTTTGCAACAAGTAGGAACTCACCTTGTCAAACGTAAAAGTTTGACTCTCTCGCCATTAAATGAAGTGCCTCCACAAATGACTCATATGAAGAAGGCAAGCTATTTAGAACCAAAGCCACCATATCATCATCGTCCACCTTTTTATTTATGGAAGACAACTGGTCTCGGAGATCTTTCATCCGAAGTAGGTGCTCAGATAGCGATCCACCTTGTAATTTTACGGAAAAGAGCATATTTTTCAGGTATAAAACCCGACTCTTTTCTGATGTCTGATATTTATCCTTCAGACTGGTCCACAACGTGCTTGCTATAGTAGCATTCCGCACTTCCGGTATCAAATCATCCGACACTGACAACTTGAGGAGCAATAACGCTTCCTTATGACGTTTGTCATAATCCACGAAGTTTGTCGTTGGTCGACTTTCATCACCTCGTGATTATTTTATTACAATCACGAAACTCCACCGTTAAAATCTTATGACTCCAAACATTGAAATTAGTGCCCGTTAACTTTTGTGAGTCAGGTAGAATAAGATTTGAAATATTCGCCATTTTATTATGAAAATAATAAAAATGGAAATAAAGTATTTTGCCCACCAAATAAAACAAAACCACTTTATGCAAATACGTGGCAGGAAGTAATCAAACAACAAATACGTGGAGGAAGAAATTATACAAACAGTTCAAATATTTGTTCCTAGACTTTATTCTGCCCACACGACTTCACCTTTTCCTTTCCTTTGCCCACACGAGTCAGGCTTTAGTATTTGCGACTGCCCTCCATGATTATTTGCGATTGGGTAAAGCTTTTGGTCGGTCACGTTCAACAACAAACTGGGCATGTTTTTGAACTGGGCACATTCAGCAACGAACTGGACACCGAACTAACATTTTCTTGTTCACAGCGGATGTCTCTGCCTTCACATGATTTCTGCCATGATTTGCCACGACTTTTCTCGTATTTTTGCAAACGACTGAGTCTCCTGAGCAGTCACGTGTTTCTCCTTTTTGCTGGACGTTTTCAGACACTCAAAAAACGAGCTTATCTTCTGCCTGCGTCAACCATACTGTCGACCCCTCCTTTCATTGATGCCTATGGCTCTGATACCACTGTTAGATTTAGAAGCATAAAGAAATACAAAGCAAGAAGATAGAGATGCACAAAACTGCACTGATTCAAATGACTCAGGCAGGGTGTATATATTATTAGGAGAAGTAGTTACATGATCTTTAGTTACAACTGTTTTACAACCTCCTAACTGTTTAGAACCGTACAGGTTCATTATATATATTCAACAAATAGAGGACGAAAACCCTCATTTACACACAAATTTGAGGATGGAAACCCTCATATCTAAGCTTGGCAATTCCATCCAGGGGTTGCAGTGATCATTCAGAGTGCAAATATTCATCTAGTTCAGTTGCGCATCATTTTCAGGGTTGTTTTAGCATTTAGGACAGCAAGTACAGCTAGGACGTCCCCCTTTGGGAACAAAATACAGTGTTGGTGCCATGTTTGGGGGCAGATTTCAGTCAAATCAGTTTGCACGCTTTTATCTTATGTTCATCTTTCCATTTGGTTCAACAATTGTAAAAAAATAATTGTATTCAGACATTTTGGTATTTTCATTAAAACTGATTTGAAATAATATTGGTGTTCGCTGTTTTTTAATAAAAATCAGTTTATTGTTGTTGTCATAAAAGTTCAAATTTTTATACTGTTGCCCTAGGGTTTGATAAAATATCCGGATTTGTTAGAAATTATTTATTAGGGATATTACAAATACTAAATGACACTCATCTTTGGATGGAATTCTAAGATGTATATGGGGCCAAAAATTTGAATAAGCTATCTCCCGTGCCATGGTTCTCAAACAACATATCTTGTCCAAATGTATGGATGACAAAGTAGAACGTCAGAGGTGTCCAAACGTATGGATGACAAAGTAGAACATCGTAGATTTCAAAAGTGCAATGTAATCACAATGTCATAAATTAAAATTACTTCATTTGTTGATAGGTTGATACCATTTTTGAACTATACACTACTAAGTGACTCCTATGTTGCATCTCATTAAGTTTCTTCAAACAGCAAAGAGAATATGGATTAGGATGGGGTAGTTACTCAACAAAATCACTTAGTTGTGTCTATTGTAATCCAATTCTTATAGCTATCACTGCCAATAACGGGTGCAAGAAGTTCTCAGCAACTCAAATCTTTGTGTAGAAGAGTCACTCACTTTGTTCAAAGTCTTCAAAAGAGATGTTGATTGCTGGGGGGCAGGTTGCTATAACATTGTCAAATTTTGGATCGGCAACAATTTTTACAACTTTGTCCCACGCTACCTCAACAAGGGCATCGTATTCGGCCATGTAAAACTACAAGAATAGTGATGTTGTTTACTCTCCTCGTTGTATTGGAGGGTGAGGTCCTCTACATGAGCCTAATTTTAATGCGATCTTTGCTGCCTGTTGGTTTTTGGTGTACATCCTAGGTTTCTTCAATGAGTAAATTGTCAATGTTTCCACTACGATTTTTGCCTCACATCACATTGATCATTTGCAGCTGAAATTCACTATGGGAATGCTTCATTCTACTTTCCCCTTTATAGTTTATTGTAATCGTGTTCTCTTAGTAAACTGATATACAGCATTATAATTTTTCTAAAACTTCTCTTCAACTTTGGTAGCTACCCTACAAGCATTGCCTTGTTTCTTAATTGTCACAAATTTGAGTTCAACCTTGATGTACTTGTTTAGGTTAAACTTGTATTTTAGAATCTTGTTGTGTTGTGTCATGTGTATCTGTGCTGATTACTACCATGTGGAATTTGTAGGCACACTCTTGCATATAGTCCAATTGGCTTTCTAGAGGCACCGCCATTAGATATAATTACCACCAACAAAATCAATTAGATAGAAACTATGTTGAGAACTTATTTTAACTCATCCCAAAGGGTAAGTGGTATGTGGTGAGCTTCTTATCACTATTGCAAGGAGAATTCCGCTGGCAAAAATGTGGGACACAAACTTCAATCTCATCATCAAATTAGTTGATGGAAAGATGTATTAGCCTAGATCATGCCTGAAACGCCTAAGGCCCCCGCACAATCCCGAAACGCACGTGTAATCGTACGGCACGAGATGACGATCTGCTGTGGTACGCTTGAAACGTACCCACACCATACGGTCCGGGTACGGTTTGCCGTGCACTGCACTGCCCCCGTGGGTATGTCAAGCTGTGGGTATGTACCATCATCAAAAAAACTTGCCAAAGACTGTTTCTTTCCTTTTTTGGCAATTCTTTCCTTTTTTGGATTTTTGGTGAAAAAATCACAAGCATAGAAAAAAATTTGCCATTTTTGGAAAGGGTCCGGAAAGATGTAGCAGCAAAAACTTGCATGTGCCATAACTTTCATTCTGTGACTCCGTTTCAAGTGTCGTTTTCTCTAAAAGTGTATATTTTCTCGAGCTCTACGCATTGATGGCAATATTTTTCTTATTTTCATAAAATCCATTTTTGCACCTTTTTGTACCAAGCAACTTCTTGCAATCTTCTGAAAGAATCATGAGCTTTGATCGCCTGTAGACAGATTAGTAATTAAAAATCTTGGATAGCTTTCCAAAACTCGCGAGTATTCTCCGTGCTCGGACTAATCGTCCCACTGCCAGCCTTGGATCCATATTTTTCCCGCTTAGTTATGATGTTTCAGAAATATGTCGACAATACTATCGTGGCCGAGTGGATCAAGGAAGGTCACCATGAACAATCAAAACTCCTTGAATCTTATCACAGTCACTAAGATAAATAACTGTGATAGAGAAATAATAAATTTCAATAAGTATGCAAATGCTTCTTTAAATTTATAATTTGTATACATATTTATATATTTATATACATGTATATATAAATATATATATATATATAAAACGTACCCAAAAGCATACCGTACCCAAGATTTTTAAAAATTTGCCGTATCGGGCGCACTATACTGCACTGCCCTCCTGCACTCCGTATCCGTATCCAGACTGTCTAGGTATTAGCTATCAGTAGCTAATCTTCAAGGGCTTTTACATCAACATCTCTTTAGTCACTATTAATAATACATGTACATATGCAACATTCACATACACATACACACACACACACACACACACACAGAGATATGTGTGTGTACTCTCATATGTAGGTGAATTGGCAAGGTCTGATACCCTTGAGCTTGACTATGAGGTCAAAACCTAGGGGTACAAAAATTTGAACATTATATAAAGTAAATGAAAGAAATCTCGATGTAGAAGGCCAAAAGGGTGTCTCATATGCCTATTTAGCATTTGGCTAGGCCATGACCTAAATAAAAACATTTCTTAGATATATATATATATATATATATATATATATGATATGATATGAAATGAAATGACTTTTGACACTTTTTAAGCCAAATTCGTCTATAGGAAGATTTGATGGATTAAGTTATATTTGCAAATATTTGCATAATTATGTCTAATGTTGTTATGTTAGAAGAAAACATAATTTATCTTCTACTTCATCAAGATGCTCTTACAAATTATTTGTTCCCAAGGTGTCTTTGGAAGAATGTTTGTGTGTACACATACATGCATGTGTATGGATAGTAGCATTCCATTTACATGGTGTGGCAAAAGTATAAGTGTATATCAATTACACAGGTTTAGAACTGGAAAAACATGGCATAATAAAAATAACTAATAATGATAAAATATTACTAAAACAAGCAAAAAAATGTTTTTGTTATTTCATGCCAACTACAATGCATAGACATCAAAATAAACATATAACATGTATTAAATATGAGAATTATAACTATGATGAACATGTCATTAAGCAATTCAAAAGAATAAAAGCATTCAATTTTCAATACCATCAAAGTTTAAAATGTCAATCCCAAAAAGATTTTGACAGCCTTTTCAAAAAAATCCTAGGCATTTTTCAAATAAATTGCACTTTTTTGTTTGCTTGCAAGTAACAAAAAACCTTGGCAATTTTTGAATAAATTGTGATTTTTCAGTTGTGCTCATTAATAACAAGATTCTTTTAAATCGTATGGTAATTTTTTTAAAAATCGTGTTTAACTGGATAAATTCCGAGTTTGAATGATATATTGGACAACAAAGAAAAAATTGTCAATTGATGATTACTCGCATTTTTTTGCCAAGTAATGCTACTATATGCATACATGCATAGGTGCATATGTATGAATGTATATGCATGTCTATGCATATATACATTCATAACTATGAACATACAAGTATACACATATGTATAGATACATTTATATTCATGCCCTTTGTTCGAAATGGCCTCTGAATCCCATACATGATACTTCAAGATTAGAGTGTCAGTCTCATGTGAGATACTCCTAGCAGAAACAAACATTTTTCCAATGGAAGCAGCATCTATGATACATCTCCTCGGCTATATAAAAATAAATAAAGAATATAGAGGAGAATAAGTGACCAAGGGCAGTAATGAGAGAAGAAAAGAACAAAAGAAAGAGAACGTGGATGAAACAAAACAAATTATGGATGAATAAATGGGACATCAACCTATAATAATCCCTGGTCATCATTCAAGAGATCAAAAATTGTAATTTTAAAACCCTCGTCAAGCATAAATTATGTCTGATATTTTCCAGAACATGAATAGATACTTTTCCTTATGTATTCAAGCATAAATTGATTAAAAGTGTAATTTCTAAAACCCTCGTCAAGCATAAATTGAAACGTGTGATACAATGGATTTCCTGATCTTAATATGTCTGATATTTTCCTTATGTATTCAAAATCTGCCTTCTAAATTAGTTTCGGAATGTATCTCAAACAGTCAACATAATTTTCGCACAAATAAAGTCCAATTCATGTTTCCAATGGATGTAAAAGGCTTACTAGGAAGTGTGTTCGAATCTCTGGCCGTCAATTCGAAATTGCCATTTTCTGAGACCCCTTTGAATTCATCTAAAGCCTGTATATTTTGAATGTCATCGCCAGAACCCAGCGCACACCTGACATGCTTATACTTGATAGAAATTTTGTCGTGTAAATTACGGCTGTTGCATAACATATATCTGCTTAAATTTAAATCATGCGTTGGAATATGGGTGTACGTTGCAGACATAAACAGAGTAGCCATTTTTATTAAAGAAGCTTGTCCGCAATCATTCCCTGTTTGCTGCTTGTGATTAAAAGCCCTGTATGCTACAAATTACACTGCACATTGGAAACGGTGAAGAAAGGAAGCTAGGTCAATTTGAATTTTGAATAAATGGTAAAAGTATCTATTCATGTTCTTAAATGGCCAAAAATCCCTGTTTTCTTGTCCGGTACGAACTTTCCGCAGTTGAAACGAAATTAAATGTTTTTATTTTTTAATTTAATTTTATGTATTTATATATCTATAATATATTAGGCCATTAAATGAATAGTTTTTAATTACGCCCGCGAGATTAAATAGTGTATGGAATTAAAGGATAGCAAACATGCAGAGCAAAAAAATTAGTGTATGGAATTAAAGGATACTGGAATACTAAGAAAACCCTCTTTGAAGTTTCTTTGGGTGTGAACAAACATGTCAAAACATGGGTGGAGACAGGTAGTAGAAAGAATCCAAAAACATTTTGTCAAGGTTAAATCAACGGTCCCTTAAATTTTATATTTGTTACCAATGTGGCAATCAATTCATTTGAAAAAGTTTCAAAATTTAACCTAGAGCGCAGTAAAGAAAACTTGGAAAGCAGAACACCAAATTTGCATCCACTTTGCCCTAACAACAATGTAAAAACTATGTGGCGGAGAAGTTTAGGAACAAGATGTGACGTAAAATATTGGTCGTAAGAAAGCACACTATATCAAATATTTATTATGACAAAGCTTATTTTGTGGATTTTTTCGGTGAGGACCGGGTCTCATCATCTTCAAAGAGATGGATTCCCAAAGTAAAGTGGGAAAGGAGAGTTAACTTTTGGAAAGATGACATTTTGTAAGTGGACAACCTAGATGAGTTATTTGAGGAAGCAAAGCTTCAAAGGATTGCGCTTTGTGCTCAAGATTATGTTTTGGAAAAGAACTTGGTGAGTCACGTGGACGTCATTAAAATCTTTCATTTCATTTCATTTCATTTCTACACAAACATTCTTGTTAAGATTGTCAAAATTATATTTGTGTGGAATTCATTTCATTTAAAATATTTGATTTGTGTCCATCTCAAAGAGGATATCAAGGAGTTAACATTATATGGTTTAAATATTTTTGTAAGTTGTATGTTTTGTGATGTAGTGTCATTCCATCTCATCTCCATTAATTTTGTAAGTTGTATGTTTTGTGATGTAGTGTCATTCCATTTCATCTCCATTAATCTAAAAGTACAAAAACAACATATTTAATTTGTCCAATCTTCTTTAGATATTGTCTACCTACCAATCTTACACCCAAGATAATATGAATTTGTTCTTAAGTGAGTTATCAACGTTTTTACCTTCTACTTTATTTTTGCTCTCGTATATGTTTTTTTTTTTAGTAGTCGCAAGTGGGATTGAATTCTCTAACATAATGATCTCTCTTTCACCCGAACTACTTTGCCCACATGGTTGCCTTGACCTTTTCTCTCACACAACTTTTTATCTCCTCATTGATGTTTGGACACTCTTGCATGGTAATATCCATTTTATTCATCCACTTTATATTTTGGTTCATCCACGTGTTTTTTCTTTTGGTTAATTGTTCCTCCACTACCATTTTGGGCTAGCAAAGTGAGACTTTATGCTCTATGTTCTCTTTGGGTATCTTAGCATTTATATCAAAGTTGATCCGGAGGACATTTTGAAGTTCAGATGTTCCCAAATTCTCCCTAAACCATTACAATACGTAAGAACATTCGATGACTTTCGATGGTGTAAGGAACATTGAAAACGGAGCTCAGACGCAAAAGTTATCGTCAATCAAATTTTTGGACAACCAAGTAAAAATAATGGACTACACGCAAGGTTGAGCTGACATGGATGCGTGCACATCTACCAAGTGGACCAATCACAAGAGGACAAGTGGTAATGAGGTTTTGAGTATTGGTTTTGTGACTCCGGTCTTCGACACTCATTTACGGACGGGTGGGCCCCATTATTTGCTGGTTAGGGGCCCTCAACCAAGGTCAACACACTCTTTTTTAGGAGGGGTGCCTTTGCCTCCTTTTCTTCATTTATCTATTGCCACAATTTTCATTATATATGCTTCACAGTGTATTGGTGTTATGAATGTGAGATATCTGCAGGCATTGATATTATGCATTGCAGGGACCGAATTAACTTGCCAACTCGACGAGCTAGTAACCTAACTTTCCATAGTGCTCAACCCATATCTTCACGATCGTTCCAACAAGGCACTAAACATAGCACGGAAAACTCGTCACACTACTCGGAGCTAACTCGCCCAACTCCTCAACCATCGATGTGGCATCCCAACACCCACCTCACCGCATGTTGTCCAAACCTTGCCATAACCACCTACGTGGCAACATCCTCCACAATCTTCGTACCACAAGGGCACCTTAGCATGTCTAAAGCGAAAAAAAACAAACACAAGTGTGGCGCGACCACAAGATAATAGGGTGGCGAAGCTTATTTAAAGGCTTTACTTCATTATTATCTCATGAATGTGGGATTATTCCCACAATAGAAAACAAAGCGGTGGAGTGGGGGTAAGGGGCTTCGACCCTTAACCAACCCCATCTAAAATCTAATCCTATTCATTTTTCCAAAGCCTTTAGGTGATCTAATAATGACCTCACTTATATTTAAAGGGACTTTTTGGCAGGATCGTGAAGGAAGCCATAACAAGCGGTTAGAAAACACGCTTTTGAGGTACTTAGAGACATTTTCAAGATTAGCTTGAGACGTGGAAAGTTGTTCCAAATTCAAAGACAAAGGAAATGATGTCTTAATTTTTCCATTTTCCCACCGGAAGAGTTTTCCAGTGCTCAATTTCGAGAGATAATGCACTTGGAAGCCTTACTGAGCACGATGAACTTGGATATGAATTCGAGAGTTGATAAAAGTCTTGATTTGTAATAAGCTCTAAATGTAGGTGATATGATCTATTATTCGTTTAGAACAGGTATAATTTTTTACTTCAAGTGATAACCTAATAGATCGATTCACATTTTTGTGAATCTGGAGACGTAGTCCAAACTAGGTGAACTTTGTTATCAATTTATGGAGTTTTGTGATTCAGTTTTATTGTTTATTATCAATTTTCATTTTTAGTATAAGGGAATGAATGATTTAAACAAGGTAATAAATGGGAAAATCATTTTAAGTTGATTTTTGGCACGTTCTTCCACAAATAGACAAAGTGAATGAACAAATCAATTTTGATTACTTAGTTCAGTCTAAAATGATTATAAATCGATTTTGATCGCTTTATGAAAGTTTAAGATCAATTTATTGATGATTTATAATTATGCAACTTCATTTACAGAAAGTTATAAGAGGAAAAGTTTGATCATTTAAGAGACCAACCGAGAACATTGGGTTTGAAAACACTTAAAATTGAACCGATTTCAATCTTATAACATCTCTTAGTCGATTTTTAATGTATCAGGAAAAAGTTAAAGTAGTTACCCAGGGGGTGAAAATTGTTTACGGATCAAAAGTTGATGTCTCCAATGGGAAAGCTCCTACTTTAGTTAATAAGTTCTCATATGGAACTCGATGTTTTAATGTCGAGGCTACTTGTGACTAAATGCTTTTGAATCATATCTATATGTCTCCATTTTTAGTTATAACTTGTCGCTACCCCAAACTTCACACCCATAGAGCATCAATGGTGCTACAAGCAACCTAAGCAAGGTCCTCTTGATTATCCAATCCTATAATTTTGCATTAATGTATTGGTGTCCCAGCATTTCACCCCGAAATTTGGGACTACCCATTGAAAAAAAAAAATCATTTTTTTAATAATGGGTCTTTTCGTGTTTTTATTGCCAAAAGATGTCTGTATTATGTTAAGATATTCCCAAAGTGAACCATATGAGCCAATTTCAAAAAATACCCAGATGTTGAAACTCATTTTATCCCTTCGCAAGTTTTGTCTGTGGGAATTTTTATTTAATTATTTATTAAATAAATAAAGCCCGTTTGAAGTAAATTGTGCTCCGGTTGAATCCTGTTGAAATTTTGCATGCCAGTATCCACACATTTCAATAGGATTTTCACCAGGAATGAATTCAGAGCTTTGTCTGTGACTTCTGGCAACGTTTTTTGTTTTTATTTATTTCTTTTGTGTTTTTCTCCGGTTTTCCCTGTGGTCTTTTTGTTTAATTCCCTGGGTCCGTTCTTTGTCCTATATAGTCTGTTTATTTGCCTGGAACATCTGGAGATCATTTACGGCCAGCTGCACCAGAAGGAATCAGCCTCAGAAAGCAAACTTCTAACCAAAAAAGATGAAGTCAAGCACAAAAAGCCTCTCCTAGGCAAGTCGCACTTTTTGGAATGAATGGGTTTAAGCTGCAATGGGAATATTGGTAGTGGCAGGCAAGCGGGAATTTCTTACCTGCCTTGCAGGTACTTTTTCCCATGAAGTCAAAGTCACTTAAGTTGCAATGAGAATATTAGAGGTGGCAGGCAGGCGAGAATTTCTTACCTGCCTTGCAGGGTAAAAATTCCCATTATAAAATAAAGAAAAATCACTTAAAGCACCGATGGGAATTTTCTGCCTACCTAACAGGCTAACTTTTCCCACCAAAGAGGTTTATTCACCCATGCAAGTCGCACTTTATCAAAGGAAGCTATTTTTAATACAAGTCGCACTTTTTGGGAGATGTTTTAATTTGCTAGTGGGAATTTTGGCAGTGGCAGGTAGGCGGGAATTTCTTACCTGCCTTGCAGGGTAAAAATTCCCATTATGAAAGTCAAATAACTTAAGTGGAAGAGGGGATTTTTGGAGCTGTAGTGCAGGGTGGAAATTCCCATCAAGTTGACTTCTTATTTTTAGCAATTCCTCTTGCCAAAAAGTGTGACCCACCTTGGGTGAATAACAATGCATTTAATAATATTTATTAATGGTTTATTCACCCAATTTTGGTGCCATAAATAGAAGGAAATTCAATGCAAGTGGAAGAGCTAAGGAGAAGTCAATGATGCATGCTAAAAATAAATAAAATAAATTATTTAAAAACAACCAATAACATGCAGACTTGGGTGCCCAAATTGGATGAATAAACATGGTTATTAATTAATTAAATTGTCAGAAATAGGAAGAGGCAATTATTAAAAATAGCATGTTGGAGGTTATATAAGCATGGGACACCATAAGGGAGAGACAGTTAATTATTTTTTATGAGGATTGCAGCCCAGACATGTTTTGGCACCAAAAGAAGGAGGATTTTGCATTAAAGTTTATTTTCCACTGCCGAGAAGCTTCCAGTTTTGGCACCTAGGGTTAGAATAGCCTAATTTTGGTCATTTCTAAGCATTTGCATGTTGGTATTTATACTTAGGTGAATTAAATATTCTTTTTGCTTGCTTTACATGCAAACAAATCCTCAAATTTTAGGGCAACAAGCTTTATATGCAGATTTTGGTGATAAAAATCAAGTGTTCATGCCCTAGACCCCATCTTTGTCTAAATTAATTACAAGTATTCATCACAGGTGCTCAAATCAATGTCAGGTACATTGAATATATCTTCTGAATCTGAAGAATTTGCCAGATTTGCACAAATTGATCAAATTGCAAGGGATTCTAGTAGAATTAAAAGAAAAAGAGCTCAAACAAAGATTGTTCCAACCATGATAAAGCATGATGAAAGAAAAGGATCAGTAGAATCATGCATAGCTTCAGATTTGTTGAAGTCAATGATACAGACATAGGCCCTGAACCTATCACCGATTTAATTAACAAATCCAGATCTCATAATTGCAAAGGCTTCCAAAAAAATCATCCTCTTGTTTCTAACACATCCCGTGTAGAAGTTAATGCATGGAAAATTCCTTCTAGGATCTTGTGCATGTGCTCCCAATCTTCAGTTGAAGCCTTCATTGAATTTACTTGTATTTGCATTCACGAAGTGCTTTTCAGAATTTAAAATTGCTCATATGCAATTAAAAATAAAAAATGATGAGTTTTGTCTGAATTATTTATGGCAAACATTGCATTGGTGCATGTATTGAAGAAGAATTGCAAAAGCTTCAAGGATAAAAGGGAAGATAGGTCAAAGGAAATACCCACAAGCAAATCACAATCATGCATAGCTTCCAGATCCAGTTTGGTGAGAATCAAAGGCAAAAGAGTCAACCGCATGCAGAATATGGAAAAAGAACAAGATTGGAAGTGTTGCAACTTTCTTCTAATTTCTTTTCCTCTTTCTTCTTCTTTCTTTTATTTTCTCCAACAAAGTAATTGAGCAATCAATTAAATTATAAAACTTAAGTGATTGGTTTAAAATCGTTACTTGAAGAAGTCAATTACTTGGAAATAGGTGGCAGACATGCAAAATAGAAGGTTCTATTTTTCGTTATAAATCATGCATGTCATGCAAAGAGGAATTCAGGAGGAAGATTGCCAGTTGTTTTCCTTTTCATAGCTTCCACATGCGAGAATTCGTTTTAAACTTTCTATTTGTAATTGCCCTATATACACTATAAATAGAGGAAGAACCTATGGGTTAAAGAATCAGAATTTGTAATTAGCATTCTTGTGTTCCAGACTTTGAGTTGAAACCCTTGATAGCTTTTTGCAAGTAGAGGAATAGAGAAGATATTTCCGGAGAACTTTGTGTCAACGGTGCATTTTGCTTCTTATTTCTTTCTAGATCTATTCATAAACTTTGTGTTATTATAGATTTGATCTGAAACTATCCTTTGCTTTAAATTTTGTATTTAAAGATCTATTTGTTTTATCTATGTGCATGCGATCAACTATGTGAACTATTGATTGGGTTGCACATCTTCCTCCTTTCTTCATGCTTTCTATTATTTTCCTCTTCTACAGATATTTCCTTTCTCTTACAACTGCTTACTTGTTGCAAAATTGTCTAGCTATGGTTCATGAGCTACATAGTTAAAGTAATACCAACAAATAGATATTAGGACATATAACTAACAAAATCTTACACGAGAGCCTCATCGGTAAATGAGGGAGATTTATCTCATGATTGCCTAGGTTTTCAGCTGTGCAGAAAATCTAGCCAACATGTATCTATTTTGTATGGGGTGTAAATCCTTCTAACCCCCTTTGTATTCTTTTGTCATAGGCATCTCCCAACTAAGTTTGTTGTGGAAATCAAGACTTATAAGGTACTTACATTCATCAACCACTTACAAACGGATTCCTTCAAATAGAAATATTACAATGTTGATATTGTTGGTGTTCACTTGTATCCCTAACTTTTGGAAAAACAATTCTAGATCTTTTAAGTGCTCTCTCAAGCTATGTGTCATTTTTTCCATTAGGATAAGGTCATCTGCAGATAGGAGAAGTTTTACTTCAGAGTTTTGGTGAAGTGGACACTCCCACCTCCATGTTTGATGATTCACTCTTCTAAGTTTTATTTTGGTTCAAACCTAGTCATAGAGCTTATGAATTATTACCGTGCAGATCTCCGGAATTCCCAACTCTTCCATTTAGCTCTAGAGTTTACTTTTAGGCATAATGTTGAATATTTTATTGAAATCAACACATTAGTAAAAACTCCTCCCCTTTTTTATCTTATACCTTATCATTCAAATCTTTAAGAGTGATGGAGTGATCAATGGTGGAGTATTTTGTTTTGAAGCATGATTACCCTTTCCCCCTTCCCTTCATTTTTTGTCCAATTATTAATTTTGTGTTCTATCATACTCCCAAAAAGATTCAAAAAGATTTTTAAATAGAGGATTAACCATTATAGTACGATAATTTGATGGATTGTTGACATCTCTAATTTTCAAGAGAGGTATGATGACAATGGACATATAATCTCCAAGAAAATCATTTTCAATGATCCTACTAAATATGTTTTTAATGTGTGGTGTAAGGGCTTCCAAATCCCACTTTAAATTTTAATGTAATCACAGCTTAGCAATCTCGGTGAAGAGATACCTTAGACCACACAAACACATATTTTTAGAGAAATGTCGCATACAAGCAACATCCCTACATAGCTTATAAGAAATAATAAACGATTCTTCTATTAATCAATGAGGGAAAGATTATAGACTCAGACATAATGCATTCCAATTTTCTATTGTATTATGATAGAATCAATAACATTTCCTAAGGGATGTGATTCCTATGACTCTAATATAATAATGTTTGTAATAAACAAAAATTCAAATGAACTGAACTTCACTCCTTAGATAATTAATCTTTGCTACATTTCTACTCAAACACTTAAATACGAGCATTCGACCTTCATATAAGTTTTTGCTTGCTTATGGTTTCTTTACAATTCCATCTCTTCCTCTATTTATAAAATGTGGCTAGATAAGTGTTGTCATGCAAATGTGTAACGAGGAAAATTGACAATTTTCAAGCATGACAATGATACCCATGTGTCGAAACTTTCAATTTTTACCCTTTCGAGGCACCCCAGGTCTACCCACCTATCTAATAACCTCCAAACTGATGTTAACTCATCCCCTAGGTGAATTAGGAAAGTTAAGTCAAACCCCTAGGTGATTTTAGGAGTTCTTGGAAACTATTATTTTTGGGCAGTATTGGGAAGGGCTACCATTGGCCTACCCAAGACCTATGCAACCCCCGGAGCGGGATGGAGGAGCCAAATCTAACATGGAGGTGAATTAAAGACCTAATAACACCATGGAATTTATTTAGGAAGATTTAGGAAATATTTGGAGGAGTTGGGGTAGTTTCATCAAAAATAGGGTTCACAAGCCTAGGCAAGCACATGTGGTTAAAATATTTGTTGAGCTTGGGAAGTGATTCTAGGAGCTCTAGATGGAGTTAGGAGCTAAAAATACATCTTCAAAAAGGTAATTAAAATATCTAAAATATGGTGAAATCATATATTTCTTAACACTTTGGCACAATAGGTTTATATCTGGTTTTTTCCAGTTCAATCAAGGATTCAGTCAAAAATCTATTTTTCAGACTTCAATGGAACTCCATGGGAACTCCGATATATGACCTTCACAAGTTCGCTCTAAGGTTCAACACTTAGCCAATTTTTCAAGAGGACACGTGTCGGCACACCGGGATCTGGCGGATTTCATGTCCCTTTCATTCCTTTGAAGAAAGGGATATAGGAGAAACATAAATGCACCCAACCCTTTTTAGCCTCATAGACCCTAATATGACCTCTCACATTGTTAGTTAAGCCCCGGAACTAGCTAGAGCCTTACCTCTCACTACACGGATGATCACCAAGTGTCATATGGAGGCGCGATGTGCAAAATAATGTCCCCTTTGTCCCCTTTTCCAAAGGTAGACATGAGGGACAAGAAAATGCACCCATCCCCTTGAAGCCCTCAGGTCATCCATGTGACCCTCTCTAGTGTAAATTTCTAGCCCCCAGGAGCTAGTGGAGCCAAATGCTCGACCGTCGATTTCCGCCAAGTGTCGCATGGAGGCGCATCGTGCAAATTGATGTCCCTTTCATCCCTTAATGCTTAAGGGACATTAGGGACACAAAAATGCTCCCCACCCCCTGGTATGTGTTTTTGAATTGCTTTAAATCTTACACTTAGCCATTTTCCCCCTCATTTCTTCTTCATAGCTTCACACCTTGCCATAGCTCTGTTTCATGCTTGTCCAAACACCCAAGACACCATTTCTACTCCAAACCAGCTCCGCTATGACAACCAAATCCTCCACTCCATGAAAATACACAGGTCTTAGAGAAAAAATGGATGAAAAAACAAAAATGAAGAGAAAACGAAGATTTTTTGTCAGATAACCACAAAGTCTTCCCATAGAAAAATCTTCATATCTTTCAAAATACAAGTCGGATTGAGATGTTGTATTTTTATACTTCCTCATTTTTCAAGATGATCAAGATGCAACAAACGGGAGGTCGAATGGTGCCCTGAATCATTTGTTCCAACAAAAATCCCATTTCGTGCCCTAGCTCACATTCGTCGGTTTTCCCATCAATCGACGATGGAAACGAGCTAAAAACTTGCACATGGACTCTAAATGAAAACCTATCGTAATGGATTTGATTCCATCACGATCAGAGACAAACACTAGACCTACAAATTTTGATCTCCATTAATGGCCATCATGGCAGCTCCGTCCCCAAAGCCACTGCTAGGCGAAAATTTTACATTTTATTTCCAAGCATTCTAGTAGGTGAAATCAAGTGAAATTAGGAGGACTCGACCGATGATGACGAGCCGAGTCTAAAAAATTATGTTCCTTGCAAATCGTGCCCTGGAAAGCCACTTTCCAAAAATAGTAAGCTTTTCCTACACAAGCTTGCTATCTTTGGTAAGTCTTCATCAAAAGTGATCATGGGCAAAGATAATGTGCACCAAAGGTCACCAGAAGTCGAGTGAGTGTTTAAAGCAAAAACAGTGAAAACAATCACTTACTAAATATAGTAAGTTCCATATATGGGTGATTAGTAAAAATAGTAAGTCACCCCAAGAAGTGGTCGAGGTGAAGGTAGTGTGCACAAGAGTGAATGAAGAAGTTCATCTCATCGGGATGGTCAAGAAGAGACAAAAGTCACCTCTTACTAAAAATAGTAAGTCTCCCATTTGGACACCTGCTATAAATGGTAAATCACACTCAAAGGATAGTTTTGGCACAAAGGGACATAGAGGGATGATTACTCATGTCAACATCTCCATTCAGGATTATCCATGGGCATTTATCACAGGGCTACCATTTATTTCATCTCATCAGGATGGTCAAGAAGAGGAAAAAATCACCTCTTACTAAAAATAGTAAGTCTCCCATCTGGACACCGAAATAAATGGTAAATCACACTCAAAGGATAATTTTGGCACAAAGGGACATACAGGATGATTACTCAGTCAACATATTTATTCGTGATCATCTGTGATATTTTATCATAGGGCATTCAAGATCTATCTTAGGTAATTTGACAGTGTATCTTGACACTCACTTCATGGCTCAAGTTGTAGGAGTATCATGTGTTGGATGGAAGTTGTGGTCATAAAGAAAAGTTCATTCAACTTGTTGAAAGCGTCTGTGAGCCAAAATTAAGAAGTTTCTCAGGGTGCAAAGATTTTGGAGATTCAGAGTTCATCACATTGGAGCATTCCATCAAGTCATCTGGAAGGATCAACAGAATTTATCAGAAGAAAAAACTTTTGTCGTTGACATCATTCATCCTTCTTCTTCTTTCAGTTCTCTCTCTCTCTCTATTCTCTCTCTTCCCAATGTTCTAATTTTGCGTTGGGGTTGCACTTTCTCATGTCTTAATATTCCTAATGTAATAAGTCACATTTATGTTATAAAAAGGGACTTAATGTTTTCCTAAGAAGGTGAAGAGTCTTAAGTCATGTTGAGACATACGAAGAGTTATTAAGGGGTATATGAAGAGTCATTTATCTTCCTATAAATTGCAAATCCATTCCCATTTCAAAGGGTGGTGGTTAATTTTGTAAACTCAAAAGTGCATTGCACTTAGAGATAACAAATGAGATAGCCATTTTCTTCCATTTCCCCCTCACAATTTTTCCTCCATTCCCACACTATGTATAACTTTTGTTTAAGCATCAATACAAGAAGAAAGAGTTTCTAGCCTTTTTGACTGAGGGATTTATTGATACTTTGTGCTCATAAATTATAATCAGCCTTGTTGCTATTTCCAAAATTGTTTCTTCTCATAAATGCATGTGTTGAAATTTCTAACTAGTGTATACAGGACTCTAACTTTCTACCCGCAACATTAATTCTCGCTATCTCATTTCTCATTCCTCTTTCCCACTTTATAGACAAAGTCCTCTCTAGAAATAAATTGCTAGCTTTTCCACAGGTGGTCGTGGATTGCCCTGTTGGATCCCCGATCAAAAGGACACCACATAAATCCACATTTTCACGCGCATGCAAACATGGAAGCTGCACCATTTAAGTAGAGGGACTTTGATTCCCAGAGCGTTGGAAAGAAACCCACATATTTTTCCACCGACAAATTTTCTTGCCAACAATTTTTTGTGCCCTTGTGGGGTAGATTTAGCAACATTTGCACCTAAATATGACCACAAGGTCCAAAAATACAAATAAATAAATAAAATATCCAAAAAATAAAAAAATTGAAAAAATAAAAAAATTGGAGTTTATGAAAGCCCATTGTCAAAAAGCGCACTACTGATTCCCCGCACGTGACCTTTCACATTCCACAGTGCCCATTCATATTCCCATCATAAACTTTTCTTAGAGATGGTTGAAAGAAGATATACTAGGTTGAGTAGGTTAAGAGGTGTTGTTGATTCCGCTTTCAAAGCTTTGCAAAACCAACAAAATCAAATCAAAGATAACACCTACTATTTTTCTCAAGCCTCGTCCCCAATAGGGTCTTCAAGCAATTCACTTGGTAATCCCATCCAAATTCTGTTGATACTTCCCCTTCAAATTATCCCATTTTTCAACCGCCGTTGAGCATTGAGTTCCCTGAGGAAGAAGAATTTGAAGATGAATTTGTAGAAGCAAGAGATGGAGCAGAAATAGAAACAACAATGGTGGACAAAGAAGAAATACCTCAACCCATTGTTACATGGGGAAGAAATATAGGCCCGCTTGCTCTTGAACCCCCTCTTCACGATCTACCAACATGTTCCCACAAGAACTTTCCAAAGTTCAAAGGTGACAACACATAACATCCTAAAGAACACATCGCCGCTTTCACCACGTCATGCAAGATTCTTGGACTCACACATGAAGACGTTGCCATAAGATTGTTCATGGAATATCTCCAAGAAAAAGCAACAGAATGGTTCTATCTCTTACCTGCTAGATCAATAACTCATTGGAATGATATCAAAACCAAGTTCAAGGAAAGATTCAAATCTACTAAGGATTGTCAAGATCTCCTTGTTTAATTAGCACAAATGAAGAAGGAAGAAAATGAAACTATGAGAGACTTCGTGGTTTGTTTCGACCGATTGCTCCGCATGATACTTGGAAGAAGATTCACCATCTAAAAATAACGTCAAGAGGTTCTTCATAAATTCTCAATCACCGAAGGTAGGATTTTTCCTATGAAGAGTCCAACGAAGGAACATTGCAGAAGCACAAAGGATGACCATCGAACTCGATGATGATATCATCCTCTCTAGAAAGATCAAGAATCCCTCAAGGGTAAGGCTCAGTGTCCTAGAGATGAGAGAATAGATCCATTGCTGAAAAATTAGCAAATGAAATGACATCATTGAAGAGGGAAATTTTTTAACGAATGTCTTCTCAAAGAAACAACATAAATCAAATTACAGGAGCACCCTAAAGGATTACCTTAGAGGCCCCACCCGTCAATGCAAGTTATAGGATTCAAGAAAATGAAGAAGAGCTTGAACAAGAAAGTGAAGGTGGTAATTTTCTAGAAGTTGATGAACTTGAGAATGATACACAAATCAAATTCTATGAGTATTTTGGAGGTGATGAAGATGATGAAGAAGATGCACCTAGTTTCTCATGTGTGGTATTCACTCATTCTCAATATGAGAAAGGAGCACATCCCTCCACATTGCAAAGAAAAAGAAGGTTGATGATCCTCTGTGGTGACTTCGTAAAACAAAATAATTAGTCGAGGATCTCCTCCCACCTTGTATGGAGTCTGCACTAGAGAAAATTGATCTTGTAACAAGCATGAGGTCACCCGCTATTCCAAGTAAGTCTTCCAATGTTCCTTCCAGTTTTAAATTTAAATCTATTCTTGTAGGATCTAATGCTTCAAAATTTCCTAGTGTGCCTTTCAAAATACCCTTTGTTCCCCAAACATCTACCCATGCTTCCAAATCTATTCTAGTCCAAAATCAGTCCCTTCATCCCCCTTTTCCACATTTTCTCCCTTTCACTTCATAGAATATGCGAACAGAGCCAAGGTACATATTACTGAAACCGAATATTTGTGGACTCACCCTGAACAATTTGAGAGATTCATTCGATATATCAAAAGTGGTAGTGTAAGACCCAATGTTATAACTCCTAGTTCTAAAGGAATATTACCAAACCCTCCTGCACCTCCATCACAGAACATGCTTGCTTTGAGTGCATCACAAACCAACAAGGTTGATCCTTTCTATGTCTCCCTTCTTGTTGGATAACATGTACTGAACAATTGCATCATAGATTTTGGAGCCTCTAACAATGTAATGCCTGCAAAGGTTGTCAAGGCTCTCAAACTCACCATGATCCCACCCGGTGGCTCTTATTACTCCTTAGAGTCAAAAGAGGTCTCACTTGTAGGGAAGTTTAAATATGCACGGGTGACTCTCTCCAAATTTCCAAAAAGAAGTTTTCAACAATGATTTTGGTAGTGACATTCGGATTCATTTGGAATGTTGCTAAGTAGGATTTTCTATCAGTAGTTGGGGGGTAAGATCCAGATGAACTAGTCTTTTGTAACCATCCCGGTTAAGGGAGACATGGAAAAATTGCTTCCATAAAAGAAGATGAGATACACGGTGTAAAAAGTAGGAAATCCAAAAGCCAATATTTTGTACCAAGATAGCAGGAAGATGAATCTTTTCATAATGACTGAAGAAGAAGAGGATATTCCCATTTTGATAGGACTAAACATTCCTTCCCAAAAGAGAATGGATCTTGAAGAAACATTGAGGAACTTTGAGTTCTAAGAGGATATACCTAATTTTTTGGATGATGTGAGCCAGGAAGAAGAGGAAATGGTGCTTGATTGTTTACAAATGGAGAAACCAATTTGTATGCTTATCCATGAAGAGGAGATGTTCTCATTCCCATTTAGAGATGAAGATGATCTCAATCATGCCATCCATGGAGGGACAAGACCCTCTTGTGATGAGCCTATGAAAGGTTTGAAAGAAGAATTTGTGCAAGATATCCTAAGAGTCATTTGAAGAGATAGAAGGGATTGAGCTCGATCTTGAACTCTTGATGCAAGCAATTAATCTATAAGACATGCTTGAATCTGATTTGGAAGCCTCAACCAGTGTGAAGATTGGCCATGTTGAAATAAATCAAGATGATAAATATGATGTCTCTCTTGAGCTAATAGTTGATGGATACAATGATGAAATGGAGGTATTTTCTTTCCCATTTGAAGAAGAAGACTCTTTCCATGATGAAAATTTTGAAATAGAGGTTGTTGAAGTCATCGAAGGAAAATATCCCCTTGACAAAGAAGTAGTGAAATGTAATAAGTTTAAGGGAAATGAATTAATCCATCTAGATAGTTTCCTTGAGCTTCAAAATAAATATTCTTCAAAGACGTACAAAGATGAACCGTAGGAAGTGTTGGCTAGATTTTTTGCATAGCTGAAAACCTAGGCAGTCATGAGATAAATCTCCCTCATTTACCGGTGAGGCTCCCGTGTAATATTTGTCAATTAAATATGCTAGTATCTATTTAGGGGTTTTACTTTAACCATGCAGCTCATGAACCATACCTATATAGTTTTTCAGCAAGTAAGAAACTATTAAAGAAAGGAAATATTTAAAGAAGAAGGAAATAATATAAAACACGGGAAGATGTGTAACCCAATCAATAGATTACGAGATAATTGTATGCACATTGACATAACCAATAGATATTAACACATAGAATTATAAGAAAAGGTAACTTCAAATCTAGATCTAAAATAACCCAAAGTTTATAAGTAGATTTGAGATAAAAAGTTAGAAACAAAATGCACCGTGACACAAAGTTCTCCGGAAATCTGCTCCTTTCTATTCCTTTGCTTCAAATAGCTATCAGGGATTTCAGCACAAAGTCTGGAATACAAGAATGCTGCTTACAAATTTTGATCCTTAACCCGAAGGTTCTTCTTCTACTTATAGAATGTAGAAGGGAAAATACAAATGGGAAACTCAACTGAACTAGAACATAAACAAAAAGTAAAGATAACATCTGACAATCATCCCCCTCTAATTCCTCTTCAAGTGACATGCATCCGGGTCCATATTCAAACTTATACACATCTGTCACTTAACTAATAGAATCGTTCCACACAACTTAAAGTAATGGTTTCAAAACCAATAACTTTAAAGTTTTACAATTACATCCAAGAACATGGAAAATAGAAGAAGAAAGACACGCCAGTTGTAACATCTACATCTTATTTTTGTTTTGATACTGAATATACTTGTCAAACATGTAATTCAACATCTTCCCATCTGTCTTAGCCACAACTTCCTTTTCTATCCTGAATTGCAGCAAGCCTTCGTTCAATACCCTGATACATGCTTCCACATCCTCCAAGCTAGGCCCAAACTTCTCAATATCTGACTGCAGTGCCACCAGTTTGCTGATGGAATTCATCGTGAAAGGCCTAACAACTCCATCAATTCTCCCTTGCACCATCAGAAGAGATCCTTCCAGGAATTAGGCACTTTGCTAGGAATGGTCCTTGTGTATGAAGTAACGTTCCCGACCACTTCCTCATTAGTGAAAGCAATGACATTGTCTGGTAAAGATGATGCCATACTCTCAAGTGTCTGCATCCTTTTCAACATAATTTTGCAGATCTCCAAATGGAAAGATACTACAAACTCAAGCTGCTTCCCCTTCTCAACTGATCCATCGGGCACAATCCGTTCCGCAATCAACACCTCTCTCAGCAACTTATTTATTTTGGCCAAAGTACTCAGGTTACTCTCAACAACTATGTTCATATCTATCATGCTTATCACCAGTTGCTTTAGTTGATCTGATGCATCTTTCATAACCTTTAGGTGGGTTGGCACCTCTCCGAGTTGTACAGAAGCTTGATGAATGATCAAACCTTTCCATTCATTGATAGCTTTAACCTGGTTACTTGCATCTTCCACTTCCTGCATCAGATGATCACTCACCTGCTTTTGTGCTGAAATTGGCTGAGTGGAAGATTTAACAACCTTGGCAATGATCTCGCACAACTGAGATACCTACTTTTGAAGTTCAACTTTCTCCACCTTTTCTTTGTCAAGCCTAAGGAATAGAGCATCTATCAATGTCTGCGTGTCCTGCTTCAATCCTTTTGTGGTGGCTTGACCTATGGGTACTCTGGTTACTATTATATCTTCTGCCGTGAGCTCATCCTCCTTCCCTTCTGCCGGAACTGACATCTCAGCGAACTTCTGCCCCGACTCCTCAATGATCAACCTTGAAGTTACCTTAGCAACTTTAGGTTTTCTATCTTTCTGCCTAGATTCAGGAGCAACTACAAGTCATGTTCCTCCAAGTTGATTTCCTCTCTAGCCTCTGGAACTAACTGCGAAGCCAACCATTTTGAGAAATTACTTCTCGAGAGAATGAGAAGTTGTCGAGTGTACCACTATCTCGCGCTCTAATTCCTCTCCATCTAAAACCACTACAGTGTTGTGGCTGCCATCCTTTGAATCATCTAAAGACAAAGCTCTTTCAAATTTTGTCATCTGCAGCTTCAACATTTTTTAGGAAGAGGTGCTGAACTGAGTGGTTGAGGAGAAAAGATGAATGTTGTCAGATTCAATGGAGGAATGGCAAGTATCCTGTTGAGGTGCAACAATCAGTGAAGTACTTGATGCTAGAGAAGTCGAACTAACACCATAGTAGTAGAAGTGATCTTCTCCTTTGAGTGAGACCTTCTGTGCACTTTAATCTTTTCAGGCCTTCTGTTGCTTTCTCCTCCATGCTTTCTCTTGAGGGAATCTCCTGTGCTGAAGTTTCCCATGATTTGATTCATCAATGCTTCATCAAGGCAATATCCCTTCGTCAAGCAACTAGTTTGAAGTATTGACTAGAACGGCATCGACCTTTCCTCGATCGTATGGCAACCACCTACGCTCTCTTGAAGTACAACTCTATCTCCTCCCATTCGATGGTATGTGTCAAGTAACACAGGCCCATCATCTTTAAGATCCGCAGGTATCCGTGCTAATCCAAAGTCAAACACTTGCCGTCGTTGATAACCTGCTGAAATATTTCTTTCTAACTCGTACTCGCTTATGCACTTCATCCAAAAAT
This sequence comes from Taxus wallichiana var. yunnanensis, assembly GCA_018340775.1. NCBI lineage: Eukaryota > Viridiplantae > Streptophyta > Pinopsida > Cupressales > Taxaceae > Taxus > Taxus wallichiana. The sequence continues at coordinate 767,303,594 of CM031239.1, read as the reverse complement.
CTTCCAATGAAGGCACATGCGCATACTCCTAGGAGATTGTCTTCCTTGCCACTCCAAATGGATCAAAGTTCAGTCGTGTTGGGAAGAACTCTTGCTCGTACTCAAAGAACATCTCGCTTCAATTCCTCGGGCTTTATGAATGCTCTGGCAGCTATAATGGCCCACAGTGATCGGGAAGAATCCTGTAGACTTGTGTCATTTCGACTGTAGGTCATGCATCTCCACGAGTTGTCTACTCAACTCCATGATGACCAATCTATCACTCGGATATCTAGGCAACTTAACTGGTTCTCCTAAAAAGCTGGTGACCTTGAGGTATGTAAAATCTGCAAACTGGATGAAGATACTACCAATCCTGGACACAACTTCCCACGCTTCCTTGCTCACCCTGTTGGCCTTTAGATCGTTGTCCACCTGCAAATGAATCCGTAGAAGAATCCATCATTGACCACCTTGTAATATTTATTGCATGTGGGTACAATAAGTTGTGGGTAGCACTTGAAAATAGGGTCCTTGGAAAGAACACCACATCTATCTAGCTTGGAGAAGACACCCCTGTGAAGCTGTTGCATATACCAAATACGAAGTCATTTTGAAGTTGTAAGTACGCCTCACATTCCGGAGCTACTCACCAATGTTGTCACTAATGATTTCCAACCAATTGATTATTGAATCTGCTTTGTTGATTTCAATGGTCCTGATGAAAGCATACATCCATGTGCGGAAGTTGTGAGCGTTCGCTTCACCATTTATCCTACATAACAATTTGGTAATATTATCCACCTCTTGTACCGGATTAGATTGCGGAAGAGTTCTCGGGAACTTGGAAGGAGATTTGAGCTTCTTCATGTATTTTGTTTATTATGCCCATGCAGTCAACTTTATGCTTTTCCCATCTGTTGCCGACATCCTGTATGCTAATAGTAGTCACCACCTTTCGTGTTGGAATCTTCAGACAATAATTGATGAACTGTGCGTCCAACCGAATTATTGTCTTCCCCACAACATCTCGGACTGATCTAGATAATGGATGGTAAGACCTAGCACACTCCATGATGAATTCTGGCAACTGGGCTGTGAATGGAAATGTTGCAGCTCGAATGATTCCACTGCTTTTGACTGCACGCATGAGGGAAGTCTTTCCAGCTCTGGATCTGTCAATCAATTCGGAAAGAGGTTCTGGACCTAGATCTGTATCTCCAATGTCAACAAACTTAGAAGTGATGCATGACTCTGTTGTGCTTTCTTTTAATCTCGCTTTGCCATGGTCGTATCTATCTTTTTCTGAGTAATTCTTTTTCTCCTTATTCGGTCGGAATTCTTTACAACCGATGCAGATCTAGAGATTTCTTCAGATTCAGAGGATATGTTCAATGTATTGGACATTGATTTAAACTCCCTTTCTCTTATAAAAGCACCTGTAATGAATTCTTGTAATTAATTTAGACAAATATGGCAACCGGAACATGAACACTGGATTTTAATTATAAAAATCTGCATATATCAAGCTTGTTGCCCCAAAATTTGATGTTTTATTTGCATGCAAAGCAAGCATGAATTTTATCAACTTCACCTGAGCACCTGTACCACTATGCAAACAATTAATCAGACACAATTCAAGCTCCTTCAAACCTAGGCGCCAAACTTTGAAGCTTTCTGCAATGAAAACACCTTCTTCAGTGTGCAATTCTTCCTTAAAGGGGCGCCAAATTTGCCTAGGCTGCACTTCCTTGCTAAAGAATTAATTAATTCATCCTTATGGCAGCCCATGCTTATATAACATTCACCATTTTATAATTAATAATTACCCCTCCTATTCCTGGCAATTAATTAATTAATTAACATGCTTTTCTCTTCAACTGGGGCACTTATTTTGTGCATGCTCATGGCTACCATTAAATAAGTTAAATTTATTTAATTTTGGCTCACTACTTCCAGTCCACTTAAGCTTCACAATGTGCTTTGACCTCATCCAGTAAAAATAGGAATTAATTATATCAATTAATACTTTAAAAAGCATTATTCCTCCTCAATATGGGTTGCACTTTTTGACATGAAGGGGCTGCATTAAATAAATTATATTTATTTAATTTTAGAATTCTATTTCTAAATCCCTTTATCTTCTTTTTCTTTGTTGAATTTTCCCCATGCTTGGGCGCCAAATTTAGAAATAGAATTAATTAATTAATGCCATTAAAGTTGTCCCTCTATTCCAAAAGGGGGCACACTTTTTGACATAGCCCATTTCTATTTTTAAAAGCTAATTTTCAATGGGATTATTCACCCTGCACCGCAGCTCCAAAAATCCCATGATCCAATTAAGATGTTTGACTTTTATAATGGGATTATTTACCCTGCAAGGCAGGTAAGAAAATCCCATCAATGCCTTAAGTGATTTTCTTTTATTTCACAATGGGTATTTTTACCTTGCAAGGCAGGTAAGAAATTCCCGCACTCGCTACTTCTAATTTTCCCATTGTGACTTAAGTGGCATTGCTTTCATGGGAAAAAGTACCCTGCTAGGAAAGTACAAAATTCCCACCTGCCTGCTGCTACCAAAAATCCCATTGTAGCTTAAAACCTTCCTTTCCCCAAAAATGCGACCTGTCCAGAAGAAGCTTTTTTCCTACATGACTTCGTCTTTTCAGAGAGAACCAGACCTCCTGTGGCAAATTCCTTCTGGTATAACATCCTTAGATGATCACCAGATACTCCAGGAAAGGAATCAGACCAAACCGACAAAGGAATTGACCTAGAGAAATTTCACAGAAAACAAAACGGGAAAACACCAAAAACACAAAACATTGCCAGAAGTCACAAATAAAGCCTAGGATTCATTCCTGGTTAAAACTCTACTAGTATATGGGAAAATTGACATGTAAGACCACAACAGGTTAAATTGGAGCACAAGTTGCCTCAAACGGGGCTCAGAATAATTAAATACAAATTTCCCGTAGAAACCCCAAAGTGATAGAATATAACAATTTGGGGGCACTGGGTATTTGGCGAAATTGGCTAATATGACTCTCTCGGGATTATTTTGATGCAATATAGACACTTTATGACAATTAAAACATGAAACGACCCATTATTTTAAAAGTACGAAATTTTTTACATAGGGTAGTCTCATATTTCAGGGTGAAATCTAAGGACACCAGAAGCAACAAAGTATAACTTCGTGTAAGAAATCCTAGATGCGGTAGAAAGTATGGAAGACCCTGAGCTAATTCTTGATCTCTTAGCTCATGTCATGGCTATACAAGACAAGTACGAGGTTACTTCTTATCATCCATTCAATCTTCAAGCACCTCATAGTGGAGTAGAGATAAAAGATAAATGTGAGGTTTCTCATGAAAAAGAGGTCAATAAGCATAGATCTGGGAAATAAAAGAACTCGAAATATTCAAGCAATTGGAATGAAAATCAGCCTTGGGGAAGTGATGGGACGCTCAATGAAGAATCAACTCTGTGGACAAACATGAATGCAACTGACACTATAAAACTGATTTCAAAGGGAATGAAGGCAATGAAATTTCTAAGAAAAGGAATGAGCATCAAGAAGCTCATGTAGACTCACTCCTACCAAGTACACAGACAATCATGAAAGCACATGGCTTTCATAAACAATTAAGGAGAGGAGGCTACTTTCTCGAACCGGTCAATGGCTTCACATAACAACATCACTCAGTGTTGCCCACTCAGGGGTAACCTCTGAGAAGATGAAAAGTGCTTTAGTGAAAGCGGGTCGTCCCCCACCTTATACTATAGGTGATTTAGGTGTGTTTCTCTTTTTTGTGTGTCTTTCCTTTCCATGTGTGTTGTGTGTTTCCTTTCGTCATTTTTGGTGTGTGTGTGTTCTTCTTGTTATCTCTCTCTTGTAGGTTGTACATGACTCTGTAGGGCCCAATGGATAAGGCATTGGTCAATATATACTAAATTTGAGATTCTAGGATTCTTCATGTCATGTCTTCGCTGCGCTTAGTCCATACCATGTCCCCAAGCTAGAGCCAATTGTCATGTAAATGTGCAACGAGAAAATTGACAATTTTCAAGCATGACAACGATACCCTTGTGTCAAAACTTTCAAGTTTTAACCTTTCGAGGCACCCTAGGTCTACCCAATATGTTCAATAACCTCCCGATTAATGGTAACTCAGTCCACATTTTTCAATATAATCAAGATGCAACAAACGGGAGGTCGAATGGTGCCTTGAATCATTTTTTCCAACAAAAATCCCATTTCATGCCCTAGCTCACATTCGTCGGATTTCCCATCAATCGGCGATGGAAACGAGCTAAAAACTTGCACATGGACTCTAAATGAAAAACCTATCGCAACGGATTTGATTTCATCGTGATCGGAGACAAAAACAGACCTGCAAATTCCAAGCTCCAATAACGGTTGCCATGGCATCTTCGTGCCTAAAGACACTACCAGGTGAAAACTTAAAATTTTATTTCCAAGCATTCTAGTGGGCGAAATCAAGTAAAATTCGAGAGAACATGACTGTGATGACGAGCTGAGTCCGAAAAAATATGTTCCATCACAAACCGAGCACCGGAAAGCCACTTTCCAAAAATAGTAAGCTTTCCTACACAGGTTTGCTATCTTTGGTAAGTCTTCATCAAAAGTGACTACAACAAAGATAATGTGCACCGAAGGTCACCAAGAAGTCAGAATGAGTGGTAAAAGTAGAAAAAATGAAAAAAACCACTTACTAAAAATATTAAGTCACCCCAAGAAGTGGTGAGGCGGCCAGTGTGCACAAGAGTGAATGAAGAATTTCATCTCATTAGGATGGTCAAGAAGAGGAAAAAATCACCTCTTACTAAAAATAGTAAGTCTCCCATCTAGACACCTGCTATTAATGGTAAATCACACTCAAAGGGTAGTTTTGGCACAAAGGGACATACAAGGATGATTACTCGAGTCAACATATTTATTCATGATCATCTCGTGATATTTTCTCATAGGGCATTCGAGATCCATCTTAGGGAACTTGACAGTGTCTCTCGACACTCACTTCATGGCTCAAGTTACAGGAGTATCATGTGTCGGGTGGAAGTTGCGGTCATAGGCATAAAAGTTCATTCAATTTGGCAAGCGTCTATGAGCAAGATGAAGAAGTTTATTAGGGTGTACGAGTTATGAGATTCAAAGTTCATCACATTGGAGCATTCCATCAAATCATCTGGAAGGGTCAACTGACTTTATTGAGGCGAGAATCTTTCATCGTTAGCATCATTATTCCTTCTTCTTCTTTTTGTTCTCTCTCTCTCTCTTTATTCTCTCCCCCCTCCAACTTTCTCTCTCTTCCCAATTATCTAATTTTGCATTGGGGGTTGCACTTTTCATGTCTTAATATTCCTAATGTAATAAGTCACCTTTATGTTATAAAAAGGGACTTAATGTTTTCCTAAGAAGGCAAAGAGTCTTAAGTCATGTCGAGACATACGAAGAGTTATTGGGGGGTATATGAAGAGTTATTTTTCTTCCTATAAATTGCAAATCCATTCCCATTTCAAAGGGTTGGTTATTGATTTTTTAAACTTAAGAATGCATTGTACTTAGAGAGAACAAAGGAGATAGCCATTTTCTTCCATTTCCCCCTCACAATTTTTCCTCCATTCCCACACTATGTAGAACTTTTGTTTAAGCATCAATACAAGAAGGAGGAGTTTCTAGCCTTTTGTGACTGAGGGATTTATTGATACTTTGTGCTCATAAATTCTAATCGGTCTTTATTCTACTTAATTGTTTCTTCTCATAAATGCATGTGTTGAAATTTCTAACTTGTGCGTGTAGGACTCTAACTTTCTACTTGTAACATTATTTCTCCTATCTCATTTCTCACTCCCTTTCCGCTTTACAAACTAAGTCCTCTCTAGCAAGAAATTTATAGCTTTATCGCGGTGGTCACCTGGAGTGCCCCTATTGGATCCCTGGTTGAAAGGCCACCACAAAAATCCACCTTTTCATGCGTATACAAACATGAAAGTTACACTTTGTTTAATTCGATTCCCACGAGCATTGGCAAGAAACCCACTGATTTTTCCACCCAATGAATTTTTTCGCAAAAGTTTTTGATGCCCATCGTGGGGCATATTTAGCAAGATCTCGCACCCAAAGTATGACTGCAAGGTCCAAAAATAAAAAAATATTAAATATCCAAAATAATAAAAAAATTGGAGTTGATGAAAGCCCATTGCCGAAAAATGCACTACCGATTCCTATATTTGACCTTTCACATTCCACATTGCCCTTTCATATTCCCATCATAAACTTTTCTTGAAGCTATTTGAAAGAAGATATACCAGGAGTTGAGTAGGTTAAGAGGTGTTGTTGATTCCATTTTGAAGCTTTCCAAAACCAAAAAATCAAATTAGAGATAACCACTACTATTTTTGTCAAGCATAATCCCCATCTGGGTCTTCCATTAGTTCACTTGGTAATCCCATCCAAACTCCTATTGGTACCCCCTTCAAATTCTCCCATTTTTCAACCGCCGTTGAGCATTGAGTTCCCAAAGAAAGAAGAATTTGAAGAAGAATTTGTAGAAAAAGATATGAAGCAGAAATAGAAACAAAAATGGTGGACGAAGCATAAAGACCTCAACCCATTGTTCCATGGAGAAGAAATACATGCTCGCTTTCTCTTGAACCCCCTCTTCACGATCTACCAATAGGTTCCCACAAGAACTTTCCAAATTTCAAAGGTGACGACACACAACATCTTGAAGAACACATCACCATTTTCACCACATTATACAGGATTATTGGATTTGTACATGAAAAGTTGCCGTTAGATTGTTTGTGGAATATCTCCAAGAAAAAGTAGCAGAATGGTTCTATCTCTTACCCGCCAGATCAATAACTCATTGGAATGATATCAAAACCAATTTTGAGGAAAGATTCAAATCTACCAAGGATTTTCAAGATATCCTTGTTTAATTGGCACATCAAATTTAGACACGGAGCAAGTGACACTATTCATTAGAAAAAGAGGATCATTTTGGGAGTGACATCACTCCCATGGTCACCTCACGGTGTAAAGTGACATCATCAAAGAGGAGAGGTAGTCTTCCTAGCCCCTAGTCATATGTGATTTAAGAGGTAGTCTTCCTAGTCCTTATCCCCTGGTCACATTAGAGTCAAGCCCTTGTTAACTTTTCTTCATAAAGTCTGGGAAAACTTTTACAACCCAAATTTTTAAATCAAATCAAAGATTACTTTTTGTGAGAAAGAAAATTAAAACTTCCATAACTTTCAGGTGCTATTTTTTTAATCAAAGTGTGAGGTTTTATAGCTTTGCACATTGGTAATATTTGTGTGCCTTGTGAAGTTTGAGCTCTATAGTTTTATGGGGGTTCCATATCCAAGTCTTTCATGCACACTCAATTTAACATACAACCACTTGTTGCAATGGATATGTCTCTTGTTCCAATTCTTACATCATTCAACTATCACGAGTGGAAAGTCAAAATAAAAATCCTCTTGAGGAGTAAAGGCTTACATCGGATCACCATGGGTACATAAACAAAACCAACACTAGATGTAAAGAAGGTGAAGTGGTACAAAAAAAGTGACGAAGCCTACGATCTATTATGCATGTCCATGTCTCTTGACTTGCTCTTTCATATTGAATTTGTAGATACTACTAATGAGTTTTGGACCATTTTGGAAGGAATCTCTAAGAAGAAGGATGTAATGAGAGGTCACCGGTTGGAAAAAGAGATCATTAGTTTGATCCTAAAAAAACTTTGACACGATACAAGACTTCTTCACCAAATTCAAATCACTAAAGTTATAGTTGAAATTGTGTGGCATAGAAAAAATTGATGAACAATTGGTTCTTTTCATCCTTGTCAAATTGGGTTCCAACTATTTTGTCTTCGTTTCTACATTTCACGCCACCAGAGCACCATGGGAGCTACATAGACCATGTCATCCTTGGAATTTTTTTGTTGAATTAACTCGAGAGCAAGACAAGATTATTCAAATGGGTGCATTGAAGTCCTCTAAACCCCATGCTCTACTTATTGGATATGAGAAATATAAGGATTTAAAAAAGAGAAGAAACATAATAGCGAGGAGTATAAGAACAAGAAGGATCAAAATGATCCCACCTCCAAATCAAACTCTAGAACTTCCTCTTCTAGTGTTAAGTCCAAGAAAGAGAGGATCAAATGTGGGTATTTCTCGGTGCAAGCATGATGAAAGAAAATGTATGAAGAATCAATTTGACCATCTTACGCATCTTCTTGAGAAGAACAACATAGGCATCCCTGAGTCTATCAAAATTTCTTTTTCAACCCATGAATTTTCTAAGGCAAATGATAATGGAAAAGAGAAAGAAAAAGCATCAAGAAAGGAGAAAACAAAGGGGAGAGCCCTAGTTACGTTTTACCACCAACTCTTACATGGGTAATTGATTCTTGTGCATCGTATCATATGGCCTCTTACACACATGGAGTTCAGTTCCTTAGATCCATGTGACATGTCCTCTATATTATTGGGTCACAAATATTCTACATAGGTTTTTGGGAGAGGATCTGTTGAAGTGAGTGGAGGAACATTTAATAATGTTCTTAATATTCCCTCATTGTTAACTAATCTCCTGTCAGTCTACTAGATTACTCACCTTGGTCAGGGCTTGTGTGTTGAGTTCACTCTAGATTCAATGTATGTAAAATATTTACACAATGATGCTATCATTGCAGTGGGTGTAGTTGATCATAAAACTCGGCTATATTCCTTATGTCACTTTTTCCCTCTAGATTCTTCATTTGATTCACTTGTACTTGATGTCATTTCTGATCCTAAGCACATTTATGATGCAAGGAATTCTCTTCTAGCACAAATGAATACAACAATGATGGGGACCCACCTTTACCATCTCCTTGTAATTTTCCAAATCGTGATCTACCTACTTTTGGTCCACTATTGAATTTTCAAGGAGCACACATCTTGATTGAAGAGTCATTAGACATCGGGTAGTCTAGTACATAGTCAGCAGGACTTCCACATTCCTTCTTTGCTACTGCTTTGGATTCACCATCCCTTCATCGGGAAATTGTCTCTTCTACTTTGCATGAGGAGGAGAATTCCTTGTTTAGGAACCACACCTTGGATAGAGATCCATTATCCACTTGGTGGACTCATTGAATTTTCCTTGGTGATTCACTCCTCCGCATATAATTATTATCCTTATACCTCTCAACAAATATGTCAATGTTTTCCTAAAATGCCTTGTGATCTAGAAAGCAATATTGTTATGTCTTGGAACATAAGTCCAAGCTCTAGAAAATCTAGCACACTCTTCACCGCTCCTCCTAACCCACAGTCACTTGAAGGCTCATTTTTGGATACACAATGGCTATAGGATATTGCAGCTTCAAGTGGGTATTTCTAGTCCTACCTTCCTTTCCTTTCTCTCTTTTTGGGAGGATTTTTTCCCACCGAGTTTTCTTCTTTTCTCTCGCTTTGTGAGAGATTTTCTTTTACATGGGTACCTCATTAGGAATATTTAAGGAGCCACCTTTTCTACCCCCATAAGCTACACTTAAGGATGTTTCAATGTAGACTTTTTTCTACTATGTGATTTTACCTACATGGTCTAATTATCTTGCTTAGGTTAAGCATATGTTAATAGGGGAATGAGTTGAGTTAATTACCTTTTTGGTGACCTAATTTCTCACTATATAATGTAACCTCATATGCATATTTTGGATAATGGGATTATGCATGAATGAATGAAGAGTTTTTATTTCCTTGAGTGTTTTGGATCTCACTACTCCGTGCTTATTTCTCCTTTGTGCATTCGATCTTCTTTGGTCCCAATCCTTGATTCTAGACCATTCTAACATGGGAAAGACCATACAAGTTATCCAAGACTGGACCTCACATCCCAACCTTTTGTGAAATTTTTGATATGAGAGAGAAACATTAAAATTGAAAGTTGTGTCGTGAGTATTAAATGTTTTATGTTTCTCTCGATGAAATAATATTTCTAGAATTGATGAAAGAGCTTAGTGTAAAGATAAGCAAGTTGTAAAATGACTAGAGAGATGAGGATATCATATTCTCAATGCGAGCATTTTTCTTATTAAGGATACAAGGTCAAAATTAGCATTGTAAAATGACATGTTACCAAATTTTAGTGTCTACAGTGGGGTGCACTTATACTTTTTACATGATTCATAGTACAAAATTCCCCAAAACACAACTCAATAGGTTGCGAAAAAAATTCCCAAGTCTTCATGTCAAGTCTCTTATTCCAAGAAAAAATATGGATAAGATTGTGTGAGATCAAGCATGACTATGCATGTTTACACAAGATTTTATTCTTTTCTCTTTTTTGTGATGCAAGTTTAGAAGTGAACTTGGGTACTACTACATCATACAACCTAGGAATAAATACACATGAGCCCTAGTCATGCATATTTCACAAGGTCTTCAATGGATTATCCAAGTTTAGTAACCTCGGTTTCGTGAATCCATGATGCATCCTTAACTTGTCTACCTTTCAACGTTACTAGATATTTTTTTGTATTCCTTCACGTGCATTTTCTTTACTATTCATGAATATAATATTTCTTAAAATTGTTATTATACTTTATTTTGTAGTTGATGTCTCTAATCTACTTTGGCATGGTTTGCTTCAATATTTATCTACCCTCGTAATAAGGGTAAAAATATGATACATTTAAGATAGGCAAAATGATGATCCCATGCAAAAACTCTATCTTGTAAGCATTTGCCACAAATTTCCTTACGATTTTACATGGTTCTACCTTCTTCCACTTTATTATATGCTTTTCTCAAGAACCTCTCTTTGTGCAGTGCATAAAAACCATGTCTCTTTCCTCAAAATTTTCTCTCCTCTTTATATTTCAATGTTGTTTATATTGTGGGTTTCTCTTCCCACCTATGTGTGCACCTATTAGTGCACATCCTTCATATATTGCATAGTGTCCACTTTTTTATCCTTCTTTTTCCTTCCTAAATGTCAAATAATTTTGTAACATCTCTTAGACTTAGTCCATAAACTATTTAGATAAGTGACTTCACAATGCTCTTGCTCACATAGCTATTTTATGTAAACACCACTTACACAAGGACTAAATCCCACTTCCCTACCTTCTCTTTAATAAAACATTTCAACATATTTCTAAGGATCATGTTAACAACTTCCATCTACCTATCATTATGAGGGCGATACACATAGCTAAATGGCAATGTAATTTTATCCTTTTTCCAAAATGTGCCTCAAAATTGACATACAAACTTTATGTCTCTGTCTAACACAATATTGCATGACAATACATGTAACCTTAAAATTCTCTAAATTTTTGTTATCTATATACAAAAAATAAAATATATCATATCCTAAAATATGTCAACAACGATAAGGATAAAATTATGACCCTTATGGATTCTAGGTAATCCCAAATCAAAATACATACTCAATTACACCAATGTTTTCTCAAATATTGGTAGGGGCGTATGGGTAAGTGCAAAAGTTGGTGGAAAATTCCGTGGACATAAAAACATGAAATAAAGGAACCGTGATCGCGGTTCCTGAATTCTAGGTTCGGTAATTACCAAACCTAAAACCGTGATCGCAGAACTCTGAGACAAAAATTAGCAGTCCCGCGACTCCTTGTTTTCCTCATTTTTCATTTCAAACCACGATTTTTCCTAATTTTTTTTCACTCGAGCTTTGAATACCACCTCAAAATTGCTCATCGAACTTCTGGATAGTGATAGATTCAACCATGCCGCCAAGACGAGGAGGTAAGTCCCCGATTGTAATCATTTTTTTGCATTTTCATGGGTTTTTTGAAATGTTTGTTTATGTATACAATTTTCTTGTTTTATCAGTTGGTCGGCAAGCTCAAAATCGTGCAAACCGTCAAAACATTCCTCAAAACCCACCAAACATTCCTCAAAACCCTCCAAACATTCCTCAAAACCCTCCTCCAAACATAGATCCGCCTCCTGTGGCTCCTTCTGTCCCCACTGAGCCAACAAGAACACAAGATAATATCATTGGAAGAATCCGAGAAAATAAAATTGTCATTGAGAACCTAATTCAAACTATAAGACAAAATCATGCTACAAATCCATCCCACATGACTTTAGCTAATACATTACAAACATTGATTGGCGAAGTCGAGTCCGCAACCAACCAAATACATAGATGGAACACCTTTAGAGGTGACTGTAGGTGGTGGTATGCGGATAAACTATCCCATGCGGCCGTAAAAGACAAAAAAATGGAAAAGACCTCATTTGCGCATTATTTACCAACCCAAGAACCAATGCCCCCCCTTGCATTACTTTGCAAACAGTTCCCAATCCATTGGTGCCATGATGACCGAATCAAAAACAATTTTTGGGACCAATGGTGGATGGTTTTTGATTATCCACCATGCAACAATAATGAGGTTCCTCTTTATTTTTTAAGAAATTATATTGCATGAGTTCGTGCTCAATGAGGTCCCGAATTATTTTGACTTTTCTAACTTTTTTGGTCGAGGAGGTGGCTCTACACAGAGCGTGCACCTGGTGCATGACAGTCAACCTAGGATCCCCATGCCCCAAAACCCCCATCGCTTCGGTATCCCTCCTATAGTGAAGGAGGTTGTGGAGATTGATACATTACATGCATTGAGGGAGCTCACCGACACTCGACCCAAAGATAGTGAGCAGATTGCATCCGGTGATGTTGGTGGAGGTGTCAGTTCTAGCGCACCACACCACTATGGATCATGTGGTGTCATATGCACTCATGGGCGAGACATCATTTGTTGGTTCACAAGATTTCTTTTATATAGATGAGATGCTAGGGAATGTTTTTGGGCTGGTGCCACTGATATTAGTCTTTCACGAGGTAAATTTCAAATAAATTTAAATTATATATATATATATATATATACATACATACAATAGTTTAATTCACATGTTTGATATATATATATATATATATATTATATATATATATATATATTTGATTGTACATGTACATGTAAAAACTAATTTTTTAATTTTATTTTAAATAGCAAGAGCCGGTGAAGGAAACATCCGCATCGACATGCTAGCTACTACAGCTGGGCGTGTTTCAAACGTAAGTTTCAAGTTGTACAAACTTACATTTTTAATTTCATTTGATTGCACTAGATTATTATTATAATGTTTCACGTGTATGTTGTACATATTAATATTTTTCTCTTTTATACATAGGAGCCCGAGGGATCATCATCTCGCTCGTGGAGGCGAGGCTATTGACATGCCTCACATGAGTTTTATGCAAGTTAGTAAATCTCTTTACACTTTGTTTCTAATTACTGGAAGTTCACGTGGATTACATGCTTTGGACCTCTGTTATGTGGTGCACAGTCATGTAGATTTTAATATTGATTTGTACATGTTTTTGTATAGCTTTTGATCTGCTAGAGAGACTCCTCCATATATGCAGACTATGGAGGTTCTTTGTAGATACTGCCATAGCATCTACAGATCCACTAACTGAGGTACAATTTTTCAAATTTGTTAAATTTTGGAGGTTCATTATTTCTTATTACTTAAATCTACAATATCAAATTTTGTATGTATATGTGAAATATTTAATTTGAAAATTAATTATTTATATGTAGCTTACCCTCGCATGAGTCTATTGTTGTCCTTGCGATGCATCAACAACAAATTGATAGGGATCATGACATTGCGGTAAGATTTCACATGCATTTTAACTAAATTGTACAAGTTTCTAAATTTTGAATGTATTTTAAAATTTTGGGTGTTAAAAACTTGTTGTTTATGAATGTGTAGGTTAGGTTGTAGGCATGCTTAGAGACACCTAGGACCACATGGATGAAATCCAGTGGGAAGAAAATAAGAGCACAATAAAGAGGAACAGAGAAATAATAATTATCTCTGATATCTCCACCATCCGGGAGATTCATTAAATAGGGAGAATAGATAGTTTGACATTCCTAAATAATAGGAATGTCAAGCTAATTAGGAGATAACTAATTCCACACAAGGAGTGGAGAGAATCTCAACAAGCTCCGAGAGTTAGAACTAATTAAAACATATAACAATTTGCTATAATGAGCTTATTCGGTGTAATTAAATTATTTACACCAACACCCTCCCATAAGTGAATGCTAGGGAGCAAAAAGAAAGAAGGGTCCCAGCTACTAGGCCTGATAAGGTACCCGATACAATACTAGAAAAGAAGGAAGGAAGGACTATACAAGATCCCCCCCAAGGACAACTTCCTTCACCCCAAGCTTGTCTCGCAACTCCAAATAGCGAGGAGAAGCCAAGGGTTTAGTGAAGATATCTGCAAGCTGATCAGCTGTAGGAACAAACTCCATCTGAACGACCCCATCCTGAATCAACTGTCGAATGAAGTGCATGTGGATCTCTATGTGTTTTGTGCGCTGATGCTCAACAGGATTACGTGTAATGTGAATAGCACTTTGGTTATCACACCAAAGAATGGAAGGAGACTCCTGTGAAAAACCAAACTCACCAAGAATCTGACGAAGCCAAAGAACCTCCTGCCCTGCTGTCACAACACCTCGATATTCGGCCTCAGTGGATGATAATGCAATTGTATTCTATTTTTTACAAGACCATGCAACTGGACCAGAACCAAGATGAAAAAAGAAGCCAGAGGTGGATTTACGAGTATCGCGACATCCTCCCCAATCAGAATCTGTAAAGCCCTCAATACTAGAAACATTCTGAGGCGTGTAATGAATACCATAACTCAAAGTCCCCCGAAGATATCTCAAGATATGCTTGGCTGCTTGCCAATGACTCTCATGAGGCTCATGTGAAAAATGAGAGACAAGATTAACAACAAAGGTGATATCGGGATGAGTATGAGTGAGATACAAAAGGCTCCCAACCAACTGTCTATACAAAGTGGCATCTACTAAGTTAGACTTACATGCAGCAGTCAATTCAATACCTGACTGATAAGGTGTGGGAGATGGCTTGCAATTAGCCATATGAAATCTCTGAAGTAGATCTATAGCATACTTCTTCTGACAAATAGAGATGCCCTCAGCAGACTGGTGAACATGTAGGCCAAGAAAGTAGTGCAACAATCCCATATCTGTCATATCAAATTCTACTTTCAATTTCCGTTTAATGTCCTGTGTTAGAGAATTTGAACTACTAGTAATGAGGAGATCATCAACATATAATACCAATAGAAGCAAGTCATCATCAGTCTTCAGGACATAAACTGTATGATCGGTCTTACAATGATGAAAGCCAATAGACAACAAGAAAGCATCCATCTTCTCATACCAAGCCCGAGGGGCTTGTTTGAGACCATAGAGTGAACGCCGAAGTCTACAAACCAAGTGAAGAGTCATGTATGAACCCCTGAGGTTGCTCCATATAAATCTCCTCATGGAGATCACCATGCAAAAATGCACTCTTCACGTCCATCTGATGTACTGACCATCGATGAGAAGAAGCAACAAGAGAGAGAACAAGGCAAACATAATCCATCTTTGCGACAGGAGAAAAAGTTTCAGAGTAATCTACTCCTTCAACTTGAGAATACCCCTTGGCGACAAGACGTGCCTTGTATTTTTCAACCGATCCATCAGCTGCATATTTGGTCTTATAGACCCATTTACATCGTACAAGCTTTCTTCCCTTCGGAAGAGGAACCAAATCCCAAGTATTATTCTTCATAAGTGAAGAATATTCATCCTGCATTGTTGAATCCCATTCTGGGTTTCCAGATGCCTGTGAAAAAAGAACAAGATCATTAGAAATAGCTTGGCTCATAAGAGCCATACCAGAATAGGGCCGATGATCAACAACACCAGAAGTCTCAGCTCTAGTACGTCGTAGATCTCGTGAATCACCCACCAAATCACCTGCAGCCAATGTAGATCTTAGCCATTTCGGAGCAGGAGCAACAGGAGCAGGAGCAACAGGATCAGGATCAGGGGGCCCATCAAAATCATCATCAGTGGAGGAGTAGGAGGTAATAATGGAGATGGAAGAACTACTATATGATCTAAAGGAGCCTCGGTCTCATCAACTCGAACATCCCACCGAAACACAACATCTTTGGTAGTGGGATCGAAGAGGCGATATGCCTTCACATGCTCACAATGACCAACAAAAATGAGTTCTTTGCTTTTCTTCTCCATGGTTTTCCGAGTGTCGTCAGGAACAAAGGCCCAAGCCTTACAACCAAAGACCCAGAATTTTGATACGTCAGGTTTTTCACCCGACCATGCCTCCTCAGGAGTAACCCCTTGCACTGCTTTATGTGGCATTCTGTTTTGAATATGATTTACACAGTTGACTGCTTCCACCCAGAACTGAGGTGCCATGTTCTTGGACTGAACCATGCAATTTTCCATTTCCTTGAGTGTTCGGTTCTTTCGTTCAGCAACTCCATTTTGCTGAGGGGTGTGAGGAACAATATACTGGTGCACAATTCCATGATTAGCACAAAAAGTAGTAAATGCATTACTCTCATATTCCCCCCCATTATCCGTGTGGAGTATTTTAATACAATGTCCAGATTGTTTCTCTACAATAGCCTTAAAAACTTTGAAATGCTCCAGGACATCACTTTTATATTTTAGAAAGTACACCCAAGTTTTCCTAGTAAAATCATCTATGAATGTGAGTACATACTTAGCACCAGAAAATGATCTATGAGGAAAAGAAGTTAGATCACTATGTACCAACTCAAGATGAGCCGTAGCTCTTTTTGCTTGACCTTTTGGAAAAGGATCCAAGTGTTGCTTACCCAACATACAACCGGGGCAGACACCATCATGTGATTTTACCTTCGGAAGTCCTGTGACCATATTCTGTGAAGAGAGCTATTGCAGATACCTGTAATTGAGGTGACCAAACCTCTCGTGCCACAATTTGCTCAAAGAATCAGCATGAGCAATTAGTGAAGATCCTGCAGAGTTATCAAAACTCTCAAATACATACAAACGTGAACATGAATCCACAAATCCTGTAGCTACAATATCATCATGATCATGAAGTTCCCTGATGACAACCTTATCTGGTGAGAATTCAACAGTTCTACCATCACCAGAGTTACAGATTTGATATATGGAAAGCAAATTGTTAGACATATGGGGAACATAAAGAACATTATTTAGATGCCCATTTGGCATATTTACAATACCAGAACCCAATACATCTACAGAAGTAGAATTGCCCACCGAAATATGTGAAGTGCTGCAAGCAGAAATAGAAGATAACAAATCCCTGCAATGTGTAATATGATGAGTAGCCCCTGAGTCAAAAATCCACTGATCTTGCAAAGGAGAAGAAGCTCTAGCAGAAAGAGCCTTACCCTTGCCAGCATTGGAAGCAGATGAAGGTGATGGAACAATGATCTTGTGTTGTTTTAAAGCCTTTTCTAATGCTTCCAACTTCAAAAAACATCTGGATTCAGGGTGATTTTTCCCCCACAAAAGGAACAAGGATCAAACACCCTCTTCTGAAATGGTCTCTTATTTTTACCATTATTCTGTGGTTTAGAAGTGTCAACAGAAGGATTAGAAACCATATTGTGAGAGGGTATACAGCTTATCATAGCTTTGCTTGGGTTTGTTTTTCCAATTTTTCTTAGGAGAACTAGCCACAAGAGCATGATTCGATGTAGGCATAACATCTAGAGAGATTAATTTTGCTTGTTCTCGTGAAAGACGTTCACAAAACTGTTCAAATGAAGGCATTTTAAACTGAGTGTCTAGTGCATCCATAGTAGAAAAGAAGGTTGACGTAAATACAGAAAATGGACCCTTTAGTTTAGTTAGGATCGTGTATATGCATTCGTCATCCTTTTTAGTTCTACCACCTGCTTTCAACTGACTGTGAATCTCTTTAAATTTTGACAGAAATTCTTCTATGGAAGGAAAATCTGAAGGCGATAAAGAGTTTAATTCATGATCCAGTTGAATTAATTTGAACTCGTTTATCTTGCCAAACAAAGATTCAAATTTTTCCCATACCTCTTTCGGAGCTGTGGCCGCAGAAATATGAAACTGGAGGTTATCCGCTACATTCAACGTGATCAATCCAAGAGCTTCATCTTGCTTGCATGCATACAGGTACTTGTCCTTCTCTGTGGTGAAAGCGGGAACTGTATCATCGAACACACGCCATAATCCACGAGACTGTAAGAGCTGCTGCATCTTCGGTTTCCAGGCATGGTAATTCGTCGAGTTTAGAGGCTCGAACAACCGTAGATCCCCGTATGGCCAGAAGACGAGGATGATAAAAAGCTCTCGACATGGTTTCAATGAGGTTATTTTCCAAAGTTTCCCTTTTTAATGAAATTTACTTCAATGCGACGGGAATGAAAAATAATCAACTTTTGCAAAAAATGGCACTCAATTTCGAGTTACCATGCAAAAGTTATTAAACTTTCAATTTCCCATAAAATAAGTCAATTTTTAATAAAAATTGCTCACTGATTATAATGCTGACCAAAACGAAGACAAAGATGGTCGTATGACCACTCGTTGGACTCGGGAGGAAACAAGGAATACAAATTTGTCCTCGGTTTACAAACAGCCCGCCAACAAAGTATTAATAGGCCTCAAAAGCATTAATTTCCCCCCATAATGCAATTTTTAATAACAAACTATAGAAAAATTTAAAATATATTTTTTTAAATGCTTTAAATGCACCAATTAGATATGGTTGTGCATGTATTCACGGCAAAATCAGATAAAGACTTACTAATGTTTGTTCCCTTGAGTCTCTATGGAGTTGCAGAAGGGACTACAAGGAAAGAATGTGAAGGATACGCCAAATCAAGAATGTCAACCAATGCACAACAACCAATGAAACGTCCAGCAGCAGATATGGAATGTAAAGGAGGAGAGCCGGGGTTGGGAGGAGAAGAACAGAGGATAGGAAGACCAAAAATGACCCCCCACGAACAGTTCTCCACACCAAAAAAAAGATGCAGCCGATCAAAGAATTGAAAAAAAACAGGCCACACAAACAACTCCCAACGCTCAACACGGATCGGAACTGCAAACGCCAAGCCAAATATGGCACCCAAACAAAATTGCAGAGGCGTTAACTTTAGTGGCAAGGAAAAATTACATTACGCAGGCACACGTCCACGTTGGCAGATGAGGGAGCAGCGTGTAGAGCCACGCAAAAGGTGCACGCCAAAAGGCACAACATGTTCCACAAAAAACACGTTTCGCAAGCAAAAAAACATCCACCAATGCAAGAAAGGAATACAATCCGAGGGGAAAAAAAGTGCCAAAAAAATGAAAAATGCAGGCAAACCAAAAAAAGTTTTGCAAAAGCAAAAGAAACAAATGGCAAAAACCCAAACTCAATAGATCGGATTAGAGAAATAAACCAACGGAAAAAAGAGCTCGACTCAACTCTCCGCAACAATATAGCTCGATACCATGAAAAATCTACCAGCAGGATCTAGCACAAGAAGAGTGAGCACAAGAATTACTCAGAGAAGAAAATAAGAGCACAATAAAGAGGAACAGAGAAATAATAATTATCTCTGATATCTCCACCATCCGGGAGATTCATTAAATAGGGAGAATAGATAGTTTGACATTCCTAAATAATAGGAATGTCAAGCTAATTAGGAGATAACTAATTCCACACAAGGAGTGGAGAGAATCTCAACAAGCTCCGAGAGTTAGAACTAATTAAAACAAATATAACTGTATGTTTATACTCACCTCTTAACATTAACCTAGCTAACTCACCTTCTAACTCATCCTTGACCATTACGGATTAACCCGGTTACATGGCATGACAGGTAGGGTTATAAGCCTTAAGTGACAAAGGGACTTAAAGGGGTGATAATGTGAGAAGGGGTAAAGTATTCATGAGAGGGGGCAACATAATCAAGTTGGGGTGCTGAGGAATTGAATACCTAGTGAGAATGTTACAAGCCTTAAGTGACAAAAGGGAGAGATTTCATGTGGTGGTGCATTTTGATGTCCCAAGTTGAAACTTGGGTAAAAATTTGACAGTAAGCCCTTATTAGTATTCTTAGGTTCCACCCATCGCATGAAGAATCCTCCTCTAATGAAGAATCAACTCATGTCTTCCTCCGCGGAAGATCTTGAATGATGAGGCTTTTCCATAGACCATCTTGTTGAATCTAGAAACTACAAATGAAACTTTCTCATCTTCCAAGATGTTCACATGCTCCAATGTGTTGAGTCAATTCTTAGGAATGGCATTGATATTTCCACATTGACTAAAATATTTTTCATTTAACTCTTCATAGGATTCTAGAGATATAACCTATGATCTCTACAAGGGCTGAACTAAAACTTATTGACTATTGAAGGAAAGGGTCACAAATATTTTCCTGAACCAATTCTTAAAATTTGAATCCTGAAGATTCTTCATGTGGAATTATTCTCCCTGAGAGGTGTACCAAGCTCATGCATTCTTGTGCCAAGAATGCACAATGGCTTCTTTTAGAGCTTCAAACCTCTAGGTGATGGTATGGGACAAAATGTCATACAAGTTCTCTGAGTCAGATGAAAACACACCTGAGCTCACCAAGGAATGAGAATCAAAATTATTCATCTCACTCGCAAATGGGAGATTATTTTCCCAATGGAATTTATCTTTCTTGATCTCAACTCTATTCCTATTGATTTTCAAAAATATGACCAAGAACAATCTAAACAAAGAGATAATCTCAGGAAATAGATCATGTTCCCTTTTTCAAGGATCATGCTCACCCAATGGTCACATGTCCTTCTTTCGCAGTATGAATGCTTGATCTTGCTTGTTGGACTCGGGGTTGAAGTTTCAGATGGGAGACATTGCTTCAATTTGAGGCAGAGATGATTAATCTCATGCAATCAATGATGGCACTTATGAATAAAAGGTCCTCACACATGTGTTCCCTTAATTGTTTGATGATTTGTACTTATACTCCTAATTTTGTGTCTAGTGATATGTGATGAAGAATCCTATTACAATGCAAAAATAATGAGCATGTAAGCACATAGCTGGGGCAAGAAGAGGATGGAGAGAGATCACCACAACAACATAGCTCAAGAGAGAAAAGCAAGGACAGTGATGAAGCAGGTCTAAGAGGACAGAGGCAAGTCCAAAGAGAACAAGAGAGATGGAAGGTAAACAAGTGACAAATTGAATGTTTTGAGTCCTAGGAAATGAACGAAGGTGAGGAGTGAGAAGTCATTCCTCAAGATGTCATGGCACCGAACCAACTACGCCAGCATGTCCGAGTGGCTAGGTGAATGCTAGAGGAGGTAGTGTTTCGGTGCACGACAAGGTCGTTGCTGGAGCTACTTCGTTCGGGCATAGTCCCTTAAGAGCCCTGAGACTAAAATATCGTTCAACTTCGATGGATGACTACTCAGACTCCGTGGCACCTAGAGATGACTCATTTGATCCGACACTTCGTGTGTAGGGACCCTCTACAAAAGCCTCTCTCAGGTTTTTCCTTCTCATTTCGTGCTCTCGCTGCCATATTGTTTGCAAACGCGTGAAATAGTGCGATTTGAGCCGGTGTGTAAGGTTATCAAACGCTATATTTTGCAAACGGTGATTTGTGGCACCGAACCGAATGTGTTGAAACACATCCGGGTGGCGGTGAATGCTAGAGTAGGTAGTGTTTTGGTGTGCGACAAGGTCGTTGCTTCAGGGCTACTTCGTTCGGGCGTAGTCCATTAAGAGCCCTGAGACCAAAATATCGTTCAACTTTGACGGTGACTACTCGGACTCCGTGGCACCTAGAGATGGCTCGTCTAATCCGACACCTCGGCGTAGGGACCCTCTACAAAAGCCTCTCTCAGTTTTTTCCTTCTCATTTCGGTGCTCTCGCTGCCCTATTGTTTACAAATGCGTGAAATAGTGCAAGTTAGAGCGGTGATTGGTTGTCGAACCCTATATTTTGTAAATGGTGAGTCGTGGCACCGATCAATTGATTGTGCCAAAACATCTAGGTGGCTAGGTAAACACTAGAGTAGGTAGTTTTTGGTGTGCGACAAGGTCATTGCTTCCGGCTACTTCGTTCGGGCGTAGTCCATTAAGAGCCCTGAGACCAAAATATTGTTCAACTTCGACGGGTGACTACTCGGACTCCATGGCACCTAGAGACATCTCGTCTGATCCGACACCTCGGCATAGGGACCCTCTACAATATCCTCTCTCATATTTTTCCTTCCCAGATCGGTGCACATGCGTAGGTATGGTCTTGTAAACACTTGGGGAGGAGTCGTTTTCAAAATTTACAACATTTTCAAAATTTACAACTTTTTAAAATTTACAACTTTTTCAAAATTTACAACATTTTCAAAATTTACAACTTTTTCAAAATTTACAACATTTTCAAAATTTACAACATTTTCAAAATTTACAACTTTTTCAAAATTTACAACATTTTCAAAATTTACAACTTTTTCAAAATTTACAACTTTTTTAAAATTTACAACTTTTTCAAAATTTACAACATTTTCAAAATTTACAATTTTTTCAAAATTTACAACATTTTCAAAATTTACAACTTTTTCAAAATTTACAACTTTTTCAAACAATGAAAGCTTCTCTTAGCTTCGAGAATTTAAAATTCTCTACTAACAGTGCCAACCACATGAAGGTGGAAGCTTTTCTGGCACCACTAACCTAAACATAAAAGTGTTAGTCAAAGAAATTTAAGTTTCAAATCAAAACCATATACTATCTATATATGTACAAAATACACAAATTTAAAATAAAATATATTCAAACTTAAATTTAGATCTTTAAACTAACAAATTATATATATATATTGAAAAGAAATTATATATACTAGACATGAGCATCAGTAAATTCATTCCAATGAACCATCGGGATTGGATCTACTCGGAATAGCAGACAAGATTGTTTCATGATCTGACTCTCGAACCTTCCAAAGAATCTTGTTATTAGTCCCTCCTCGATATCTATACAGCTAAATATTTGTCGCTAGAACTAGATGCAGATATAAGAGTATTTTCTTGTGTGTCTCAAAGTCTTCAAACACCCAAATAGAGGAGTTTTTTAATGGATACCGTCGAAGCCAAGTTCCAGTAACTACCACTGACCCTATAGGATACTCAATATCTTCGCCATCTATAATAGGAGAAGTCAACTTCTTTCTTTCCTCGATGCAATGACATAAGAAATAGTCTGTTCCTTCTTCATTGTCTTTTGTCACAATTACTGCAAACACATGTCCTACAAAAAAATAACTTGGTTGAACAACTCAAATTTAAATTACATATTAAAATTTCAATGGACATAACTCAATACAAAAATTAAATAAATAACCATAAATACCCTTGTCGCACCAAAATCAAAATTTCACAAAGTCCTTGGATGTTTGTAACTTCATTTGCGTAAACAAGTCGTAATGCTTGTGGAGGTTGATAATTAGGAAGCAAAGTTAGAGGCCTACAAATCCATCCTTCCACCCATTCTTGTGAATCACACTCACAGTGACAAATTCAATACAAGATGCACAAAAACATGTCAACTTTCTTGTCCATACGGCCCACGAAGTAGTGTTTGAGCTATAAAATGAGTGCATATCACTAGACCTAGTGAGTGTCATACAATCTTTGTAGTTAGCAATATGTTGTTCCTTTATCAACGAAAAATATTTGAACCTGTGGAATTTTCTTGAGAACCTCGGGCCATGTTGTTAGTACACCATTCCACTATGCTCTTTGCATCTTTTAATTTAGCACCATCTTTGTACTTCAACTCTTCTCTTGCAAGACCTTTTTTCACACATGGCCCCGCACCGTCATGCTCTCCTTTTCCATGTCCAAAGCCTCTGTGAAACTCCAAATATGTTGCACACCCATCTTGACGTGCATTCTCGCTCATCCAATAAAACATTCGTGCATTCTTAAACCGAGACATGTAATTATCTCGACCATATATAATGTTGTTTGAAGTGGATGTCCCTATCATATAAGTTTCCATAAAATAGCGGAAACACCCTTGCACAAATTCAATGAGAATGAGTATGATCATCACCGATATAAAAGTGGTACTCTCTTAAAAATTTCAATCATTCTTTCAGATCTTGTTAGAGAATGTAGAAATGCTATATGCACAAAAATGGCAACTTTTATTGAGTTGTAATATTGCGATTGAACCTCCATTTGTGGTTACAATGTGTAATTCTCTGCAAAATTGACCACTGAAACAATAGTACCAATAGGAAATGTGTCTTTGCATAGCTTGAATTGTTCATCCAACCATCGAGCTCTATGTGTATGTCTCACATACTCATAAACAATTTCATCCTTAAATTTTCTCAAAAATTAGAAAATAGACATTTTTTTCGTAGCTAGCTCACACCGTTTAGACTCTTTTTCATCTTTCAACTAGTATGCAACTGATTTATATTTATCAAACTCAACTAAATTATGTCCTATTGTACCTTTAATTTTCTCATGGATGTAACTTTCTAATTTAGGTACTCCGCCACATGTACTACAACTTCCATCTAAACAATCCGACTATAAAAAAATTGTCCAACTTCTTTTTCACAAAATATAGTAGGAATGAAATCCTGGAAGATATTGGTGGAACTTGAACACCACATTCGATAACATAGTTTCGTAATGAAAATTAGAACGAATACGTAAAAATTTAGCATAATGTATCGCAAATTCAACATGTTGCCTACAACAACAACAAGCGAGCGTGGTTGATTTTCACATAGAATGGTTTAAACATTTGAAAAAAATGTTGACTAATTTTAATTTCAGATTCTCTTGTTCAAACTTACGAAAAAATTGAGTTTGAGTCATATCTAAGAAATGCTTTGGATGTGGTTCAAAATTAGTAGAACCAACTCTCCGTTTAATAACATCTCTTGTATTAGGTGAAACTCTAGTGTTATTATGCCAAAATTTAATAATAACTTCTCTTATAACATCATAATTATTTTTGTCCTTACGTAGTGCTCTAGCGAGAAAAATGCCCAAAATCGGCATTATTGAGTGATTGAAGGATATTACGTCTTTCAATTGCTTTCATTAGAGTTTTTCGATTAACTTGAAGCATTTGACTTGTTTGCATAATCAAACGTTGTTTTTTATTGATTCACTTACAACACTAGTAGCAAGTATACGACACACAATATTACTATCCCTAGTGCGTCTCGACACCAACAAGTGTGATATGCATCATGAAGGTTTTCAACAATGTAGAGGTTTGACCATGTATATTAGATGTTTTCAATCCTAAGGTGTTTAATGTAGGTTTCATTTTAATCAATTTCATCAAATTAACCAATAATCGACATCTTTGGGAATCATTTAAAATTTCAAAATGATTATCCCAAATTTCAAAGTGGATTTTCTTCCGATTTGTCATTGCTCGTAAAGTTTGTTAGACATTGGTTTCAAAATGTTTTCATCAATTTCAATAAAAAAATAGGTTTCTTACGTAAAATCCTAGGAGGTGTTTTTGTCAAATTTTGTTTGTCTACAATTTCAACATGAATTTCCTTATTCACATTTTCATTGTCTCCTTCAATTTCAACATTTGCTACATCATGAGTATTTAATTCTTCTTCAACATTGACAAGTAAAAACTTCTTCATCACGAGTATTTAATTCAACTTCAACATCGTGAGAAACATTACCGGTTCTTCATTGCTTACAATAGTTGGGATTAAAGATGAACCTCTTCTTGATTCACGAA
The DNA here is from genome assembly GCA_018340775.1 of Taxus wallichiana var. yunnanensis. Taxonomy (NCBI): domain Eukaryota; kingdom Viridiplantae; phylum Streptophyta; class Pinopsida; order Cupressales; family Taxaceae; genus Taxus; species Taxus wallichiana. The sequence goes on along the minus strand of CM031239.1, from coordinate 767,277,851 downwards.
GTTTCCACATTCGCTCAACATTTTGAATTTTTCTTTGGCCTCTAATTTGCTTTTGGTATTTTTTTACTTAATGACTTCCTTTTTTACTTCGTTTTTGTCTCCCATTATGTTTTGCTTCGGTGATAAAAAACGTGTAGAAAAAGACAAAATTTTGCAAAGAATTGTATGGTAAGGTCGAGAGTAAAAATCACATGGTAATTCGGACATTAGGATGTGTGTAAATACGATTTATGAACCGAGAGTGCGCTTTATAAACCGCGATCGCGGTTTATAAAGCACGCTCGTGGTTTGTGTTAAACAAAACCACGATCACACTTTATAAACCATGATCGCGGATCTATCTGCCGAACCTAAGCCTTGGAAAATCTTTGTTTTTCCCCAACCAAAGCTATGGAAGGTCATTATGAAGTGTAAAAGGTCAAAAAACCTCAAATCTGCTCTTCCAAAGACTTGAACCATGCTAAAAACTGAAAACATTTCACAAAAATAGTGCCATCACATAGGGGAGACTCTTAGCTTCGTAGAAATATTGTTTTTAAAGTGAATAGAATAAGATAAATATCATTTTATAATTTTTTACTAACAATAGGTCTTTAAGACATTTTTTCCCGTGAATGTTCATGTCTACGTTTAAGACTGTAAATTTTGTTTCGCTTATCAAAATATGATAAAAATTATACCATCCCAAGCATGGACAAATTCTATACACATTAAAAATATATATATTTGATTTCGATATGTTTTAATATAGTTATGGTGGGCAAACGGAAAGTGCCCGTTTTCTAAATATTTTCGACCACTTTCACGGAAAAAATCATTAAAAAAATATTGCTAAAAAAAATACAAAATAAAATCCATCCCAAGATAGACAACTACATCTAACATTTCACCAAAGGAAAAAAAAAATAACAAGATTTGGTCATCCAAAATGCGGGCAAACAGACTACAATCTTATAAGTTTAAAAAAAAAAAAAAAAACTAAGTCATATAATTTTAAGTGTTTAATATAGCTAAACTTGTCCATTTTTTAAAAAAATTAGTATTTTAGAAACTAGATTCTGAATGCTATGATTCATATTTATATAATTTTTTCTAATTTAGAGTGCGTGTATAGCTAATAATCCCTACAAGTTGAGATTTCGCTATTTTTTGCAATATGACATCCACGGATGACGTGCATCAACTTCTTGCACTTTTGCAATATTATACTTTATTTGGTAGTTGGTGTCTCTAATCTACTTTGGCATGGTTTACTTCAAATATATATCTGCCCCTCATAATAAGGGTAAAAATATGATACATTTAAGATAGGCAAAATGATGATCCCATGCGAAACTCTATCTTGTAAGCATTTGCCACAAATTTCCTTACGATTTTACATGGTTCTACCTTCTTCCACTTTATTATATGCTTTTCTCAAGAACCTCTCTTTTTGCAGGTGCATAAAACCATGTCTCTTTCCTCAAAATTTTCTCTCCTCTTTATATTTCAATGTTGTTTATATTGTGGGTTTCTCTTCCCTCCACCTATGTGTGCACCTATTAGTGCTTTGACCTTCATATATTGCATAGTGTCCACTTTTTTATCCTTATTTTTCCTTCCTAAATGTCAAATAATTTTGTAACATCTCTTAGACTTAGTCCATAAACTATTTAGATAAGTGACTTCACAATGCTCTTGCTCACATAGTTATTATATGTAAACACCACTTACACAAGGACTAAATCCCACTTCCCTACCTTCTCTCTAATAAAACATTTCAACATATTTCTAAGGATCATGTTAACAACTTTCATATACCTATCATTATGAGGCGATACACATAGCTAAATGGCAATGTAATTTTATCCTTTTTCCAAAATGTGCCTCAAAATTGACATACAAACTTTATGTCTCTATCTAACACGATATTGCATGACAATACATGTAACCTTAAAACTTCTCTAAATTTTTGTTATCTATATACAAAAAATAAAATATATCATATCCTAAAATCATCCAACAACGATAAGGATAAAATTATGACCCTTATGCATTCTAGGTAATCCTAAATCAAAATACATACTCAATTACACCAATGTTTTCTCAAATATTGGTAGGGGCGTATATAACCCTAGATTTTGACTTTTTCCCTTTGTCAATTGGTAAATTTTGCATCTATGTACATATTTTCACACATTTGTAACCATGATATCTCACACTTAGCTATACCAGTTTCATGTCTATAGAAAATTCACTAGCTAATCCTCTATAATACTTCTTTGGATTAAATTCTCTCACATTGACCCTCTAGGTATTTACAACTGAATTCCCTTGAAAAAAAAAAATTCATAGAAGAAGTTGTCTAATCAAGGCATGCAATCAATGTTCATTGGTTATGTGCATGCTCTTCATCCACCTATAAAATCTTCATCTTCTACATATAGTTCCTTAATAACGTCAAAACCCACTACTTATAAATGCATCTCATCTAAAAATATGCATCTATCATTTATGCTCTTCATGTCCCTCAAAATTTTTCATCTTCTATGTAGATTTCATTCATATCATTGAACACTAGTAATTCCACATGCATCTCACTCAACAAGGCACATCTTATGCTTAGTGCATATGTAACATTGTTTGATTTACCACTTCTAAGATTCAATATAAATGAGTAAATTTGTAAGAATTCAACCCATTTCATGTGTATCTCGATTTAATTTACTTTAATTATTTATGAATGCTAGTGTTTTATGGCCATGTACAACATGAAATCTTCGACAATGTGCATCCACTTATTTGATTTTCACTATGGTGTAAAACTATTGACTACGAGACTAGATAATTCATTTTAGTGTCATTATGTTTCTAACTAAAATAGGTAACATGCCTACCATCTTGAATCATCACAAAGACAATGGTTTCTCCACTCTCATTCGAATAAACCTAAAACACCATGTTAAAATGAGGAAAATATAACATTAGTTGTATGATTTTCTTCTTTAAATTCTAAAATCCATACTCAAAATTTATTGTCTACACAAATTATTTGTTTTCTCCTCGCATCATTTATGCGATTGGTGTGAAAATTTCACTAAAGTCTCAATCCTCACATCATTTATGAACTTATAGTAGAATATCGTCAAGCCAAGGAAACTTCATGATTCAAATGTACTCTTGGGTGATGACCATTCAATAATAGCTCACATATTTTCATGATCCATATTCAATCATATTTGAGATATCACAAATCTCAAGTATACCAACTCCTTCATGAAACTACACTTTTTCAAGTTCACAAACAACTTCTATTCACTCAAACATTTTAACACTTTTACAAATGGGTGAAGTTTTCTTCTGCATTTAAAAAATAAAATCAATATATTATCTAGATATGTAGTTAAAAAATTTCTTAGAAAAGTATTCAACACTTCATTCATGATCATTACACATGTATTTAGTGTATTAGCTAGCCCAAATGGCATGAATAGGAAATCATATAATCAATCCCGCACTTTAAAACTAGTCTTTCATTCATCACTTTCTCTTATCTTGATTTCGAGATACCCACTCTTTAAATAAATCTCTACGAAGTATTTCTCTCCACTTAAACCATCAATCAAATCATCCATGGACATTAATGGGAATCTATATTAGTAATATTTTTGATGGATTTTAGATTGGTGCACATCGTCCACTCACATATTTTATTTAGTGTTAATACTACGGAGTCTTCCACATAGGATAAGATACTCTCTAATAAACCCCTTCTAAAGCAAATATTGAATTTTCTTCTTCACTTCCTCATCCTCCATAAGTGTCAACCTATATGTGGCATTGTTTGGTAAACTATGCCCCTAAATAAAATCCATCTATTAGTTAGAACCCAAATCCATCTATGATCATAACCAAGCTGATCACCGATTTCTCTAATGAAATCCATCCCCACTAATGAAAAGGAGCTTATGCAATAATTGGAACAAGAGAAAAAGTAATAAAATATTTTAACATTCCTACAAAGCATTTCCATGGGTCACACTTTCTAATTAACTTATAAGCATACTAATGTATACATGATTCCTAAGCAAGAAAACTAGTGGTTGACAACTCCTTTTGGCCTTTTGGTTGCTTTATCTTGCACTTTTTTTTCGATCTTTCTGAGCATCCTTTTGGCTTTACACATCTTACAATTCTACCAACACTTGACTGATTTACCTTTTGATGGCCTCGACACTAGTGCCCAGTTAGGATAGAAAGCCCAGGTGCTCCTGTCCCTCTCTTTCTTCTTTTACTCTTTTGGGTCCCTTTTTCACTTCTTGGTCACCTTTTAATACTTTGGGTTGGCCTTTCAGTTGTCAATTACAAAATTCAAACAAGGGAATCATATATATACTTAGTTACTTCTTTTCAAATAAAGGGGGCCAAACACTATAAGCATTATCTATCACCACCTAAGCTTGCACAAAGGCACAAGAGCACTACAAAGTATATATCTAGCACATCCATACAAGGGACAAGGGTTGCATTGGATCTGCATACACTACATAGGAGGGGAGTTTATTCTATTCCATCACACACACATTTTGCATATTTGGGAAAATCTAGATCTAGCTCTATATCATATCATCGCACAAGGGAAACTAGGGCACAAGGGAAACCTAGACACACACACACACACACACACACACACACACATGAGAACTACATGGAGTTTTGAGATGTAGTGCAATGCTCGGTCGTAAGTTCACTCTTGGGTGACCATGGGTTAGTCTGACTCCCATTCTGCATATATTTTTATTATATTTGTGGTTTGTGGGCATGTGCAGGTAGTCATTTGTTTTGCAGGTTATAGTGTGATGAATGATCTAATAAAAAAAAACCAGAGCAACAAAGAGTGAATAACAACAACAAAGTCTTTGACCTAAAAAAATCAAAAGTTTCTAAGCATTTTAAGTAGACACACAGTGCCCAAATCATCATTAGCACTGGGCACTCTCATCCTCCTCTCTGTGTGCTTTCTATCATGTACATTCTGGGGTTTTGAACCCTCATCGAGCCATTTTGACATTGTTTCCATCCTGTTCCAATATATATACATAGTCCCGATCACTCCCAAGTTGCACAAAATCAACTAAGTCATCATCCCTCTCTCATTTTCTTAGGGTTTTACATTTTTGAATGCTTATTGCTTGCATATTATTATATTTAATCATTTAAATATCATTTATTACAAGTAAGTTACTCTAAAATAAGATTTAATTCAAATTAGATTAAATCATTTGGTGAACCCCAACTCGTGATCGACACCACTGGATCCTTATTTTTCCTATTCTATCAGATTTTCTTTCCTAACCCCAAACCCTAGTTGCATCAAGGTTCATATTTCCATCTATTATCATATCATACATATGATCTACATAGTTCTTCCTAGGGTTTCATCCTTGGTCCTATCCTCTGGGTCACTTTCTAGGGCTCTTATTTCACAAATTACCTTTTCTTTCATATCATGGCCCCTAAAGTTCCTCAAGTCTCCTTGTATCAATTACTTCAAAAAAGCACCCAATTTGCAAAGATGCTCTCAAAAAGCCATACACACAATGTACCTCCCTCATGATACACCACCTTCACAAGTAAGTGTAATTTTCAATCATATCTCTGACCCCTATTAGTCCTGATAACACAACCAATCAATCCATCTTTGAGTCAATTCAAGCTTTACACTTTTTTTTTTCAAGATAAATTTCAAGCTATGGAAACCACGATTACATCCCTCACAACTGAAATCCAACATCTCAAGGATGCTTCTCATGCCCATGCTTCTTCTTCTACACCTCATCCTGATCCCATGTCTACTACATGTGCTCATACAAGCAAGGTCAAGGTCTTACCACAACAACACCTCTCAAGTTTGATCAAAATGTTAGGCAACATGATATTCTCTCTTGAGCTCCTCAATCACCAATTAATCACCTTGCCACCTACTCATTACTACCCTCCTTATCGACTTACAAAATACAAAGGTCACCCATTTTGTAATTATCATAGAATTAATGGACATCATGACAATGATTTCTATGCTTTAGAATGAAGAATCAGGAAACTTGAGCATCAAGGATTTATTTCATTTTCTACACAACATTCTACTACATGCTCATCTCCAATTACCAAACCCCAATGGGTTCCCAAATCTGATCCTTCTATGTCTAGTGAGCATCACACAATAGTCACTCATGTTCCTTCTCCAGTAATGCAAGAGTCACCACAAGCCCCATCTAAGGCCAAACCATCAAAGGAAGAACAACCAATTCCCCCACAAGTTGAGATCCTCACCAACCTCCTAAAATTAAACTTATAATTCCTCCTTTCGATCCAGATAATGCCTATGTGATGACTGGGACCCAGAAAACTTATGATGTCGATGAACCATTTGATATGTCAGATGAGCATTTCATGCACATTAGATTTCAATCCTAGCAATGTTGTTGACTCTGATTTTGATGTTGGTCATACCCTTGATTCTACCTACCATTATGATGACCATAAATTTTCTCATGACACATTTCAACATCCACCACCATGGCATGGTCTCTCTCATCATCATGGATAGATCTCCATCACTCGCACACTTGGGGGCATCATTTTCCCCTATATATATGGCTTCACATGTTCTACATCATACATCTTTTCCTCATCCATACTACTCACATACACACTATACCTTACTTTTTCTTTGCACTTCAAGTCAATATTTTCTAGCAACACTTTCTCTTATCTACACTATGAGCACACCTTGCTACATCTATCTATGCTTATGGATTTCCTTTCCACTCCTATGCCACTCCATACATTTTTTCTCCTCATGATCCTTACTTACTTATGGATCCTTATATTCATGATACACATACTACTTTATATATATGGTATACATCCTTTCATTCACTATACATAATCTGGCTATTCTTTCTCACAATGATCACATCTATTTTTAAACTCTCTGATATACACACTTGGGGGCATCAAACTTCCCCCTCCTCACTTTCTTCTTATACCATTACTTCTTCCTATCTATACAACACAATGTTACTACTACATACTCTACCTCACTACCCGATGACACACTCTTTTTCTATGGTTCATACTTGACTTGTTGAGGGCACAATTCCTAAATGAACCTCACATCACACACATCATTGGGGGGAAACATGGATCCCCCTCATCTACACATCTTGCATATCACAACACACCATCACATTTCACACAACATCTACACATCTTGGTTGTATTTACTCTTGTTAGCTTATACTACTTACATGTTACACTTTGTTTCCTATGTTAGTTGGATACTTAGTATGTCATTATTTTTTTTTTATATACACACATACACATTCACATGGTATCTTGAGGTGAATGCAAGAATTTTACATATTCTTACACATGATGCATGATGCTCGACATCTTGCTCTTTACTAGTCCACCGAGGCTCTGGGGGCATCTACCTTTTACTACTCTCCTACTACACATCACAAGTCCTATTGTTACAATATTTACTACTTTTTATCACTATCACTTACTTTTTTTTATCTATACATGCTTTGACATACTATTTATCTTTCTAACATGCTAATGGGTGCTTCATGTGTAGCATTTTCCTTTCAGAGGATACTATACAACCATGGTTTTGTTACTTCTTGTTTTTTATTATTTGCCATTGTTTGTGGGCTATGCCCTATGTTTGCTTGATCATTTTTTTCTTATGGCCTGCTTTGGCCTTGATTGTCTTGTGACATTGTGAGTGATGTCCCATGTATATGCAACCCACTTTTTCATGGTCCCTCTTGTCTTCATAGTTTTTTTACATTATATTATTATTATATTGCATCTCTCTTTTACACTAACACTTTTTTCTAGCCTATATTGTTTGCATGTGCCTTGGTTTCTACCATGCACATCCCTACCCCCTATAGGTATCCAATATATGATATGCATATCAGTTTTAGGTCCTCTCATTTGGGGGCCACTCCTCCTACATTTGTCACATGCACCCCAAATGAGGGGGAAACTATTGGGTGAACAAATCACCCTTCAACACACAGAGCTCCAAAATAAAAAAAACAAACAATATAAAATTGGAAAAGGCACACATAATACATACAGAGTGGTCAGAATCAGACTTGGATCACAACAAACAAAAAAGACACTAGCACCCATAGTAGAGAAAGAAGAATGGTGGGCTTTGTGTCCCACCTGGGTGCTTGTGTCTGGGAAAAAAATAGACATTTTTTTAGTTCAACACAATTTTTAGTAGTTTTACAAATATATATATTAGAACTTTGATCTTAGTTACAAAATATTAAATTCATTTCATTCTCAATTTCATTTAATTGGTTTATTAATTCATTTTACAATTCAATTACAAATTGGATTATGCAATGGAACAAATGGGACTTATCTCAATGATAGAACACTTATCATTTGATCAAACATCATGGAGATGAGAAAAAAACTCTCTCTGGCATGAGATCACCAAAAACTCTCTCTTGGCATGAGATTTCCCAAAAAACTCATCCTTGGCATGAGATCACCCAAAAAACTCATCCTTGGTGTGAGATCACCCAAAAACCTCATCTCTTGGCATGAGATCACCCAAAACCTCATCCTTGGTGGTAGGATGCTCAAATCCATGGCTCGACACTTTCTTGGTTGGGAATTGATCACTCCCAACCCCATCCAACAACATCTCCAAAAAAAAGAAATTTTTATCTATCCTATACTCTCTCATACATCAAGTGCACTCTTTCCTTAGCTACTACTTTTACACACTTTTTTACTTACTTATACATATGTTACTATGATTTTTCATATACAAGATTTGACTACTCTCTTTCTCTTCTTTTGTAGGTCCATCCTTACAACAACAAGAATCAACTCACATCAACAAGCACAAGCTCCAACAACATGCTACTACACATACGATTCACCCCTAGGGTCTACCTCCCTTTTCCTAGTTTCACACTTCACATTATGATCACTTCATGCTTCACATGGCTACTTGTCCACTTGACATGCTATCAACTACACTCTCTCTCTCAATTTACAAGGTACACATCTTCTATCTACTTTATGCTATCGAGTATTCACTCAACAACATAAAGTGGGGGAAAATGTAGACAAAAATCTATGCACTTGGGTACATTTCTAGGTCCTAAAGCATACTAATGTATACATGATTCCTAAGCAAGAAAACTAGTGGTTGAAACTCCTTTTGGCCTTTTGGTTGCTTTATCTCTTGCACTTTATTATTTTGAGCTTTGAGCATCCTTTTGGCTTTACACATCTTACATTTTTTCGACACTTGATGATTTTACCTTTTTTTTGATGGCCTCGACACTAGCACTACCTAGTTAGGAAGAAGCCCCAGTGCTCTTGTCCCTCCTAGGTGCTCTTGTCCCTCTCTTTCTTCTTCTTACTCTTTTGGGTCCTTTTCACTTCTTGGTCACCTTTTAATACTTTGGGTTGGCCTTTTAATTGTCAATTATGAAATTCAAACAAGGGAATCATATATATACTTAGTTACTTCTTTTCAAATAAGGGGCCAAACACTATAAGCATTATCTATCACCACCTAAGCTTGCACAAAGGCACAAGAGCACTACAAAGCATACATATCTAGCACATCCATACAAGGGACAAGGGTTGCATTGGTCTGCATACACACTACATAGGAGGGGAGTTTATTCTATTCCATCACACACATTTTGCATATTTGGACAATCTAGATCTATCCCGCTATCATCGTGTAACTTGCACAAGGGAAACCTAGGGCACGAGACACACACACACACACACACACACAAGAGAACTACATGGAGTTTGAGATGTAGTGCAACACTCGGTCATAAGTTCACTCTTTGGGTGACCATCGAGGTCAGTCGACTCCACATTCTACATTTTTTTATTAGATTTGATGTGGTTTGTGGGCATGTGTAGTAGTCATTTTTTTTGTAGGTTACAAGTGTGATCATCGATGATCTAAAAATGAAACAGAGTGACAAAGAGTGAGTAACAAAAAAAGATCTATGACCCTAAAAAAAACCAGAAATTCTAAGCATCTAAGTAGACACAGGCATGCCCAGATCATTCATTAAAGCACCTGGGTGCTCTCTTCCTCCTCTAGGTGCTTCTATCCTATACATTCTTAGGTTTTCAAACCTCTCAGTGAGCCATTTTGACATTGTTTCAGCTTGTTCAGTAGATACATAGTCTCGATCACTCCCAAGTTACACAAAATCAAGCTAAGTCATCATCCCTCTCTCATTTTCTTAGGGTTTTACATTTTGAATGCTTATTGCTTACATATTACTGTACTTAATCATCTGAATATCATTTGTTACAATAAGTTACTCTAAAATAAGATTTAATTCAAATTAGATTAAAGGGCCCTCGTTTATAGATGGTTGTGGGTCAATCCTCCAAAATAGCTTAGTGGTCATGGAATCAATCTCCTTAATCGCAATTGCTCAAAATGGTATAAAATGCACATCATCAACCTACATACGTCACCAAATCACTCTACAAAGTACTTAGTGAAAGTTCCATTAGTCACTAGTTTGCATAAGAAAAAAATAAGGAGAAATGTGTCACTTTATACTTCATATATAACTATTTAGAACATTAGATGCATAGATTAACATTTTAGGAGTAAAATTTATAGTTATATAGATGCTATGATGAGTCAATTTATGGACTCATCATCTCCCCTACACTTTAACTTTTGCAAGTTCTCATGTAAACTATCTACGACCTAATCTATGCCCATGTTGTTGTGCCATATCATATTATTCAAACCTGATCCGCATACTACTTCTTTATTCCTTTACATCCCTAGGTTTCCAACTAACCTCAGTCCATGCCTTAAATTTGTCATGAGATTGGGAGCATTGTTTTCCAAGTGGTCATGGGGCTATGGACGAGAGGAGGACTAACCCGCATACCGACCCATTCCTTTCGTACTCATTGTTTTCTTTCTCTTGATTGCCGAATAGTATCCACGAGTGCATCCCCTCTTCTCATACTCCAAATGAGATTATGAGGAGAAATAACCTCTCTTCGTTTCAATGGAAAATTTTAGAGTGTCCCGTATCTTATCACAGGCTGTCATAGCCTTGACAAAGTTTTGCTGATAGAAAATTTGAAATTCTTAGACACATTTGGCCAAGATATCAAATGTGTTTCTACCAATTCTAGCATGATAATAAAGAGATCTAAAATATTTTTTCATAGAAACATCATTATGGTGTTGAGGCCGAATGTAAAAACCAATAGTTTTGGCCTGTTGAGTAAAGAGATCGGTTTGTTCTTCCCACATAATTTGATTCCTTACCAATGATTGAAATGATTTTAACTGAAACTCTCCCACTGACATAGATTTATAAAGAAATCAGGAACATTTGAAACCAACATGTTATGGAGATAAAATTCACATAATAAGTTTTGAATTTCTAGAGTACAACCTTGATAAATCTGTAAGAATGTTTTTCCATCAGGAGCCTCATGAGGCTCTCCACAACAAATTCTATGTAACTACCATGAATAAAATTATTCTTGAAGAAATAAACTATAAACCAAAGATGGTTTTTTCTGAAGCCAGAAGTTTACAAGCCAAAGGACAAATAGACTCAACAATTGTTTCCAATTTGCTCTTTACATTAGAACTTGACTCAGCCTCTTCTTTAAGTTTTCTATTTTCTCCTAACAACTCCTCATTTCTAAGAGATATTTGGAAGACAATGAGACGAAAAATTATTTCATGCTTGCAAACCAATATTTTTCTGTATCTTTAAACTATCAACTTCCACTCTCAAAGCGAGTTATTTCTTTATCTTTTTCTACACTCTTTTATACAAACTAATTTTTAATAGACAAATGATTTATTTCATACCTTTTAATTGTTCTTTTAGATAAGAAATTTCATCTGGTGTCACCTCAAAACTTCATCTCCTTGTGATCTCGCTTGACCAACCTCTTGTGCAATAGTTTCTATAGCTTTTGTCTGGATTTCCAGAGCTGCAGCATAATTTCTAAAGATTCCAAGGGAGTTTTTGGTGCCTCAAAGCAACATGGATGTGTTCTTCAAGAATGACATGAGTAAATTTGAAATCTCATGACTGTTCTCCTAGGCGAGGAAGCCGGTTCAACAAACTCTTCCAAAATTTGGGTTACACCTTCATCGAGAAAATGTAATTTGAGAAACTTTATCTTTCTTTTCAAGACTAGACCTTCTTTTCAACGAACTTTGAGTAGGGGTTGACATGGTAGTATTTTTCTTTAAATCTTGAGGCCCAGAGGGCTACTTGGATTTTTTTGTAAAATCGTCTATAGACACAAGGACAGTACTAAGGAGCAGATTAGAGCTTAGGCTACGAGCCGTGAGCTAGTTCGACATAAATTGGCGTAGTAGCCCCTTTTACCCTTTTCTTCTTGGAACTCTCCCCTTTACTAGCCTTTTCTACTTTCCTCTTGAGTCTCTTGGAGCCTTGGTGTGCACAAATTTATTGAAAAGCCACAGGTGCTTAATGTGCAACATCACCACCCCCACTCTTATACTTCTATCCAACCTTTATGATAACATCCGTGAGGTATTCAGGAAGATTCACCTTAAGTTTAGGATTTTCCCTTCCTTTCTTCAAATGGGTGAGAATCTTCAGTGTATCACTCCCTAATACCGATGATTTCCCATCAAAAATGAAATAATTTCACCCGTAAATCAACCTCCCTCCCATGGCCTAGCAAGCTCTCCCTCTTAATACCCTCTCTAAATTCCTTGGGGATTAATGACTATCTCAGGTAGAGTTTTCCCTTCCTCATGAAAAAGGTCTATCAAATATTTAAGGGGATTTAGAGATAACCTTAAGCCCAAAATCTAGAAGACCGAGAGATTGTGCTAACAATGTGGTTTTCTACTTCAATTATTTTCCTCCTATTTTAGAATAAGCTACCTCAAAATTTGATAGAAATTATTTAATTAAATCCTCTTAAAACCCATCAAATTTTTGAATTAAATCTAAGCAACTTGCATGATGGAAGCCTTGAGAGATAATGACATTCCTTAGTAGTGGCTCTGCAGACTCTATTTCAAACTTCTTCTTCTTCCTCATAACACGGATTGGTTTACAACGAGAAATGGAAAAAGTAGTGAGGGGGTATTTTGGAACAATGGCAATGGTTTTGTGCGATGGATAGAGTAATTGTATGTAATGTCAGTAGCTTAAATTTGAACTACTCGTGAGTTTATAATGGCATCAAGTCGGCATAAAATGGTGGCGGAAGGGATGAATGGGATTGTTTGATGTGGCAATCTTTTAATTCCTTTACATGGCCCCTATCACGCCATCCTTATCACTCGTGTCATATGTCATTCCTAAAAAAAGTGACAACATGCCTTTACTCATCATCATTACCCCTTATCTCTCCAATTACTCCATTAGATTTGGTTTTATGGTTTTAATAAATGCATTGGGAAGTTCAAACATAGTTAATATCCATAGCAAAAAGTAAGTACATGTCACCTTACCAGCTCAACATCCTTTTGACGGTTGGCACTTCACCTCCTACATTTGAAAAGTGATCATGGTTAATACACATTTTGATAAAATGCATCTCTAACCTTTTTTTTTATGCATGAAAGAAAACATATTTTTGTGTTTTTTAGATATAGGGGGGAAGAGGACGATAATCAAAACTATGGTCTTCTTCCTTTATTTGCAGATTCCTAACAAACTACTCATGGTTGGAAGAGTTGAAATCTTCCACTAAATCAAATTCATGGCACAAATGTATGTCCTTAATGAAGGTTTCTTTATCTTAAGGTTGTTGATACAACCTCAGTCTATGGTCATTCACTAACATAGTTCTTATGTCAACATCAATTTACAAGAATATCAAAGATCAATTATCATAGATCTTATCAATTTGGTACGGTCCTAGCCATCGTGTTCTCAGTTTCCCTTTGAGTTGTTGGTATTTTGAGTCAAACAACAAGGCACAATCTCCTTATTTGAATCTCTTGTTCTAGACATGAGATTCATGTGCACCTTCCTCGATGTTAAAGGATCTCAAAGTGTTGTTGTGCCTCCATCCACATCTCATCTAGTTCATTTAGCTACATCACTCTATCTCACTGAGCTTTATCCAAATCAATTCCTATCTTCAGTGTTGTCCTCAAGGATTGTAATTAAAATTCTACTGGAAGCAATGACTTCTTCTTATATACTAGTTTTTATGGGGAGAAACCAGTGGTGGTTTTCTAGGTTGCGTTGTATGCCCATACTACTTGAAGCGATCTTGGCATCTAATTCTTTCTATTTTCATTGACAACTTTAGTTAAGATGTTTTCTAGTTATTTATTGGCGACTTTTACTTGCCCATTGGGTGGGGGTGGTACGAAGATGATTTATTATGTTTTATCTGGTAAATCTTCAAAAAGGCCTCAATCATGTTGGCCACAAACCGAGGCCCTTGATAATATACGCAACTCGGGAGCTCCTAAACTTTAACATGATTTTGTGGTACATAAAGTTAGCTACAACATCCTCATTGGTAGATGCCAGTGCTTAAAGCTTAACCCATTTGGTAACATAGTCGGTGCACACTAGCAGACACTCTTTTCCATAGGATGGGGGATCTATAGGTCCAATGAAATCAATCTCCCATTTCTCAAATGGACCTAAGACCAACTGAGGATTGATGGGAATTTCAGAAGATAGAGTAGGCTTCCCCATTCTTTGACATGCATCACATTGCCATACATATTTCTTGACATCTTTATGGAGAAAAATTCCAGTAGTACCCATCTCTATGGACCTTATGAATTGTCCTCTTTAATGAGTAACACCCTCCTCCAGGTTCATTATGGCATGCTCTCAGTATGTCATATAATTCATCTTCTTAAACACACATGTGAAGAATCATGTTAGGACAACATTTAAACAAATTCCATTGCACCACTTGTATGTAGCACTGTTTCTAATTAATCTTTTGCATTATTTATTGGTAAAGTAAGTTGGAAACTTCCCTATAGTTAGATAATTGGAAAGATTAAAAAACCATGAAGGGCGTGCTGATATTGCAAACAAGTTCTCATCCAGGAAGTGATCTTGAATTGCCTCTCCTTCTCCTAAAACATTTAATCTCGAAAGGAAGTCAACAACAACATTAGCCTTTCCAGGCTTATCAATAATGGTCAAGTTAAAATCTTGCAAAAGAAGTAACCACCTGATAATTCTACCCCCTACTATTAGTTTGTTCATTAAATATCTTATGGTGAACGATCTGTATACACAAAGATTTTATATCTAATAACCTAGTGTCTAAATTTGTTCGAGAGTAAAAATATCTAGAAATTATTTTTCCGTAGTGGTGCAGTTTCTCTATGTGGGGGTCAGGTTTTTGTTGATAAAATAAATGGCATACATTTGGTCTTCTTCATCTTTATGTTGAAGAACACTCCCATTACATTGTTGGAAGAATCAATGTGAATATGAAAAGGTTAACCCCAATTGGGTCCTCTCAAGACTGGGGTAGTGGTCAATTTCTCCTTTATAACTTCAAAAGCTTGTTGACATTAAGGAGTCCAGTCAAAGACACAGTCTTTTTCCAATAGAGAAAACATTGGTGCAATAATCTTACTAAAATATTTTATGAACCGTTTGTAATAACCTTGCATGTCCAAGGAAAATTTTGATGTTTGTTTGATTTATTGGTGTGGGTAACTTAGTAATGACTTATATCTTTTTAGGATCAACTTGGATACCCTTAGAAGAGATATGATGACCCAAGATAACCCCTTGATCAACCATTATCAAGCATTTTTCATGACTTGATAAAAGTTGGTGTTGCTCACATCTAGTTAACACTTTTTCAAGATTGCTCAAAGATTCCTCACAAGTAGACCCATGACAAAGTGAAATCATCCATATAAACTTCAACACAGTCATTGGCGAAGCAGGTCCGAAAAAATAGCTAAAACTACTCTCGAAAGGTGGCAGTGCATTACAAATTCTAAATGGTAGAACTTTGTAAGAAAATGTACCCTAGGGACAAGTGAAGGTGGTCTTATCTTGATCAACAAGTGCTATACTAATTTGGTTATATCCGCTAAACCCATCCAAGAAGGAGAAGTATTTCTTACCTGCCAAATTATCCAAAACCTAATCTATAAAGGGTAGGGGAAAGTAATCTTCCTTGATGATTTTATTAAGCTCCCTATAATCTATACATATTCTCCACTTATCATTTTTCTTGGGAACTAGAACTATAACAAGCGGTGATACCCACTGACTATCAAATATTGGGTAGATGAATCCTACCCTCAATAGTTTCTCTATTTCATTTTTGGAAATGTCTCTTAGTGTTGGTTAATACTTCATTGTGGTTGTTCGACTAGTTTGACATCCTCAATGTAAATATAATGAGTGCAGATGCTTGGATGAATCCCTTTCATGTCAGTATAATACTAAGCAAAATATTTCAAATGATTGCTATGACCCTAGTCTCTTATCTATCATTTAAGTTTTTATCAATTGTCGATCTTTTCCTACCTCAACAGTACTTGTTTAACGTCTTTCAAAATAAAAATTTCTATCCTAGCAATCAAAGAGTTTAAGGGACAAGCATGAGGTTGTAACATGTGAAAAATAGTCATGTTTTCAAGAGATATAATCTTGGCTAAAGGACAATGAAAATCGGTGGAGGTGTGACCTTCATGGTAATTATAGGTGTCTTCACAACCTTCTTTAGAAATTTCCCTTACCAAGGTGATGTTCATCAATTCAAACAATCATTTCCATAGCCACAATTTTGGTTTTCGTAGCCACAATTTTGGTTTCCGTAGCCACAACATCATCTTCATCAAACACTGGGTATGTCTCAGTAATTTCATCCATATGATTTTTCACTACAATGGTGGTCAGATAAGCAAGAATCATATTGTTAGTATATGAAAAATATACCCACACATGTTCACAAACATCCACATATGGTGAGTAGGAGGATAAAGATAAATATTCTTTACCTTTTTCCTATTTTAAGTAGTCATTTTTACTAACCTACAATCAATGTAGGCAACATAAAAGTAGCTAGTCGTGGTCTTCCTAAGATGACTAGATATCCCATCTTTTGAGCTTTAAGTTTGTAAGACCATAAAATATACCGGATATTCCTAGGATTCAATCATAGTCATAACATCCTCAATTACTCCATCTGGTACAACAATAGATTGATCTCGCTAGCTAGAGGACAATATTGGTTGGTTATAATATTTTCAAGGAAAAAAATCAAATGTATTGGTTGTTATGACATTGATAGCAGCACCAAGATCCACCAAAACATTAGATATTGACTAACCATTTACAAAAATAATGATGACTGGACTCCCTGTGGTCCCCATATTTTGGTGAAATAAGTTTTCCAGCTCTACAAGGTCAACTAGATTTCCTTCTTGTTAGGAAATAAGGGATAAAATACACGGAATAATCCCTCACAGAATCACAACAAGAGAAAACTAATATCTAAAAATTATTACGGATATGAAATAAAAGTGGAGAATAAAAAGAACCCAACACAAAGAGATAATATTTAACGTGGTTCACCCAATTCGAGTTACATCCATCAAGAATCACTTGTTCAGATTTTATTACAAGCCACCTCTTCTCTCAAGACAATACACGATCTGTTTGGAGCTATGCTCAACAAACTCTATAGAATTTACACCGAATTCAAAAACATCTACAATGTTACATCAACCTTACCATATGCACAAAACCATATAAATAGGCAATTGCTTAAGCATTTTTACAATACCATGGGTACCAAAACCATGGGCCAAAACTGACCTATAAACCTATTAGTCAAAAGACCCACCCATACGAGAAGAGCACATTTCCTGAAATATCAAGCACATTTTTCGAGGCCAATTTTTTTCCTGGGGGCTGCACCCCCGAACCCTGGCAAGACAACTGTGAAAAGGAGCTTCATGCACATTGTTGAACCATTGTTGTCTCTTCCTTGTGCTACATTTATTTTAATCTCTCTAGGAAAGGAGCTACATGCACATTCTTGTCTTTCTCCCGGTCATCCCTAGTTTCCTATGTTTGTGGAACATGTTCAGTTCTCACACTTTCCTCAAGTACTCTCTCGATTTCCTTAGGTATTTCAATGATAAATATTGGAGGATTGTTCATTGTTTTTTTTCGATATATCACCGCAAGTTATTAATGACATTAAATTGCATTGTCTCACCATGTCCTGCTTCATTAATTGAAGTTGTTTGTTGATTTTTGAGGTTTGAGACATGTTGGGATAGAAGTTGAGTTTTTGTTGCTTTCCCTTGCTGGTAATTTTTTTGTGGTAGAGGTATTAAGCTTGTTGTTATTGTGTAAACCTCTTTGGTTGATTATAGTTCTATTGGGGTGACCATTGTTGGTTTGGGCATGGATGTGCATTGGCTGGTGGTGTCCATCCTTTCAAATTGTATGGAGGCATCCATGGTTGTGGATTTGGGTAGGCCATCTAGTTTTGTGGTGTCCAATCAAGTTGTCCCCAAGTTGGTGGAGGGTTTGATTGGGCCATGACATTATCCAACGGTTCTGAGCAAGTCTAGGGGCATAGTAGACTAATTATTTAACCTTTGAACAAAGTTTACTTCTCCAGCCTATTTGAGTCATGGCATTCAATCTCTCTTTCAACTAAGGTAGGAGAGTATAATGGTTGGTGTCATGGTCAGGGACATCATAGATCGAGATAAATTTTTGTGATATCTAAAGGAAATTATTTCAAAGATGTCTTTTCCTACATTTGGGATAATATTGTCTAAAGTCTCTTTTATAACATCGTTCTTAGCTTTCAGCCCATCCATGGTTGAAGTTAATTGTGTCAAGATATTTGTTTTCATATTGGCCATCTCTTCTAGAAGTTATGAGGTACCAAAGGCATGTTTTGATGTTTTCCTTCTTCTAAGGCCTCCTTTGTTCTATAGTAACTCCTACATAACTTAGTAATGTGTCATGGTGAGTTTATGTACATCACCTCCTCACATGAGATGGAGGGATTCCTTGGTTTCATCATCAAGTCTTTTAAGGAAGACTATCTTGGTTATTTCTACATCCAACTCATAACCACTTCTCCTATGGATAAAAAGGAATTTATCTAGGTAATCTTCCAATTTCATCTTCTTCTTTTTTCATTTGAAAGAACTCTTCCCTCCTATCTCATCCTCTGCAATAGTCTTGGTATTTGTCCAAAAGGATGTCTCCATCTATTCCCATGAATGAATGGAGTTAAAAGGAAATCCCATAAACCACCTCATGGCAGAGTCTTTGAGGGTGGAAGGAAAGAGCTTGAGTTTCTGGTTATCTATTTTGTAGTCATATGTTTGATAAAGGACTTTGAATTCAAATAAGAATTGGTTTGGATATTCTATGGGCATTCCTTGAAAGATAGGCATAATGGATGGGGAAATGTTTTTCATAGGTGTTTCCTCATCCTCATTTAAGAAAATGGGGTAGGTAAAGGTTCTACCCAAGGGTCTTTCATCATTGTCTCCATTGTCTCCCATTTCTGCAAGTTGTTCAAGTTCTAGATAATTTGATTCAGATTCAGTGTGAGCTAATTTAGATTCAGTGTCACTCTCAGGAGTAGTATTATTAGTGTTTACTACATGTTATCCTATTGGGGATATTCTTTGAGTGTTACGAGGTATATATCTCCCTCTAGCATCCCTTGGCATGTGCATCAATGTTTATCTTTAAGGAAAGGCTTAAGATCACTACTGGTTGCATAACTCAACTTCAATAACACCCATAACATAGGATGTGAATATAATGACATGTTTCTCTTATGGTGTCTGCGTACAAAAGAAAATCAACACTTGATTTCAACCGCACTCAACTCCTTAAGGTCGTGTCGATGCAACCGACGTAGAAAATATGAATGGCTAGGTGGTAGTGAATATGAAGATGGATGATAGTGTGCGGATAGGTTATCAAGGAAATGCACCACCTCTAACTTGCAATGGTGAGATCGATCGTCAAGCACCATGAAAACCTCTCTAAACAGGTGGCTTGAAAATATAAATTGGAAAGGATGGCAACACAGAGACTCCAGTCAATATCAAGCTTCGAAGATATATTGTCTATTAGTTGTGGAACTCATGGGAAACTGAATGGGGCCTCGTAAATTTTTCTAGACAAGGTTATGGAACAATTAAAAGTGAGAGGCACGATTCCGTTTAGCTCTATGGATGGTTGGTGGGTTTGGTCCAAAATGAGAGGGTTTGATGAGCTTTTTCATTTAGAACGTTCAATTGCCTAATTATATCGGGTGACAATGGAAAGGTTTGAAAGAATAATGCTCTCAATCCGGTGTCTACGTCCAATTGGTTCTCGGTTCCATTCGGTTGGGGAACCGTATGATCACAACCATAAATTCTTTCTGGTCTTGGTCCCTCTCTGGTCATAAGAATGATCAAGAGCCTAAACCAAAGGGTGGTTAGGCACTCTTCGCTTAGGGGCGGTCCAATAATCATAAGCCTGATCGGTTTCAATGTTTAGCACGTTGAGTTGTTCTATTTTCTTGGCGTATCATGCCAGGGTCTTGAGGACAAGAAGACGAAGTCCCGTATCAATGTCTGTGAATAGTTCAGGTCCATTTGGTTGTGGGACCAGTGGATCATAGCCGAAAGTTTTCTCTTGCTGCGGACCTTTGATGGTCATATAAATACTCAAGGTAGTCTGTAATTTGGTTGATTTGACCAATACTTAAACACTTTATCATCTTCAATGTTTAATGCATCTAGTTTTCGGTTGATTCTTTGTACGTCCCTAGTTGTCTTGAAAACATTATACCTAAGGCCTTGATCTATGTCTGTAAGTGGAATAGGTAGGTTTAGTTGTGGTATTATCGGTTCAAAGCTAAAATATTTCGGTTCTTTGGGACCCGTAATAGTCATATGAAATGTGATTGCATATAATTTAACTAAAGCCAACTAATGAAGCAAATCAAATCTAAACTATGTTTTGTATTTTCCAGAATATAAATGAACAAAACAAATAAACAATTAATCTAAAAGAGGAAATAATTTTTGGAATGTTTTTATGATATTTTAAACAATGCTTTTAATCTAATGAATGAAATCTACTACAACTAATCAACTAGATGTAGTTGACTACTTGTGAAAGTATGTGAATCTAAATCTAAATAACTAATTAATTCAATAAAAAACCCTCAACCCTATCTCAGAGGTAAGGAACAAATCACAACTTCTCGGAAGTTATTGTTCCCCACAAATTCCCTAGTAATGTTGAAAGTGAGCTTTCTAATGATTTGATCTATTTGCAATTGTTTGAATAATCGAAATGAAAGGATTTCACTACTCTATTTGATATGGATTTTTACCGAATAAATTTAGAATTTGAAAATTTGAATAAATGAAGCAAAACAAACAAATAATTCCAACTTGGATAAGCAAGGGCTTTGGAAAATCTGGTTGTATATGTGCTTGTCCCCTCATTTTATCCTTTGTTTCTCTGTGTCCATACGAGTCCAAGGAATTTGGGAATGCAAAGGTAGTAGTAGGAGAAGGTGCTTGAGTAATGGAAGCTTGAAGGCGATCCGGTTGCAATTCAAGTGGAAGAGGGATAACACAAGTGAATAAAACTTGGCTATGCAATTTCCAGAGGATTGTGCAGGAAATACTATGCAAGATACACAAAATTTTCAGGCCCTTTACTTGAATACAAGCATTGAATATATAAGAATTGGTGGGATGTGCCTTCATGCCCAAGGCAACCTTGGAGTGCCAAATCATTGGGTGAAGAGGCAATTCAAACTAATTAAATCTATTTAAAAATAGAAGAGGGAAGGAATACCATGCAATCGGGACTATTTTTAGGAAATTTAGCTCACAAACGCACCTTTGAAGTCAAGTTAAGTGAAGCTTCGCACGTCAAAATTATGCATGAGGAATTCTGGAAAAATTGCTCAAGACCGCCGCTTACTGCTTCGTGAGGTGGTCACAAAACCGCCAACAAGGTAGGGTGACGTTTTGACACTTAAGGAAAAAACATGCACATAAAACAATGGGAAGCTAGAAGAAAGCGTGGAAAAGCTAAGTAAAGATGTCTAGGTTACAAATATACACTTGAGGATGAGCTTAGGAACTTGAACACCTTCTGAAAGGACATGAATCATCATTAGGGACTTTTGTAACCATTTTCGACAATGTAGCACATGTAATTTTGGGTGCGTACATATTGCCCCCTTGGAGAAGCGTCTTAGCCATGAAAAGGTGTAAAACGTAAAGTCCGAGTATGGCATTCCTGAAATGGGGAGTTAGAAGCTATACTTGACACGCCTGTGTGTCGAAATGTTGTCGCCCAAACTCTCAATACCAGTAAAACAAAAAAGAAGACTCAAGTGCAGATAGATGAAATATCAAAAATAAACACTAAATTAAAATGACAAGAGGACTTACCATTTGTGCGGGGATAAGAACTTAACTCGCCAACACTCCAAACCCTACAAACATATACACTCAAAACAAAGTTATAACAATATATATATATATATATATATATATATATATATATATATATCAAAACAAACTCATTTTCCAATTCATTTGCACATATTGACTTGGTGATTTTTGAGCTCTAGGCCCATGGTGATTGTTTTTGACGAGAGTATAGCCAAAACAACCGTTGAGATATTGTGATCATGCCTCCACAAGCAGGATATTGACCCGCACGGTCTCAGGTTAGTTTTCCTCATTTGTTTATTTTGAAACCTAAAATGTTAAAAGTTGAAAATCTTTGCGTAGGGGGGGTATTTTCAAAATTTCTTGTGTTAAACTTGTTGGTGTGTATTATTTTCCACATCATTAGGTGATTCATCTCACTTAGGTGAGATCATAGGTCCATGTGTCATTTAGGGGTCATTATGAGATTCTCTTACGCGTCAAGGCGTCATATGCATCATTGGGAGTTACACTTTTATTCTGGGAATGTAACTCCCCCTCTCTACTCAAGTTGTCATGATTGCAGCACTGGGGGTTACTCAACACCTCCTATATGTACACCCCATTTTATCTATGAGATAGAGGAGAGTTTTGTGGCTTATCGAGGTTCTGCCCATTTGTCGAATCTTTGCATGCACATTCGATTGATGCTCGCTCCTCCCGAGATCTCTTCACGCTGCCGTTCGCACATCCATTGATGTGCACGTCATCCCTCGTGATCCTCGCTTGTGGGTTTTTGTACCCTCTTACATGGTATCAGAGTGAGTCTTGTGGATCTGTGCACTCTTCGGCGTTGCTCATGCGTTATTCGGCTTTCGGTGTGATCTACAGAATTCGTTGCGTGTGTCATAATGGTTACTCCAACTTGTGCTCTTCTTGTATTGATTTGGGCACTTATACCTCCACTTAGTTGTTCGTGGTTCATGGTTGGATCTACATGCGTTTTATGTGTGTTAGGGTGCATTTCAAGTTCACGGGTTACAAATTTTTAGTTTAGTCTTTCCTGAGCTCACCAGTGTTTTGTGCTCCATCGATGTGCATTGTGCTCGTGTCTTGACCAGCTCATGCATTAGTGGCTCATTACATCTACATGTCTGCCTACATTCAGTCTTGACAACTCGGGTTCGTGTATGCCCGACCTTCTAACGTGAATCCATTCTCGCTTCGTGTTACGGTTTACCCTGCTTAGGGTGTTTGGTGATCTTTGACTATGTGCTTGTGGTTTGTTTTGTTATGCTACTCTCTCCATCCTACAAACTCTTTGGTCCATTCCTCACATGGAAAACCAACTCGCCTTGATGCCATCGATGGTTCTCTCTGCCACCTCTCGCTCCACATCTCGTGTATAGTAGACATTACCCACGAGCGGTTACACCTTACGCATGCTCACCAACAACTCTGTACATCCTGCACTTGGCTTTTACCGTGTGGCATGTGGATCTATAATGACTTGGTCCTAACATAGCCCAGCCCACTCTACTTGGTGTTATAGTCAACTTGTGGCTTCATATCACTCGGTGAATTGACTCGGTGTGCACCTCCCAACTCACCAACATAGGTAGTTTCTAAGCGCTCAACTCATGGCTTGACAACGTGGGCCCCCACATGCCCTTTTAGAATTGTTTGTTAGTAAAAAAAATTCCCCTTTTTTAATGTTTTGAGAAAAAAATTCCTTCATGGAATTGTAATTTATTTTTGGGCTTCTTTTTTTGTTGATCCCCTTCCTTCGCGTGTCAAAGACGTAAGGCGAGGCAGGGTTGGCGGGAGGCTAATCCCCCTCGCAAGCAAAATAAACCATGCCTGAAATTTGATGCCATTTCCAACAAGTATCTACACAACACCCTTTACACCCATTTCAGGTATTTTTTTAATGCGTTTGCAATATTTATTGGCATTTTCCATCAGTTGTGGGAATCGTATTTATGCTATAACTTTTGACTCGCTGCTCGTTTTTGAGTGCTTCTTTAGTCAAAGTTACATGATTTTTCACACATTACGTGATGACATTGTCAATTTTTGTAAATGAACTACTTTATAAAGTGCCGCATTCGGGGGGTTCACTAGTACTCTTGGGTTTTCACATGCAGACGCACTATCGACCGAGTCTGACGTCTTGCTTTTGTGCACCTTGCACTTTTCATTCCACATCATGGAGGGTGCTCTTTCTAGACTTGAGCATCATAGGATCACTTTACAGCCTCCGCCACTTCTCACTGGGAGAGGGAACTATTCAGTTTGGCATGCTTCCATGGAACGTTACTTCACTCACGAGGGTCTTTCACCCTTCTTACTTGGTTGGTTCCAGCCTTCGCACCCTACTGATCATCATCATCTAGAGGATTTTCTCGACACTTACAACCATGTTTTTGGTCACATGATGATGCATGTCTCTCGTTCTCTCTGGTTTCATGTGGCTAGACTCAGATCCACCTCACCGTGTCTGGAGCATTCTTCAGTCCCTCTATGGAGACCCTTCACATACTACCACCATTGTTGCTACTGCTGATCTAGTTGTCTCCTCTTGTTTTTCATGTGATGATAGTTTCATTGACACAGACTTGCTTGGTTCTACTTTTGATGACGAGGATTGTGTACCCAGTTTTGATGTTGAGAGTACTATAGAGGACTCTTCTCCTCCTTCTCTCACTATTCCAGAGAGTGTTGACACTTCCCACATCTCATCAGATATCGAGTAGTCTCCTATTCAGTCTTATACATTCATCACACCTGCCTCTTTTCCACCTTCAGTGTGTGAGGCCCATTTCACTCCTCTACCTTCATTAATGACTTATACCTGTCTGACATCGCTCTTTTGTTTGTTGAGCCCCCTCATTGGGATGAGTATCTGCTTGACCTTAGTCATCTTTTTGCAGAGTCTACTTATGATGCACTACAGGTCCCTCATCCATCTACAAGTGTTTTAGAGGAGTTCATCATCTCTGTTGTTGGGAGTGCCCCTTCTGGGACTCTTACCACTTCCACTTTTCGGAGACCTTCATTGATCCACCCTTGCTTGTGGATCCATTTTCTGTTGTGGGGGATGTTTTGTTGCCTTCACATCACATGGACATCATTTCTACAGGTGTTCACTCTTCACTCTCGATAGTTCGCACACATGGCATTACCTTCTTGGTGCTCATTTGCTTGACCTATGTCACACTTTCATGGACCGGACTCGAGTTCTTTGTGTTACTACCTTCGGTTTCATTTGCGGAGTGGGAAAACTTTCAAAGACGTCATTTCGTCTTTCCTAAGGGTAGGCACACAATTTCAGTGTGGGTGGCTCTTCTTCAGTCCAGAGGCAGAGGATCTCGTCATCAACATTATTTTGGGAGACCTCCTAGAGCTATAGAGTTCAGATTTTTCCATGGCATCTTCTCGTATTCCTCTCATCTCCCTCTTCTTCTCTCTTCTTCTTCTTTCCGAGAGATTGCCTCTTTGTACATGGGTACCTTTTTAGGCTCGTCTAGAGCTGGGACCCATATTTGGCATCTTTCTTAGATTAGAGAGTGTTTTGTTCTCTTGTGGTGGATGTTTTTCCCACTGGGTTTTCCTTCACTGCTTGGGACCTTTTTCTTGTATGTGGGTACCTCATTAGGCCTTGTGCTGGGACCCATTTCTCATTTCTGACTTTCCGCCTCATCCTAAGTTACGATGAAGGGGGGGTGTTGGTGTGTATTATTTTCCACATCATTAGGAAAGTCATCTCACTTAGGTGAGATCATAGGTCCATGTGTCATTTAGGGGTCATTATGAGATTCTCTTACGCGTCAGTGCGTCAACGCATCAGTATGTCATATGCGTCATTGGGAGTTACACTTCTATTATCTCGGGAATGTAACTCCCCTCTCTACTCGAGTTGTCATGATTGCAGCCTTTCGGGGTTACTTAGTACCTCCTATATGTACACCCCATTGGTAGTCATTTATTTTGCAAAGAATGGTGTATTTTTGTGTTTTTTAGGAGATTTATAGGGCCATGTAGCCATAAGGTGAATCAGTTTAGGTGTCTCCTAAGTAAGGTGGTAGTCGTGAAAACCACCGCAAAACCACTGCACATGGCGAGGTTACGAACAAAATGTTTAAAATTTATGCAAACTTTTTTTTGGATTTTTGATGCTTTTTCATGTTTTTGACGAGCTTTCCTATTGAAGATGTCACTGAATTTGCTTTTTTCTATGTTTTGGTGGATGCAGAAGGAGGAGTACATTCGTGAGAGGGAGTGTGACTGGCTCCTAGAGATTTTAGATCAGTTGACTCAGGCTGAGACTGACACTCTACAGAGAGGTGGGCATTTGGAGGATTGCACGGGTGCCCCATGTCACTCCTGCCAAGTCACATACTATGTGACTTATTTTCTTATTGGGACATGATGAAATACCTTCGGTTGTGGGTGCTAGGGGTGAGTGGATGATTACATTAGAGGACGTGTATCGAGATACTTGGAGTTCCAATACTTGGGAGGAGGCTGAATCTTGAGACAACAAGATCTAGAGCCATGATGACTCTGTGGGCTACTTATATGGGAGATGTCGTGGTGTCAGTTGGTTGAAGAAGGGGATGAAGGTCGATCTATTGCCACTACTCCCATCCCCACTATCCGCAAGGCCATCATGGGTATTTTGGCTTTGTGGTTGATAGGGGATAAGGGAGGTGACACATTGCTATATTGTTGGGCTCCCATCATTACATAGATTGAGGCTCATGGTCATATTTATTCCTGGGGTAGATATCCTTGTAACACTTATCATGACTTATATATAGATTGTCAGGTTACAGGGATAATCTTTGAGCCACCCTACATTGGTTATGAGTTGGGTGTATGAGTGGATCATCCCCTATGGGGAGAGACCATAGACATAGGACCCAAGGGCCATTAGGCCACTAGATGGATGATGATGTCAGTTCTCAGAGTGCCACATCAGCTAAGTGGCTTCCTTGACCACAAAGACATGGTGGCCACTCCATACTAGGACATGACAGGATTGTGGGGATAGGATGGGACCATAGTGGTGGCTTGTACCACTACTAGCCAGTTAGTTGACAGGATGGGGAAGGTTGAGACTCACCCATTTGGTTGAGTTCCTCAACAATTTGGTCTTCCATATATTGATATGCTTCCCCAATGGCACCCGTATATAAGAGTGTCAAGGAGGCCCGAAAGGGCCCTCACAGAGATCTAGGTTGGACAGTGGTGATTCTAGGAGTGCCTATTGTAGTTAGGTGAGTTGTTCATGCCCGACGAGAAGTTGGTGCCACTCATGCACCTTTACTCCAGATTGAGGCCACACCTTCCACTCACAAAGTGGGGAGGAGGATGAGCCCATAGATGTGGAATTTGATTCTGAGGAGGAGACATGAGATGAGACTGGAGAGGAGTCGGGTGATGAGGAGATTGATGATGGATCCGATGATGAGGGATTGGGTGGTGAGACTGGCGAGGTCAGCTCACATGGAGGGAGGAGAGTGATCCTGAGTGGCATGACACCTAGGATATACTGAGAGTGGAGTGAGGAGGAGGTGGATGCGGAGAAGGAGACCTTAGTCTTAGAGGATCTACTTCCCTCGAGATGAGGGAGGAGATGAGGGGTTTGTCATGGGACAATGCATAGCCTCAGGAGGAGAGGAGGCACACCAAGTACCTGCCATAATAGCTCCAGCCATACTAGTCGACCCCACATGGATGCAGGGAGATCGAGTATGTTGATACTCTTCTCTTGACTTTGTTAGCTAGAAATGTTAGTTGGTATTTTTTTTTTGTTGATTTTTGTAGCTTTCTAACTTTCGTTTTTTTTTTTTGTATGACTGCACAAGGATGGTGAGATCTTATTCATCGTGTGTGTGTGGACACTTGTTGATCCCTTCGGGAAGACATGAGCTGAGATGACTGAGGACACATGACAACCACTAGCAATGTAGACACACGACGTGTTTGCACCCATCTAGTGGCAAGCAATGGAGATCATGACTTCTCTCCACACTCAGGTTGTTATGTACGAGACAACCGTGAGAGATTGATGAGGTGGATTTGTTCTCATAGTGAGACCACAACCAATGGCCACCATCATGAGCACTCCCACCATTCAAGTGCATTCTCAACGTCGTAGCCATAGTAGGAGTCTGGATGCCGTGCACCATCTGGGGATCCCATAGGGATTGATGAGGTCATTGGGCCTTTTATTCTTATTTTGCCATTTTTGGGCATTTATATGATTTTTTTGTATATTTTTTATATTTCAGGCTCATTGCGAGCATTTTGACCATGCCTATGTTGATGGAATTATACACAAACTCGATTTATTATATATATATATATACATACTCTTCTTTTGGTTAGTAATTCATTGTATCTGAGTTGACTTCTTCTTGGCTCACTTCACATGTGTACTCTAGATGTTTAGAAATTCTTTTTTATATGCTTTTAGAATGTATGCAGTGGATATGAATGCTAACAAAATGATTTTTTTTTTTTGTTTTGTAATTGATACATGATAATGCAAATACATTGTAATGTTGAACTTTAGTTTCTCTAAGAAATTTTTGATACTTCATATTATTTTGGCAAGATGTGATGAAAGAGTGATATGATAAGTGAATGAACTTTCCCCACTCCTAACTCCACACAACTGGTAAGATGCGAGGGCTCAACACCAAGATCCAAAAGGGGCACAAGTTATAGAAATTTTTTGAATGGTAATGATGAGAGAAAGACAAGGATTTGGAAAAACCAAATTGAGACCCTACAACCTCATTCTACTCAAGTTTTGCTTCATAGTTTAAAATGTGAATTGCTTTCTAGTTTATCTAGACTTAGATCCGTAGATGGCCACTTGGTTGAAAAAATCTGGTTTTGAGGTTTTAAACTCTTTTGGAATTTTGGACATCTAACTCACTTTGTTTTGATTTATGATTTCACAACATTTGAATGAACTATTTCTAACTTTCAATTTTTGTCAAAGAGACCCCCTACACCTTGCCCCATGCTACCTAGTAGGAAGTATGGGCTCATCACCATGGACAAGGCATAGGTGAGTAAGGGCACTTCTCTCCTTTCCCAACCCTACATCACTAGTAAGAGACACAGGCTCAACATCGAAGGTTGGTAGGGCAAAGAAATGTGTAAAATAAAATTTTTTTGTGGATTTGCATTTGACTTATTTATCTAGGAAAAATGTCTAGAATGTTCTTATTTCCAAAGAGATGTATATGGGATAGATGTGACACCATGAAGCTTCTAGAACAAACTATAGGAAAAGACACCTAATCTAGAAGAAACTATGAGTAGAACCAAGTATGCAGGCCTTGGTATGGTTATTATCAAAGCTTTGTCTTATCTTGCTTGAATTGATGAAATGATTTAGAAACAATTGATGATACCATGAGGATTTGAAGAGATATGATTTGAATGTTTTGCCAATGTTTTAAAAGTTTTTAGGAATTGCTATAAGAATAAGTCCCTTGATCACAAAATTTATGAAATGAACTGGAAGATGAAAATGCAATGCGGATGTAGTAATATACATATGGAAATGCTAATAGATCATGCGTAGTATCTCTTTAGGTGAAGAGAGTTTATAGATTCACTAAACTCCTCACCCTCTAGTGTACACAGGTGAAATGCCCCATTTTTATAGTCTTCTATTACTCGATATGGACCCAACCACTTGGGCCTGAATTTCCTTCCTTCGTCGGTCTTTTTTTCTATTTTGTCGAGTCTTAAAACCAAATCTCCCTCATATATTTCATGCTCGTAGACTTTCTTGTTGTATTTCCGAGCCATTTCTTAGCGTAAACGTAAATGCTATGCCATTGTTCAACGTTGAGCCTAGCTTCATCAAGGCTTTCTAATTGAGAGAGTCATGCCTCTCGATAGCCTTCTTCTCCTAGAATTCCTTGTAGTGAGATACGAGACTAGGTATTTTGACTTCAAGTGGTAAAACCACTTTCTGCACCAAATACCAAAGAAAAGGGGTTGCCCCCATCGGTGTTCTTACCGATGTTTGATAGGCCCACAAGGCCGAAAAGAGATTTAAATGCCAATCTCATTTATTCTCCTTGACAGTCTTAAGGAGAATGGATTTTAACATCTTATTTGTAGCCTCAGCCTATCCATTGGCCTGAGGATAATAGAGAGAAGCCGTATGGTGATTTATTTTGAACTTTTCACACAATTCACATGTACTTCCTCATTTTTGAAAGATGTGCCATTATCAGAGATAATGACTTGTGGGACCCCATACCTACAAATGATTTGGTTTAGAATGAACTTAGTGATTACACATCTAGGCATGGTGGTAAGAGGCATGGCCTCTACCCACTTAGTAAAGTATTTTGTGGCCATGATTATGAAGTTATGCCATTTGTTGATGAGGGAGAGAACTTCCTATCAAATCAAGGCCCCACGTGGAAAAGGGCCATGGTGTTGCAATTGGTTGTAGAGCTTGTGCGGTATGTGGATCTCATGGGAGAACTCTTGACATTTATGGCATTTGTGCACAAACTCTACCGCGTCATGTTCTAATGTGGGCAAAAGTAGCCCATCGATGTATCTTTCGAGAAGTGGCGTGGCCCCAAAGTGACCTCCACATACTCCACTATGTGATTCATAAAGAATCTTCTCGGATTCTTCTTCGTCAACACATCTTAACAACATTCCATCAAAGGCTCTACGATAGAGCACACTATTCCAAGATAATGTACTTAGTAGGCTATAACACGTAACCATCTTCTTTTTTGTGATGTCACCCCTTTTGGATATGTATGATCCACTATGAAATTAATAATGTAGTGTACCATGGGCACGCAGAAATGGGAGGCTTGGTTTCAAAAAAATACACACATTCATGGGAAGTCCAAATTTACTAGATCACCTCCATCTAATGGGTTATCAACCAACAGTCCACAATGATTTGTCCTTTGATGGATTTTTGATTAACAAACGTTAACTCAAACTCACCCATAGAGTTATGAAGCATCCAAATTTCTTAGATAAGGACCCTTGTGTGAGAATGTGTCCATGAGATGATCGATTTAACAATGACCCTTGTTTCTTGATTTAGCATGTAATGTCTCAAGTGCTTTGTTGTGAAGACTATGGCAAGGCATTCTTTTTTCTACTGTGTGTGTAATGTCTCATAGTCAAGCAATGTTTGACTAATAAAATAGACTACACGTTCTCATTTATCATCATCCTCTTGAGCTAACATGCAGGCTAATGAGACATTTGTAGCTCGTGAATACAAAATTAAGGGGTGATTTGACTTAGGTGGCATGAGTGTGGGAGGAGACAGTAAGAACCATTTGACCGACTCAAATGCCTCATTGCACTCTTCGTCAATCAATGCAACAATCCTTTTTAATAAATTGTTGATTGGGTGAATAGAAAAGGTTAGATCAAGGATAAACCTTTGGATTGCACCAAGTTTTCCAAGAAAAGATCTGATGCCAGACTCATCTGATGGTGGAATCATTTCTAGTATGGCTCGGATTTTGGCTAGGTCTACATCAATCCCTGTGAAGATATGATGTATCCCAACAACTTTGCCTCCCGTTACACCAAATACACATTTTTCTAGATTTAACGTGATGTCGTATTTGATTAAGTGAGAAAGGATGATATGAAGCACCTCAGGGTGATCGCAACATTTTTTAGCCTTAGCCAAGAAGATCATCCACGTAGGATTCCACAATCTTATGGATAAGATCATGGAATATATAAGTCATCACCCGTTGGTATGTGGCACCAACGTTCTTAAGTCCGAATGACATGACAACATAACAATATGTTCCCAAGGAGTGATAAATGTAGTTTTGGTTTGATCCTCCTAGAGATTTGATTTGGTTATATCCAGAAAACCCATCCATGAGAGACAACAACTCATAACCATTGTTGCATCGATGACAATAACATCGATGGATGGTAATGGGAAATCATCCTTGGGACAAGCCTTGTTGATATCCGAAAGTCTATGCAAATGTGGATTTTTCCATTCTTCTTGAGAATGGGGATGATATTAGATACCCATTGTGAATAGTCAACTGGCTTGATGAACCCCACTGTAGGATTTTCATCACTTCTTCTTTCACCATGAGGGCCACCTTTGGCTTCATGGGTCTTGACTTCTATTTAATTGGCTTAGCATCTGGCTTAGTGATGAGGTTGTGAACTACAATGTGTGGTGCAATTCCATATTTCCTTGTAGCTAAATGTGAAATATTTTTCATGCTCCTTGAGGATTTGGGTGTGTATTTCTATCTCCTCTAGAGTTAGAGAGGATCCCAACTTCAATATTTTTGGTTCCTCCTCATCCCGATGTTTATATCAATTGTTCCTTTGATTAAGGAGGCATTACCCTCTTCAAATTTAGGTGGGGGCTAGAGGTAGTTCTAAGTCTCCTTCCTCTTCTACCTCATAGACCTCAAGACCTTCCATAGAGGAAGGGTCTATCATGGAATCTCCAAAGTAAGAGGAAGAGTGTGGGATGAGAGAAAATTGATCTTATGATGAGGGATGCAAATATGTGTAAGCATTCAAATACCCTAGGATTGCTTCATCATTTTCAGTGTAATCTAAGGTGATAAACTCATTCTCAGCTTCTACATAAGCTAGAATTGGGGTTGTTGGTATCTTGTGAACCAAAGGTTTGGACATGAACCAAAACCATAAAGCTAGTGTCTTCTAACTTTTGCTGTGGGGTAAAAAGAAGAAGAAGTTGTTATAGAGTCAACAAGGAGGTTTTTCTCTCTAGGTATAGCTTTGATTGAAATGAAATCAAAACCTTTACTTAACTCGAGGATGAAAGTCTTGTAGAGCTATGAGATGTTTGGCCCTAGTCTCGTATACTTCAGATACTTGATTTGCAACTAGTTGTGAATCACCTAGCACCCTAATATTAAAAGCACCCATCCTTTTGGCTACAATGAGACCAAGAAGGAGAGCCTCATATTCTGTTCCATTGTTAGTGCATTTGAAATTCAATTTAAAGTGAAGGGCATGACCTTCCCTGAGGGTTGGTAAGTATCACACCTAGCCCCAACACCAAAGTGACACTTTTCTCCATCGTAATTCAAGGTCCAATAGTCATATGGGAAGATTGAAGTTGGATTATTTTTTGTATTATCTTCCCTTGCTTCGAGACCTCTACCATGCATACCTCATCAGCCAGAGGAGAGAGAGATGAGTCCCGGGCATGTCCTATACCCATGGAATCAAATGGAAGAAGAAGGGGTAGGTCATTCTCCAACAACTTGACTATCTTTTTGTCATTCCTATTGACACATTGTCTCAACAATTATAGTTTTCATCCTTTACGGAAGGAACTCCTTCAATCAAACCCGTAGTTTCTAGTTCCATTGTAGGAACCAAATTTTCTTCTAGTATTGAGCTTGTAGGTTTGTTTAACTAGTTTTTAGGAAGCTCAAACTCAGAATGAACCCCTGGCCTCTTCTTTAGATTAGCTAGATGTATGTCAAAGGGTTTTGGGTCACCCTACACCATGAAGACCTTCCCTAAATGTAGGAATCTTACTTCTGAAACAAAGTGGAGGGAATCACCTTCATGTGATGAATCCAAGGATGACCGAGGATCATATTATAGTTGGTTTCCCGATCTATAATATAAAATTTGGTTAGAACCATCTTAGGTCCAAGGGACTGAAAACACTATAGTTCCAATTGACGTCACTTTGAGGCTGTCATAGCCTCTCAGCGTGTTTTTCGTGTTGAGGAGAAATTGGTTTCTCCGTAACCTAAATTTTGAAGGAAAGAGAAGGGGACTATGTTGACCATTGCCCCATCATCAATCATCACACATTTTACATAGTTATTGTAGATCCAAACTTGTAAAAACAAGGCCGGATCACCTCTACATGAGCTATTTCAGCATCGTGGGCATCTTGTTGATGTGAATATGAATCCAACATCTCTTTCAGATGCCCTGGAGGATAAACATCAAAGTCTATATGGTTTATCTATGCTTTTGGAGGAGGGGTGACATTAATCAAATGCCCAAGACCTAGTGCTTCTAATAAAGTGGCTATGAGAGGGGAATTCTTTAACAGATCCAAGAAGGAAATGTGAGAGAAGGTTTTGGTTAGGTCATTGATCAAGTCATAAAGCTCTTGGCTTGCCCAAGTGTTTCATGAATGTCATCTGATATAGTCGGGTAGATTGGGATAGGCTAAAAGAATAGTCTTTGGTTCTAGTGCAAGCATGTTAATATGAGGTTCGGTGTCAATTCTACCAATCCCACAATTTTTTTTTTGGTGACCATCCAAAGGAGGTGTTACCTATGAGTTTGATGAAGTTGAGGCTTCATGATCATTGGTTCCTATTGCAATGCCTTTGTTTGAACCATTGGGATCTATTCTACCATCTTTTGGGTGTGTAGGGAGAGGATTGCTAAAGATCCTAAGTGGTGTGTTCTGTGGGGATATTGGTCCCGTGTAAGTGTTAGTTGAGTTGGGCATTGTTGGGTTTTCCAAAAACATGTCAACAAATAGTTGTCTTTGATCCTCGGAAAATGTTGTAGAAATTTGTTACAATCATGGCATGTTCTTATCGTCATGTCCTCGAACCCTATGGAAACCATAGTATAAATCGGGATCATAATCTGAGGCCTTTGGTTTGCACTTTTTTGTGGTTTGAAATTATGATTGTTGTTTGACTGCTGGTTATTATAGTTGAAGTTTGGGGCCCATTCCCTTGATTTTGAAATTGGTTTGGGTACCCACTTGGGTACTGGCTAGGAGCTTGGGCCTACATTTTTTGAGTGGGTTTTTGTTGTTGTTATTGTTTTTATTGAGGATGATTATTAAAGTCCACTACATTGACTGAAGGAAAAGTTATTATTTATTTGGTTATTTCCATTCGTATTATTTTGTTGTTGGTAGTGTTTGCATTGGGAGAGCTAACAACATTTGGCTTCTTACCCGATCGGTGACACCATCAGTTGTAACTCCATGATTCTTGTTGAGGACCTTTGGTCCTTGATTATTGTTTTGTTGTTGGGGTAACTAGGAATTACCTTGGTTAGGAGTGATCAGTCTCCCATTTGTTCCATAGGTCTTGTGACCATTTATCTATAGCCACTTGATCAATTCGAGAGAGCACCCTCAATACTTCTTCATAGCTCCTTAGTGGGAACTTTTGGACTTCTTCCTTTGTTTCCCTATTAAGGGAGTGAAGGAATAGATCATAGAGCTCCATTTGATCCATGTTTGGAGCACTTGCAGAGGAATAGAGGACCTACCACCATCTTTGGATGAAATGGGAAAAGATTCATTGTGCTCTTGTTTGATATGAAGGAATTCTCTGATTCATGTCCTTAGAAGTTTGTTCATATCAAAATCCTTGATAAAATATGACATGAGTTGCTTGAAGGAATGTATCGAAGCCTCTGGTATCTGTAATACCAATCAAGAGTGATACCTTCTAAGGTCTTAGGGAATATTTTTGTGACAATTGCATCCCATGGGAGCAACTCTCGAATGGAAGTTGTGTAGGATTTAATGTGTGCATTAGGATCACCCTCCCCTTTGAATTTTGGAAGATCTAGCAAGGGCCTCGGGAGCATGACAATATATGGAGAAGTCGAGAGGCTCCTTAAGGTATTTGGAATAGGTCCCCATTGTATGTCTCAACCATTGAAGATCCTTGTTGGGGAGGTGGAGGTTGCATCGGTTGTTGAAATGGTGCAGCATATACATTGTTGGGGCATAAGGCATCCCCTATGGCTGACCATATGGGCTAGGTAAGTGTACATATCCCCATATGGTGACTTAGAATACATATGCATGTAAGGGGTTGACTGCTTTGATATGGATTTGAAGGCACAAAGCCAGAGGGAATGTTGCATTTCCAGATGGCATGGTGTTTGAGAATGCACTTCCGATTGGTGCCTGTTGTGAGTATCCATATGTGGTGTGGGGGGCATACCAAGGTGCCCGTCCCTAGTTAGAAAATCCCAGGGCTTGGAGCACCCATGTAAACTAGAGGAGTCTGTACGTAGTAGGTGCTTGGGCATAGCTTTTTTGATAAGGAGGAATCTTTCCTTGCCCAGTATATGATGTTTGAGTATTTTGGGAAATTTCCAATTCTCTGACTTTATCCACTAATGTTGAGATGACTTCACCCATTGATGGAGTTGTGTTTTTCTTTGGCACATGTTGTTGAACCTTTGTAGGTTGTTGAGGAATGTGATATCTGCTATGAATTTCTCATTGTTAGACCACCCCTCATTAGCAACATTTCTTGTTGGTGGTGGGGTAGTATTGTTATTATGAAGCAAGACATCATTATGTCCTTGTAGCCTATCAAGAGGTTGATTCATTATGTTTTGAAAGTGTTGCTCACTTCTAGCATAATGTGCCAAATATTCCTCATCCAAATGTGGGAGTTGATCAAGACTGCAAACTAATGGGATGTCTGAACAAGACTCGAGGAGATGAGCTGTCTCTCAGTGAAAGTCATGTTGTTAGAGCTTGAGTGCTTAGGTGGATGTGTCTGTGTGATTTGGTCCAGCTCCTCAATCCATACAGAGGAACCAACATTGGTCCCTTGTGGAGGAGGAGTTTGAAGATGGGCACTTGAATAATTGTCTTCCCATGTAGAAAGGGAGGGTGATTGTTGTTGTCTACCCATGTGATAGTTATACGCTTCAAGACCTAGAATGGGTCGGCCATATTCATCGTATCCTCGACATATTGGGGGGTATAAGAATACCCATAGAATAATGGGAAAGAGGAAAATGGATGAAGAAAATGGATACGAAAAGAGACTAGCTCTTCATGTTGGGTTCACCAATTTGTATGGAAGAAAATCAACATGTGACTTTCAACCGCACTCGACTCCCGAGGTCGTGCGAGGCAAGCGACGATAGAAAATATGAATGGCTAGGTGGTAGTAAATATGGTGATGGATGATAGTGTGTGGATAGGTTGTCAAGGAAATGCAACACCTCTAACTTGTAATGGTGGGATCTTCTCGTCAAGCATGATGAAAGCCTCTCTAACCTGGGTGGCTCGAATGGAGAAATCGGAAAGGATGGCAACATGGAGACTCCAGTCAATATCAAGCTCAAGATATCTTGTCTATTGGTTGTGGAACTCATGGGAAACTAAATGGGGCCTCATAAATCTATCTAGACAAGGTCATGGAACAATTAAAAGTGAGAGGCATGATTCCATTCAACTCTATGGGTGGTTGGTGGGTTTGGTCCAAAATGAGAGGGCTCGATGAGCTTCTTCATTTAGAACGTTCAATTGCCTAATGATATCGGGTGGCAAAATGGAGAGGTTTGAAAGACTAATGCTCTCAATCTGGTGTCTACGTCAATTGGTTCTCGGTTCCATTTGGTTGGGGAACCGTAGGATCACAACCATAAATTATTTTCTAGTCATGGTCCCTCTATGGTCATAAGAATGATCAAGAGCCTAAGCCCAAGGGTGGTTAGGAAATCTATGCTCAAGGGTGGTCCAATAATCGTAAGCCTTGATGGCTGTAATGTTTAGCACGTTGAGTTGTTCTATCTTCTCGGCGTATTGGGCCGAGGTCTTGAGACAAGAAGATGGAGTCCGTATCAATGTCCATGAGTAGTTCAGGTCCGTTTGGTTATGGGACCAGTGGATCAACCAAAATTTTTCTCTTGTTGACCTTTGATGGTCATATAGATGCTCAAGGTAGTCTGTAATTTGGTTGATTCGACCAATACTCAAATGCTTTATCATCTTCAATGTTTAATGCATCTAGTTTTCGGTTGATTCTTTGTATGTCTCTAGTTGTCTTGAAAATGTTGTACCTAAGGCCTTGATCTATGTCTGCAAGTGGAACAAGTAGGTTTGGTTGTGGTATTACCGGTTTGAAGCTAAAATATTTGGGTTCTTTGGGACCCGTAATAGTCATATGAAATGTGATTGCATCTAATTTAACTAAAGCCAACTAATGAAGCAAATCAAATCTAAACTATGTTTTTGTATTTTCTAGAATATAAATGAACAAAGCAAATAAACAATTAATCTAATAGAGGAAATATTTTTGGACTATTTTTTGATATTTTAAACAATGCTTCTAATCTAATGAATGAAATCTAATACAAGTAATCAACTGGATGTAGTTGACTACTTGTGCAAGTATGTGAATCTAAATCTAAATAACTAATTAATTCAATCAAAAACCCTCAACCCTACCTCAGAGGTAAGGAACAAATCACAACTTCTGGAAGCTATTGTTCCCCACAACTTCCTTCAGTAATGTTGAAAGTGAGCTTTCTAATGATTTGATCTATTTGCAATTGTTTGAATAATGAAATGAAAGGATTTCACTACTCTATTTGATATGGATTTGTACCGAATAAATTTAGAATTTGACAATTTGAATAAATGAAGCAAAACAAACAAATAATTCCAACCTGGATAAGCAAGAGCTTTGGAAAATCTAGGTTGTATTTGTGCTTGTCCCCTAGTTTATCCTTTCTTTCTTTGTGTGTCCATATGAGTCCAAGGAATTTGGGAATGCAAAGGAAAGCAAGAGAGAGAAGGTGCTTGAGAAATGACAACTTGAAGGTAGTCTTGGTTGCAATGCAAGTGGAGAGGGATAACACAAGTGAACAGAGCTTGGCTATGTAATTTCCAGCAGGATTGTGGCAATAATACTATGCAAGATACACAAAATTCTCAGGCCCTTTCTTGAATACAAGCATTGAATATATAGGAATTGGTTGGGATGTGCCTTCATGCACAAGGAACCTTGGAGTGCCAAATCATTGGGTGAAGAGGTAGTTCAAACTAATTAAATCTATTTAAAAATAGAAGAGGGAAGGAATACCATGTAATCAAGACTATTTTTAGGAAATTTGGTTCACAAACGCACCTTGGAAGTCAAGTTAAGTGAAGCATCATGTTAAAATCACACATGAGGAGTTCTAGAAAAAATCACTCAAGACCCGCCCATGCGAGGTGATGATTGTGGACCACCGCCCAGGGGTGGTTTTGACACTTAAGGCTAAAACATGCACAAAAAGAGGGGAAGATGGTTTTGACACTTAAGGCCAAAACATGCACATAAAAAAGAGTGGGAAGCTGGAAGAAAGTGTGGAAAAGCTAAGTAAAGATGTCTAGGTTACAAATATATACATTGTAATTTTGGATGAGCTTAGGAACTCGAACACCTTTTGAAAGGACATGAATCATCAAATAAAAACAACATGTATTATATTGATCGAAATAAGTTCTTCACATACTCCAGTGTAACTGAAAATAACTTCTTTTATTAACTACTACAATACTTGTAAAAACTACTAACTAAGAAACAATTCAAAGGAGGTGTCTTATAGACATAATTGATTACAACACATGCCACAAATATAGGCAACAAATTTAACCAATAACAACTTCATAAAGTTCCATGGCACCCTATAATTCTGCTAGAAACAGGGGCCCTCGTTTATAGATGGTTGTGGGTCAATCCTCCAAAATAGCATAGTGGTTGTGGACTTGGTCTCCTTGACTACAATTGCTCAAAATGGTAGAAAATGCGCATCATCACCTGTATATGTCACCAAATCACTCTACAAAGTAGTTAGTGAAAGTTCCATTGGTCATTAGTTTGCATAAGACAAAATAAGGGGAAATGCATCACTTTCTACTTTAGATATAACTATTTAGAACATTCCCATGCATAGATTAACGTTTTTAGGAGTAAAATTTATAGTTATATAGATGTTATGATGAGTCGATTTATGGACTCATCATATAATAGCCCCATACCACTCTAATTCATACAATTCATCCCCAACTTGTTTAGTACTCATTTCTTGTAGATTAACATCAACAAAATATAAGTTTAATTGTGTCATTAACATGGCCAATCCTTTACCTCTCACAATATTCATGGCATGCACCTCAATGTCAAATCCTTGTAATCCATTCACCCATTTTTATCTCTTCCTAGAAGTTTCCACTGAGTGAAGATTTTTTAACCATATTACGGGGCACATATGCTTTGACCTTTAAGCTGAGAATGTAAGATATAAAATATTTCATTGCTCTCATCAAAACGTAGAATTATTTCTCCATAAGAGTGTAGTTCATCTTAACATGTTGCAATGCCCTTCTATGAGAAGCTATAGGATGTTCATGTCCATCATGATTCTTCTATAGTAAGTATGAGGAGAAGAAAAGGTGGAAATTTGAAAATCCTTACCATAATTTGGGATAATTGGTACATGTGTTTTCTTGAGTGCTTCCTTAACATTAGCGAATGGTCATTTCGCTTCAATAGTCCATTGGATCACTTGGAATTTCTTCAACATGTTGGTAACGAGGATGGTGATCTCAACAAAATTAGACACAAAACGTCTAACAAAGTTAATTTTCCAAAATGATTAAACACTCTTTTAAGAGCATGGAAGAGGAATGTTATCAATGGACTTTAACCTATCTTGGTCAATCATTACACCTTTTTTGGACATAATGTAACCAAGGAATTATCTCTATCTACTCCAAAAATGTATTCCTAGGATTGAGATAAATTCTAAACTCCCTACACTTTTGAAAAAAATCCAAAATATTCCACATGGTCCTCTCTTCTCTTGGAAAACACAATGATGTCAACCTAATAAAATACCATGTTCTCATCAATTAAAATAGAAAAAACATGATATATGGCCCTCTAAAAAGTGTCTCTAACATCGATAAGATCAAATGGCATTCACACATACACATAAGTTCCCAAGGAGTTAAAAAGTAGTCTTAAACCTCTTTGATTCTTTAACAACCTAATTTTAACCAAAGAATACATTCAACATTGACATCAATTTTGATATAGTGAACTTTGCAATAAGCAATCCATATTGGGCGGTGGATAGTTTTCCTTCAAATACATTTGGTTCAAATTTATAAAATGTACATACAACCAAATATATCCATTCTTCTTTCTCACTAGAACTAGTTTTACAAACCATAAGGAGAACCTTAAGTTGAATGATTCCTCCTTTTAAATTTCTCAAATTAGTCTCCATATTTTTGTTAAAGTGGAATTAATGTGTCTTTATTTCTTCTGAAAGGATTTTGCATCAAGATGCAAAGGGGTGGCATGTTGAACTAAATCTTCCATATAAGCTTTCAATTCATCATAGGAACATGTCATGTAATCTATACACTTCCTTAATATCTTAATCAAAGTATTCTTTTCATATTCTTTCGTGCATTTTCCAACAAATACAAACTTGTGAGATATAACAATACCCAAATCAACTTCCTTTGTGTCATGCATTGCTAGGATATCTCATTCTTTTACTCTATAAACAACATCAAAAACTCTTTCAGTGTTACCAATCCTCTTAGTATTTTGTTTGTTTGTAATTTAATAACCTATTATCCCAAGAGACCTTCCTTCCCTTCTTGATTATTAACACATGGTTATAAATCCATGAGGTTATCCTTAAATTCAACTTTGATATTCATAAATTTTGTAACTTGATTTTCATCTTCAAACACTTGCCAATGGTCGACATTGTCAGGGATAGATGGTCTTATCAATACCTAAAAATCAAATATAAAAAAAAGGGGCAGTCACTTGAATCTGATAGAGAGCAACATGAACAACAAGCTGATATGCAAAAATGTTTAATGATCTTTCCACATGCATGATATTGAATGAATTAAAGAATTCAAGTGAGTCTCGAAACAATAATTTAATGCTTATTAAGTCTTTCATTCTTTGTTAAGTATACTTTTTAAAACTATTGTATAATTAATTTGTAATCCCCCATGACAACAATGTATTTGATATAAAACTTGGAATCCACATTCAAAATAATTAGTAAGGCTTCATACTCAGCCACATTGTTTATACACTCAAAATTTAACTTGTATGCAAATTTAGATGTAACTCCTTGTGGTGAACATAACACAACTCTAACTACCTCCCCTCCTTTTGAACATGCTCCATCAAATAACATAGTCCATAATTAATCACAATCAACATTACCAATATATGGAAAACAACTATGATCAATATGATTTTCAATAAAACTAGTTTTTCTAATAAATTTATTTACTTCTACATTGATGTACAATACTTCATACAAAGTTCTTTGTGGATCCTCAATCAAATGCAACATATTTTTTCTCTATAGAGCTTAACCTATTCTCCCTCTATTCGGATGGAGAAAAAGACATCCATTTGAATACTACCTCTAGCTTAAATATCCCACTTACACGATAACAACATACTCCATTTAGGAGGGAAATAAACCACTACAACATCCATAGCCAAGAATTTCCTAAGGTAAACTTTAAGTTAAACGAATAGTCCCCTAACACATCCCAACATGAGAACCTCTCTAGAATCCATAACATAACACTTACCATAAGCTATTGAGATCCTTATGTCCAACTCATTGATTAAAATGGTATGAGCTTTGCACAAGACAATAACATAATAATATTTGTATTATATTCAACATTCCATATCTACAATAGATTGGCTATTATATAGTCATAGAGATAGTAGAAAATCCTCCTAAGAAGTAGGATCTAATAACTCGGGATAGTCACCGGTAATAAAAAATAATATTGTTATAACTATATAAAAATATACTCACCATAGGTAATTATTTATTACTACGGTAATTTTCCCAATGTAAATGTGAGCACTCTTTGTGATTTCCTAACAATCCCCCTTAGTGTGAACATGGGAAAAAATAACCACACTTCTTCCGTAACTTACCACCTTTGCACGCTCATGATCCGGATGGTTGATCTATAAACATGGCCAAAATTTAAACTAGCCTTGGACCCCTATATGCACTTGTAAATTACTCCACAAATATTATCAACTTTAATGAAAATATAGTGGAAAAAAACACCCACACACTATAAACAAGTTGATAACGAAGTTTGGAAAATGCCTATGTCTTCGGGTTCATATGTTGAATCAATCCATTACACTTCGATTTGTAAACAAGTACAAACTTACAATGAAGTGATGAATACACAAAAAGATCCAAAAGGAGACCAATGACTGAATCCAAACCGATAACCAAAAATGATAGTTTTGAAGGGATTCCGCCTAGACGATTTTTTTATTAGGATTCCGCCAGATGATCACATACCTAGTTGATTTGAAGTGAATCTAAACCAGATAAAAAGGTGATCAAAAGATCCAGTTAATTCCAAGGAATCCGAACCGAAAAATCTAAAGACAATATCTCCTCTAAGTCCATCGAGAAACAAAACCCGACGCATAGGATCATGCAGAAGTATGAGTCTTCAAAAGTCTTCCTTTAAAGAGATGCATGCTTTGACGCAGCTCCGGATGAAATCCAAGCATTGATATGAATTCCGTAGGGTAAAATGGTGTCAAAAACCTCCAAATTAGGAAAACAATACCACCATTAGGAGCGTATGGAAATTTTGTGCATTTCTCCTTTTACTTTCTACATAGACTGGACACAAAACCATTGCTTATACAAGTCCCAGTGAGCCTATACATAGGATAATAGACCCCTCGTACCATAATGGTGAGTGTTAATTTTAGCAAGGGGGTGGTTGGGGGTTCGATCCTCCCCAACCACCGTTACATTTTTGTATTGGGATTTAAATCCACATAACCGTGGATAATATTTACATGGCGGGCTAAATATAGCCTTAGGTTATTAAAAACCTTAATATTTCCACCGCCCACTATATACATGTAGGCACATTGATTGGTCCACTTTACTAAATTCACCTCCACCTCCACGTGGCTTACCCATTCACATGACTCATTGGGCGGCATGGCATTTTAACCGGTCCACTCCATTAATCCCATTGACCCTACATTCTACATGGGCCTTTTAACCTCCCACGTCAAGCGCTTAAGATAGGGGACTAATAATAGTCCCACATGCATTACATAA
Organism: Taxus wallichiana var. yunnanensis; assembly: GCA_018340775.1. NCBI lineage: Eukaryota > Viridiplantae > Streptophyta > Pinopsida > Cupressales > Taxaceae > Taxus > Taxus wallichiana. The sequence goes on along the minus strand of CM031239.1, from coordinate 767,233,405 downwards.
GGGGAGGGCGGTGTGTTTAAATACACATTGGTTGCCTCATTTAAAAGTGGCTTAGGCCACACATTAATCTTTGTTTTTGCCACGTAGTGGCTACTCCATAATGGTTCGCCAAGTAGTGATGTAGTAGCCAATTGTAATGCCCGTCGAGTTATGTAGAGAGCTCACCGAGTCAAATAAAGAGATTGCCTTGAGCTAAATGATAACTCAATTGAGTTGGCTCAGTCCAATGCACTATCATTGTGATGGCAGGCCACGTGGTGGCTTAAGGACCCACATGTGGTAAAATAATGATGCAGCTATAAAGGCACCCCTATGTGAAAAGCGTGTGAAAGACCGATGTCGTAAACCAACATTTTTTTGCTCCTTTGAGTACACTTTGATTTCGCCACGTGTCACTGCCACATTGGTCAGTTGACCCTACCGGGTCCGAGCGTTGACTAAACTTTGACCAACCATAACTTGAGCATATGAAGTTTGTTTTCATTGTTCTAGGTACCATCGGAAATCTCGTTGAATGCTCTACCATTTTGGCATTGTTTAGAGAGATTTAGGGAACCCCCAAAGTCACAAAATGTCCTCCGAATCAATGGTTTTTCATATAGCCAACAACTTTCAAGGATGGTTCTATTGGACAACCACCAACCAACAAGGATGGTTTTTCAGGGCAACCAACAACATCAACAAGGATGGTTTTCCAAGGACAACCAACAACTTGCACATACAACTAGTTTTATAGGATACAAATGGTTTTACAAGACAACTAATAATCCAAATATCATGATATTGCATTTCACCATGCTTTCATTTGTCCACTATATCTTTCCTTCAGGGGATTACTGGGAATATGCTCACTTATTACAAACTTGAGTACGAGAAAACTTCTTAAATTGATCAAGAACAAATATAGTTACTGTGAAAATGAAGCACACCAGAAACCAAACACAAATGAAAACAAAATTAGCACCATAGCTTCATGTGACCCCATCATTGGTGACTGACGAGAGGCCATTGATTAACCTCCAACCTCATGTGCCTCCGTCCTCTAGTGTATGATTACTCGACAAGATGAAATTTGAAGCTCAATATTGCACCGTCTTTATGGATACATCTTCCCCACCAATATTATCTTTGGTAATGAAATTTCAATGCGGGGTTTGGGGTGGAATCCCAGAAGGCAATGGGTGAAGGGGCGGTGCCCCTACAGGTCTTGGGGCTTTTCATCTCCCCCACAAAATGGATGCCGAGTTACATCGAAAATGCATCCGTGAGAAAAAAATTTCAACTCTTTTAACTCTTTCACAACTTGACTATTTTGATGATATGATTAACAACAAAAGGACTCAATTTGACAAATTAACATAGACTAATTTTGACAATAAGACTTTGATTTGACTACTTTTTATTGACTGAAAATGTGACTATGAAAAAATGACACATAGGTATATAATGACTCTAATTCCAATACACAATTATGAATGACAAATTTTAGTTAACTTATTAATGAGACCACACAACCGACTCTATTGAATAAATTAAGGGATTTAAAAAAATAAGTGATGCCATAAAAACTTTGACAAAGTCTATAATTTGATCTAACAATGAATTTTAAATAATGATAGACTTAACACTTTGTAAAGTCTTGACCTTGTAACAAATATAAAACATTATAATAAAACTTATGAAAAAACCAAAAATAATGTCTTTTACTAAAATGTACCAGTTAACATACCAAGTGAAGGTTAGCATACCCGTGCAAAGATCCACATTGGAAGTCGTTGGCATGTGGTGTAGTAGTGGACGGAATAAAGAGCCCGATTGAAGTTTAAATGACATAAGGAATTACGTTGAATAGGTGAGGTGATGTGGAAAGTGAATGAATTATGACTAATTTGCATGAAATGATAACCCCACATGTATGAATATTAAACTGAGACTGGAGATTAACCTCATTTAATGCTTCAATCCAAAATAGTGTTTTGTTGTTGCAAAACCTGAGATAACAATTTTTGGCATAGGTGGTATGGTAATGTCAAAAAATATTGAATTATTAACACCCCTCCAAATCTAATCATTGTGTGAAGAATATGATGTAAGGTAGGCGACTGGTATTAGAAATAAAATTCTGCACATAAGAGACCCACAATAACACCCAGTCTGTCTTGAGCCACAACTACATCTAAACATACGAAACCGTGTTGGTTCAGACAAAGATATTTTTGACCATATTCAAAGAGACACATGACATGATGGTAAATAGCATACAGATCAATGGATGATATACAATACTCAAACAAATACATGCTTCATTTCTCTCTGTCTAAGATAAACCTAAACCATGGTAATCATTATCTACACAAAGTGTGCTCTACCGCCTTACTGTGATATTATACACTTATAAATGTTGTGTGAATTGCTACAACATTTGATAAACCATACGGTAAAAATTTCACAAAATAATGAACTCCATACACGAGCAAATAGCAATAAGACTGCCCCACAAATCCATTAGAGTTCCATTACACACGGATTGGACCTAGCTCGATACCAAATAAAATGGTACGAGGATTGCACAAGACAATAACACAATAATATTTGTATTATATTCAACATTCCATGTGTATAATAGATTGGTTATTATATAGCCACAGAGTTAGTAGAACATCCTCCTAAGAAGTAGGATTTAATAAGCTGGGATAGTCACTGGTAATAACAAATAATATTGTTATAACTATATAACAATATACTCATCAAGGGTAATTATTTATTAGTACCATAATTTTTTCAATGTAAATGTGAGCACTATCATAATTTCATAACATTGATGACATCTAATGGTATTCTATTATAATATGCTCATAAGTCTAACATGCAATTATGTAACAACCACCCATTGACAAACAATGTTGTGTAAAATGGATCCACATCCAATTGACTCTCAACAAGTGATGTTCCTAGATGAATTTTAGGAACCTCTTATGGTTCTTCACTTACTTATTTGGATTTTATAGTAAAGGTGGGTGGAGGAGTACATATTTGAGCACCAAGAAAAATAAACACTATTTTTATGCTCAAGAATCTGAAGCATTTCAACTAAGGGGATCGTAATTTTAAACTAGCTCAAAACAAAAACCATATCACATGCATTATACTTGGGAAAGGACGAATTTGGGGGCAAGGTGGCAGCATTAACATTAGGTGTGCATGGGGCAAGAGCTTGTGCAAATTAGTGTTCTAAATCAAAAGAATGAGATGTAGTATTTCTACTTGGATCGGTAGACTCAACTTCTACTCTCTGCCTTTTATTTTCAGCAAGGCTCTTAGAACAAAGTGGTTTCTTATTCACAGTAGTGAGCAAAGGAGTCTCACCTTTCAAGTACTGCACAAATTTTATTTTTGTTGATAGGACGTGGTGGAATTACTTTATTTTTGGAACAAAAACATCACTCTTGTTATCATTCTTCTAAGTGGAGCATCCTTTAAATCCTTTGTTGTACTTAAATCCTTCTTATTTCTCAATTTGAAACCAATTTTCACCCGAGACTTTGCAACATTGGTGAGAGTTAAGATATCCCATCAGATGGTTTTCCACCCTTGTAATCCTTAATCATTTGAGCCTTTAAGTATTCAAAGTCATGAGTTGGTAGCTCATAAGTTTGTGCTACATTAATTGAGTCTTCATTAAAATCAAGCATGTAAATTGACTTCAAACTTTCATGATATCTCACAACATCATTATAACAAGCAACAAATGTAACAAAAATAGAAGAAGGGTGGGGCATGCAATAATATTAACATCATGTAGATTATTCAATCTAATTTAAATCATCATTGCTAGTAACCAAAGGATGTGGTGTTTCTTTTCACTACTTCATTGCTTAGGCCTTATCTCTTTGTGAAAGAGATTATTTCCTTTATTATATGATTTATCATGTGCATAAACTTTGTATTGATTGTGTGGCTTATCACTTATGTGTGGATTATTTTGAATTGAGAGCAATTCCTTCTCATCATGAGCCACTCTATAAGATAACTCTCTCAAATATCACATCATTCTATCCAATTTTTCATCAACACTAAATGGGGAACTTGGAGAGCTCTTCTCATTTATTAGAATGAGTTTTACATGATCCCTTGTGGAATACTTCCTAAAGTGGCTCGATATTGTTATCAATATTAATTTCCATGATGTAGGCTTGTCTCAAACTAGTTGAACCTTTATCTCTCGTGATAAAATCTAACTTTGACATAAAAAGCTTCACATTATTTTATCAAACATGTTGTATCATGAAACCTAATAGTTTTTGGTAATCTCACAACTTTTCGTAAATATGGAATTAGTATATGGACACACTCATTGGGATGTTTCTTAATGCTTTCAAACTTGTTAACCAAAACCTTGGATCAATCCTATCACAAAATTGAAGTTCAAATGCTCTTTCATGTCAAACTAAGAACCAATACTAGCCTTAGACAAATTTTATCAAATCAATCATGAGAAGTTTCCTCCAATGTTTGAATAAACAAATTTATCACTACATCCTCATACACAATATCATAATCATCAATCAACATACTAAAATTTCTCAAGTGTTGATCACCAAAGACTGTGTTATTTCCTTAAAATTTAGGAAACATCCTCCTAATGTTTGTTGGGATCTCATTGGGAAATCCTTGCATCTCGAGAGAAATTATTATTTTTGAATATATTTTCTCCGAATAAAGGGCAAGGATCTCTCAAATTATGTCTAAAGGCATTTACATTATGGTTATTCCCATCCATGTTATGATTAATTTTAGCGTGATTTAACTTAAGATGATGATTTAAAATGGAGTATTATGAACAATAGTCTAAATGATGGGATCTTGTCTTGGATATTTTTCTATTCTGCAAGGGGTTGTTGTCTAGGCATGTGAGGTTAGAGATAACTATAGACACAAAATCACGCTCTTGGTTACATTTCTAGGTCCTAAAAGCATACTAGTTGTAGACACCTAAATTCCGCTTTTGCAATCTTATTACCAAAACGCATGGAAATCATTTTTATTCTTCCCAATTATGTTATAATCAATTCTCTTTACTAATTAACTAACGCGTTTCTTGCCACTTTGGTTGGTTAACAAGTACTTCGTTGATCATCAAACCTCTTTCGCATTCATGATGCCACTCTATGATAAATCGTAAGCCAAAATCCTCTTCAAAACAAACAATTAGTGATTATGAGATAATTAAGCCTATTTTGCCCTTGATTTGGTCAATATGCCCTAATATTGACTCAAACCCTCTTCCAACCACTCAAAATTACCCCATTCTCACCCCCACAACGTCTCAACCTTTCTAAAGGTTATCCTAGCCTCCTAGTTGACCCTAAGTGGTTGATTAAGGCTCCATACATCTTAATCACTTGGTAATTCACTAATTGTGATTAGCAAGGCCTAATCATGATTAGCAATTCTAATCTAATTTGGGGATTTTAGTCCCACATGCACCAAAATACAAGTTTCTTCCAAAAGGAAAACTATAAAAAAAGGTGCACCTCATTCCTTTATACTTTACACCATGCTTTGATTTGTATCTCATATAATAAATATGATATATAACCAAGTTCAATCCTTGCTTAAAGCCTTCAATGGGGTTAGTAGATGGATATCCAAAATGACCAAGTAGTCATTTGGAGAGGCCATTTCACCTTGTTTGGAGTAGTAACCATAACCATTTGATTTCCCTCTTAGGTCTATTTAGGCCCATGTTAGGTAATTCAAGCATATTAGTAGGCATGTTTAGTTAGATTTTGTATTGTTTTCATACTAGTTAAGCATTCTTTTAAGCTTCTATCTTAATGTTACATTCCTAGACTTAGAACCTTGGCTAGATGGATGGCAATGGTGTTAGATTTCCTTGTTTAGTCATGTAATTTGCTTTGTAAAGTTTAGGGTGCTTTCATTTGGCACGCCTAGTGGGAGAATACCCCATTGCATTCAATTTTTAAGCTTTTTAACTTAGTTTCAAAGTTTTTCATTTCAAAGTTTTAGATTAGTTTCAAGTTTCCTAGATTAATTTCAAGTTTTCTAGTTTAATTTCAAGCTTTCTAGTGTACTTTTAAGCTTTTTAGATTAGTTTCTCAAGATTTTTAGATTAATTTCAAAGTTTTAGAGTAATTTTCAAAGTTTTAGATCAATTTCCATTTTTAAAAGTTGTTTCAACTAGATTAGTGGTAGAAGTTGTGTTTTCTTGCTTTTTAAAGATATAAGGAGGTGAAGCCCTACAAAATTGCCAAGAAATCCCAAAGATTGGACCTTTTTTAAAAAATTTGCTTCAAAACTCGGATTTTTGACCATCTATAGGAAAAAGGTGCATGTGCATGACTGTGATGCGCACGTACCTCAGCAAAAGTTATTCAGAAGTGCGCATGCATCATCATGATGTGTGAAAGATGATGAGAGGGGCACTGTGCATGACTGTGAGCACTTGTGCACTAGTAGGGGCACTTGTGCATCAAGGTAATTTTTTTCAAAATTCAGAACTTCAATTTTATGATTCCTATCAGTTTTTAAGGGTTTTAGATGTTATTTTTGTCAAATTATTGATTTTAGAGCAATATTCCTAACAAAATTGTCCTAGGGTTTGATAAAGGATTTTTGAGTAAATTGGGTTAGGGTTTGAGGAGTGATTGTGTTTTCATACTTTGATTGAGTTTGGAATAGAGTTGTGTATGCTCTTCTCTTGCACCTAGTGTGATCTTGAGAACCAAAAGCACCTCTAAACCATTTTTACTTCTTGGGAGTAAGTAGGAACAATTATCATTCATTTTGTGCTTAAGAGAATAAACCTTCATTTTTTTCATGTGCTTGATCTTTTAGTTTAAGATCTTTTTCACTTAATAAAGAAATCAAGGCTAAAATTTGTGTATGCTCTTCCCTTGCACCTAGTGTGATCTTGGGAATCAAAAGCAATTTTAGTCTTTTCATTAAAAGCACTTGGATTAATTGGGAATAAACCTTACTTTTTTTTGTAAAGTTTAGTTGATTTACAAGCTTTGTATTTATATTTATTTGGATTATTTGTTGTGTATGCTCTTTTCTTGCACCTAGTGTGATCTTGAGAAACAAAAACAACACTTTCCTTTCTATGATATTGTGAATATTTTTGGAACTACTAACCATTTTTGTGAAGGACCTAACACTAGTCAAAGAAAGGAGGACTTAAACAATTTTTCTAACTACATGTGTGATTGTAGGTTGCCAAAAGGAGTACAAAAAACCACATTAAGTCTAAAAGATAAAAAATACACCACAATCATCACATTGTATTTGTAGGTTTTGGTTAAGAGCTACGACTTGTCCGCTTAACTAGGACATAACCCCTTTGGCATAATCCTTAAGATACAACAATGGGGGTGGTCCTAGAACCCTAAAGTAGTTCACACAAGAGGGAACCTTGTGAACGAAACAGAAAGTGCTCCACACTACTACGACTTGTTAGTATGCCTTGGTGAGATTAGTCAAATATATCCGTATCACGACCCCAGTGAAAGTATAATTGAACGCACTTCGGTGCTCATTATACTGAAGGGGGTAAAGTAAATCCGAGATACTCCTTGGGAAACCTTGGTAAATTGAGCTTGCTCTAGATATCTTGTGACACCTAGAGAGAGAACCACCTAGGAAGCTTTCGGCTTGGAGCCATTGTTTTTGTCTTAGTTGTTATACTTGAGAGCTCTCACAAAGTGACAACTTTGTTAGATTCAAACTCTTATTTTTTGAACAAGGGAAAGAATATCTTAAAGTTGAAACCATGTGATTTTCATCACGAAATCTACTTAGTGTCATTTTTTCCTAGTTTTTCACTTGTCCTAAGACAAGGCGAAACTCTACCAAAATAACACCAAGTTTATTTCAACACCACTTGGTCTACACCCTTGTTTTCTTGTTGCCCATTTTTGGAAAAAGGAAACAACATATACAAATACCGCTAGATATCGCGTGTCCACCACTTTTGTATTCTACTTGCGTGCAACTAGGTTGTAATGTCAGAGCGCAAGTGTTGAAAGTGTGCATGGTACGTACTCACGATCTAGTAGGCCCCCTTGTCTCAAAACCCATATTTGAGACTTATTATCATCGTAGTTAGGTGATTTCATCCTTGTCTTCTTTTGAGTTGTTATATTTCCCACATTATAGCCATACAATTGAGATATTTACGTCTTGTTTCCATTGTGAAATTAGGCCTAAATCTCTATATTGTAGAGTTACGTTGTTCGCACGCATAAAAATTTCTTGTTATACTTAGACATAGTTTTTACATCCTAACTTTGTCTTGAGTTTTTGAGTGTTGAGGATATTTTGTTAGCATCACGATAACATCATTTTGACACTAGAAATCTTGCTTTCTGAAATCTTGGTTCACATGTCCAAATAGTGTCATTACGTTGCTCACATTGTTATCATCCATTTTACGAGACTTGGACTTTGTTAGTGTTTAGAAACTAGTTTTTAGTATATCTTGTTAGAAGATCACATCAACATTCTCTTATCATTTAGGCCTTGTTTTTTGCAAACTTGACCTAACTGGTGATGTTGTGTTGTCACTATTTGGTTGCAAACCTATCTAGATGAAATCTTAGAGAATAAACTATTTGGTGTAACTAAATTTTGAGCATTGTACGTCATTGTATTATTCTAAGGAAAACTTGTGTCATATATTACCTTGCTAGGGTAGCTTGTTTGTTATTATTTAGTTCATACGTTTGTTTTGACCTATCAATTTTGTGGCTATTCTATAGTCACCTTGTTTTAACAACTTAGGGTCGTTACACTACACAAATTTGACTAAGGTCCCTTTTTAGTAAACCTTAGTGGAAATTCTTCACATCATATTTCCTATCTCAAGTATGCCTACTACGAGGATGGGATCCCAAAGATTAGGAACCGATATATTTGGAGGTGACAACCCTCTTTTAGAGGATAATATCATGGTTGACCATAGTGGTGGAGAGGAAGATTCTCCTCGTATGAATATAGAGCATCCTCCCGCTAATTTTGATGATTACATTTTTCAAAACAAACATGAGGTTCTTATGTGTGTTATGGAACTAGGAGCTAGGTTACCTCCCATGGTGGACCCTTCTCTCATTGTTGCAATGGTTTGAGGGGAAGAGGAAGTGGAACATCCTCATCATCATATAGATGACATATTAAACCCAAGTCATGCCTCTACTTCTGCACGACAAAATAATGAGGAAGTACCTTTCAAAAAATGATGGAGACTATTTTACCTCCTATTAAAATTATTTGAAGACCATGAAGAACATGTTCATCATGCACAACCTCCTCCTAACAAAGATCATCATGAAATACCTATTAAAGAGGTTACATTAGAACAACAGGTCCAAGCCCTCACTCATCAATTGGCAAGTTTGGCATCACATATACAAAAGGAATAACCAAAAGTTTGTGAAACAAACTATACCAAAGGTAAAACCTAAAGCTTCGTTTTGCAAATTCCCAATAAACACTTCTCAACAGGAGACATGAAATGATCCTTATGATGAAATTTTCACCAAAAATCGGGGTGGGCATACACCTAGGCTTAACCCTTTATATAGACCTACGCCACCCACGCAAGATCCACTTTTTAATCAAGAGTGGTCAAAAATGAAGAACACCCTTCAAGCATTACAAGAGGGCCAAACCGGTAACAATAGTAAGAAATATGATTTGATGAGTTATGTCCCTACCCATTTGACAAAGCCATGCTATAAGTACCTTTCCCAAGACATTTTGATTTTCCAAAATTTGATAAATATAAGGGAAAAGGTGACCCTCGTGATCATATAAAAGACTTTTATATGGCATGTCAAGAGGTGGCATTCAATGACAATTATCTTATGTGCCTCTTTCCATGAAGTTTAGGAGCAATGATGCTAGAATGGTTTGTACACATCCCTAAGGGATCCATATCAACATGGCTAGAACTAGTAGAAATTTTCATATGACACTTTTCTTTTAATATAGAGAATGACGTCACCATGTTGGATCTCTGCAATGCAAACAACAAAATAACGAAAACTTGTTGCATTTTTACAACGATGGAGAGGATTAGCTAGCCACTTTCCTTGTTCCATACTTGAAAAAAGTTGATAGGCATATTTGTTCCCAACCTCCATCTAGACATTACATTCCACTTGCAAATGCATTATGGCAACACATTCAAAGAGGTAATCGAAAAAGGGAGTCAAATTGAAAAAGCATTGTTAGCTAGGGGGACTCTAAAACCTTTCTCTCGCGATCAAAATGATTCTAAATCTAATGAAAAACCAAAGTTTGTTCATAATAAGAACAAAAACGTCATTGGTGATGGGATAATAGATTCCAAGCGAGTACAATCCATTCAAAACAACACTCCTTTGAAGCTTGTAAAGGGAGCTCCACCTATGGAGTATAAGTGTCGTACTTTCACTCCTCTATCTGACTCAATGTCATCAATACTAAAACAGCTAGAGGCGAGTTAATATGGTTAGATATCCTGAAACTACGCCTTATGAGGATGACACTTGCCTAAACCATCATGGTTTAGAGATAATGAATATTGCCAATTCCACCATGTTAAAGGTCACAAAATAAATAAGTGTTTGAAGTTGCAACACTACATCCAAGACTTAATCGAAAGTGGCGATGTGGAGATGGATTCATCCACTCCTAACAAATCCCCCAATACGAAGAATTTTCCTAAACATAATCAGGAAAAGAATGCTAATTATGTGTCTAATGAGGAGAATCATTTTGATGCTCTCATTGGTTGTGTAGATACACCTATTGAACATGTCAACACAATAACCCTGTGATATCCCCTAGACTATCTATGTCTAGGCATGTGCCGAAAAAGACTGATTATCACATAGTTCCACATACTTATGACAGTAAGGAACCTAGGTTTCAACATTCCCATCAAAGGATGCCTATCACAACTAGACCTTGTTTGATTCTTTGTGCTAAAGAACCCATTCACTTACCTCTTCCCCCATCATCAACTCATGGTAAGTGGTATGATTTTGATTCTTCTAAAGATTCCAATCCCAATGATTCTAAGTCTTCTTATTCTTCCAAATATTCCAATCCCAATGATTCTAAGTCTTCTGATTCTTCTGAAGATTCCAATCTGAATTATTCCTCTAATACGACTCCTAAGTCACGGTCCTCCCTGTCTTGCAGACCCCATTTCTTAGTCACCTCAACGACCCCTTCTTCCGTCGAAGAGCTCTCCGACTCAAAGTCCTTCTAATCAATCATCCAAGTCAACTCCCATGTTGTCCATTCATCCAATCAACCTCTTATGGTAGAAAAACTACCCCTACCGATCGATTCATCTCAAGATGAGGAGACGATCATGAAATTTCGGGGTCACACGATGGCATTCCCTAGAGGATTACAATCAAGGATTTAATCTTGACTTCGATATTGCGTATTGGGAAGAAGAAATTGATTCCTTTTGTTAGAATACTAAGGAATATCCTAAGACCATTGAGGAAGATCCTATCTTCTCATTACCTAATCATTATTTATCTATCAAGATTCCTCCATCGCAATCTTACCTTGGGTCACCACCTGGTAGCCCATCATCTTATTCTATATGTGGGCCACCTCCAAGTAGCCCCACATCCTCTATATGTGGCTCACCTCCGACAACCCATCTTGTCTATACTAGGGGCACGTCCTAGAAGTCCCTCACCTTGATTCTTGGGCCACGTCCTAGTAGCCCATATTCTTCTATATATGGGACACCTCCAGTAATCCTTCATCTTCAATCTTAGGGCCACATCCTTGTATTCCTTTATCTTCAGTCTATGGGACACCTCCTGGTAGCCCATCCTCTTCAATTCTTGGACCATATCCTTCATGTCCATCATATTTTCCTTCTATCAATGATTGTGGCAAGCCCACTATCATTTCTCACATCAATTGTATTCGTCCACTTTCTTCTCCCACTTCTCGGGATCAAACAAATCATGTTATAGCTTATAAAAAACCAAAATGGTTCATTCATCCAACTATGATTAAAACTTCCAAGAGCTCCAAAGCTCCCAACAATTCAAATGATCTTAAAGTTTAGAATCAAATGCAATTCAAAAATGCACATCAACGCAAACCCATCAAGTATGGCGTAAAGTGCAGAAACCTCTGGATAGGGACCTCAAGCTCCCACACAAAAATCCACGTTTCATGATAAAACACAATCATCTATTGAGTATGAGCTCACCATGATCATTGAGATTAGGGATAATATGACTCTTGATAAGCAAACACGCCTAGTATTCCTTATCAAGGAAATTGCTAACATTGTTGTTGGATCTTATCACGTCAAGTGACCTTGTCGGTCCCACCTTTCAAAAAAGACAAAATACAAAAAAATGAGAAAACATTTCAAAAAATCAAAGGTAAATGAACACACATTGCAATCAGGTATCGCATACACATGGATGTTCTTTCTTCCCTTCCTTGTTATTCTTCTGCAAGTCATCCTACCATTTTCATCCCTTCGATGATATTTTGGTTAGCCTATTCACACACATTTTGCGATAGTTATCTCTATGGTATCTGTTTGGCCTTGGTCTTTTATCACCTTGGTAAATTAAATAACGACTGACCTCTTAGAGATCCTATCACAATCAAGATTAAAAAAAATGTTCAAGAAAATAAATTTATGGACTATTGTGTAGTTAACTTTTATACCAATGTTTCTAATGCAAAAAAATGGATTCGCCTTTCGATGTCGGGAGCAAAATTTATGGCCTTCGGAAGATAGGTAGTGCATTCAATGTTACAAAAGCGCCGTAGGCATCCATGATGGCAAACTATCATGCAAAGCTCACCAAAGTGGTTCCAAAGATAGGTGCCTAGGCACCTATGCTAACCAACTACAAAGCTGTAAAAATCACCAAAGTGGCTCATAAAAGTGCTCACGCACCCATGTTGGCCAACAAAAAAAAAACTCACCAAAGTGGCTCAACATAGGTGGGACACCTATGTTGGCCAAATAAAGTGTATAAATTCCCAAAGTGGCTATAAGACAGCTGTTGAGTGCCTATGTTGGCCAACTACAATGCAAAAATCACCAAAGTGGCTCATTCACTGGGTTACACCCAAGCACCTATGCTACCTCACAAAACTCAAAACTCAAAAATTATCCTAGCATAGGTGCTCCTTGAGTAGCACACCCAACATTGCGTAGACCAAACTTTTTCTGACGTTTGAAACGACTCATTTTTAAACTTTGGAAAGGTATTGAAGAAAGATACACAATGGTAACATTAATTTTGGCTTTATATTTATAAAAAATTATGGTTTTTCCTTTTTTTGAATGGCTTCAAAAACCTATATCTTTTGACATTCTTGTTTGTTCTTGTCTCAAATGACATGTGAATCATCATGATCTACCTCTATTAACAAATTTGGGTCTTCTTATTATGTTGGTACTCCTTTGCAACAATGAGTTGCCAAGTATTGTGCCATAATGAATGGATGCTTTCCATGGGACTACTTGTGTCCTCCATTTTTCCTTCGCATGTGTTATTGCTTGGGAATATTTTTAACCCTTGTCGTTACAACACGAAAATTAGGGAACTATAGCTTAATAAAAAAACATGGGTACAAATCTTAAACGTTGTTTGTTTGAGTATATGTGATTGTGCTTATTTCTCTGTTAGGTTAGCTGGTTTACTTTCTCATATTACATTGCATTATGTATGTTGCATTTAGTTAAGCATTGTTTTACTTACTCATATTGCATTGCATTGTGTATGTTACATGGAGTTAAGCATCCTTTTACTTTATCATATTGTGTTGCATTGTGTATGTTGCATGGAGTTACGTAGCAATAGACAAATGTTAGTAATTTATATTTTCATGTTATCTTACATTTTTCTTCATTTCAATAAAGGCCGATGATGTAGACCTAGGGGAAAAATGATATAAATTGGTTGCTTATGGAAATGTTGGATGCAAAGGTTGGAATTGGACTTGTCCTAATATTTCTCCATTATCATTTATTACCATTACTAATTTTTCTTCTAAAAATCACTTGGGGAAATAAACAACCATGTTTATCCCTATTCTTATTCCTTCTCAATACCTAAGGGTTTCACGCCTGTTCTGACCTATTTTCTTCTATCCATTTCAAATCATATTTTGATCGTCGATTGACTTCTTCTATCACCCCATCGACACTCGAGGGGGCATCCTTCATTCCTGCTAATTTTTCTTCAAAAATCCACATGTTTATGCTTTTCTACTATGTTTGAAGTGAATTCACTAACTTCACCTCAAACAGGGGCAAATGTAGACACCTAAATTCCACTTTTGCAATCTTATTGCCAAAACACATGCAAATCACTCTTATTCTTCCCAATTCCATTATAATTAGTGCTATTTACTAATTAACTAATGTTTCTTGCCACTTTGGTTGGTTAACAAGCACTTCGTTGATCACCAAACCTCTTTCGCATTTAGGATGCCACTTTACGACAAATCGTAAGCCAAAATCCTCTTCAAAACAGACAATTAGTGATTATGAGCTAATTAAGCCTATTTTGCCCTTGATTTGGTCAATATGCCCTAGTATTGACTCAAACCCTCTTCTAACCACTCAAAATCACCCCATTCACCTCCACAATGTCTCAACAAGCTTCAAAAGCTTATCTTAGCCTCCTAATTGACCCTAAGTGGTTGATTAAGGCTCCATACCTCTTAATCACTTGGTAATTCACTAATTGTGATTAAGCAAGGCCTAATCATGATTGGCAATTCTAATCTAATTTGGGGCTTTTAGTCCCACATGCTTACTAAAATACAAGTTTCTCCCAAAAGGAAAACTAAAAAAGGTGCACCTCATCCCTTTATACTTTACACCATACTTTGATTTGCATCTCATATAATAAATATGATATATAGCTAAGTTCAATCCTTGCTTAAAGCCTTCAATGGGGTTGGTAGATGGATATCCAAAATGACCAAGTAGTCATTTGGAGAGGCCATTTCACCTTGTTTGGAGTAGTAACCATAACCATTTGATTGTCATCTTAGGTCTATTTAGGCCCATGTTAGGTAATTCAAGGATATTAGTAGGCATGTTTAGTTAGATTTTGTATTGTTTTCATACTAGTTAAGCATCCTTTTAAGCTTCTATCTTAATGTTACACTCATAGACTTAGAACCTTGGCTAGATAGATGGCAATGGTCTTAGATTTCCTTGTTTAGTCGTGTAATTTGTTTTGTAAAGTTTAGGGTGCTTTCACTAGCATTTATATGATTCCTAAGCAAGAAAACTAGTGGTTAACAACTATCTTTGGCCTTTTTTCTGTGTTTCTTGTTTTCTATTTGGTCTTATACACCCTACAACCCAGTCAAGATTTTATTGATTTATCTTTTATAACTTCATGCACTACCGCCTAGCTAGGATAGTAAAGTGCCCATGCACTCCTGTCCCCTCTAGGCGCCCCTGACCCTTTTCTACCTTACTCACTCTTATTGGGTCTCTTTTATATTTTAGGCATCTTTTTCACTTATGAGTCAACCATCCAGTTGTAAACTATGAAATTCAAACAAGGGAATCATATAAATACATAGTTATGTGTTCAAAATGAAGGACTAAACACTAAGCATTACTATCATCACCTAAGATTGTATTCAAAAGGAACTGAAGCACTCTAAGGCATTCATCTAACATCCATTCAAAGGGACAAGAGATGCATACTCTGCATACACAACATAGGAAGGGGAAATTCATTCTATTCCATCCATACATTCTATTATATTTCTACATTATAACTATAATCCGTTATCAAGTACAACTTACACAAGGGCACCCTAGGGCACAATTTATACACACACTCACAAGAACTAC
Source organism: Taxus wallichiana var. yunnanensis (assembly GCA_018340775.1). Lineage (NCBI taxonomy): Eukaryota > Viridiplantae > Streptophyta > Pinopsida > Cupressales > Taxaceae > Taxus > Taxus wallichiana. The sequence goes on along the minus strand of CM031239.1, from coordinate 767,217,510 downwards.
ATGGAGTTTAAGATGTAGTACAACACTCATTTGTAAGTTCACTCTCGGGGTGATCGTCGTCAGGTTAGTACGACTCGCCATTCTACATTTTTCTTTTATGTTTGATGTGGTTTGTGGGCTTGTGTTGATGAACATATCTTTTACAGTTATAGGTAATTTTAACGACCACAATGTGAACAATAGGTGATAAAAAAGAGTAATTATGACACAACAGAAACTAGGTTTAGAGGTTTTACGTAGTCACAGGCACCCAAATATAGTCATGAGAGCCTAGGCACCCCTGTCTGTTGTGGGCACACATATCCGACCTTGTTCTTAAGTTATAAGATTTACATCAATTACAATGTTGCTTGCATCCTTTTCATCACTTCTCCCTACCTAGATCAGTTCCATATTACACGAATATCAACTAAGTCATCCTTCCTCTATCTCTTGCTTAGGGTTTCATATTTTAAATCTTAGTTTTCTTGTGTCATTTTTGTATTTTATCATTTATACATCAATTACTCTGCAATTAGATTTAATTCAAATTAAATTAAATAATTTGGTGAACCCTACTCATGATCATACACTTGGATCTTTATTTTTCTTCTTTCATGGATTCTAAAATTCCTCAAATATCCTTGCATGACTTACTTCAAATGTACCCACCTTGCAAAGTTGTTCTCTAGAAAGCCCTAGACACTACATATCTCCTTTGTAGTACGCCATCCATTCAAGTCAAGTGCCATTTTAGATCACCTATCTAATGACTCTATCAGTCCCTAATCTTCTATCCCATCAACCCATTTTAGAGTCAATTTAAGATTTATATTGTTTATTTGAAGACAAAATTCAAGCTATGGAAACAACAATTACATCTCTTAAAGTTGTAAGCTAACATCTCAAGGATGCTTCTCATTCTACTTCTATGACTTCTACATGTGCTCATATCAATGAACCCCAAGTCTTGCCACTACCCATGCCTCTCAAGTTTTATTTTAATGTTAAGAAACATGATGTTATTCCTCAACTCCTCACTCATCAATTGATCAACTTGCCAAATGCTCATTGCTATCCTCCTTATCATCTTTCCAAGTACAGGTCTTCCATTTTTCAATTATCACGAATTAATGGACATAATGAAAATGATTTCTATGCTTTAAAATGAAGAATTAAGCACCTTGAGCATCAAGGTTTTATCTCATTTGTTGCACAACATTATGCTTCATGCTCATCTTCAATTACTAAATCCCAATGGGCTCCTAAATCTGGTCCTTCCATCTCTAATGAGAATCATTCCATAGTTACTAATGTTCCTCCTTCATCCAGTTAAGAGCTTCCTTTCCAACCCATTCCAACTAAGAAAATTCCTCTAAGAATTAGTTCATCCCCTCCTCCTCTCAAGTCTTCTACAACGTTACCAATTCCAACTAAGAAACCTCCTCTAAAAACAAGTCCATTCCCTCCTCCTCTCAAGTCTTCTATGGTGTTAAAAATTCCAAATCAACAACCACTTTCTAAGAAATACCAACAAACTCTAGATAACCTCTTTAGGCCTTCTCTTGTCAACCCGAAGTCCAACCCTGGTCCTACTCTTGCTCCTAACTACCATTGTGAAGACCATATGTTTTCTTCTGACACATTTCAAACTTTGCCACCTTGAAAAGGCCTCTCTCACATCATCATATAGATCCCCATTGCTCACACACTTAGGGGCATCATAATTCCCCCCATTCTATCATTAACAATTGTCTTTAGCACCTACTATCATACTTAACACTTTGTGCTTCATGACTCATATTTCTACGTGATTTAAAAAATATGGAAAATTAGAAAACCTTAATTGCAGAGTCACAATAGATAAATAAAATGCTAAAGTATAGATCTGACCTAAGTAATAAGCTAGATAAAAATGAAACCCTAGGTGTAAGAGAGGGAATAAAATACTTAGCTTATTTTGTAATTGATCCCAAAGTATGCAACTGGAAGACTAATGAATAAGAGGAAGAAACTATTACAACCAAACCCAGAAAATTGTGGAACTATCAGAACAAGTTGGACCAGGGGTGCTTGGGTGGTCAAGGGCACTGGGCATTTGAGACTAATTATGGGCACCCGTGATTTGTGAAAGACCTCAGAAAATGATTTTTCTTGTGTCGCAAAATGTTGCTAACCTTTTTTGTTTGTCACCTATATTTCATTGGATGATCGTAGAGTTCTCATGTAACCCTTATTGTAGAGTCACATGTAGTAAATAAAGTGCTAAGGTACAAATTTGACACAAGCAATAAGCTAGATAAAAATTAAACCCTAGGTGCAAGAGGAAGGATAAAATACTTAGTTGATTTCGTAATTGATCCCAAAGTATGCCAGACTAGAAAAATGGTAAACAAGAGGAGAAAACTATCTTAAATGTGTCTAAATTTTTTTGGAACTATCGGATCTTCCTAGAATAGGTCGGGGGCACACGGGTGCTAGATACTACTTGGGGTGCTCGTGATCGCAAAAGAACTTAGAAAATAATTTTTCTTGTGTCACACCAATGTCGTTAACCTTCATTTTTTTCACTTGTATGTCATTGGATGATGTAGAGTTCACATGTAACCTGTAAAATAAATGATATCTTACAAAACCCCAAAACACATCAAACCCTAAAAAAGAAAAAGATGTAAATGGGGAGATGGAATGAACTCCGATCACTTGAATGAGTGAGCTTACATCCAAGCACTGCACTACATTTCAAACTCCATGTAGTTCTGTGTGTGTGTGTGCAAAGATCATTCCCTAGGTGGCTCTTATGTAAGACACACTTGATAGTGAGCAATAACTAGATGTAGCAATGTAGATAGATGTGTGGATGTCAAAATGAACTTCCCCTCCTATGAATTGTATGCAAAAAATTTAGTCCCTTATCCCTTGAATGAAGCTAAATGGATGCTTTGATTCTCTTAGAATGCCTTTGGATGCAACCTTAGGTGGTGATAGTGGATGCTTAGAGCTTGGTCCTTTATTATGGTCACATAACTTTGCATTTGTATGATTCCCTTGTTTGAATTTCATAATTTATCACTAAAAGGTGACACATAAAAAAAAAATCCCAAAAGATAAAAGATGCCCAAAAGGAGCGAGTAAAGTAAAGAGAGGTTGGGGGCACCCAAGAGGGACGAGGGGCACCTGGGCGCTGGTATCCAGAGTCATAAAAGATAAAAAATAAAGTATCGATTGGGATGTAGGGTGTAAGAGGCCAGAAAGAAGACATGAAACATAAAAAAAAGGCCAAAGATAGTTGTTAATTGCTAGTTTTCTCACTTAGGAATCATATGAATAGTAGTATGTGACTAGGACCTAGAAATGTACCCAAAGTGCATGATTTAGTGTCTACATTTTCCCCCACTTTATGTTGTTGAGTGAATAATTGATAACATAAAGTAGATAAGATATGTGTACCTGATAACCATGTAGATCGATGGTGAAAGCGTGCCGAGGAGACAAGAAAAAGTGTGGAGTGATAAAAATGAAGTGTGGAAGCTAAGCTAGGAAAGAGGAAGTGACCCTAGGGGTGAAAAGTGTAATGTGTGTACCATGTTTTACCTTTTTTTATTTTTGGCTTGTGTTGTGCTTGAGACTGCTACTTTTTATAAGGACAGACCTGCAAAAAAAAGAAGAGCAAAAGAGTATTCAAAGTCGTGTATATGAAAAATTTGATCCAAGTATGTAAAAATGTGAAAAGGAACATGTGCACCTGATTCATGACAAGTGAAAAGGATAGAAAGTGTCCTGAAAGTGTTGTAGAAGAATGAGTTTTATGGGTAATCTCATTCCAAGAATAAGTTTTTGGGTGATCTCATGCCAAGTGCAAGTTTTCTAGGTGATCTCACACCACAATAAAAGAGTGTTGGGGAGAAAGGTCTAGTGTTATTTTCCATCCCTCACTTTGATTCCCGAAATGTAAACACCATTGTAGATGGTGTGATCCTTCTTTGTTTATGTTCAATCTACTTTTATCTAAGTAGAAAATGAAGGTAAAATACATTATGATTTTTGGAGGACTATGCCTATTTTGTGCAAATGGCTCTGCAAACTATGCTGATTTGAAAAAGTTAGTGTAATTACCCCTTAGTAATAGGATCCTAGGATGGGTCAAGAGCGTCCATGCACTCATGTCTATATTTGGGCACTAGCATATGTGCTAAACTAATGACCCAAGCTAGATTATGGGCCATTTATGTATTTGTATACTATGTTGTTCATATGCTTTGAATTGTGTTGTACTATATCTACTGTCTCTTTGTATGGGGTGATTGATTCACCCAATGTATGCCCCTTATTTGGGGTGCATGTGACGTCACTAGGAGAATGCAACCCAAAGGAGAGGACTAGACACTGATATGAAATTGATGCCCTGTATGGGGAAGGGAATGTGTATGGTAGAAACTAAGACACATGCAAACAAAGTGGCTAAAAACATGTGTTAGTGCAATCAAGAAAAATACACATATAAAATACAATGTGTAAGCTAGCAAGAAAGAAGAAAATGTAGACCATAAAAGTGGGTTTTAAACATGGGACATCACTCACAATGTCACAAGATAATCAAGGCCAAAGTGGCCAAAAGCATATAAGTAATGAACAAACAAGACATAGAGAAAATTTGACAAACAATGACATACAATAGAAGACAAAACAAGAAAAGTGTTAAACAACCATGATAGTAAATAGTTCTTGCAAATAAAATGTTGCACATGAAGCAATTGTTAGCGTGTTATCAAGATAAAAGTATATCAAGACATGTATATATCAATAGAGGAGTGTGCTAGTAAGAATAAGAAGTAGTATAAAATGAAACAATAACACATGTAGTGTGTACGAAAGTAGATGCCCTTAGGAGCTGTTGTGGGACTGGTAAGAGGTATAGTGCCAAGCATCCATGCTACTTGTAAATACTTGTAGAAAGTATACATTCATAACTAAAGACCAAGTGAACGTGTATGTGTATATAGAAAAGATAATGACATACAATATATCTGGCTAACATAGTAAGTAAAATGTAACACGTGAGTATAAACAAGCAAGAATAATTGCAACCAAGATATGCACCATGCTATGGATGTGAATAGAATGGAATGGAATGAAAAGTGAGTGTGATAGGAGGAATGTGCCCCTCGAGAGAATGTGAATGAGCATGAGATGTGGTTTGTTTATAAAAGACCCCTCGATAGTCAAGAATGAACCATAGAACAAGAGTGTGTCATTGGGAAATGGTTTAAGTTACGTGTGCTAGAAAGATATGATTGATGAAGCATAGAGTGTAGAGTAGAGAAGAGGTGAGTTTCATTTCAGATTTATACCCTCAACAGTTGAGTATGAACCATGGGACTAGAGTGTGTCATAGGGTAATGATGATACAAGTTGTGTATCAATGTGTGTATGATGCATGAGGAAGACTAGATATGAAGCACATAGCGTAATAGTAGAAGTGTGAGACACCGATAATGCTAGGAGGAGGGAAAAGTGTGATACCCCCAATTATACTAATTATGGAAATCTATGTGGTGACATGAGAGATACCATTCCATTTTGGGAGAGCATTATTTATGTCATAATAAGAGAGAGATATCCAACACAATGGTAGGCATATGCAACAATAATACCATGCCATGGTGGAAAATTTTGAAATGTGTCTAGGCCATCAGTATAAGGAGTAGTTTCTTTGAAAAAATGATTGGGAGAAGCATATGTGGGATTAATGACACTGAGAAGACTTGATAGGAGAAGAGGGTGGATTGATTTTGAGAGGTGGTTGCGTAGTTTGACTTGGTAATGTTGTAGATGACTTGAGAGGAGGAGGAGTTAGACTAATTTTGAGAGGTGGTTTCTTAGTTTTAGTGGATTGTATAGGTAGTGCTTGAGTGACAGAAGAAGAAACATTATAAGTGATGTCATGATGCTCATTAGACATAGATGAATCATATTTAGGAACCTAATGAGATGTAGCAATTGAAGATGAACATGTAACATTATTTTTTGTAGCAAATGAAATAAGACCATAACGCTTAAGGTGGCCAATTTGTTTGTTGTAGAGCATAACAATCATTGTCATTATGTCCATTGATTTGATGGTAATTGCAATATGGATGACCTTGATATTTTACAAGTCTATAAAGAGGATAACAATAAGTAGATGACAATTTGATCAATTGATGAGTGAGGAGCTGTAGAAGAATATCTTGTTGCTTAGTATTGAGATAAAACTTTAGAGGTGTGGGGAGCGGTAAGACTTGGGGTTCACTGATATGAGCACATGTAGAAGACATAAAATGAGGATGAGAAGAAGAACTAGTGTGAGCCTGAGAAACATCCTTAAGATGTTGAATTTCATATTTAAGAGATGTAATCGTGGATTCCATAGCTTGAAATTTATCTTGAAATAAAGAATGTAAAGCTTGAATTGATTTGTAAATAGATTGATTGACATTAGAACTAATAGAGTCATCGGAGAGACGATCAAATATGGCACTGACTTGTGAAGGCGACATGTTGATAGGGAGATACATAGTGTCTAGGGTTTTGTGGAGAACATATTTGCAATGTGGTGCATTTGAAGCAATTGAAGCAAGGAGACTTGAGAAACCTTATGAGCCATGAGAGAAGAAAAATGAGGATCCAAGAGTGTTTGAATGAGATGGGTTCACCAAATGATTTAACAAATATGGAAAATTATAAAACCCTAATTGTAGAGTCACATGTAATAAATAAAGCGCTAAGGTAAAAATTTGACACAAAAAATAAGCTAAATAAAAATGAAACCATAGGTGTAAGAGGGAGGATAAAATACTTAGCTGATTTTGTAATGATCACGAAGTATGTTAGACTAGAAAAGCTGGTAAATAAGAGGAGAAACTATCGCAACTATGCTCGAAAGTTTTGGAACTATCAAATCTGCCTAGACTAGGTTGCTTGGGTGGGTCAGGGCGTCAGGAGGCGATCATCGCTTCTAGGATCTTGTGACTACAAAAGACCTAAAAAAATTATTTTTCTTGTGTCGCATCAATGTCATAAACCTTGTCATTTATAGCTTGTATTTCTTTGGATGATCATGAAGTTCATCTCTAACCTAAAAAAACAAATGATATCTTGTAAAAACACGAAACACAAGAAATCTTAAAAAGAAAAATATGTAAATGGGGAGTCGAATGACCTCGGTAGTCACTCGACCGAGTGAGATTATAACCGAGTGTTGCACTACATTTCAAACTCCATGTACTTCTTATGCGTGTGTGCAAGAATCGTCCCCTAGGTGGATTTTGTGTAAGATGCACTTGATAGCGAGCGATAGCTAGATGTAGTAATGTAGATAGGTGTGTATGCAGAAAATACATTCCCTTGTCCTTTGAATGAAGTTAGATGGATTCTTTGATGCTCTTAGAATGCCTTTGGATACAACCTTAGGTGGTGATAGTTGTAGACACTTGTAGTTTGATCAATGCACTATTATTCTTAATATTGCACTAACTATCCTTCCCCTTGCAAATTTACGACACTTCATTAGTTAGATCTATCTAACTCCCCTCTTATGATACTCCGTTGGTCGTATTTCCTCTTATAAACTAATTAAAGAGGTTATAATAAATTCTTCTTAGCTAAGTGTTTTTGATTCTTAGCTGAAAACTAATTTGGTAAAAGTGCATATGCTCTCTCCTCGTGCCTTAAAAAGTGATCTTGGAGATCAGAAACACTGATACAAAGGCTTGTATCGAATGCTCAAAACACTTATTTTATAAAGGATAAAGTAAAATTTCATGTGATTTAGTAGGATTTTTCACATTGCGTATGCTCTTCCTTTGCACCTTTTTGGCGATCTTAGGAATCAAAATCAAAGTGTAAAGTTCTCTTTCTTGACATCAATCTATGAATTGGAAAATTACTAAAACTTGTTACGCTTGTAGAAGAAAGATGTCCAAAAATGCAAAACTTCTAATACACATGTTCTTACAGGTTGCCAAATGGTGTGCTACTTAAAACCACATTAAGTTAAGAAAGATAAAAAACACACCATATTCAGAACATTGTATTGCAGGTTTCAGAAAAGGGTACGTCCCTATCCACTCAACTAGAACATAACCCCTTTGGCATAACACCTTAAGTTATAACAATGGGGTGGTACTAGGAAACCTAAAGTAGTCCACCATTGTGTAACCTTGTGGATGAAATAGGAAGTGATTTGCTTACCCAATTGACTAGTAGGTGACCCCGGGAGAGCACACATGGATGCACTAGTTTCCCTTTGTGCTCTAAGGGGCTAAAGTAAATCGAGATACTCCCAAGATTGACAACAAACTATTTGGGTAAATCACACTCGCTCAAGACAACTTTGTAACACCTAGTTGAGAGAACTTATTAAGGAGGCCATTCTGTCTTGGAGCCCACTTTGCTAGTCCATTATTACATCAAGCCATCATGAAATGACAACTCATTTGGGATCTAAACCTTGTTCTTTCAAACAAGACAAATAAACCTTATTAGTTTGATCTAAGTGTTTTCACCACGAAACTAAACTACATCCCACTTTTGCTTAGTTTTATTCTTGTCTTCAGATGAGGTGAAACTCTACCCAAGTGGTGGTTGGTTTGTTTTCATCTTTTGATCTATACCATTTTTCGGGGTGAGAAAGGTGCACACCTCATGTGTTTTTATCAAAGATAGTGCTTGCCACTTTTTTCTCCGTTTATGCCCATCCATGTTTTCAGATGGGTTGTTAAATGTCTAAAGTGCGCAGAGGTACATTTTTGTATCTTTGATAAAGGTCCTTCCATCTTGATTTCAAGATCATCTTCACCATTGTGAGTCTGGTTCATCTTTCATCTCTTCTTGAGTTGATAGTTTTGTTCGCATCCTAGATGCACAATCTTGGTACTTACATCGTATTCTCATTTTTGTGAGAAAATGGTATAAGTCCCTTTATTACATGGTTACGCTACTCACACGATTAAAAACTCCTTGTTATACTTATCACTTGGTTTCAGTTTCGACGTCATCTAAGTCTTCTTGAAAAGTGTCGATAATGCCTTATATATATCGTAATAAAGTTGTCATGGTACTAACACCTTGCTTGCTCAGTTAATGTATCACGGTGACGTTGTTACACTATATTTATTCACGACTTCCATTTTTCAGAAGGTTTGGCTTTCATCGGCATTCAAACTAGTTTTAAATATACCTTGTTAAGGGATTGCGTCAACATCACACCAGTACTTAGGCCTTGTTAGAGTTATAACTTGACCTACATATTGATACGTTATTATCGCTATTTTTTTTAGGGTGTAGGCTTAATGACAACAAATTGGGTGATCATTACATTTAGGTGTGCATATGAGTGTTCCTTGATAAAACAACTACATAACATTGCATCTAGGATACACATTGTCATATAGTTCAAACATCACCTTGAGCGGCTTGCAGAAACCATACACTTAGGGGTCAAACTAGCTACATACAAACATTTTCTAGTAATGCCTAAAATAAAAAAATGGCAACCAAATCAAACGAGCATGACATAGGAGAAAACCCTTTCGAAACCTTCCCATTTAGCAGAAACAATTTAGCACCTCTCTTTTCTCAAGTCAAAGATACAGAGCTATTAATTGATCATAGTGGAGAAGAGTCAGACTCTTCCAGAGAACAATAGAGGTTAGACCTAAATAGATTTGATGAACTCCTATATTATAATAAAGATCAAGTACTCACAAGAGTCTTAGAATTAGGAGCTAAACTTCCACAAGAGTGCGAAGAAGAAACAAAGGTCATTAACCCTAACCTAGGAGAACGAAGATTTGTCTTAGACATAGATAACCCTTTTGATGTGGGATATGCTTCCACTTCTGGGCAACATAAGGCCATTGTCGAAGGAGAACCATCATGAAAACCTCACTATAAAGCTTCACGTAAAGTGAAAATTGAGCATAAATATTCCCCTCGAAATTTGATGAAGAAGAGGACCCCCTGGTTGAGGAGGAGATCCTCTAAAAATAGATCTTGAAGTTTAGCCAAAAACTAGCAAACCTAGGCTCTTCAAGAAGAAACATATACAAAGACAAAGACAAAAACAAACTTAGTGAGTTTTAATTTGATCCACACATAGACTATACCTTTAAGGTGACTCAGGTACAAAGACCAATGTCACCTACTAAGGAGAAACTCAGAAAGAGTTATAATCTATGAAAGATATGCTTACTACATTACAACAGGGAAATATAGGCTAAAATAGAAAATATTTGTATGAAGAACTATGCCCTTACCCCTTTGATAAGGACATGTTACAACAGCCTTTCCTAAAACACTTTACGATTCCCAAGTTTGATAAGTATAAGTGCAAAAGTGATCCTCGTGATCATATAAAAGACTTTTACATGGCTTGCCAAGAGGTCGCATATAGCGATAATTTCTTAATATGACTTTTTCTTTGCATCCTAGGAGCCGTAGGATTGAAATGGTTCTATAGCATACCCAAGGGATCCATTACAACGTGGCCCACATTAGCGAGAGAAATTTGTAAGGCATTACTCCTATAATATGGAAAGTGACATCACAATGAATGATTTATGCAATACAAAACAAAAACCCAATGAGATGTTTGCAGGGTTTTTACAACGATGGCGCGGGTTAGCTAGTCGTTTTCCTTGTGCATTACTAGAAAAATAGTTAGTGAGCATATTTGTTCCTAACTTAAACCCTGAAATAGCCTTTCACTTACAAATGCATTGTGGCTCTAACTTCAAAGAAGTCATAGAGAAAGGCAATCAAATTGAGAAAGCCCTCATTGCAAAAGGAACACTTAAGTCTGTCATTAAAAACAAACATGAAGCCAAATCCACAGACAAACCTAAATTATTCAATAAGAATAAACATGTTGTTGGTGACGGCATACGAGACTCTAAAAAGCGAGTCCAAGTTATGCAGACAGACCCCTTTTAAATATTTCACAAGGACCTTGTCCCAAAGCACCTACAAAATGTACATTTACATCCTTAATGGAGTCCTTATCTACCATCCTAAAACAATTAGATGATGCAAAAATGGTGGAATATCCAACTACGATGGTACCATACCCAGAGGATGCTCCAAAACTGGTTTGGTTCAAAGATCATGAATATTGTGACTTCCACCATGTTAAAGGACACAAGACGGATAGGTGTTTGAGATTGCACCATTATATACAAGACCTCATCGAGGAAGGAAAGATCACTATGGATTCTCCCCTTGAGTCTAGGAAAGGTCCAAATGAAAAAATGGGTATTTACAAGGAACATTTTCCTAACCATGCAGATAAAAAGAAAAGGAAACCAGATCAAGGGCAAACCTCCAATGACTATAGGATTGTTGCCTATGTTTACCCTACAAATGATAATCCTTATGATTCCCTCATTAGATGTATTAGTTCATCTAATGAACATATCAACACGATCTAGATTTTGGAAAAGAGTTGTGAGTAGGGATAAGACGTTCCCGCTTAGTCATACCGGATCATGTACCTATCCTTAGGAAGGTCAGTATAATTTAATAGAATAGTTAGAGAAAACACCTTTTAGGATATCTATTCTCGATCTCCTCAAGATATCTAACACCCATAAGAACATCTTGTACAAAACTTTGTAAAATTCGGGGTTTCAACAAATGTAGACCCCATAAACCTTCAAGCCATGATTGCATGCCTAGACTCTAATGATCATATTACTTTTGATCATACTGTAATCCCACATAATAACCCAGAACATAACTTACCCTTGTATCTCGAAGTGGTGGTTACCCATCACAAAATCAAGAGAGTACTTGTAGATGGGGGATCTGGTCTAAATATTTTCACTTTGAAGTTGGTTAAGCAGCTAGGCCATTTCAGAAATAGAGTTGGGAGCTAAGACTATCACAATCATGGCTTATGACAATGAAGAAAGAGAATCAATAGGGACTATAGTGGTTCCCATAGAGGTAGGACCAACGTGTCATGACACAACATTCCATGTCCTTGACTTGGACCTTCCATACAACATGCTCCTGGGGTGCCCATGGATCCATGCCATGCAAGCTATTCCATCGAATTTTCATCAATGCATCAAGTTATGTCATGAAGGTCGGGTGGTTACCATTCTAGGTGACCCAAAACCATTCACACATTATAGGGAATTGCACAATTTTTCTTGTGTAGCTTATGAGTGTCCTTCTGTAGATGTAGTCATCCCCCTACAAACATAAGCTATAAAAAATAGATAGATTCAGAGTCCCTCACACCTTACAATCAAGAATTTCCTTCATTGGTCAACCCATTCTCTTCATGGGAGGAAACATCAACAAAATATGGCCCAGATAAGCCATTCACTCTTGAACAAGCTTTGTTGATATCAGACTTATCAGTATCCCCAGAACAAGGGGTAAGCCTTATTTTTAGTTTAAGAGCACTCGCGAGAAATGTCCTAAACCATTGGAAATTTTTTTCCATAGTGGTCTCCTATCTGAGGAGAAAATGTTAGAAGATCCTACTAGTAGAGTGCTAGAAGGCACCATGGCTTCATGTAATCAAGCACCCCAGTACATCAAAGGTCCCCGCATGATGTTTGTCATGGGCTATAGTGGGTTTGGATGTGGCATTAATGCATAAGGCTGACTAGATCCTATTCATATCCCTCGTTTTAAGTCTGATAAAAGTGGCCTTGGGATAAGGCCTCATAACACTCTACCTGCCGAGAATGATGTGACCTCTTTTGAACGTGAGGACGTTTCATCTCATTCTGATAGTGACGTAGATTCCCAACGTAGCCTCTACGAGGATCTTGCCTCCATGAAACTATTCCAAAATTCTTGGTCCTTACCTTATCCGAATCCATCCCCTTAAACAAATATCAAGTATCCCTTGTATATCCTGAACTCATAGATTGGGATCAACAACTTCACATGCCCCTGGATTTCTTTGAAAATGATGAGGCATTTGCAGAGTTCATGGGACTCAGGGATTTTATCCCAGTTGGGGACCACAAGAAAGGATTTGTGATTAAAATAGACACCTGTGTGTACTTTTTAGAAGAAGCAGAGATGTGTGGATGGTTAAATAAGAAGGCTGTAAATAAAAGTACAACCACTTCGAGAAACCTGGCAAAAAGGATAAATAGAAATCTCATAATGAAAAACTCTTTGATAAACTCGTAGACAAACAAAATGAAGAGTCTAAAGATGAAGTGATTTATCCATTTAAAGATAATCATTAGCTACCGTAGGAGGTCGATCTTACTCTTTACCCCCGATCCTACATGGATGAAAGATGCTTCTAAAATGCTTCTTGGGAAACAATCAACACCAACATTGGTGTAGAGGAGTAGCCTAGAATAATAAAGTTGGGATCTTCACTCTCAGCTCAGGAACAAAAGACCTTTGTAGAGATCTTAAAAGAATACACGGACATATTCACATGGACATATGTAGATATGCCTGGTTTGGATCGGAGCTAGTTATGCATAACCTGTTGTGCACCTAGATGCCAAACCAATCAAGAAAAAGTTGAGAAAGATGCATCCTAAGGTGGTGCTCCTTGTCAAAGAAGAATTGGAAAAGTTGTTAGCTGCTGATTTTATTAAACCTATTGACTATTCAGAATGGATCTCTAACATAGTCCTAGTACAGAAAAATCCTGTTGGCATAAGAATCTGCACTGATTTCCGTGACATTAACAAGGCATGTCCAAAGGATGATTTTCCCCTACCTAACATTGACATGATAGTTGATTCCACAACTAGTTATGAAATGTTGTCCTTAATGGATGGATTTTCAGGTTATAACCAGATACGAATTACAGAAGAAGATCAACATAAAACAACATTCATCACCCCTTGGGGAACATTTTGCTACAAATTCATGCCTTTGGGCTCAAAAATGTTGGGGCTACTTATGAGCAGGCCATGACAGTTATCTTCCATGATATGATAAGTGACATCATGGAAGACTATGTTGATGACATCCTAGCAAAATCCAAGAGTAGAAGAGAACACCCTGGAGTATTGAGGTGTATTTTTCAACGTCTATGAGACTAGAAGATTCACTTGAATCCTAAGAAATGTGTCTTCGGTGTTTTATCAGAAAAGCTCTTAGGGTTCATTATTTCACAAATAGGGATTGAAGTGGACCCCACAAAGGTTACGACCATCACAAAAATGCCACCACCTACCACTCTCAAGCAACTAAGGAGTCTACAAGGAAAAATTTAAGCAATCCGTCACTTTATTTCACAACTTGCGGATAAGTGCCACCCCTTTACCCATTTGCTCAAGAAAGATGTCACATTCAATTGGGGACCTAACTGTCAAAAGGCCTTTGCGTTACTCAAACAATACTTGGCCAGCCCACCTGTACTCATGCCACCTACCCCAGGTGAACCTCTCCTCTTATACATTTCCGCTACCCAGTTTGCTATTGGTGCATTGCTTGCCCAATACAACTTAGACCATAAAGAGAGAGCAATTTACTATCTCAGTCGCACCTTGATCGCGTACGAGTTGAATTACCCCCAAATAGAAAAGGCCTGCTTGGTAGTTGTCTTCACATTCCAAAAGCTTTGCCATTATCTCCTAAACAATAAAACCAAACTCATATCCAAAGTTGACCCTCTCAAGTACCTTTTATCCAAACCCACCCTCATAGGTCGAATGGCTAATTGGATCATTCTCCTGAGTGAATTTGATATTGATTTTATGAATCATAATTCTTTAAAAGTAAAAGTCTTGGATGATCGGTTAGTGGAAGCTCATCTCCCGGGAATGGAACATTTGTGCTTAGATTTACCAGAGGCATCTATGATGTATATTGAAGAATCCAAAGAATGGGCAAGTCCATTTTGATGGATCTTTACCTTCCATGGATCTGAGGCGAGGTGTGTCCTCATCACTCTAATAGGTGATGTCATACCACGAGCATTCGGATGGGATTCCGTGCACAAATAACATTACAGAGTATGAGGCACTCATCGCTGGCCTCAAGCTATTTATTACATGGAACATCGGATAGCCTACGTAAGTCATTGGGGACTCTCAACTTATCATAAAATAGGTTAATGATGAGTACAAGGTTAAAGATGAGAAGCTTATTCTATATAAAAATATGGTTGAAACCTTGAAGGAATATTTCACACATGTCATATTTGAGCAAAAACCAAGGTCGCATAATAGATCCTGCAGATGTTATGGCTACTATTGGGTCTCTCTTACACATAGCACCTAAAGAAAGTAAGATGCCTTTCTTCATAGAGCATTTACAAGTGCCTGCATATGATATGCCAGAGTCATGTTTGGCATGTGAAGTTGTTGGTCCTTTATCCCCTTGGTATGACCCTATCTTTCAATACCTACAAGATGGCACTCTTCCACCAAACATCACCCATTCTGAAAAGAAAGCCCTTATTCACTACATAGCCCATTATACCCTCATAGGAGGAACCCTTTATCATCATGGCACGGGAATATGCTTCGTTGTTTGGATGTTGCCTATTCTATCCACACCATTAAATAAGTACATGGTGGTATTTGTGGAGCACATACTAGCGGCATGGTCTTAGGAAAATAATTATTGATGTTTACATTATATTTATTAGGTATGAAAGAATATATTGTTTCAAACAATATATTAAAGAATTGTGAACTTTGCAGTAAATCTATTAACGGGTTATATGGGTTCTTATAATATTTTTATCTATAGTAATGGTAAAATTAGCCTAATTATGAGTAATTGATATAGCAACAATATAGATAATTAATATATATATATGATGTTGTTTAAACAACTTCACGTATTTAGCTTAAGTTTGATCCACTCCTAATTATTTGGAGGTTGTTTTGCTATTTGCTTGGCTATTTATTAGGCATGTATGTATACATGTTGATGGAACGAAGTCATAGATTACGTGAGCGGGTATTGATAGCGGGTCGTAGCTTTGTGCTTCACCTCTCAATATGAGAAAATATTATTCTCTGAGATTATGTAGGGATAGAATCATTAACTCAACGTCATTTATTGATTTCTATTTGTTGTGATCTCTTCCATCGTGGGTTTTAAGAATTGTAGATTGATATTTTTAGTGCACATGTAAGTCTACATCAGTGGTTGTGCACTTTACTTGATCTTGCAGTGCCGTTGTCCATCTTGAAAGACATATGAAAATAATTGAAAATCGGAGTGATCTGTAGTTTTATTTCATTCACAATGTATCACTCACATGATCAAGAAATATTGAGTCTTACTAACCATTGCAACAAAGGTGGATTAATTCATGCAATGGAGAACTTAATGAGTGAAATTTGGAGAACATATCCAATTGTTTGGTGGAGTCGACTTCAAAGAAAGATTCGTGTCCCTTTATATCGCATATGCATTTTAGTCAGGTCGTAAATTTCCAAGTCGTATTATAATTACGAATCAAGATCGAGGAGACCCATGTCATTCTTAGATGCATTTTGATTGCATTTGGAAAAAATTGCATCCTACGTGGAGTCGCGAAATTGATACACTAGCAAGGATTTGGAGTTTATCTAGAAGTTTTGCTTAAAAACCTCGTCACACTCAAATATAAAATTGCATTAAATCGCTCATTTAAATGTTGGTGTATGATTTAAATCATTATATTTATGAGATTCTATTTTGCCTCGAGAGAAAAAATGGCTTAGATATTAAAATCTATGTCTACTCTTTTCTATATTTTTAAAAGGTGATTTAGGTTCCAATTACCATCGAAATTTGGAATACAATAGACTATGGAAGCCATGAGTCTTAATGAAGTACGATTTGGTCTTGATTTTCATAATCGTGGTAATCATGCTTTATGTTGAGATTTTTTAGTTTGGACTCATAAAATGTTGATGTTGAAAATGTATAATTGATGTGTGTGTCAATTTCAAACCTATAAATTAAGTCTAGTGTTTGTTTATTATTCAACACCAATAGTTATAAGGCATTAAAAAGTAATTTTCTATTACTTTTTTAAATAGGCCTTTAATACTTTTGGTCTCGGTTTAAACCATAAGATACATTGTGTATAAGTACCATGTCGGGTCCTTATTTCATTTAGGTTTCATTTAGAGCTAAGTGTGGGAGAAATTAATTCCATAAGGTGATTTTAGGATTTTTTAATTCTCATTTTCATTTAAAAATTAACTCATTTTATTACTTTTTAAAGATGGATGAAAATGTCCATCAAAATAGTCTTTGAACAAATCAAGTTTCATCAAATGTCGTATAATTGTAAAAAGTCTGAAAAATGAGAAAATAAAAATAAAAAAATGCCAAAGCAATTCTTTTGAATAGTTTCCATGAAAAAAATGTTTCATATGGTTTTTAGGGAAGCAAGATTAAAATGTGGAGAAACAGCTTAGTTTCATATCCTCCGGTGATTAAGAATGAACCTTGAAAATGGAGAAGAGGCAGAGTCTTATATGTACACACATAAACCTCTACATCATCAAAGAAGGGGCCGCATCTGCAATTCAAGCACATTCCTGGCACAAAGGGACAAATTTCAATTGGTTTGTTATGTGTAGTATGATTTGAGTTCTGTTGTGGCAAGTGAAGTGAAATGTTCAAATGGGCACAAGAACATCTCATTGGATTTCCATTATGTTTTATTGACCAAAAGGCTTATATTTTACATGATTCCCTTTGTAGGATTGTATAATATTGATGAAGAAATATCTAGCCAATCATGATGAAGGTTTTTGGTAAACTAAAAAACCAACCGGGAGGTAAGGAGGAAACTGTAAGGAAACCAATTGTGTAAGGTTTTTGGTGATCCTGCAAAACCGATGAAAGGTTATTTTGTACACCTGACATACCAATTGGTAAGGTTGTGTGTTTATTTTAGAAAACCATCGAGTGGAAGAAATGTGTTTTTTGCACATGTTCGAAGTTTTGTACATCCTAGTAATGCTATATGTTCTCTTGAAGTTGATCATGTGGAGGTAGAAGGTAGGTCTGATCAATGAACGAGATATATTGTATATGTAAACATTAAGGGGGAATGTTAGGAAAATAATTATTAATGTTTACATTATATTTATTAGGTTTGAAAGAATATATTGTTTGGCATATATTTATTTAGAGTACACTTCACCCCATGTAAATCTATTAAGCGGGTTATTTGTTTGTATGGGTTCCTATTTTATAGGTAAACATTATATAATGTTGTTAAATTACAAATAATTACATTGTGTAATTATATGTGAAGAATATGACAATTAATATATTATCACGTGTGCTTTTTTGCGAAACCATCCTAAATTATAGGAGCATGGTCTTAGCTAAGAAGCTATTATTCAGGGTAGGCTATGTATTGGCCTACCATGGAATCTCGAAGATCAACTTCATAAAGAAGTGTGAAATATGCCAAAAATATAGAAACTTGATACACGCACCAACACATGCCTTACAACCTATTCAACATACCTTGGCCATTTTCTAAATGGGGCCTAAATCTCATAGGGAAGCTCCATCCTTCTTCTTCATATGGTCATACTCACATCATCACTACCACCGAATACTTTAGAAAATGGGTAGAGGATGTCCCTCTTACCTATGTCACCGGTGCACAAATTTCAAAATTCATCATGAACCATCTCATATACCGTTACGGGATCCCTTCAGCCATTGTCACTGATAATGGTAAATCCTTCAAAAACAAAATGGTTAAAACCTTGTGTCAACACTTCCATATCCACCTCAATTGGTCTACCCCCTATTACCCTCAAGGTAATGGATAGGAAGAGGCCACTAATAAAACCCTCGTATGGATTATGGAGAAAATGGTCAGTACAACCAGTCATAATTGGCATCTACAGATACATCCCACCCTCTGGGCCTATCATACCTCCATCTGCACTCCTACGGGTGCGACCCCATATTCACTTGTTTATGGCACTAAAGCCATCATACATTTGGAAGTGGAGCTTCCCTCCTTGAGAATATATCTCAAAGACTATCTTGATAAAGATGAGGACTACAGAGTTTCTCACTTAGCAGAGTTAGAACTATTAGATGAAAGGCATATTAGAGCGCTCAATCACCTAAAAGTCTATCGAAACAGTGTCAGGGGATGCAACAAACACATCATTCATCAAGAATTTGATGTAGGAGATCTAGTTCTCAAAGAAAATTAGAAGAACACCGTCAAAGACAAAGAGAAGAAAGGAAAGTTTGAGGCTAACTGGATAGGTCCTTATGTAGTGATTGTAAAATATGGATCAGGAGCCTACAAACTTGCATATTCGAGATGGTGAAGAGATTCCAGAAGCTATGAACACCATGAACCTCAAGTGTTTCTATGCTTAAGCATGACGAGAATATCATATAAGAACTAAAAAATAGAAAAAAAAAAAAAAACAAGCAAAAAATGGAAAATTAAGAAAACAATAAAGAGAAAGCAGGTCGTCCACATGTGAAAACCACGCAATTGTGGCATAGTGGGCAAGTCTTTGAGTGAAAACCAGTTTTTGGCACTCAAGGAAGATTCACCAGATGTAAGTTACTTTACAGACAAGATGGGTAACCCTCCCCACTTTCTAGATATGACTTCCTTTGCTAGGTCTAGGGATCCTACTAGAGCCACCTTTGCCATACCGTGATCTAGTTTATTTGCTCTTATATCTACATGAAGGACATTACCTTTGTATACTCCCATCTAACACTGAGTGTACCTACACCATTATCACCTTCTCGTACATACACGCGTGGAATTTTGCCTTTTGTATATTCCCACATCATGCTAGGGGCATCCACATTTCTTTGTTCTCGTATGTTACTTTCAGAACATGACATTGGGAAATACAAAAACATTTGGAAAAGGATACACAAAAACCTAAACATTTGGAAAATTTCCCTTTTTAGGGATAAGGCTACATTTCCTTTCACAACGTTATCTTAGGGAAACCTAGATAACAATGACTACCATGTCCGTGAAAAATTATATTTTTAGATAAACCCAAAAACATTAGAAAATATATCAATTATGTCCCAAAAAAGGTAATGCCTTAATTTTTTTAGTTGTTGGTTTGTATAGTTTTGATGTGCTTAGCCTATTGAGTTGTTTGTTCTTTGAATGGATCATTTGCTTACCTTATATTGAATCTTGTTTGATTTAATTGAGTATTGCATTGCATTCATTTAGAGCTCTCATACTTGTAGAATATTGTTGTAGGATTATTTGTTTGTTATATGCATATGTTAGGATTATTTTTACTTACTTAGATTAGGTACCACTTTAAACTCTTGCTAGGATTTGCATATGTTCATTTAGTTGTATTTTATTTTGTTGTTTGAATGTATATTTGTTTAGTTTTGTTAACTTTTGCTTGTGTGTGTTTTGCATAGTTTTTGTTATCATGTCTATCATCTATCATTTCATCAAATTTCTAACATCATTCACTACATCATATATACAAAAATGCTAAGTATTACATCATGCATGTATGCTAAGCTAATCATCACATATTGTATCATCAATGGGGGCAAGAGGGGTTGTACATGATCACAAATCTATCCCCCCACACCAATATCATCTAGTATCATCCCAAGTGCTAGAATAAAAACTCAGAAAGATCTCATAAATCTAAAAACATGTGGTGCTATCTACAGATACATCATCAATATGAAAACATGGAACATACACATTTCTAAATCTAAGATATGTCACATACATAGAAGAAAGGGAAATCATACATCATAAATAAATCATAGTATGGTATATCAAAATGTCCATATAATACATGTATAACTGTCCAAGTCAGTGCTCAAAATATACATCATCGATACAATATGCCATCTAAAAAGGGCATGCATAAAAAAGAATCGAGCCTTCATCAAGAGGCGTCATCAAAACAATGGTACATACAACTATACAAAATAATCGGCCTTCATAAGAGGCATACATATAAATACATCTGTACAAAAGAAAAAGTAAAGAGCTCAACCACAGCTCTCTCCCCTGGGGGCTCCTGGGTCCATGACCTAGTGCACGGAAGAGAGGTGGCTATGATGGAATTACACCGTGGGTACCACCGTTGTCAGATGGCTGTTGTCCGGCCGGCTATGCTACAATGGGATACCAAACTGATCTAAGTGAATGGCCGATCGATCACCTTGACCTAGAGCCTATCACGCTAAATCGAATGATCAAAGGAACAACTCGTTGCTCTACCAAAACTACCTCAAGTAGGCAATCCTATAGTATAAGGCATCACCGCTAGATCTCATAGCATCTCGTATCAAATCAGCATCCCCAGTAAGGGATGCTATAGGGTGGCATCACGCTCACCTATCACCCTGCCAATATCATCCTGAGCATGTCTAGAGGCTACTGACCTCTCAATCTCTATCTCCGCAGTAATAACCTGCACTGGGCTCGTGCCTCGATCTCTCTATCTAAGATATCCCCGTGAATGTCCTTGGGTGTGGTCCTCTTAGCAAAAACCAGCTGCACTGAGTCTGAGATTGATGCAAAAGGATCAATATCTAAGCCCCTATGTAGCCATCTCATGAATCTAACTCTGCCATAGAATGTTATCATTTCCCTGGGTGGCATGTGTCCTGGATTGCTCTCTCTCAACAATTAAAATTTACACTGAGCTTGTGCCTAATCTCACTCTACTCTAAGGCCCTATACTTGTGCCCTGGCTACATCTCTCTCTCTAGCCACCTATAACTGCACAACTATCGCTGCCTATAATTGCTGCTGGTGAAGGATAGCCAACCTGTCCACCATCACCACCACCCTCTGGAACATCAGGTGGCGGGCCCTGCTCTGGAAGTACCTACTGGAGAGGGGTGTAAATCCCCACTGGAATGCCTACTAGGGGTAACTCTATGTCAACTACCCTAAAAACCTGTCTCGGCCTAGGCCTAGGGCCTTGTCCTTGAAGATGCTTTGTAATGCTGGACCCTGTCCCTTACCCCGACACACCTGTGTGCGTCGGGACCACCACCACCACCACCATCATCGCTATCAACACCACCAATAACTCCACCCTCGTCACCACTAGGAGGCCCCACTGGAGGGGCTCTCACACCGCATTATATGCCACCCTGGAAATAGTCAAACGATGTGGAAGCACACTGTGATACCATGGCCCATACTCAAGCATAGTGCCCAGATCTCTAATCTGTCTCAGTGGTACCCACATAGCAGGTACCACCTATCAAAAATTAGCCAGTGCTCTATCACGCACAATCTATGGACCCATATCAAAATGCTCTCGAGACCTATAAGCATACCATCTATCTGGCCCAGGAACATCTTGGGTAATGCCAAATTACCTTTGACACCGATCTACCCTATATAGCTCTTGCATATAGTTGTGGCTGCCTAGGATAAAGTGCTCCACTGTAGCAGTGCCGAGCTTTAAACCATCCTTGGGCCACTGGAAATGTCTATAAGGCCTCCAAACCATGGAAGCTTGCCGTAACTCATCCAACTCACGCCGATAGTGATATGCATCCCCATGTATGATCGCACATCATCCCTTTCTCGGGACCCTGACCCATCGTGGAAGGCTCTTTGGAAGCCCGAACTCTCAAAACACCTAAGGGGTGACCAATGGCAATGTGATCCCACCCGAAATCTGCAGCAAGTGAACTAGTCCTACCATCTTTTGACGGTAGTAGGTGATCAGTGAAGGTCCCAGTATAGATGTGATAAAATACACGACCCCAACAAGAGGTCTCTCCCTCTACAAAACCGTGTATCACTCTAAGAGGCCGAGCGGAAAGAAGCACCAATCTTTTAGGAGAAAGACTCCACTGACAAAGGCCATCATGTAGACCACTACTCGGTCTAGCTTTGGATCATTGATGCATCATGATAATATGATGGACATCCCACACCATGGTATCGTTGAGATGCGAATAAATCTACAATATATTGTTGAATATCGGTCCAACGACTCATAGTATGGATAAGCTGACCCTGAATCGGGACCGCATAATGCACCATATGTCCTCAGAGTAATAGTAATCTCCCGATCAGAACCAAAAACACTGACTCTTGTTGTGCCATCACTCTACTATGGTTGTCAAGAGGCCATGATCCAATGTAATATGTGGCATCTCGACCACATGAGTCAATCCCGTAACATATAGGAGGCTCTCCAGGGTCACTCTATCGTCGTCATCAAACTGCGCCTCTATCACTGCTAACCGACCATAGCACTCATGAGTCTGATGAATGGGTAATATACGCTACAAAATCAACACAAGTGTTAGGCACTTACTTATTTCTATCTATTTTTCTAAGGAAAAATGCTTCTTTAAATCATCTAACTTACTAATTATTCTTTTCTTCTACACTAATCTAATCTATATTCTTCTATACTTGGCTATTTTACTAGCCAGTTGTTTTTCCCCCTTCTTTCTAGTGCTACTGCCTCTTTTGCACTTTTCGCGTGCACACTTACACGCCCACGCCCCTCGACGCGTACGTGCCCCCTCCATTTTTCTCCATTCGCCGCAGCCACACAGAATGCATATGTGCCCAGTGTGATGCCTATGCGCTGCCTTGGCATGCGCACACGTGTGCATGCCTGTTTCTATCCTCACTCAACACGAATGTGCCCCTCCAAAGCCCGACACGCTTTGGTTTGACGTGCGAGTGCGCGACCACTACTTCCCTCCCTCCCGATGGGTGTGCGTGCGCATATCCACTATCAACGAGATGTGTGTATACGTCCCTATTCATTTTGACGCATATGTGTGTGTGTACATGTCAAAATGATGCATAAGCCCACGTGCATGCATCAAAATAGGTCCTACCTACCCTAATAAAGCCCTAAAAAGTACAATAAATGTGTAATTAACTAGGAGGGATAGGCCACTCACATAGGGTCCATCCGCTGGGTCCCACATGAACTCTTTGATGTGATCTGCGTGTCTCCTCCTGCTCGGTATTCTCGCCATCTCACTCCAGGGCTATCGCTCTCGCTCATGGTAAAAATTTGCAAAGACTCTGGTAGAAATGAATTGGTCATGATTGATTTACCGACCTCGGGTGGGTATATTAACTCGTTGCAATGCCCCTGGGGCATGTTTTCTCCGCCGTGATCATTCTAACCTTCTTCTATCCACTGTGATAATTATTTTTGTATTAAAATAATTATTTTAACTACTTTTCACATGTTGGGAACTTTTTGTCACCCTGCGGTTACTTCTCCGTTCAGACCTTTGAAATAATTTACAAACCTTTCAGCGCATTTTCCGCCTTTTTGTCTATTTTTCATCTATTTTCCCCCGTCGTGATAGTTATTTATTAATTTATTTTAAAGAAATTATTCCTAAACCATTTTCTTCTTGTGGGAATATATTCTGGCTCTTTAATAGCCTCACCTTCCCACTATCACCCTCGTGTGTACTTTTAGAAGATATTTGATCTTTGAAAATTCTTCTGATGATCAAAAATCAAAAATCTAAAAAATAAAATAAAATTATAAAACCATTTAAAAAAACCAAAAACATTGAAATACCTCGAAATAGGTAAAAATTGGTAAATCGCTCATCTACGATTGAAATATGTGTTTATCGCATAACACTCATCCCATATCCTATTGGCATTTTCAAATATTTTTGAAACAAGGAATCATGAATCATCTAAATCTTCAAATCACCTACACAAGCTATGTTGCTTACTTCGTCTATATTTTGGGGCACTATCAGTTACCTGGTATTGTTTTTGTCATGCACATTGCTTTTTCATGGGACCCAAGTGTCCCCATCTTTCCCCTTACATAATACATCTTGCTTGGGGCATCATTCTTCACCCTTTTCATTTATCAGAACATTTGGGACTACATCTTGATAACAAAATATTTGTGCAACTATCTTGAATGTTGTTGGTTTAAGTGTGTGTGATTGTACTTATTTCCCTGTTAGAAGATATTGTTTATTTCTCGTATTACATTGCATTCGTGTATGTTGCATGGAGTTGGTCATTTTTAGCACAAGACGGTTGTTTGTATCTTGGATTTTCATGTCATTTTACGCTTCCATCACATGCTCACATTTTAATAAGGACCGATGAGGAGGATTCTAAGCATTATGATGATTATATATTGATAGCAATTGATTTGTGGATAGCTCAATATCCCTCTTTCTTCTTGTTTCTCATCTTCTCTGTACATTTTTTTTCGTTGTTTTTTTTTCAATCGCTGATCGAGTTTCTTCGTCACCCCATCGACACTCGAGGGGGCATCCGTCATCCTTCATCCTATTAATTTTTCTTCTACCCCTTCAAAAATTTTCTACTCGTTTGCATTTGTCTACTTTCTTTGAAGTGATGTAGCTTACGTCACCCCAAAGAGGGGAAAATGTAGACACTGTAGTTTGATCAATGCACTATTATTCTTAATATTGCACTAACTATTCTTCCCCTTGCAAATTTATGACACTTCGTCAGTTAGATCTATCTAACTCCCCTCTTACGACACTCTGTTGGTCGTATTTCCTCTTATAAACTAATTAAATAGGTTATAATAACTTCTTCTTGGCTAATATTCTCTTCTTTACCACCTTTATTAGCTCTGGAGTATCAATACACTTTTTGGATTGATTAAGCCTTTCAGAAACCCTTAGAAACCTAATTTCTCTCTCAGTAAGATTAATTACCCTCTAAACATGGTTATCTAGTTTTAACCATGGTCAATCTCTTCTAAACACAGTCAAACCTTACTTGGATTTGCTAAAAGTGCTTTTTGGAATTTTGCATTTGTCCCACATGCACCCAAATCTCCCATTTTCCCAAATGGAAAACTATAAATAGGGGTAGACCCCCTCCCTCATTTTCCAAGAATTCTCTCTTCTTCTTAAAATAGATTATAGTATTTTGTTTAGGCTTTAGATTTTATTTCATTTTCTTCCATTGAGCTAGTAGCATTTGCTTTTGTATTTTATAGCACAAATATGGAGTAAAAGGGAAGATCCATTGGCCTTGAAGCCATTAATGGGGAGATATCTTTCTCTTAAACACATAACTGAATGCTTAGATCCTCTTAGGTTCATTATTTCAAGCTTTCAAAGAATAGAGGTTAGCTTCATTTGCTTAGTTTTCTTGTTTACTTCAAATTAATGTATGCAAAGAAGAAAACCTTGCTCATTTCTTATCAGATGGTCCATTGATCAGTTTGCTAAAAGCCTTTGGGGTTTCTTTAGAGATTCTTACCCCAAATCCATGGCTTTTGTAACTTTTCATTGAACACAATAGTAGATGTTTAGAGTTTGGTCCTTTATTATTGTCACATAGATTTGTATTTATATGATTCCCTTGTTTGAATTTCATAATTTACAAATAAAAGGCCAACCCATAAGAAAGCAAGATGCTCAAAAGATAAAAGATGCCCAAAAGGAGTGAGTAAAGTAAAGAGATATCGGGGCACCCGGGGAAGATGGGGGTTCCCTGGCACTTTGGCGTCTTGGTTGGGTGTTGGTGTCCATAGTCATAAAATATGAAAAAGTAAAGTATTGACTGGTTTTTAGGGTGTATGAGGCCGTAGAAAAGAAGACATAAAACACAAATAAAAGTACAAAGATAGTTATTGATTGCTAGTTTTCTCACTTAGGAATCATATGAATAGTAATATCTAACTAGGACATAGAAATGTACCCAAAGCGTGTGATTTAGTGTATAGACTACGCACTTTCAAACCCTTTAATACACACTCTAGTTCCACAGTTCATACTCGATCATTGTTGAGGGTCTAATTTTGAAATGAATCTCACATCATTAAAATTCACGCTATGTGCTTCATGGTCCATATTTCTAGCATATATTCATACAACACATTCATTTCCAAATGATATAATCTTATTCTAAGGTTCATTCTTGACTATTGAGGGTGCCTATAAATGAACCTCATCTCATACACATTCGCTAGGGGCAAACTACTCCTATCACATTCACACATTGTATACCTATATGAATTCTAAACTAACTAAGCTAAATTAAAAGAAACTAACACCAAATAGTCTCAATAACAAAGATAATCTACCATTAACATCATGATAAAATATTAAAGGAAATGTTTATTCTAATGCATAAACATGAACAAAATATCTAATGCTAAAACTGTTCCTACTCTTATAATGTATGGTTGTTATTAAGTATGAGCCTATTTAGATCATAAGCAATCAAATTAGTGTGTTTGTATCCAAAGTGAGGAAATAATATCACCAAGAAATTGCTACAAGACCATGTTTGGATCTTCCCTTACTACTCAACTATGAGAGAATAGATGTAAGAGATGAAGAAGTTATTCCAAAAATGGAGAATGCTCTTATCAATATGCCTATAATAATCACTAGAAAAAGTGCGGTGTAGGGTTGAAAGAAGGTAGGAGGATACTTTATATTGCTTTCTAATTTTGGAGAATCTTGCAAACTAGTGTATGTGGGATAAAGGATAAAGTAGATTTAGAAGAAATAAGCTTGATTAGAGGAATTAACAAGTGATTAGCAACTCATGGGAGTTGGAGATGATTTAATTAATCAACTTGGATTAATTAATAGGCTAGAATAAGATTAGAAAGCTAATTAGAGTTGATTTAGAGGGAAAAGATAGGATTAGAATGTTTTAAGAGAGGATTTAACCCATAAGAGGGTTTATTAATTAAATACTAATTAACTAAAATTGAACTAAGTGCAAGGAAATGGTAATCCTAGTTAATCTAATTAGGAGGACTAAACGTTGTATAAATGTAGTATATAATATAAAGTACATTTAAATAAATATGCTAAGTCAAAGTGAAATGAAACCCTGGGGTATGTGCGAGAGAGTAGAGATGATGGCTTAGGGTTTGATTGTTGTATGCAAGGAAATGGTAACTAGTGTCTAATTAGAGTCGAGAATAAAATATGGAATATGCATATGAACACTCGGGGACCCTAGATGTGAAGAGAGAGAGAAATGGCTTAGCTGATTGTTGAGGATATGAGTGAGTAGGGAATAAAATTTGGGAGTGTCTTGGGGGACCCTACGAAGGGCACATATGGAGGATATGAGGAGACTAGGGTCTACAATATGGGGTGCCTCGAGAACACTATAAATGGATACTACTGAACACTATAAACTCTAAACCTGCAACTAGTATGGTCGCAAGTTGATTCCTAACCTTCCCTGTTTGTCACATTTTTGGATCATCCAATGAGATGGAAAATGACCTGTAATGTAAAGAAAAGTATCAAACCCTATAAAAATAAAATATGCATATGAATGGGTCGGACTGACCTCAACCACCAAAATAGTGGTCTTATCATTGAGCGTTGCACTACATTTCAAACCCAAATGTAGTTATGGTGTGTGTGTTTGCATGTCATGCCCTAGGTGCTCTTGTGTTAGTCGCACTTTGTGAAGTAGCGAGCAATAGTAACTATAAAAAATGTAAATAGCATGTGTGCATGGAATAAAATAGAATCCATCCCCCTATGAAGTGTGTGTGATGCAGATATCCTAGCCTTGATGCATGAAAATATGTGGATGCAAGTGATGCAATGGATACAACTCTAGATGGAGTGATAGTAGTGTGTAATGTTATGACCTAGGACCCTCATTATGGTCTTATAGCTTTATATTTATAGGTCTCTCAAGATTAATTTCGTAATTAATCCTGACAAGGTCAACTGAGAAAAAGATAAAGATGACCAATAACTAGAAATGACCCAAAAAGGAGTGAAAGGGGATTTGCATAGATCGAGGTGCCCATAATGGAATCGGGGCACCCCGATTTAGCGCTAGAAGGGGGAAGTTGGGGCAAAATAGAAACGGATAAGTACTAAAAATACACGAGAACTATGAAATAAAATGTAAAATAAAGATGGCCAAAAGGTGGGATTAATTAGTACTTTGTACACTTGAGAACCTTCTAAATAGTAGTATAAGACTGAGCCAAATTATGTGTAAAGTGCATAATTTTGTGTCTACATTTTACCCCACTTTATGTTGGTGAGCAAAAGCTCGGTAACATAAAGTAGATAGAGATGTGTACCTGATATCCATGTAGAGTGTAGAATAAGACATGTTGATGGAATAGACTCAAGTGTGGAATGACAAAAAAGAAAAATGTGGAGTGTGGATTCTAAAGATGAAAATGTGCATAAAAAGTGATGAGATTGAACCTAGGGCGGAATGCGTGTGTAGTTGTTGTGGTGTGTAGTGTACCTACATGGTTAGTATGGAAAGTATCATCATGGTGTGTTGTCATTGTCATTATTTGTTGTTGTTGTTGTTATTGTTGTTGTTGCCCCCAATTTGACTACTTGTTTCTCATACACGGACTTGCAAGGAGAAAATGATCAAGTAGTCAAATATGTATGTATGTAAAAATGTTGTGTAAAATACGCATGTGTAAAGTATGTAAATGTAAAATATGCTATAAAAATGTAAATGGAACATGTGCACCTGATCCATGTTAAGAAAAAGGGTGTAGAATGATATCCCGTCTTGTCATGCCGCAAGTTTTTCTAGTGATCTCACACCACCTGGTGAAGAAGTGTAGGGAGAAAATGATCTGTGTTATCCATCTCTAAGCTACTTCTGCTGAAATTTGTTGAAGAAATCTCTATCTGTTTTGGTTTTTGATCGACATCACTTTGGATAGAGAAGTGTAGAGAGGCACACCCACTATAACCCCCAAGCCTGTAACCACTCCGCAAAATTGCCAAAGGACACCATGTCTTATTGAGGCCATTGTGTATGGAGTTCGTAGACTGGTCTAAACTCACTCATTGTGTCTAAACTGGTGTAGATACATTGTGTTAGTATAAAAACCTCAATGATTCCCCCATCTTTGAGGGCACATGTGATGACCCTGGAAGGAGAATGCAGCCCCAAAAGAGGACCAACCACACTCTAACCTATAGAACTCTACCCTGTAGGGGAAAGGGAAACACTTGGTAGATACCAAGGTGCACACAAAAGGGGATGGATAGAAAATACAAGTGTTAGTCCAAAAACACATGCATGTAATAAGACAAGTGAAAAATGTAGACAATTTAGAAACTACCAAACAAAGTAGTGTAAACACGTAAGAAAATAAGGAAGACCCAAAAAGCGGGTTTCAAACATGGGACATCACTCATGATGTCACAAGACACACAAGGCCACCAAGGACACAAATAGTAGACAAGTGTGCACACAAGAAAAGGGCAAAGCCCGCATACAATGGAAAATAAAGTAGACAAGTAGAAACAAACAATTAGTCATGGGAACATGTAATCCTGCAAAACAAGCAATGTACATGGAACACCCATTAGCATGTCAAAGTGATAACCAATATTTCAAAGTGTGTATGAACAAGTAGTATAAGATGCTAAGTAAAAATGAAACAATAACACACTGTATGCGATGAATGTGGATGCCCCAGGTGACCAAGTATAGTAAGGGTAGAAGAAAAGAATCCATGCCGCATGTAAATTTCTTGTATCTGTGATCACACTAGACAAAGGCGTGAACGTGCATGTTTGTATGATAATGACATATAAGAAAGTAAGCTAACATGTGTAATAAAGTGATCATGTAAAACATTAGTAAGCAAGAGTAAATGCTACCAAGATAATGCAGTATGTTGTGGATGGATGGAATGGAATGCAAAATGGAATGATAGGAGAACGACGTGTCCCACAAGTGGATGGAATGTGTATGTAGTGAGGTTAATTTTGTTTTCCCCCTCAAGCATTCAAGAATGAACCGTAAATGAGAGTGCATCATTGGGAAATGGTCGAGTAGTGTAGGTTGTGTCTAGCATGTGATGAATGTGTATGTGTAGTGGTGATGAAATGCGACATGGGGAGAAGATATGCATGGACCCTATAGCGTAAGCGTATACCATGACTTGGTAGAATAAATGAGTGATGATTTATCCCTAAGCATATATCACTATGGGATGAGCGGTAGTAAGTGGTGATGAAGTATGTGATTGTATAGTGAATGTGCATGAACCATATAGCCGAAGCGTATATCACAAATTTTTTAGAATGGATGAGTGATGATTTAGCCCTAAGCGTATATCACTACATGATGGAAGAAGAAGGTGATGATTTAGCCTATAACGTATGTCACTACGAGATGGGTGATGAGGGCGTAGGAAGCGTATATGAGTATGTGGTGGATAACAAACGTGGTGATTTAGCACTAAGCGTAGACCACTACGTGATGAATAAGAATGTGGTGGTGATTTAGCCTAAAGCATATACCACTACGTGATGAATAAGAATAAGGTGGTGATTTAGCCTAAAGCGTATACCACTAAGTGATGATTAGGATAAATGATGATTTAATAGAATGACATAGAATAGGATAATAGAATATGTGATGATATAATGTGATAGGATAATGTAGAATGGATGAAGGGAGTGGTGATTTAACCTAAGGTGTATACCACTACATGATGATTGAAGGCATGATAATGTAATGGAATAATTTTGGAATTGGAAAAAAGGTATAATGTAAGAGGATGATATAAGAGGAGATGATAGAATGTAATAAGATGATGTAGAATTGATGAAAAGAGTGGTGATTTAACCTAAGGTGTATACCACTATGGTATGTGATGATGAGTGTGGGTGATGATATAGCCTAGAGCATTGGTCACTAGTCCAATGAATGTGGTATGATGACATGTCACATATAGGTAAGGTCCATTTGATTGGTAAACCCTCGGTAGTTGAGTATGGACCAAGGAAATAGAGTGCGTCATAGGGTGGTGAGTGCGGCGTGTAGAAGATAACATAGTAGAAATGACCAGTTATGAATATGTAATGTAAATGCGCGTAGTGTGAGAAATGAAATATAGAATGTGTAGTGTGAATATGTAAGGTGTGAGATGAAATAATAGGTGTATATAGAAATGGAATATGTAAAGATGATAGATGGAACTAGACCCATATACAATGGAAGCTAGTGTAGTATGTAGAATGTATATGATGGAGAGATGCGCTATGTGAATCATACAATGTAGGGAATGTAGGGTGTGTAGATGGAATGTATAATGATGATGGTAAATCTAGACCCATATATAATGTAACCTAGCGTAAATATAGAATGTAAGGAAGGGATAAAAACTAGACACAAATGAGATGATGAATAGTGTGGAGTGTATGAGATAGATGATGTATAAATTACTAAGAGATGAGGTATGTAGAGGATAAGGTAGGATGTGTGGTGTATGAAGTAGAATGTAAATGTGTAGATCCTAGAGTATAGTGTGTGGGGTTCAGTGTAATGGTGTTCCCTCAACAGTCCAGTGTTAACCGAAACACAAGAGTGCATCATTGGGTATTGAGGGTACTATAACATGTGATAAGTATGCCTGCATGAAAATGCAATAGAGGATAAATCTAAGGTGATGGGGGGATGTGTGATGGCTATGCCCCCAAGTATGTACGTGATGAAGGTTGAATCAAAAGACACTAAGTGGATCAATGTATGGAGTATTTTCCTTAACAAAAGTGATGGGATGTGAGAGAGGAGTGTGACCATCACATGGTTCATCATCATAGTAAACGTCATCTAAGTCCCAATTATCAACATATGTAGGGTCTATAGCAGATGTTGGAATAACTAGCTTAACTTTAGGAGATGATTACGAGCATGGCCCGATGATGTTGTAGATACCATTGATAATGGAGGAAGGAGATCATGCTTAAATGAAGGTTTCTTAGCTTGACTTGGTAATACAATAGATGACTTAGTAATAGGATGAGATGTAGAGAAAAAGTTAAGAAGTTATGACTTGTTTTGATTTGGTAATGTTGTAGAGGATGGGATAGGAGGAGGTGGTGAACTAATTTTGAGAGGTTGACTTGGTGATACCATAGGTGGTTATGTAGGTGGATTGTAACTAACCGAAGAAGTAGCCTTAGGAACCCATGTGGGTGTAGTATTTGTAGGTGGGCATGCAATAAGATGTTTTCTAGTAAATGAAATAAATCCTGACGCTCAAGTTGTTTGACTCTACGTTGTAAAGCATAAAAATCATGCTCATTATGCCCATTGATTTGATGATAATGGAAATATGGATGATCTTGATACTTTTTTGGCGACAAGGAAGATAGTAATCAATAGATGGTAGAGTGATCAATTGATGACTAAGAAGCTTAGTAAGAATGTCATGCGGCTTAGCATTGTGATCAAGTATGAGAGGTTCTGGCGATGACATGACTTTAGGTTCATCTATATGACATGTGGTGGACATAGATTGAAAATAAGATGTATAAGGAACACAAACATGCGGTTGAGAAACAACCTTAAGTTGTTGGATTTCAAATCTAAGGGATGTGATTATGGATTCCATAGATTGCATAGAGGATGTATGCGATTGAGAAGCATCCTTGAGCTGTTGGAATTATCTAAGAGATGTGATTGTTGATTCCATAGATTGCATAGAGGATGTATACAATTGAGAAACATCCTTAGACTATTGACCTTTAGATCTAAGAGATGTGATTGTGGATTCCATGACAAAAATTTTGCATGTAAGGCTTGAATTGAGTCTAAGATAGGTTGATTAGATGGAGGATTGTCAAGATTAGGGTCGACAAAGAAACAATGAAGCATAACACTTAATTCGTGTGGTGGCGTATTGTCATCAAAATACTTGGTGTCTAGGGATTGTTGGAAAATAGCCTAACAAGTGGGATATCTCTTAAGTAAATCAGATAAAGAATCTTGACCCATGATATAAGAAGAATAAGGATCCTAAGCATGAAAGACGTTAGGTTCACCAAAATGATTAACTAAAATTGAACTAAGTGCAAGGAAATAATAATCCTAATTAATCTAATTAGGAGGACTAAAACATTGTATAAATGTAATAAATAATATAAAGTAGATGCAAATAAATATGCTAAGTGAAATAAAACCCTAGATGTGCAAGAGAGTAGAGAGAAATGGCTTAGTTGATTACTGTAGATGGTTGCATAGTGTCACAGGTCTGAGAATAAAAGTTGTAAGTGTAGATGAACACTTAAGGACCTTGTGAAGGGAAGATATGGAGGATTTGAAGTGACTGGGGTGCCTGAGAGTGTATTGAGGTGCCCCGGGGTGCCTTGGTATGCAATCTAGGCACTCGAACACCGTAAATGATTAAAACCTATGATTGGTATGGTCACAAGTTGGTTTCGAACCTTCCCTATTTTCTAGATCACTAACGATCTTAATAAAATCATTGGTGATTATAAAAGCAACCTAAAACCTCCTCATTAAGGATCTTTATGCATTGAAGTGAAGATTTTTACTTTAGATACTTAGATGACATCATCATGATCATCTTGATACCGTCGCACTCTCTGTCACATCCAAAGAAACTTTACAAACACAAGAAGGTTCATGTAACATCATTTTCAAGCATTTCTCAGTCAAGGTAAGTCTTTATCTTTTGTTTGCACTTTCATCTTATCAACATATCATATAAAAGACCATATCAATCCTTAGATCATTCACTTTACGCTTAGTTTGCATTTTATCAAGAAATTAATATTTTACACAACAATCATCAACAATTTATTAGATATGCCGGTGATTCCTCTAAATTACCAGTGATCCTGTATTTTTACCATTTTAATCATATTTATCATATCTGTAATCATTTTATCATTCTATTTTTTTGTCTAATATGCTGGTTTTTAAGATGTGTTTCTCTATAGATGACAATGTCATGTGAGTCATACTCCATCACCTTGATACCTGAAATTGAAGACATCAAAGACTAACTCGAAATCATACAAGAAGAACAAGATGCTTTTGAACAATTATGGTTCAATTACTTTGAGGAGTTTGAGATCATCGTGGCCCTCGCCTAGGCCACATACCACATGGAACAAGATATTTCTATCCCCTTAGATTTTTGAATTATCATTATATTGTCAATTACTTCCATACCATATCACTTAATTATAAAGATGAGTGGATACCCTTCGAGGAAGCCCATTGGTTCATAGGATTGGTCTTTTATAAATAACTTGTCAAATATCTATCTAATCTCTATCTAATATCTATATTTTTAGTTGTGTTTGTACGGGGTCTCTCATCTGGTGGAAGGATGAGTCTCTAAAGTTTTTGTACATCCATTCATCCTGACATTGCACTTTCGATGCAGGTATTGTTAAACCCCTTTGTGTTATGAGTTTTTGGTGTTTATCATATAATTGACACTCAAATTTCACCACAAACATTCTAGCATGTCCGGTCGGACCCAAGGCCTTTTTCATTAGATTTCATGCCTTTTTGTTTCTTGTTAAATCATATAAATTTACAACTTGAAGCGCCTTGCTATCATTTCATAAAAAGTGCATAAAAATAAAAAAGGAACAGGAACACGAGTACGTTTCTTTTCTCTCATTTTATTTCAGTATTACACTTTGTTTGATCTATCTTTATTAAAGCCAACATTTCCTTTAGGGGTCTTAAAATGAACTTTCATATCTACCTATTCACATAGTCTAATTAATGGTTAAACTATTGCATTCACAATCTTCCCTCACACACAACCAAACCACATTAAATCAAACTTGTATCTAAAAATTTCTTCGTGTTTTCCTACTTGGATTTCATCACTAAGAGGGAAGCCATCTCAATATTTTGGATGAGTATAAACAATTTGGTGGGTGGTATATCGGCTAAGCACCTGACACCTTTATCATTGTGGGACTATGAAGTGAGGGGTTAAGCCCCAATATCACGCCTTATACCGACACCAACACA
Organism: Taxus wallichiana var. yunnanensis; assembly: GCA_018340775.1. Lineage (NCBI taxonomy): Eukaryota > Viridiplantae > Streptophyta > Pinopsida > Cupressales > Taxaceae > Taxus > Taxus wallichiana. The sequence continues at coordinate 767,181,782 of CM031239.1, read as the reverse complement.
AGATATGGGCCTCTCGTACCTTTGGGTATATTGAGGACTTAAAATTTAAACTTACTTGAAACCAACCTTAGCTAGCCTCTTTCGTAGTACCCTCATTAACCATATTCTCTTTTTCACATCTTTTTAACTAATCAAGATAATCTAAAATTTCTTTGTGTGTGTTGTTTTCATTTTCTTTAAATAACCATCTTTCCTTTTTTCTTCATTGATTATTTGATTAGTTCATGGTTCGAATAGACTATATTATTGCCTTCAAAACTCTCTCAAGTACGGTAGATTCACCTAAGAAATCCTTGGAATCAACTCAGTATCATATGAAAAACACCCCAAACACGTCTAATATGTTATAACAACCCTTGAAACAAATTTGGAACCTCTGCATTCCCCTAACACCCAATCTAAAATGTCATAGGCTCCTTTCCTCGACTATCCTTAGTTCTTCTAGAGTGGTGACCTAGTCTTCACAAAACTCTTAGATATCAATCATGTTGCACTTTATGGTTTCCTCATCTGCTAAAGGTGTTCATATCATTTACACTACCCCTTAGCCAACACATTTCCCATCTACTCAATTTGACATGTGTGGTTATTCTAAACTCTATGATCCTGAGTATCAACCCATCATCTAAAAATTTCTCCTTTCCCCTACTATTGATATAGGAATGTTAGCACCTACTTCATTTGCTCTTGTTGCTAGTTTTGACCTTAATGCCATATCATTACAAAACATGACGAACCAAAAAAACCTACCTCATCATATCCTTGATCTATCTCGTAGACTACACAAACTCATACTACTACCTCCTCGTCTACATCTAGCCACTCAAGATCCTCTCCTCCTCCTCCTTCGTGAGATCAACTAGTGTCCTCTCTCTATGAATAAGTTGATCATGTCTCAACTGTTTCATCACAAAAACCCATGTCTTTGATTCAAAATATAGTCATATCCATCCCTACATCTACACATCCTATCAACATGAGCACCATTACTAGTACTCTACCCTTCTCATAACAAGTATCCATTACCGCCACCCCGTAATACTTTTATACATCCTCTCAATACATACCACAACCAATACAAGTATATCATCAACACATTTATCTCTCTATGTTATCAATATATTCAATATTCTTCACAACCTTTAGTATCCCAACAACTCGCATATCATCATGGGGGTCTTCCTTTTTCCAACATCATACCCTACCGTATCATGTATATCAAAAATCAAAACCCTATATCCATAGTCAATACAATCCATCCTCTTCAAGTATCCAACAACCTCTCTAAAATGATCATATGAGACATTAATAAGTAGAATCGGGAGTCTCGAATTTGTTACCATGGGACCTAAGAGCACCCTTTCTTATTGTAGACACAATTTTTGTTCACTTGTTACCCATCCTGCGTTCACTCACCCCTTCTTCATCATCATGCACACTCTCCCCCATATCCTATTTGAAATCCCACTTCTCTCCTAAATCCAATCTATTTCCTCTAAATTCCCTATTTTCCTATCTTAAACCTATCCCATCCCATAATTATTTCATCTCTATTTATTATCCATAAACACCTCTTATCTTAATCACATCCCTAAAAATCCCATTTATCCTTTCTAGAACCATCATCTAACCCCATTTAATGGTTTCAACCATCCAACTACCATTTTTCATCCCTATGCAACCCTAGCCCACTAAATCAACTCAAAACCCTAACCTAACCTTAATAGGGCCTCATGTCTCAATTTTGGAATCATCCCCATCATCTAAATCAACCCAATAGTCGACAATGACCCTATTGAGTCATTGGTGACCCTATAAATATGTCACTATCCCCCTCCTTAAGGAGGATGAAACTTTGGAGATTCGAATTCTTTCAAGCTTTGCTTGTTTTCTTCTCCTCTTATGAGATGATATCAACACCTTGGAGTCATCTTAGAGTTATTTATTATAATTTTTGGATATCTCGAAGATGGAGTTTTCTTGGAGCCCCATTTTGTTTCATCATCTTTCCATTAGCTTTACAGGGTCATTTGTCATCTTGGATATTTGCAACCTCATCGACCATCCTTGTCTATTTCTCTTTATTTGTTTGTCATTTATCAATCCCCATCAAACCTTAATCTTACATCGGTCACCGTCGATTATTCCCTCGTCACCATTGACCTAATATGTATCAATTATTTTTGCTGTATTTTATCCCCTACCATTAACTTCTCAATTTCTACAACATCTAGATCTTTCGATCCCGTAACCTTCTCGCTTTTCCTATCTAACAAATCAGATCTCTCCTTTCTGTCTCAATCGCCATCAACCGCTCCCGGTTATCGTTGACCTGATATGCATCCTTTACATTTGCTTGTAATTTGCATCCTTTCTATTTCCTATGCTTTTATACCAGACCTAAGACATCTTCAACATCCAACAATTTGTTCTAGTTCATCTTTTTTTACATATTTGATCTTCTTTGTTGAAGTCATCATCAATTGTCTCGGGTCACCATCGACCCTATCTAGTTTTCTTTCTCTTATCTTAATTTATTACTATTTACACTATATGATTGTTGATCTATTATATATCTAATCTCTATTACATTCTAAGTTATTGTTTACATGATATACGTCTATTATTTTCAATTTATTTTCTAAAATGTGGGATGACATCCTTCCAGGAAGTTTATCACTTCTCGGGACTGAATTTTGACTTTGTCAAGTAGACCACTATATAATCTACTAATAATTGTTTTGTCTAGTTTTCCTTTGTGTTGTGTAGATCCTTGAGCTCGATATGGAAAGGATTTTTGCACTGTCCTTCATCTTCATCATCATCACACATTGGAGATAGCCTTAAACTATCCCATATTTTGGAGTTTCTTATTTTCTTGCATACCATTTCATTAACTTGGAATAAGAGTGGAAAACTCGTCAAACATTCTGGCATGCCTAGTGGGCGACCCACCTATCTCCTTTGGTAAGTTCCTTATTTATTTTCATTTTCTATTTGATACTCTATTATCCTCTTTCTTTCGCTAACCCTACAAAGTTGGATTTGTTCACTTGTGTGCTTGGGGGTTTGCTTGCTTGCTCGACAACACATGCATTTAATTTGAAAAAGGAAAAGAATTTTCCCAAAGTATTCTCCTTTTTATCCTTATTATTGAGCGAGACATAATATTGTGATAAGGATAAAACACACAAAGAATGTGCGCATGGGAACAAGGCGCACTTGAAGGCGAAGGATAGGAAAGGAAACACACATCGGGATAGTTTGATTTGGGACTTAGCCATTTCCATGGATGCGAGCTATTTTTGGAAGATAACATGCAGATAAAACATCAAGATGGAGACTTGCGCGACACACAAATGTTATTTTGGGAACGAGTGTCTGATAAGCGCCATGCATGAGTTCAAGTTAATAATAAGATTACTTCTTCTAGTTAACTATAGGATGTCTATTATTAGCGCACTTGCATGTGTGCATGTTATTGTAAAGGTGCATGGCTATTATCAACATGAAAACTATTTTGGGAAGAGCGTACGTGGTGAAGGGAAATTCCCCACCCCTATAAATATGTATTGAACTGTGTAGTAAGAGATATATATTGAGTAGTGAATTATTGTAGAGTTATGCTGTTGGATCTGATGCACACATGACTTATGGTGATGCTTTGTAATGTAATAAGCTTCTATGTATTACAATGTTTAATGTAATGGAGTATATTAGATGAATAATGGTTTTAAACATGACTGTAAGTGGTTCTTGTATGGTTAATCTGATTATAGTTATTGTTTAATTCATGATTCTCTAAGATCTAGATCTGGTTATGCTGTGGAATGTTTATGGTTATTTATGGTTCTAAATATGATGTATCTTCATCACACTAACATCTTGCACAAAAAAATCTAAAGAGGGTCCTGGTACCTTTGCACGCTTTGGGTGAGCACTCAGCTAAGGCTGGGTGATGTGCCAATGAGCCTAAGTTTTTCTGGGATTTATATAGTAGATTCTAGGCTGCATCATTGGTTCCGTTGTTGGGACCTCTTTTTCAGTTGTTTTCAGGATGTTTCATGATGAAGACGTACTCAGGTTGACCTTAGCAAGTGTTGAGGAGTGGATAAAGGATCTAGAAGAAGAGTATGCTCAAAGGTTCAACACTGGATTTGAGTTTGACACATGCGTGTGGGTGGAGTAGAATTTGTATGACTATTTGTATGAGAGATTCTTTGCTATCTTTCTGGTAGAGCTGTACGAGTGGCTGGTTGCTTATGTGTCTAAAAGGAATTGGAGGTATTGCACACTTGTTTGGATGCAGGAAGAATTTCAGGCCCTTTATGATGTTGATCTAATTTGGATGCGCGTTGTGGATACTTGGTTCCGTGGTGTTTTGAATAACTATATTTTGGAGTACTCAATTTCCACTTACTCTTGCCCGAAGGTAGTTGAGTTCCATTTTCTAAGTTATCCGGGTGAACTTATTTGCAAGGAATTCCACTAGTAATCAAAATTTTGATGGTAACCCTGAACTTGGAAGAAAAACTGATGGTTAGCTAAACCCCACCACGTGCGGGGGTAGGAACATGTTTGGTTGTAGTTGGTGGATCTAGCAATGAAGAGGCAGAGAGAAGAAATGTGACTTAAGTATAATGAGGCGCGTGAGAGGGAGATAGAGAAACAACGTGATATTTCAGAGTAGATGGCGTTGAGGAGAGAGATAACTCATGAAGGATTTGAAGCTCACATAGGAGGCATGGAGCTAGAGCATCTGGAACTCCCCCATTTGGGAAATCATAATAGGGAACCCTCCTTGGCCTCACATGGGAGCACGCTAGCAGAGACAACCTAGGCTATGGGTGTGCATCGAAGCTACTCGGAAACCTAGCCCCTGCGCTTGGATTTCCAGTATCTAGACCAACCACACCTCCTTCTGAAGCTAACTTGAAATCTAGTATAACTAATCCTTTTAGATATCACCATTCCATCCCCTTTAGACCAGCCAAACCTCCTTCTGCTACTTCCTTAGGATTATTTGGACCTCCCACTGTCCCTTGTAAATTATTGGAGTTTTAGAAACTCCTTGATGCTAATCCCATTTCCATCCATAACTACTTATCTCATAATTCCACCAATATTCCCATCAATGGAGCCCCTCTTCAATAGTTTTATGTTTATCCCCCATATTCTAAATCTCACTGAAGTTCTTACTTCCTAACTTGTTTTCTTCTTTCCTAGGACCATGAATGAGCTAGAAATTTCCCAAAACAAACATTTCACTCATGAGTCTTCTACCATAGTTCCTCAAGCCCATCAATATACACAATTGGTGGTCCCTATTCCACCTAATACACATCATATCAATACATTCCCTACAAATTCTATCCCTATTCCTCCTCATCTACCATTTTCTTCAACGCTCCTACCCAAACCCTTCAAGAATCTAACCAACTTCCTCCACCACCACCTGAACAAAATGTTCAAAGCTTGGTGTCCCTCTTCACATCTCAAGTCCATGCCAATGTTGTTACCTCACAACCCAACCCTTTGGAGTCAAATAAAACTAATAAAACTCCACTCCAAAGCATATTTTGACATATGTTTCCTAATCAACCTATCCAAACATCCCAACAACCTCATGCATATATCACAACTCATCCAACATAGACACAATGCAATCCCCATCACTCAAGAACAATATTTTGAATCTTACCCATCCAATTACATCCCACCATAACATCCCATTTTGTAGCCTATCCAATCACATACCTTCAATTATCTTCCTCCTTATCAACCACCTCCACAAACTCTTAATTACACCTAACAATATAAATCTTACCCACAACCCCATCAATAATCTCCTCATCCCGACACATCCAATGACCCTGTGTAAGTATTTTTGAGTAGGAGGAAAACCTATAGGCTGCTTTACTTTGGGCCCAAAGAGCACATTCACATATGAGAAAATTTGTAATGTGCTCATCAACCCATATGTACCCATCAAGACATATCCTCCAAATTGGGAGCTTCCTAAATTATCCAAATTCAATAGCAAGGAACACCCAAAACAACATATTTGTGCTTTTAGGAACTCATGTTATCTTATTTCCCATGATCAGGATCTCATGCTTCACACCTTTTACATGTCATTGGCCAAACCCAATAGATCTGGTATAATGGCATTCCTCAACATTCCCTCTTCTCCTTCACTCAACTTTCACAACTTTTCCTTGATCACTTCTCCATCAATATAGTCTGCAAGATAATTATCATTGGTATTTATGCCATCAAACAATTTGAGGATGAATCAATTGCTAATTTTGTTGTTATAATCAATTATCTTTCTCATTGCCTCAAACCAAACTCATTGAGTGCTCTTCTCTAGATCATGTGCCAAACATATCTCATCTACCCTCCAAATTCAATCCTTCTAAACCTTTGAGGAAGATTTTACCATGGCTCACAAGTTAGAATTATGCGCCTTGAGCAAGGCCATGTTAAGCTTCACTCCAACAAACCCAAGACTGAATTCACCAAATCATTCACCCATAATGAAAAATCCAAGAATGCAAAAATTCCATTGTCATCAAAACTTCTTCCACATCCACATCTCATGCCAAGCCTCCACAAAGATATCCTCGACCAAACCCCAACTATACTCCTCTTATAGAATCATATAGCTCCATCTTCAATAAAACTCATGGTTGCATGCCTCATCCAACTTCCTCCCATCTTCCTGTTAATGATTTACATCCCAAACCCACATGGTATTGTGAGGACCATTATTACAAACATCATCAAGTCTATGGCCATGATATCAAAAATATCATACCTTTAAGGATCTAGTCCAATGACTCATCGATCGTGGGGATCTCTAATTATACAATCCAAATTCTCCCCCTAATCAACCATTGGATGTCTTTAAGAAACCATTCCCCAATCATCCACCAAACAATCAAGCCAACCCCCTCACATCTCAAGCACCTGATGCCCATGCAATCAATACCTTAAGTCAGGCTTCAACATTGCTACCCACATCTATTATACCCATATCTATTACACCCACATCTACTTCATTATCTATACAAATACCTATATCTACATCCACACCTATACACACGCCTACACCTTCATCTATAACCATATCTATATCTACAGATACACCTACACCTACTATTACATCTACATCTACATCTAAAATCACATCTACACTCGTACCCATATCTGCATATATGCCGTCATCCACATTTACATCTACATCTATACCTACATCATATGCCACAAGTAATGCCTCAATCCCATCCTCATCTCCAACAAGTATGAATCTTACATCAACACTTCCCAATTCTACCCAATTTACAAGCCCTTCTAATTCTAATGATGATCCTACTAAAAATCCATCCCCATCTTTAAAAACAACATCTATTATACAACCCACACCCAAATAATTTGATCCCACTCCTAAAGAAGACTTTGTTGTTGAAATCATTATCATCCTTGCCAAGGGAAAAACTTCATGACAAAAATATAAGAACCTTGACACCCCCATCCAAAAATCTCTTACTCATCTGCGTAATAAATTTGAGCTTTCCCCTTCAAAGCCCCATCAATCCAAACAACCCACTATCCAATCATCCATCTTAGGACCTCATCCATCTATTTTAGGACCACATCCTCCACCTAAATCTCCCATCACTACCACATTTGAATCAAAACCATCTACTCCCCTTCCAATTCCAAATGTAAATCTAAGATCCCTACCAAACCCCATAAGAGTAGGGCACCCCTTTTCCTTCATCCTTATCTCCTAAATAAAATCAATCCAAAGTCAATGACACTTTATTTTAAAAACCCCCATTTTATTATACTCTAAAATCCTTCATCATCGTATCAAGCATCTACGATCACTCTTCCCCCCATCAAGTCTTTCGATTCACGTGGGTGGAAGCCCACATGTTTTGATTATAATGTCGTTTGCACCTACCATCGTGTACACAGGAATGACATAGAGAAATGAAAATCTCATATAATAATATGATATTCTCATTAGAGAAGACAACCCTCCTCCATCTACTAGCTCATCCACATCCAAGCACAAACCTCAAACCAAATCGTAGCCTCCAAAACCTTTAAACTGGTCCCTCATCCACCCTTTCAACCCCACCATCCAATTCTAACTCTTTTAAATAAGGTCCCCCTCTTTTCATAAATGTCATTCAAGTCACCACTCGCTCTCACCCCCATTACTCTCAACCTTTCACTCAACAAAAACCAAGATTTATCATTGCTGCTCCTCCTAACGAATTTACCCCATCTCCTTGTTATCCAAGGTCAAGGTATCTATTTTATCCACTTCAAAACCCAAAATCCTATTGCATTAGAAAAATCATCATGAAACAACTACATCAGGCTCCCATCAAAATGTCCCTCTATAAGCTTCTCCAAATATCTCCTCATCATCAAAAGGATCTCATCGAAGCTTTATAGAAAATTCCAATCACAACCGATGAACTCGAACCTTTGCGGCCCTCATTGGCACTCTTACCACTTCCGCCACCATCTCCTTTGATGATTCGAGGTCCTTGACATTCTACCCAAAGATCATGACCTTCCCCTCTTCATCACCATCTGTATCAATGACGCCTTCATTGGACAATCTATGATTGATAATTTTGCTAACATACACATCATTTCATCACAAATGTTCAATCAACTCAAGATTCCCACCACCATTTTCACTCAATCACCTGCAATCCGTCGGGCCTTTAACAATGTTGTTGCCCTTGCATTGGGAATAATCATCCTTTATATCCGCATTGGTGAAAAACTCCTGCATGAACTCTTATACATTGTAGAAGGATAATTCCAATATAATGTCTTGCTTGGATGTCCATGGATCTATGTTTTGTGTTGTATCTCATCCAACCTTCATTGTTGCCTTAAGTATGAGCGTGAGGGGAAACTCCACACACTCCCCATTGATATTCCTCCCTTAAAAGTATGCCACATGACCTATCAACCAAAGTACGTACTCATCCCCAAGAAAGACTCATCTCCTAAGCCTTCCACCGGTTCTTATGTACCTACATCCAAGTTTCCCAATGATGAATCTCTCGACACTATGATGTAACATCTCTCACTAGGGAGTATCATCTCCTTGCTCTTAATGCTCTTCCCACACCCAATAAATTCGGTAGACTTGAAAAATATCCCATGTATCAACCTAACATTGGGGATATCATTTCCTTGATTCACCTCATTTGAAAACCAACCTTGTTTACAGTGGCATCGATCACCCTTCTTCCCACACCGATGATCAACCCCATACTAAGCCATACACCAATGTATTTTATTTCCTCTATAAAAATCCTATCAAAAAAATTTATGGATGCTCATAGCAAAGCTATCTTATCCAAAGTAAATATTACTCCCTAGAATGACATATATTCATATAAAAGAAAGAAATATCAAAGTATAAAATAATCCCTCGAAGGATAGATATCACATATTTTATCCTGCCATCTAAATAAAAGGTCAAAAATCCAATTGTAGACTAATACCTCGAAGGATGGTTTTATATCATGGCAGTAAAGGCTTCCCACATTCATCAACCTTAAAAATATCAAAACAAAAATAAATCCATCCAAAATCAAGCATCTTAAGAAAGCTTCCCACATCGATCAAATTTCCCATCAAAAACAAACTTACCACGTTGATCGAGTCTATGAAAAGTACTCAAAGATGGGGTATACGCCTAGGAAAACCACCTAATGAGAACCTATTTACTCCTACAAGATATGTCTAAACCCCTTATCATGTCTACAGCAGGTATATAAGCACACCTTCCATCTTCCCCTCATAATCTTACATATGACTAACTATCGTTAGTTATGTGTTAACACTTGCTTATAGACATAAGTACATTGCTTTATTCGTGTTCCCTCTTACATTTTACCTCCAATCCAATCTCATAGTGTCTATCCTATGTACACTTCTTACTATGATAAAAGTTTACTTCCTACATTTAGCGTCATCCTAACAAGGCCGCGTTCCATTTTTACCTTTATATATAATAATTTTTATTATCCAATCATATCACACTCGTTCACATTGAACATGGATTTCCATTTTGATCTATGTTATAATCTATCACATCCAATCCAATCTAATTACATCATACATCTACATCTAAACTAATTCCATCACATCTAATCTACATCCATCACATCTAATCTAAAATCCATCACATCATATCTAATCTAAATCCATAACATCTTTTTACATCTAGTCTAACATCTAAATCCATCACATCAATTCCACATCTAATCCAATAAATACATCATATACACTAATGAATAAATCACATCAATATCTACATGAACATCTATATCTATCAAATCATTATCATATCCACAAACTACTCAACATAAGTTAATCATAATCCATCACATATATCTAATATACTCATCCACATATCACATATAAAACACAACGTGTATAAACATGACAAATATATATATATATATATATATATATATATATATATATATATATATATATATATATCATTTGAATAGTTTTACATCAATGATAGGCCTTAACTAGGCTCTATCTATGCATTAAAATCTATAGGTATATAATGTTCACCCACTAATCGGTGAACAAAAAATTTGAGACTCTGTCTCTCGGAGTAGGATCTGTCCTCCTCCATATCCACCATCGTGCCTAGGTTATGATACGATTGCTTTACTCCCTAAAGCCATATGTTGTGCCAATATCCTCTCCCAATCATGTGCACCACATAGCGTGGTACTTGAGGTATTCTCATTGTCACTATGCACTCATAATACCGTGCCTCCTCACTTAGAGCACGATATCTTGCTCCATTGTCATAGTAACTAGGAGGAGGTGCCATTTCTACGACTCACTGGGTCACTCCCCTATCACCTCGGAAGGAGTTCCTAGATCTCATATGTATTATTCTCATAGGGCTTATCTCTACCTCGATATTTATCCCTCTGTTGGATAGCTAGGTCTCTCTCCTAGCGTAGAGCATCACACTCTTGGTGCATCATTTCCAGCTCTTGATGAGCTACATATAGCTCTTCCTACGACCATGGTACATCAATTTCCCCACCTACACCTCCCCTTCTCCTCCCCGTAGATGCTTCCACCTCTCCTCCTACTTGCACTACTTTCCCTCCTCCTGTATGTGCTACCTCCTTATCTCTCTAGGACACCCACTATTGAGTCATCCACTCTACATACCCCTTTGTAACCCCACATCATTCTCATCTATATCCACTAGCTCTACCTCCACCACCAATGGATCTACCATCACTTTGGACTAGGTAAGTCCCCTCCACCTCATCACATCTATATATAATCGAAACCCCAATAATTTTCTACGTACCACTCCAAACTGCTTCATAACTCATGGAAATTGTATCACCTCCACCATATCTGGTCTCTTGCCCTGTACCCATCTCACCCTCCTCCAACCCATGAGCTAGATATCCACACTTAACCATGTGGGGAACCATATGCATGGCTCCATCATCGACATCATAAAACATGAGACTCCCTAGTCTCTATGTATACAAATCCTCTCCTTTGCTCACCCCTATCACCATGATCCTAGTCAGCCCTCCATCGTAAAAAATCCAAATTTCAAGCCTATGTGATCACCTATCACCCATGGAAGCCCTAGTGGCCTCACCACTACTATATGATTGTATAAACAATAATGAAATAAGAATTCCATGTCTAAACATGATACACACTGTTAGGAGAGCATCCTAGAATGTAAATATGGCCTCATGCTCAACAATATCAACCACCACTTCATTAGGACCCATGGGAATCTCACCCCACCGAATCTGGAAGTGCATAGCAGGATATCACCATCATCACCAAGCATATCAACCAGTTCCCGACACCAATGGATGATAATGGGTCTCAATATGAAAATCACCGGATATAAAAGTGATGTACGAGGCCTTGTCTTAAAAAAATTGCTCAGTGCATCTCCCTGACCCTCTAGTGTGATTGACACTATAAGTGCCCCAGGATCATAAATCTTAATATATAATAAACATCCTCTAATTTGATCATCATATCTCATGTAAGAAATAAAAGGTGTTGGTCCTCGATCCCATCTCTCTATCAATGCTATAATAAGCCATATATCTCAAGGAACTCTCTAATAATGGTGTAATCTCCCCAATCCAACCACATCCAAGTGATCCCATGCGCCATCATTAAACCTAATCATGCACAGCATGGTTGGTACTTTATCTCACAATTACAAGGTGTCTCCGGCCTTCAAAATCAAACAAAAGCATCCCTTAGTTCCCAATTCATCTAAAATCATCATTTTCAACCAAATTTATCAACAAAATCTAATATCTACTCGGTTGATATTGACCTAAACAATTTGATGCCTACCGCCCTAGGTCGACGATGGCCATGCTTGGTCTTTGCCGATCGGCCTTTGGCTCCTAACATCCAAAAAAAAAAATCTAAGTTTTGGAACTTACCACTCTCTGTGACCTCTGGCACTTCCTTTTACCTCCATTTGGTCTCCATTTTGATCAAATCTCAAGCTTTTATATCACTTAGAGCTCTCAATCATCCAAATCGTGCTTTTCAAATGAGCCTTATCGGTTGTCTCTATCACTTATATAGGTGCACCAACCTAGTTTCATCAACCCACCCACCTAATCACTATCGACCCAAGCTAAATCATCGTTGACCCAACCCTATTTTTCATCCTTCATCTTGTCCTATCAAATATACTTCTCTAAATTATCTTTTCTTCCACTTCAGACTTGTGTGTCACCCATAACACACCATTCCTTTCCCTACATGGCTTATCTTGTTATTTTTGACTCTCTACCTATCTTGTCACACATCCTTAATCCTACCTAGAAGCCCACTCCATGGCCATCTCTGTATTCCATCTCAAGGCACCATATCTCATCTTAAGTCCACATTTGTGGCCAATTTTCCCTTTCTATCCCACTAGGACACATAATTGTTTGATTGCTCATATCTCAAGGACATCACATAATTTTTACCCGTTTTGTTTCCTAAACTTTTATCAAACCATTATCTTGACCATTCTCACATTTTGAGCATATTTTTGATGTCTTCCTTTAACAATTGGTCCCATGGATTGCACATCCATATGAGTGGATTCCTTCCATATATAGTGATCTTTTCCAACTCATGGGTCTCGTAGGACATTAAAATTTCCTCCTTTGAGACCGTGCTACTTTCCCTACCGATGTGTTTCGGGATCACCACCATCTTTTTTTTTACTTTTATCATTATTGCAATGGTCATATCACTCTCCAATTGGGGCATATTTCCTCTTTTTTCTCATCTTTTCTACCCTTTATTCTCTTCTTCCTTTTATCTCTTTCAACCTAGAAATTGATTCTTTTGTGTCATTGATCCCTAGTTTGAGGGAAAGCATCTCAAGCATTATCTTATATCACTTCTAGTTTTTTTCTCATTGTTTACCTAACATCCGCTTGAAAAAAGGGGAAAATGTAGACACCAAAATTTGGTTCACTTTTTCCCCATCCCATGTTTGCTCACCCCTTCGTCATCATCATGCATGCTCTCCCCATATCCTATTTGAAATCCCATTTCTATCCTAAATCCAATCTATTTCTTCTAAATTCCCTATTTTCCTATCTTAAACCTATCCCATCCCATCATTATTTCATCTCTCTTTATCATCCCTAAACACATATATTATCTTAATCACATCCCATTTATCCCTTCTAGAACCATCATCTACCCCCATTTAATTGTTTCAACCATCCAACTACCATTTTTCATCCCTATACACTCATATCCCACTAAATAAACTCGAAAACCTAATCTAACCTTAATAGGGCCTCATGTATTGAGTTGTGCATCATCCCCATCAGCCAAATAAATGGTCCCTCCCAGTCGATGACAACATTATAAATATGTCACTATCCCCTCCTCAAGGAGGATGCATTTTTGCAGATTCAAATTCTTGTAAGATTTGATTTTTTCTTCTCTTTTTATGAGCTGCTATTAACACCTTGGAGTCATCTTGGAGTCCTTTCCTATCATTTTGGAGATCTCAATCTTGGAGTTTTCTTGGAGCCCTATCTTGTTTCATCATCTTTCCATAAGCTTTCGGGATCATTCATCATCTTGGAGATCTATAACCTAATCATTCATCCTTGTTTCTTTCTCTTATTTTATTTTACATTTATCAATCCCCATCAAACCCTAATATTCCTTGGTAACCATCGATTCTACCCTAGTCACCTTCGACCTGATCTCCATCATTTATTTTTCCTACATTTTTCCCCCATTCCATCAACTTCTCGGTTTGTGTAACATCCAGTTCTTTCGGATCCTATAACCTTTATGTTTTTCCTATCTAACAACTCATATCTCACATTTTTCTACCTCGGTTCCCATCAACTACCCCTGGATATGCTCCTAGTCACCATTGAACAAATCTACATCCATTGCATTTTCCTGCGATTTACATCCTTTCTTTTTCCATGCTTCTATACCAAACCCATGAAATCTTCAACATCCAACAATTTGTTCCAGATATGCTTTTTTACATCTTTGAACTTCTCTATTACGGTTGTTGTTGTCGACCATGTTTGGTTTGCTTTCTCTTATCTTAATTTATTACTATCTACATTATTTGATCTTTGATCTAGTATATCTCTTATCTCTATTCCATTAAGTTATCTTTTGCATGTTATTTGTCCATTATTTTCAATATATTTTCTAAAATGTGGGTTGACATCCTTCCTAGGAAGTTTATCACTTCTCGGGACTGACTTTGTCAGGTAGCCCACCATATAATCTACTAATATTTTTTTCTAGTTGTCCTTTGTGTTGTGCAAGTCTTTGAGCTCACTACGGAAAGGATTTGTGCTCCCGTCCTTCATCTACATCATCATCACACATTAGAGGTAGCCTTAAACCCTCATACATTTTGGAGTTTCTTGTTTTCTTGCATACCATTTCATTAACTTTGAATAGGAGAAAAAAAATCGTGAAACACTTATGAAAAAATCTGCAATGAACCTATCACCTATCCATACCATTCAAATTTTACAAGAAGGGGGATCCATAAGAACACATCACAAATTTTCATCATGCTTACTACCTCATCACCCATGATCAATATTTGATGTTAAGGACCTTTCCCATGTCATTGGTTGGCCCTTCCCTCGATTGGTATAATATTCCCAAACATTCCCTTTTCTCATTTGCACAACTATCATAGTTATTTCTAGAACACTTCTCTATTAACATATCCTGTAATATATCTATCACCGATATTTATGCCATCAAATAATTTGAATATGAATATATCCTTGATTTCATCACTTTATGGTGAGGGATTATCAACCAACTCTCCTTCTCCCTTCCATAGGATGCATTAATTGATTTATTTTCTCGATCCTGTGCCAAACACATATCATCCACATTAAAAATTTAATCATTCCCAACCTTTTATGAATCCTTCACCATGGCCCAAAAATTAAAACTCTGAAAGCTTTATGATGGTAAGCTAAAATAACGATTTAAGAAACCCAACCTGACCCCTCCTTTAAGGTTTGTTCTACAGAGACATAAATATAAGGGTTCCGTAAATGTATTTGTTTTGAAAATATCATCTAAAAGTCATTCACACTCTGAAAAATCCTGAACTCAATGAAAATCTACACCCTAAGGGAATTATACATTTCTATCTTTGATAAAATTCTTTCTACTTGCATGATTACTCTCCTCCCATCGACCCTCAAGATTTCCACATCTAAACCTTCTTGGTATAGAGAAAATAACTACTGTAAATATCACCAAGTTTGAGGACATGACATTGAAAGGTGTCAATCATTTAGAAATGTCCTTCAAGATCTCATTGACCAGAGGTGAGTTACAACTTGATAACTTGAATGCACCTCCTAATCAAAATTTGGATGTGTTTAAACAACCTTTTCCAAATCATCCCCAACTAGAAACCAACCTCAAACAACATCATAGGATCTCATCACATCATCAATATCATTCATAAACTCTCGAGAGGACTCAATACATCATCGGTCTCTACGACCGACATCCAAGTGAACAATCAAACTCTCTAGATAAAATTACTACATAGATCTCAAATCATTCCATGTCTCAACCTTCAAAATCCATCACATCCAAATCCATAGAAATATTCGATATTGTCCCTTCGACATCACAAGAAAAGAAACATGTCATGGATATTTTAAATAGCTCCTTCAATGACCACATATTTTTGCATAGAATCAAAATCCCTAGCAATCCCACATCAAAACCAACCACCTTCTTAACTAACAAAGTATAACTATCGCAAGACCATCACCAAACTAACACAATCCCTTTTCCCTCCATCTTGGGGCCACATCCATCCTCTAAGCTTAAAATCACTATCAAAAATCCATACATGTCTTTAAAACAACATCTAGATTCATGACTCGGACACATGTCATGTTCCTTCACCCATGAACCATCTAACGAAACTCATAATACCACACCCTCAACATCATCTCAATAAGCTCTGATAGGGTATTATACTAAAACACTCAAACAACTTATTTGATCATAAACTATCATATTACCACCTATTAAAATCTCCCGACCTGGGGATGGAAACCTTCCTAGTACAATTACTGTGCATTTTTACTTACCATCAAATATTAGGTTAGTACACCGAATATTGCAAATCCCTTCACACCATTATACAAAATCTTTCTAATAAAGGAATTATCCTAATCAATAAGGTCATCCCAATCCACCGCCAAACAAAAAAATAAAAACATCATATCACACCTATTCCTAAGGTTCTGAATCAAACAATTAAAATAAATCATCTAAAACCATCTAAAAGAATTTTGGCCTCCTTTAGTAAGCCACCACATTTTCAGATTTACGTTATCTCGCATAACCACCCGAGAACACGCACTAGAATTGAAGGCCCAAAATAAATATAAGATTAAGGTAATATATCTCTGTGATTCCTCCTGAGTCACCTCATATTTCACCATATAAGGATAAAGTTTCCATACTTGCAACCCCTAATAATCATTTAACAACATCTAGTCAAAATAATGTTCTAAAACAACTACATCATGATCTGTTAAAATTTCACTCTATGAGCTCATTTAGAAATCCCCACATCACCAAGCCATGATTGAAGCCCTTTGAGAAATTTCAGTTCCTTCCGACAATCCATGGACTTTTTCTAACCTTGTTGTGTCTTGAAGATGACAAATTCCATTGCATTCAATGACTTTGATATTCCGTCACTCTAACCTGAAGACCATGATCTTCCTCTTTTCGTCACCACCTAAATCAATGATACTCTTGTTAAAAGAGTTATGATTGATAATGGTGCTAGAATAAACACCATATCATCTCATGCATTAAAACAACTCCAAATACCTAGCACCATTGTCACTCAATCACCCATCGTCTTATATGTATTTAACAATAATGTCACTTCTACCTTGGGTACAATTATCCTACCCATAAAATTAGGTTCGAAGAGCCTCCATAAACTCTTCTATCTTATAGAAGGAGAGTTCTAGTATAACATACTACTTGGTCATCCCCTGGATATGCGCAATGTATTATGTCCCATCTACTTTACATTGATGAATAAAATATGATAACGAAGGTAAGGCTGTTATGGTCCCTATCTACCCAAATCCATTTAAATCTTATCACATGACATACAAACTTGATGACACCCTCCTTCCTCTCGTAAGATACTACATCAACAAAATAAGCTTCCATAAGTTCTTCACTACCCACATCCAAACTACCAAATGAAAAATATTTCGATGACCTCATGCAATAGCTTTCACTAGGGGAGTACCACCTCTTATCCCTTAACACACTTCCCACACCTAAAACGTATGGGAGGCCTGAAAAACAACCACTTTATGAGCCTAATGTAGGAAACATCATTTCCTTTATCCCTCCATTCCTTCAAACATAGTTAGTGTATGGAGGCATCTACCATTCTTCAACACATATTAACAATCAACCACACGTAAAACCTTTCTCCTCGGACACTCATTAATGGAAAATCCTTGGTTCACCTAGAATTATCTTCATTATTATTCCTGGAAAGGGTTTGGCCTTGTTCATTATGAAAAAGGTCTCCACGACATCCCCTTCGAGGAATTTTGCAAGCCTTATGATAAATATGGCCTCAGATTCAAGTCATCCTCTGCTTTGAATCATCCCCATTAATGTTAGCACCTAATTATCCCCTTCGTCACCCATGTCGATACCCCTTTAGACAACGATGATACCATGTCTATCCCTCCTAACATTTTTTTAGTCAATACCTTCACACTTGGACCACTATCCTACCGGGTTATCAATGATAATGAATCTATCCCCTTAAGCTTACCTCACATGATAGAATAATATTCTCCTACCATCGACATTCTCCACTATCATGATGATGATTCCATCCTAACCTATATGGGTGTTGAGGATCATTATCTTTAGAAGACCCTCCAATCGACATGTTTACCCTCCTCAATGAATCTACTATCAACATTAACATCGACATACTGCAAGAGCCACACATTGTCAAGATCAGACAAGCCTTAGACTCATGTGAAATCCAAGAATTCATTGCTTTCCTATTCAAACATAGTCAACCCTTTGCATGGTCCTACAACAATATGCCCAACTTAGACCCTAACATCATTCTCCACAATATCCTCACTGTCTTGGATGCCAAACTCGTGAAGCAAAAAAATTGTAGTATGCATCCTCACATTGCACTTTTAATCAAAGAATATCTTTAGTGTCTTCTTTCAGCCAACTTCATACTACCCATTGATTATCCACAATGGGTTTCTAACATCGTACCCATCACTAAAATGACTAGAAAATTATACATCTACACAAACTTCTGAGACTTTAACCTCGCTACCCCAAAGATGATTTTCCTTTTCCCAACATCGACCAACTCATCGATTTAACAATAGGCCATGAGATGCTATCCCTTATAGAAGGTTTTTCTAGTTACAATAAATTCTTAATTACACGGAAGATCAAGTACAAGACATATTTTATCACCCCATGGGGAACCTTATGTTATAGAGTAATTCCTTTTGGCTTTAAAAATACAGGAGCTACATATAAATGTACTATGACCTACATCTTCCATGATCTCATCCACAAAACCGTAGAAGACTACGTTGATGATATCTTAGGTAAATCCAAACATTAAAGAGACCATATAGTTGATCTTGACATGATCTTTATGCGATCATGTTACAATTATCCCTTCTCGTTAATCCCACCAAATGCGTAGTCGGAGTTCTCACAGGAAATATCCTTGGATTCATAGTGTCTATTAGCGGAATAGAAGTTGACCCTTTAAAGTTAAATCCATTCTTGAAATTCTTTGCCATCTAATCTTATGCAACTTCGTAGTATTCAAGGAAAAATTCAATCCATCCATCGTTTCATCTCGCAATTATCAAACCGTTATCAACCCTTCCATCATCTTCTACGAAAATATATCCACTTTAAGTGGGACGATAATTTTCAATAGGCCTTCGACACCTTCAAACAATATCTCTTATCACCACCCATGCTCACACCTTAGCATGAGGGGGATCCTTTCTATCTATATATATCTCTACAACTGACCATGCCTTGGGAGCCATGCTTACACATAGAGATTAACAAGGTAAGGAACATATCATCTATTACATAATTTGTACCCTTCACATATACAAAACTTGCTATTCCAAAGTTGAAAAGTTGTGTTATGCCTTGTACTTCAAAACTTTTAAAATTTGTCACTATTTACTTAATCACAAAACATATTTAGTCACTTAATTTTAATACACTGGAATCTATACATTCCAAACCATATCATAATGATCCCATTACCGGAAGGCTCATGTTCATAATCGAATATGACCTTGATTTTATCTCTCAAAATTCTAGAAAAGGTCAAGTCATTGATGATCGGTTCAGAAGCTCCCCTTCCATCTAATAAAATAACATGTAAACACTTCCTCGTCAAATCAATCAACACTCTCGATCAAGACAATGCCCCTCTCAAAATGACCTTATTCTTTGACGGGTCCAAATTTAGGTAGGGGAGGTACTTAGAATAGTCATAATACCACCTTGGGACACTCCTATTCCATTATCTTTCAAACTAAACTTTGAATGTACTAATAACATGGAAGAATACAAAGCCCTCATTATGGGACTCTAGACCACTACCTTTCTAGGTGTGTAAATCCTAGATATCTATGGTGACTCACAACTTATCATCAATCAAATCAAAGGAATTTATCAATGTAAAAATGAGTTCCTTCATAAATATAAAACCATCGTTGAAGATCTCCTACAACTCTTTGAACACCATAAGATCCAAAAACCCTAGATCATCCAATAAATTCGTGTTACAATGGATTATCTTGCCTCTCTTATTCCTCTATAACACGAAAATTCAAAATTATTTATTTTCATACACAAACTTGCTCAACCATCCTACATTAACATTAATCTACTAACCATCAATCATATAGAAGATAACTCATCTGATACTTGGTACAATCAAACATACAACTATCTTTCCATCATAAAACTACCCTAAGATATATCCAAAAATGGGAATGGATCCTTTCAACAACGCGTATCCCATTATGTCATATTAAGGGGTATCCTTTATAAAAGAGGATTTGATGGCCTCCTCCTCTGATGTCTCAAGACTCTAGAGACTTGTCTAGCTATCTAAGAATTCCATGAAAACAAATGCGGTGGACACTTCAATTGTTTAGTTGGTGCTAAACACATCTTACACATGGGTTACTATTGGCCCACACTTAATCAATATTGTTGTGACTATGTTAAGAAATGCATCAAATGTGAACAACATGCCAACCTCACATATGTCTCTAGTCATCCTCTTCATCCAACTCGATATTTTTGGCCCTTCTCATAATGGGGACGACCTCATCGGCCTTATCAACCCTTTCTCATCACAATAACACAAATCCATTACAATAACTAAATATTTTACAAAATGGGTCAAATCAATCCCCCTTATTTCTACTAAAGTAGATAAAATCATCAACTTCATACATCATCACATTATTTGTCACTTTGGTATTTCTCATAAGCTCATCATAGATAACAAAAAATCATTGAAAAATAAAAATTTCAAAAACTTTTGACACCTACAACATCAAACTTAGCTTTTCTACACCTTACTATCCACAAGAAAATGGTCAAAAAGAGGCCATTAACAAAACATTCAATAGTCAAGCGCATAAATGACAATGACCCACTGGTCGAGTGCACATCATCTATCATCTATATACGTGATCTTCACTATGCGAGAGTAGTGGGTGGGTTCATGAGGAACCCCTATATAGATGGGGGTTCAATCAAGATCGAAGTGATCAATAGTTACTGTAGACTATAAAGATTCGCCCTACTTTTTATTGGCAGAGGTAGAGGATCCCCTTCGCTAAATCCTACTACTATCTCGAATCTACCAAATAGAGATATAGGCACCCATACCACATATATAGATATACTATATCAGGCCCTTGGGTTGGTCCCCCTATCTATATATGGCTCTAGTCAAAGGGGAGGAATATCCCTTGTGCCTCATATCTCTTTGTAGGTTTCCTAGTTATTGAGGATAAATTGGGGCCTATCCATATATGGGGGATGAAACCCTATATATCTATCCAATAAATTAGGGCCTATCGAGGATATGGAGAGGTGTGAAGAACCCCTCAACAAAACCCTCATGAAAACTACTGATTAAGCTGGGAGGGATTGACATCTTCAAATTCCATTTGCATTGTCTTCCTATCAGGACTAGTATATGTTCTCCTATACCTGTGCTACACATTTCTCTTTAGTCTATGACATCGAAGTTGTTCTTCCATTTAAAGTTAAGATTCCATCATTATGTGTTTCTCTCAGATATTTCATCTTCAATGAGTACTACCATCAAGAATGTTTATATCAACTTGAACTATTAGAAAAATTTCATCGACCATGCTTGAACACATCAATGTATATCAAGAATGAATCAAACATAACTATAAAAAAATCTCAAACAATGTGACTTTGATATTGGTGATCTCATTCTAAAAAAAAATCAATACATCACTAACATGGAAAATAGTAAATGTGGGAAGTTTTCTCCAAACTAGCTTAGACCATATATTATCACTCATAAATATGGGTCTGGAGCTTATCATTTAGCCTCCTTGATGGTAAACCTGAAAAAGAGCCTCTTAACACCCCTGTACTTGTGGTCGTTATACTATTAACTTATTAACTCATGAGATTTTAGTCAAACCATGATATTCACCCATAATTCCTCACATCATATCACTCTCGTAATGATTTAAAATCATGTGGCGTCTTCTATTAGCACATCAGTCATGACCTTAAATATGGGCACCAAAACTCTTCTCATAACACATTCCTCATGGATAAGTTCCCTGCTCATGGCTAGGGAACCCCACAATCATTACTCACGTTATCCTATCTTATCCTATTAAATGACATGAAGAGAAAATGAGTGTAGCTTGCACGTTTTCTTATCTATTTCTATTTGGTTACCCAAGGTGGCCTTCAAATCTTAATCAAATTATATATGAGATGGATACAATAAAAATATAGATTGATCCCTCGAAGGATGTCTATAAAAAAGTGAACATATCAAATAATTTTGTAGACCACTCCCTTGAAGGATGGCTACCATGAAATCAAAAGTCAATAAAATCATAAACCACTCCCTCAAAGGATAGCTACCCAATCAAAATACACAATAAGGACTTCCCATATTGATAAGTTCTCATATCGAAAAAGGGATTCCCACATCAATCAACCTTTATACAAAAATAAAAAAGAAAACCATCCCAGGAAAGCTTTTTGTATTAAGAAACTTTCCCAAAATGCAAACTTCCGACATCGATCAACTTGTATCATATACAATAAAGATGGGGAAAAACCATGGGAACTATCAGGAAGAATCCATTTCCCATGCTTTCTACACACAAAACTTTCCGGTGTCGGAAAAGGATAAGATCCAAATATCTCATATTTATCTATGATCCTAGTATGACTAACCATTATGGGCCATAGGTTGACATCTAGTATGAGGCCGCACATGCAGTAACATACATATAAGTTAGTTTACCATCATACACCATATATGTCTAGAACAATAGGGAAGAAAATATTTCACAAAAAGTTCTTATCCATCATATAAGTGCACAAATCATATAACACGATTACCATTCACCACAACAATTTTTAAAATCATCAAAATCATATCATAACACATGCATCTATAATCTAAATCATACATTTTAAATATTTCCATAACACATCATATCATAACAAAAATAATTAATTAAAATGTCATCAATCACATCTACATCCATCGCATTGTAAATTGAAACACAAAACATAACTCACCAATAAAATATTATATATAAAAATGTCTATACATCTTAAGGGCCTAAAATCCCATTGTTTCAAAAATATACATCATCGACTAGCCTTTGAGCCTCATTAAACCATCATTTTCATCATTCCTTGCCAAAATTGCACATTTTTCAAATATGTACTTCCTTTTTGGGCCCCAAGACCCTCTAAAAATCAAAATCAATCAAAGCATACGAAGGTTTCCTTTATCAAATCCATTTCATATTTTGTAGCCATTAAGGAAACCTTTCCCTTGCCACCATTAAGTCATATTTCTATAGGCCTCAAACCCTTTAGTTCCCCTATATTTGAATTCTTGGTCGCGTAAGCCCACCTTTTTAGAAACATCTTCTATCCAACATGTATCTCCTAATACACCATGGATACTATACACTTTCAAGAAACATTTCTTGCAATTGCTTCCTATAAGTCATATGTTTATAGGTTGAGAACCCATTGGTTCCCTATCACTTGACTCTCTGGTCACACAAGTCCACCTTTGTGGCAATTTATTTTCATGCCTAGTCTTGGGGCATCTTAAATGAAACACAACATCACATAATCCTATCTCATCCAACAACCTATTCAAACCAACGATCATTACACTTCGTTGTAATGACCCCCAATTTGAGGGGGTGCCACCTATCCAACACGAATATGATCATTCCACACATTTTTGTTTAGCGACTTGCACATCACAAACCACTTGATAAAAAGGGGAAAATGTAGACACCAAGTTTTCAACACCCTAGGTGACTTGTATACATTTCTCACCTTCATATCTCAAAATTAATCTAATCCTATTATTAAATCATAAACATATCCTAAGTCATACCCTCACCCCCGTAAAAACACATTTCTACCCCTCATAAAACTTAATTACCTATCTTAAACCCCCTAACCACCCAAAACCTATTCTAACCCATTATAACCCCAACATCCTAACCTCCCAACTCCCTAAAAACCTCCTCAATAATTCCCACTTGCATCCAAACCATGAAAACCCTATTTGGAAGCGGTTAAAACCACTTCTAAGCAAGTTTTCCCCACATTTTCTAGATAACCGACGACGATCTTAATAGAATCATTGACTATTATAAAAGTAACCTCAAACATCCTATTTAATGATCCTCGGGCATTACAAGCAAAGCTCTGTTACTTTGGAGACTTAGACGACATCATTACGATCATATTAAGGCCTTCAACACATCTATCACGTCCAAAAAAATGTGCAAACACGGTAAGGTTCATACAACATCATTTTCAATCATTTCTCAGTCAAGGTAAGTATTTGTCTTCTATTTTCACTTTCATCTTAATAAAATACCATATCAATCCTGGATAATTCAATTTACATTTAGTTTACATTTTATCATGAAATCAATATTTTACACAACAATCATCAAAAATTTATTAGAATCGCTATCAATTTCCTAAATCACCAAAGTGACTCCCTAAATCACCAATGACCCCTATCATTTTACCATTTTAATCATATTTATGTTGGGGTTAACTATATAACAGTGTTGCACATATATAAAATCGATAAAGCATATAAGAAATGAATGCGGAAACATACCACATGATAAAATAAACAAGAGAAAGATAACATTAAATTTAACATGGTTCACCCAGTGTGGGCTACGTCCACCAAGAAACAAACAATATTATTATATAATGCCTTACATAGGAAATACAATGAAGATCCTCCATCTTCCAATATCTTACAGGATGTTCAATGCTTTTCCCTCACTCAACTACTCTTTATTTCTCACCAAGGAAACTTTCATACAAATAATTACTTCTTACTTGCATACATACCCTCATACAATGCTTACATGCATTTATATCTATTCTAGGAAATTAACTATACTTTCACAATCAATAAATCATCTTTAAAGTAAAATATTTAATCTTATTCTCGGCCAAATATAAAACAATTTCACACAAAGTCAACCAATGTCGGTTCTTTCTGACGATCGATATCGGTCATCCCCGACCAATATCGACATTCGTGTAGTCTAACAACATTGTAAAAGAAAGCTTTCGTGAAGCAATTAAGATCAACGATCAACAATCTCCGACTTGAGATCAATGTTGTATCTTGTATGTTATACAAAACCATCCTTGGATTCTTTTCCTTGCCTCTGTTTCTTCCTCTTCAAGTCTCAAACTCAAAGACCAATAGAAGTAGAGTGAAGCTCCAACTTTTCCTTTTCCAACGGCTTTGTTAGCATATCCACAAGGTTCTCATCTATATGGATTTTATTCAACTTGAATTGTCCCTCCTCCAATACCCACCGTATGAAGTGATATCTCAACTGAATGTGTTTTGTTCTCAAATGAAACATTGAGTTCTTTGCCGATGGATCACTCTCGACTATGACTATATAATATGCAATATTCTTGCTCCTTACCCAACTCTTCCATGAACCTTCTCATCCATATCATCTCTTGCTAGCTTCGTAGCTAAAAATACCGTACTCATAGTAGACAAAGCCACAACCTTTTGTAATCTCAAAATCCAACTAACTACAGTTCCACCTATTGTGAAAACATATCCAGTGGTGCTCCTCCTACCATCTAAATCTCCAACCATATCTAAATCAACATAGCTATGTAAAGAAGTATCTCGAACCTCCATAAGCATAACTCCATGTCGGATGTACCTCTCAAATACCTGAGAATATATTGGACTTCTTTCCAATTTTCTTTACCTAGATTAGCCATAAATCTTCTCACAACTCCCACCACATGTGCAATATATGGTCTAGTACAAACCATGGCATACATAAGACTTCCTATTGTCGAAGCATAGGGAACACGTGCCATTTACTCAACCTCCTCATGTGATGTAGTACACTCGATCTTTGCTCAATTTTAAGTGTCCAACCATAGGTGTACTAACATGTTTTAAACTTTGCATGTTAAACCTTTCCAACACCTTATTGATATAAGCCTCTTGAGACAAATACAAATTCTTGTTTTTCCTATCTTGGTGAATTTGCATGCCAAGAATTTTCTTTACTGCTCCTAAATCCTTCATTACAAATTTGTGAGCTAGCTTTTATTTAAGCTCACCAATGTCTTGCACACTAGATATTGCAATCAACATATCATCCACATACAAGAATAAAATAAAATAGCTCCCATTTTCAAGCTTCTTGAAATAAACACAATGGTTAGATTCACATCTCATATAACCATGCTCATGCATAAAACTATCAATTCTCAAATGCCATTGCCTTGGAACTTTATTGAGCCCATATAGGCTCTTTTTAAATTTACACACAAATTTCTACTTGCCCCGACTTTGTAACCGTGTGGCTACCGCATATAAATCTCTTCCTCTAAATCATAATGAAGGAAAGTCATCTTAACATCAAGTTGTTCTAAATGCAAATCCTCTTGTAACCAAACTTAGAACAAGATTTAATAGAAGTCATCTTAACTACAAAGAGAAAAATCTCATCAAATTCAATACCTACTTTCTGTTCCAATCCCTTTACCGTAAGCCTCGCCTTGTACCTTTTCAGCCCACCCTCTTCTTCCTTAATCCTATAAACCCATTTATTTTGGTTCTCTCTTACATGCCGACAACTTAACCAAATCCCATGTCTAATTTTTTTCTAAGGGTTCCATCTCCTCATCCATGCCATGCTCTCACTTCTCATGGGTATCCACCTACATTACTTCTTCAAATATTTCTCGGTTCAACACTATCACCAATAATAATAGAAGGAAGGTAAAAATCTCTCTGGAGGTCTACTTACACTTTGTGACCTTCTCACTGAGATTTGGGGTGTTGGGTCTCAATCTGTTCTAGTTGTAAATTCCTTTCAATCTATGATGTTGACCAATGCCAATCACCATCGCCAACCATGGTTCTATAACTAATCATGGTTCCTCTATTTGATTACCGATTGTAGTTCCCTAACCGATACGGTTATAGGATTACCGACACCGGTTCCTGTCGAGGGCGTAGGCTCACATGTACTCGATCCTATTGATCAATATCGGTTTCCCTTACCGACACCCTCTTTTTGTAGAACTGACCACGGTGTCTTTGGATGTCTATTTCAAATCTGAAAGTTGATTTTCCTTCAAAATATCATCAACATGTTCATGTTTAGGCACCAAAACCTGATCCATGTACATTATCTTTTCATTCTAATCAACGTCACGACTCCTAATAATCTTAGAATCTTCTAAATCCCAAAAATGATATTTGAAATCACTAGATCCATAACCAATGGAAGTACATCTCTTAGATTTAGCATCCAACTTCTTCCTATTTTCCCTATCAACATGCATAAAGGCTTCTAAGCCAAAAATTCTAAGACAAGAATGATCCACCTCTTTTCTAGACCAAGCTTCTTAAGGTATTCCACCTCCCAGGTGTTGTTGAAGGTCCACATGATTGTTTAAGTACATTGTTGTATCCACCACTTCTGTTCAAAACTTCAAAGGAAAACCAACATATATCATCATGATTCTAGCACATTCCATGATTGTCTTATTCATTCTTTCAATAACACCATTCTCTCTGCGGTGTTCTAGGAACCATTCTTTATCTACGTATTCCATTCATTAAACAATAATCATTGAAAGCCTTGATGTAGTACTCACCACCATTGTCATATCTAAGGCACTTTAACTTTAAGTTTATTTAATTTTCCACAAAGGATTTACACCTTTTAAAAGTCTTAAAAACATCGATTTATGATTAGTAAAATAAATTCATACCTTTCTTGTGGCATCATCAATGAAAGTCACATAATATTGGGATCCTCCAATAGAAGCTACCGGGCTAGTCGCCATACATCTAAGTGTACATATTTCACCAATAAGTTTTAGGCTTTCTAAGATGAAGCAGATAGAAGGTAAAATGGTTAAGGAGGAATACTTGTGAGTTGAAGGTGAAGGTGAAATGCACACGTTGTAGAATTTTGATCCAAGATGGTTGTGTGAGCTTCCTTTGGCTAGGAGGAACGACTGTAAGAAACACATCAAAACCACCAAATAGTATTAAATAACAAGAATTAAAGGAATTTCTATCAAGGCTAGATCTAGGAAGCGTGATGCTTCCTTGAATGGTTGTTAATCCTCTATTTAATAACAATTTAATGTGAATAAGAAACTGAAATAAATAGGTCCTATTGCAATGTAATGATTTAGGTTTCTCATACACACAATACACTAGATTCAATGTTAAATAAAAATTCAACACTAAATCTAATTAGAAACAAGGTTTTTCAG
This sequence comes from Taxus wallichiana var. yunnanensis, assembly GCA_018340775.1. Taxonomy (NCBI): domain Eukaryota; kingdom Viridiplantae; phylum Streptophyta; class Pinopsida; order Cupressales; family Taxaceae; genus Taxus; species Taxus wallichiana. Next base: position 767,152,985 of record CM031239.1, on the reverse strand, counting down.
GTTTTTCATAGGTATGGTAAGGGTCTGGGGCTGATTAGTTGAGGTCTGGGTTGGTTTTGGGTGCATGGGAAGCTTGCTAAGTATGAGAATATGAAATGAAACAAAGACCGATATCGGTCGGTGACCAATTCTGGTATGGAGACTAAATCGACGACAGTCAAGGAAGCGATGTTGGCAGGGGCAATAGGTAATAAATTATTAAATAAGGGTTTTAGGGTTCTCTATGATTGCACAGAGAGAGAGGGTAGTATGGTTTGGGTCGTAATATGGCTAAGAAGACTTAAGAATACTAAGAAGGAGGTTTATAAGGGTGGAAAGGCTTGGGGTGGTTGAATAGTGGGTTGGTGGGAAGAAGGTGATGTATGGGTAATAGAAGAAATAAAATATTGAATGAAGAAAGAGATCTATAATGGGATAAGCATGAATGATTAAAATCACAGTACTTACTTGGTGTCTTGTAGATATTTTGAGTTGAGATGGTTGATGGTTGATTGGAGGAGAGGTGCTTGAGTCTAGTGTCATGGAAATACAACATGTGTGCTCCCGTGAGTATTCTAATGCTCTAGAAGGAGAACCAAATGCTTGTCTTGTACTATGGTTGTGTGTGCTTTTTGTCTGGATGCAAGAGGGCTTGAAGATTCATGCTTGAACGTAATAAGGCTCTAATAACTAAATGACCAACCCATGTAAAGAGTTTTGAAAATGTATATAAGGTGACCGATGACGGTTAGGTGATTGATGATGGTTAGGTAACTAGCGTCGGTGAGGAAAACCGGTGTTGGTTAGGGTAAATTAGTCCCTTTTACCAAAAATAAGAAGTCTTACTTAGGGAAGTGGAGTTCTCATTATAAAAGGTAGGGAGGTCATAGAAGAAGTCTAATTAGGTTTGAGAAGAATTCTTAGTTAGTTAGTGTTAGGTTGAGGAGCCTATTTTCATGTGTGAAAGTGTTGAAGATTGTACATTAAGAGTACTACACACTTTTCATGTATCATTGTCGTTGTTGAGGTCAATGGCAGCCCTGGTAGTAAGGGTTGAGGCGTAGCCCCAATTTTTTTGGGCCTTAAAATGTGCCCGATATATCGGGAAACATGATTTTCTCATATGGGTGGGATTTTGACCCATAGGTTTATGGGACGATTTTTTCCCATGGTTTTGATACCCATAGTTTTGTAAAACTGCTTAAGCAGTTGTCTATTTATATGGTTTTATGCATATGATAGATGTATGAAAAACATCGACGATGTGCTTTGAATTGGTGTGAATTTTGTAGAGTTTGTTGAGCATAGCTCCAAATGAGATCTTGGTATTGTATTGAGAGAGTGGTGGCTTGTAATAAAATCGAGCAAGTGATTTTTGTGGACGTAGCCCAAATTGGGTGAACCAGTGGGTAAGTGATGAATGAATGGGTCGAGGTAAGGTGTTAAATATTGTCTCTTTGTGTTGTGTTATTTTATTTTGCACTTTTATTTGAGGTCTGTAATAATTTTCTACATATTAGTTTCTACTATTGTGATTATGTGAGGGATTATTCCACATATTTTATCCCTTATTTCCTAAAGGTTGATAGGTTTAGGTCAAGTGGTGACTCAACACTGAAAGTGATGACTTGGTCATGTGAGTTAAATGCCCCTGAATGGGTCCAAGGTGAGGTGTAATGATGAGTTGGAGGTGTGAGGATGAAATTAACTTAATTAAAATGTGTTACATTAATTAATAGGAGGGGACTAAAGGGCGTGTGACCCATATTTGCTATCTACATTTGCCCCTTTTTTGTGTAGCTTGTATTGATAAGTGATGCTGACAAAAACAGGAAGTCCACACCCCAGGTATGAGTGAAAATTAGGTTGCCCCAAGTGTGGGTGGAGGTGATCCCCCTCAAACATGGAATTGATGAAATGTGAAATAGATGTGAGTCTGAGGTGAGTGGTTTGATAAATAGGTAAGTGATGAAAATGAGGGTAGGTGGTGGTAGGTAAGGGTGATTTCGATTAGGTAATGGGTAGGGGAAGTATAACGCATGCACACACATAGATTACGATAAGGTACAGGTCAAAGAACTTGCAAACTCTACATTGTCAAAGGTTGATAGGTTTATCCAAACAAGGTTGAAGTGGTTCAGGTATTCAAGGTATAGGATATGGTACTGAAACACAACTAGGCCAGGTGTAAGAATGGGTAATAGGTTGTGTTCCAAGGTACCAAAGGCATGGTCGAGATACGCATTACGACATTAGGTAAGGTAAGGTCATTGGGTTGAAAAACATAGGTAGCCTTATCGTAAGTTATAGCGAGTACACAACTTCAAATATCACAAATGGTGAGTGTCGGTTGCGTGAGGTAGGCAAGGCCGTAGGTAAGGACACGTTAGGGGTGAAAACATTCCCTAACCGATGGTGAGGTTGGGTGGGAGGTTATAAGGCCATTAGGGGTAATGGGAGCAAAAGGAGCAGGTCAATTATGGGGTGGGCGAGAAAAGTGGTGGGCAAGCAAATTTAGTACACTTGGGATTGGGAAATGGGGTAAAAGGATAACCATTACTACAACTTCCATAGAAATAAGAGGTACAACTTCCACCCATTTAGTGTAATATTCAGTAGTGGTAATAATCCATTGATGATGTTGGGAAGAATGAGGGTTAATCTCTCTAACAAGATTTAAACCCCATTGAGAGAAAGGCCAAAGGTCTCGTACAACCTGTAAGGTGTGACTAGGGGTGTGATGAAGATTAACATGTTGCTGACACTTCACACAATGCTTGACATAGTCACAACAATCACGGTTTAGGGTTGACCAAGAATAATCAGAAAAGGATGTGCTTAGCATGACACCTAAGCCACGAAGTGACCCCCACGAATCCCATCGTGAACTTCCTTGATGGTGTACGGAATTTTAAAACTTGTAAGGCATCATAATAGGATACCATCAAATCCACATTTATAGATAATTTCACCCATGATGACACAACACGAGACACTTTTGAGAAATAATCATTGTCCATTGGGAGTAATATTTGAAGAAAGAATTGAAAGGGAAAGGTAGTCAACAAACTGCTTATACCAAATGTCACGTGGGTTAGTTTTAATGTTTCCTAAAAGGTTGATGTATCATATTAGATAAGAAGAAATTGAAATCTTTCAGATGTGACAAATACTTTTGAGTCAAAGGGAGAAACCGGGATTTGAGAAGCAAGACAATCCATTGTGTTCACAAATTTATTAGTGGAACACGAAGTGGTTTAAAGTTCATAATGGCCAAAGGTAGTCAAAATAATGTCAACATGATGCTTATAATTTTGAAGTATCTCATTACGACATTGGTATATACCATTAACTTGGTTCACAACCAATTGAGAGTCACCAAAGATATTAATTGATTTAACGTCTAAGGTTATGGCGGTTTGAAGACCTAACACGAGTGATTCATATTTGGTGATATTATGAGTAACAATCAAAATATGATATCAAAAGATAGTGGCATAGGTTCACATCAAGAGGAATGTGGATAACTTCGCACCACCCCACGCTAACATTTGGAACCATCGAATAATAAGGTCATCTGGTAAATGGAATCATCTAGGGAGAGGGTAGCGATGGATTCATCAGGAAATCAAAGTTAGAAGATTGGTTTCTGGAGAGAGGCACGTTTTTGAGTTGGTCAACAATGATTTTCCTTTGACATATTTTTGATAGATGAATTTGAGATCTAGGTCTGCAAGAAGCATAAGCCAATGTGCAACACGTTGATGTTGGTAGGGTTTAGCATACATGTAATGTAAGGGGTCAGTATTGGTGATAACAAAGTTTTTGTGGTTGAGTAGGTAATGGCAAAGTTTAGTGGTGAAAAAAACTAAGGCTAAGCATATTTTTTTTGTGAGTATATCTATTTTCATAGTCTAAAAGCGTACGACTTATATAATAAATTTCTTACTCCCTATATTGATTGTCATGATGAGAAAGCATGGCACCCAAGGAATGATCAGTAGCAGAAATGTAAATGTTAAATGGTTGTTCATCCTTAGGGGGAATGAGCATAGGTGGTTAGAGGAGGTATTGTTTTAAGGTGTCAAAGGATTTGTGGCATTCATCATCCCATTTGAAGGAGACATCCTTTTTGAGAAGATGATGAAATGGATGGTAGTGGTTGGAAAGCTAAGAAATAAAGCAACGAATAGATTACAACTTGCCTTGCAAACTACGAAGTTGACAAAGGTTATTACGTGGAGTAATTTTGAGAATATCCTTGATTTTAGTGGGGATCAACTTCAATGCCACACAAAGAAATGATAAAACCAAGGAGCCTGCTGGAGAGAACAATAAAGACACACTTCTTAGGTTAAAGGTGAATGTAGTATTTGATGAGACGGTAAAAGAAAACTTTAAGGACAACAAGGTGCTTGACCCGATGTTTAGATTTGGCAAGAAGATCGTCAACGTAATCTTCCAATATGCTATGCATGATGTCATGAAAATATAAGTCATAGCCTGTTGATATGTAGCATTGACATTTTTAAGGCCAAAGGGCATGACACGATAGCAGAAGGTCCCCTAAGGAGTGATGAAGGTGGTTTTGTGTTGATCTTTGGGGTGAGTAATATTTGGTTATAACTTGAGAAACCATCCATGAGTGATAGCATCTCATGGCCGGTGGTGAGATCAACTAGTTGGTCAATAATAGGTAGAGGAAATTTTTCTTTGGGGAAAGCTAAGTTAAGGTCATGGAAATATATACAAATAAAGAGTCTTCATGTCACTTTTGGTGACAAGAATGATCTTAAGGTCCATTGGGGATAATCAATGGGTAGGATGAAGGAAACCAAAAGAAGGTGTTTGAGTTATTCTTTGAAAAGAAGGGAAATGTGAGGATGCATTTTTCACATCTTTTGTTTCATGGGTTTGGCATTAGGAATGGTTACAATATTGTGGACCACAATGTTTGGGTCAATACTAGGCATATCAGCATAAGACCAAGAAAAATCATTGATATGATCCCGAAGGTAATAAGTGAAAGCTTCTGTTCAAAGCAACATATAAATATTGGCCTATTTTTAGAATGTGTGGGTCATCCTGAGTGTGAATATTGATCTAAATGGTCGATTCATTCAACATGGTTTGCATTTCAAAAGGTAATGACTAGTGAATATAAGAATATTCCACACCAAGGTAAGTGAGAATAGACTCATCATCCTGACATTGAACGTTGTTAATAGAAGGGGTATCATCATCGATCATGTCAAGATATAGGAAGGGAAGAGAAGAGGGAGCCTTACCATCATGTTGATAAGTTAGAGGTCCCAAGGAAACAATGTTCACAAAAAAATAAGTTAGGAGGAATGGATTTTGGGTCCATAGACTCTGTAGGTGAAGGTGGTGAAGTTGGTGAATGGGGTGGGAATGTTTATCATCCTCAATGAGTTCAACTTGGGCCTCCTAGAAGGTGGTTCAAAAATCCAATACCATTGTGGTCTTTATGCTTACGAGTGGTGCAAGGAATGACAATATGGTGGCCTTGTTCATAGAAACCAAAGCCAAATCCCTTCTTCCAAGCACAATGATGGAGGAAGGTGTGGGGAAGCAGTGGTTGGTGAGAGATTGAAGGTCGGAGGAAAATGGTTGAGTTTGGGAAGGTGGCTCGGGGAAAGTAGGTAGAAGCATCAAGTCCCCATACGTTAAGTTGGTGCGAAGGTGGGGAGGACCATAGGGGAAAACCTCACCTATGCAGTGGTGATCATAGTGGGGATGTTGGTGAAGGTTACCATACTCTTGAGGAGTAAGGAATGTGTCAATGTTATAAAGGTGGTACTCCCCCAGAGTGAGGCATTGAAAAACACCTTCTAAGGGATCATTAGTTGATATGTGGGTAGTGGGAATGGATGAATCACTGGGAATTTGGGAAGAAGAAGCATTAGTTGTTTGAGAAGTAGATGGGTTGGCTGATGGGTCAGCTATAGAAGTTATGTACCAGTGGGAATAAAGGAGTTAGTTGTGGAAGATGTAGTGGAAAAAGTGGTGGAGGAGGCAATGGTGAAGAAGAAGTGGTAGTGGTGGTAGATGCCTTAACTAGTATAAGGACATCATTGGGTCGATACAACATGTTACAGGTCTTGAATGGTGAAGGGTTGGATTTGGAATGGTATAGTTGTGCCCTTCATGTTTGAATTTTAAAAACAATGGTGTAAGGTTGAAGGAACACAACCCATGGCATGAATCCAAGGTCAGCCAAGTAGCATGTTGTACTAGAATTCCCCCTCTAAGACAGAATAATTTAGGAATGGCACATGGGGGCCTACATGAATGTGGAGAATGATGGTGCCAAGGGTGGAAGTCATGGCATCATTAAATGAACACAACATAACTAGGTTATTATGCATGTAATTGGTAGGGATGCACATTTGGTTGTATGCATGGGAGGAAATGATGTTAATATTGGCACCACCATCGATCATAATGCATCGAACATGTATATTATCAATGTAGATGGAAATAAATAGGGTGGGGTTAGGATCATCTGATTGGAGAGGTACAATCTCATCATCAGAGAAACTGAGAGAGTGGCTACTTGATGAGTGGTAGTGGGAGCAGAGGAAGGGGGTGAAGTGGTGAGAGAGGCCACATGGTGAGGAGTGATAATGGATGCAACAGGCATAGGGTCATTAGGTAGAACCTCAATAGATTACATAGGACCTCAATGAGGGCTGATGATGAGACTTAGAGGTTTGGACAAGGTCATACAAAATACATTTTTGAGAGGAGACTAGTGAAATTGTTTAAGCATTGTATGATGGGAAACCCCATCAAAAATAGGGTATGTGGGTCCATGGATGGTGATTTTTGGTGCAGGTGTAGATGGAATATTGGGTAAAAGAGTAGTGGATGAGTTGGTTGTTTTCTCCTTTCCTTTTTCCTTTTGGGCTTGAGTGGAAATTTGAACCATATTAATATGTGGTAAAGGAGAAAGTGAGTCATGATAGGTGTAGTGAGGATGGGAAAAAATATGGTGAGGGCATATATATTGGTTTTGTGAAAACAATGCAACACATTGGCATTTTGGTGGAGGTTTGGCTAGCTCTCTTATGTGGACCATATTGATCTCAAATGTTGGAGGGGGATAAAAGGGTTGTGGAGGTGGAGATGAAGGTTTTGAATAGGTAAGAGATGAGGATGTGTGGTGATAGGTGAAGGTGGAATAGGGTCCTCATCTAAAATATCATCATCGTCAAAGTTTTCTTTGAGAGGACATAGTTGGAGAAGAATAGTCTTAAGAGCCTTACAACTTTCCACATCATGCCCTAACACATGATGGTAAGCAAAAATTTTGGTATCATCAAACCCTTCTGGTTTAGGTTTGAGTGGGTCATAAGGTCTAAGTGGTGGCAATGTGATGATAGAGGTTTCCAAAAGGTTAGCTAAGATGTTGGTGTAAGACCCTGCCAATGGATCACAATGTGAAGTAAGTGTGGGTCTGGATGGAAGTGTGGGTGAATTTGGTGGGAGAGGCATCACCGGAGGTGGAATCGAAGTTGAGTAAGTTTGACCACTTGTTTGGTAGATATATATGGTTTTAGGTTTGGATTGCACCTTCTTGGGTAAAGATATAGCAGGTGAACTAGTTGTTGAAGGTGGTGTAGGTTTAACTACCTCTTTGGAGGGTAGTGGGTTCTTGGGATTTGGTTACACCTTCTTGGGTAAAGGTGAAGAAGAAGTGTGTGATGTAGAAGGGAAGGAAGATGGTGGAAGGGGATGGGTTAGCCAAGGTGATAATGGAGGTGTGGTGAAGGTTGTAGTAAGAGGCAAATGTGGAAGGTATTGGTTGAAGAGAAGGGAATAACATAGGTAATGATGAGGATATTGGAAGTGGTGTAGGTATAGGAGGTAGAAAGGATGTAGGTGACGATGAAGATGTAAGATGTGTAGGTAATTTGGGTGTGAAACAGAGGATCATGATGAGGTAGGTTGTTGTGCTTTTGGTTTACTCTGGGTAGGAGGTTGTTTGGCCAAGGTTGATGGGTGGGGACCTAGGATAGATGGAAGTGGTGAAGGTGACAGAGGGGTAGTAGGAAAAGCCGGTGTATGCAGCCTAAGAGGTTGGGTCTTCTTCTTAAGTGGGGGAATAGTCTTTTGATGGCTTGTGAGGATGTGGCTAAATCTAGTTTGACAGGAGGATGACTAGACTTGATGTTGGCATGACTCCTAATGTGGTAATGGGTCTAGACATGGAGGAAGATATAGGTGCAAGTAAGGTTTTAGGCATAGGAAAAATTTCATTTGATGGTAAAGGTTTAGGTGTGGGTGAGGGTGATGAAGAAGGGGTCACTACAAATGGCATGGGCATGGTGGGTTTGGTTGTCTAAAACACCTTTGGATAGATCATGGAAGTATCAGATCAGACAACATTTGCATTTGAGTTGAGACAGAAGTCGAAGAAGATGTCCCCAAAGCATGGAATTGTCAACATAATCCAAGTGGTTGGCCAAACGTGAGAATGACACCGATGTAGGGGGATGATGTTGATTTGGTAGTAATCCCTATAAAGAATGTCTATGAGATAGGGAAATGGTTGACTTCAGACTTTGTGGGTAAAAGAGATGAGAGAAAATCAACAGGATCCTTGAAAGCCAATGGAGAATTTTCACCAATAGGAAGGGACACTACTAATGGATCCCCTGTGGGTAGGGGAGATGGCAAGTTGGATGAGGTAAGTTCATCTTTTGGTGAAGAAGAAGGTAAGCATGACTCTCCCATGGGTAGAAGAGTAAGTACTATGTGAGTTTTCATCAAGTTGAGAGGTGAGTGGGAAATTACATCGGTAGATATGGTGGACTTCTCCATGGGTGAAGGAGAAGATAAGGGAGACTCCTCTATGAGTAAAGGAGTAGATGAAACAAGTCCCTCCAGTGGATGAAGGAGCTCATGCAAGAATCTCCTCGATAGATGGAGTAGGAGGAAATTGAGAAGGAAGAGCTGGTATGATGTCAAAAACAACATGAACCTCATGAATGTTATTTTCATTGGTCGAGGTTTTCACCGTTTGGTTAGATGATGGGGTGTGATTTGGGAATGGAACTTCTTGAAGATGTGAAGGTTATGATTAGCTATGGTGCATTAGGATTATCCAAGATGAGATCTCCATTATCTAACATTTCTTGGATGATGTTTTTGAAAGTTATACAATTACCATCCCTATGTCCTCTAACTAATGATGATAGATAGTAGTAATAATCATTTTTTTGTACCATGCAAGCACATGATGAGAGGGTCAAAACCAGTATGTGGTTTGATGGGTGGAAGAGTGACTACTCTGAATTTTAGAAGTTTTTCTAAAACTAAAGAGTAGGGTTCTCCTATGGGAGTATATTTTCATTGCTCCCTTGAACTAAAAATCTTGAACAAGAGAAAGATTGGAAGAAGGCTTTGATTGGTTGGATGGATGAGATGGGCCAGATTTCAAAACTACTACGTTGGTAGATCCTTTTTCTTTAGAATAATTATTTTGTGGTTTGGAAGAAGAAGAAGAGGTATCATTTGATTTAAACACAACATTCTTGTTATACAATTGTATCTTTCTTCTTCAATGGCACATGAATTTCAAGTTTTCGGGCCATGGTGAATGCCTCATCAAACATGTGGAAGGTTTGAACTTGGAGAGTTGGTGAGATGTGTCTAGCACAAGCTTTGGTGAACAACTCTATTAACTTGGTTTGAGGTAGTTGGAATGTGAGTTGGTTGATCAAGCTCGCCAATGAGTGAAAAAAATATGTGATAGATTTGTCTTCATATTGGCGTGTCACGTACAAGTCGGTCATGGTGACCTTCTTGACAATGTTGATAGAAAAGTGGTCTAGAAAATCTTGAGCTACCTGATTGAATGAAAAGATGGAATGCCTAGGTAGAGCACTATACCAATCTAAAGGTCTATGTCAAGGACATTGGGAATGTTCATGCAAGAGAAAAGTGCATCATCATGAGTGATCAGATAACACACATGTTTAAAAGACCACAAGTGTTGTTTACGGGTCTTCTTTGTTGTTAAATCAGTTGAATTTAGGAATTTCCCAATGGGGAGGGTATGGATGAATCGGAATGGATGGGTGAATGGGCTCATTAAAAATCATCATATGTATATTAGAGAGTTACGTGAGCCGAGAGACAAATGCTTCCAATGTTTGCATCTTTTCCATCATCATTTTGATAAGATCATTGGTAGGTTGTGATGACTGGGCACCCTATAGTATAAGGGGGTAGATGAGGAGGGTATGATGTGGGTGGCATCCCTAGTATGTGGTGGTGCCGAGTACAAAAATTGTGAGGAAGGAATGTAGGATGAAATAGATGTAGATGGAAAGTATCTTGAATAAGTGATAGATGAAATAGGGGGTTGTTGGTGATAAGTGTAGGTAGGTGGAGTGGACGTAAAGACTCTCATAGAAATCAGAGGAAGAGACTCATGGGATGGAGAGGACAATGTTTTGGAAGGGAGTATGGGTTACCATCACCATTGGTGGCTGAGATGTAATAGGTATATGAGAGGTGGGATGCAGATAGACCTACACTCAAGGTGGTTGATAAAGGCATGGTTGACATCATAGGAGTGAAAGATGTCAAAGGCATGACAGATGTCATAGGTGCAATAGATATCGATGATGTAGGGTCAAGATGGGAAACCACAGGTGGTAAGGTGGAAGAGGGTAAGGCTAAGCTAGTAGTATATGATGTAGAAGTGGGTGAGGGTAGGAGGAATGGACACAAATGCATGTCATATACAAGTTTCCTTGATGAATCATGGGTAGATGAATGAGTGAGATAGTACTGCAGAGCAGTGGGGTTGTGATCAAGGAGTCTCATGAACTCCTCATCACCAGTGGGTATGAAAAGAGCTGATTGGGGTCCATAGGTGATGAGATTGAAGGGGGTGATGGGCTAGGTGGGAGAGTTGGTGGCGGTTAGCATGAAACATGAGAGAGCGTTAGCTTGTTTATGAGTCAAAACCATGTGACTGATGATAGAAAAAATATTTTGAGCTTCATGATGATGTAGAAACACATAAGTAATGGGGAAAATCAGTCTAAAATGAGTGATTAGATCATTGTTCTGATTGGAAAATTAAAATACAGAGACCGACATTGGTTGGGGTAACCGATGCCGGTATGAGGGTAACATCACCGTTGGTCGGCTCGAGATTGATGATGTTAGTTCTTATGAAAAATAAGAGACTCAAAGATCTAGAAATGAAAGGTGAAAATGGGTCAACCTAGACTGAAGATGATATCAGAGACCCAAAAGTGTGATAAAATGATAGAACAAGACACAAAAAGAATATAAAGGTGGAGAATACTATTTTGGTAAAAATAACCAAAAAAGCATAAAACTGACGTCAATCGTTAGTTAACCGATGGTGGTGAGATTATGTAACTGATGATGGTTGTTGGACCGATATCGATTACTATGAAATCTGGGAAGAGAAGGAAAAATGAAGTTTTGGTGATTTAGATCAAATAAAAGGGCCAACCCAGAGACTGAGTATGGCTATGAGGAGTCCTAATAAACCCATAATAAAACCAGAATACACCATTCATGATGTGGGGCATAAAAGGATAAGAAAGAATGAAGAAACACAACTCACACCTCAAAACACAAGTAGAAAAAAAGCTAACAAACATGAAATCCTAAGTTGTAGATTTTATGTTGTGGCTTATGCCATTTAGGACTGATTGTAAGTAGGATAGAATTTTTGGTTAACAAAGGTGCCCTATAAAAATGACAACTATGGCTGGTTTTAGGTAAGTTTTGGTGTGGGAGATCCTTCTCTGAGATGATGACTAGACAGAGAAACCAGCTGGAGCCCATTATCAATCCTCTGATCATGTGATCATTGACAACTTCTTCTGAGAAAGATGTTGTTCAAGAACTGTGTAGTTTGTTTTAGTGATTTGGTATAGAGAGTGTGTGCAAAATGTGAGCTATGGTTCAATTTTCAACCATCAGCTAGGCATGACTTCCAAATATATAGGTTTCCCACAATTTAGATGAGCTATAATGCAACAAACTCAAAAATGCAAGTGCACAAGTTTTAAAACCCAAAACCACAAATTATATTTGATGAGAACAAATTATGAAGAGGTTAAGGGTATGAATTTCACTAAGTGCAATGCAAGAAAAGAAAGAAGAGTTCTTTTTAATCCCAAAAACAAGTGTCATTGAGTCAATCAGAAGAAAATAATATTTCTAGAGAAGAAGCTTAATGTGAACTTGTTTCAAATGAAAATAGACACACAAGATTTTCCCTAGGAATGAACAATGCAACGAACCCCAGATGGGTCCCACTGGGCATGCCAAAATGTTTCACCAATAAGTTTTACACTTTCTAAGATGAAACAAATAGAAGGTAAAATGGTTAAGGAGGAATACCTGTGAGGCGAAGGTGGAAGGTAGAATGTGCGTTGTAGACTTTTGATCCAAGCTGATTGTGTGAGCTTCCCTTTGGCTAGGAGGAATGACTGTATAAGAAACACAACAAAACCACCAAATAGTATTAAATAAGAGTTAGAGGACTTCCTAGCAAGGCTAGATCCGGGAAGCGTGATGCTTCCTCAGAATGGTTGTCAATCCTCTATTTAATAACAATTTAATGTGAATAAGAAAATGAAATAAATATGTCCTATATTGTAATGTAATGATTTAGGTTTCTCATATACACACAATATAAGTAAATTTAATCTAAATAAAAGGTCAACATTAAATCTAATTAGAACCAAGGTTTGTTTTAGTTAGGGAAGGGTGTCAAGAGTGTGAAGGTCCTGGTAAGGGTGGGGCTGATTAGTTGAGGTTTGGGTTGGTTTTGGGTGAGTGGGAAGCTTGTTGGTATGAGAATATGAAATGACATAGAGACCGATATCGGTTTGGTGACCGATGTCGGTATGGGGATAAACTGACGATGGTCAAGGAACCGATGTCGGTAGGGGAAATAGGTAATAAACTATTAAAAATGGGGTTTTTAGGCTCTCTGTGATTGCACAGAGAGTGAGGGTAGTATGGTTTGGGTTGTAATATGGCTGAGAAGACTCAAGAATACTAAGAAGGAGGTTTAGAAGGGTGGAAAGGCTTGGGGTGGTTGAATAGTGGGTTGGTGGGAAGAAGGTGATATACATAGGTAACAAAAGAAATAAAATATTGAAATGAAGAAAGAGATCTACAATGGGATAAGCACAAATGATTAAAATCACAATACTTACTTGGTGTCTTGTAGACCTTGTGAGTTGAGATGGTTGATGGTTGATTGAGAGAGAGGTGTTTGAGTCCAGTGCCATGGAAATACAACTGTGTGCTCCCGTGAGTATTCCAATGCTCTGGAAGGAGAACCAGATGCTTGTCTTGCACTATGTGGTTGTGTGTGCTTTTCATCGTCTGGATGTAGGAGGGCTTGAAGATTCATGCTTGAATGCAATAAGGCTCCAATAACTGAATGACCAACCCATGTAAAGAGTTGTGAAAGTGTATATAAGGTGACCGATGGTGGTTAGGTAAGGTAACCGTGTGCCGCTAAGGAAAAACGGCGTCGGTTAGGGTGAATTAGTCCCTTTTACCAAAAATAGGAAGATCTTCCCAGATTTGGCATGTTTTCCAAGTTGAGTCCACTTAGGAAGTGGAGTTCTCATTAGAAAAGGTAGGAAGGTCATAGAAGAAGTCCAATTAGGTTTGAGAAGAATTCTTAGTTAGTTAGGTCAAGTGGTGACTCAACACTAAGAGTGATGACTCAGTGTTGAGAGTGATGACTTGGTCACTGTGAGTTAAATGCCCTGGAATGGGTCCAAGGTGAGGTGTAATGATGAGGTGGAGGTGTGAGGATGAAATTAACTTAATTAAAATAATTAAATCAATTAATAATGTGAGGATGAATATTAATATGGGATGAAGGGGTCATGATTAGTTAAATATATCACTCTCTTCTACTTTCCAAATATGTGATGATCACGCCATTCAAGATCTAACTGTTTCAAATCGATAACTTACCCTTAGCCTTTAATATCTTCATTACTTTTTCACTCATATAGCCTAGCTGATTATTCCACATGCTTGCATCTAAATCAGTAGTAGATAACACAAAAAGGAATCAGTAACACATGGATATAAATTTTTACCTAATTTCCTCTTGCTACAACAAGGGCTCCCTTGGTAACCTTCTAATAATCGGTCACGTGAATGTAACCATGCATACAAATTCACCTAGTTGCCCTGTAAATATTAGATTTCACTTGAGGCTTGGAACATTCCTCACATCTTTCAATACCCATGGATTTCCATTCTACAACTTTAGATGAACACCACCTTTACTAGTAATATTGCATGGCTCATCATCTCCTAAATAAACATGTCCAAAATCACCCCGAACATAATTTCGAAATAGCCCTTATTAGGGGTAGCATGGAAAGAGGCTCTAGAATCTAAAACCCAAAAATATTAATTTATTATCCAAGGAGAGAATAAGGGAATCTTACTTTACATTTTCACTTGTAATGTTTACCTCTTTATCTTTTTATTTACCTTTTCTGCAGTAGATTCTCTTTGTTTTCATTGACCAAAACTCATTCTTTACGTGTCCTCTCTTTCCACAATTCCAAAGAAAGTAAATCTCTAAACCGGATCTAGATCTTCCATTCCTTGAATTTTACTTCCCATTCTTCTTGCTCTTTGATGATCTCTCCTTATATCTTCCCCTACTCTCTACATTTAAAGCATTTCCAGATGATGTTTCTCCGAACTTTTCCTACATATTTCCTCATTAAGGATTACACTAACCACATAATAAGACTTCAAACCATTAGAATCATACATTGTATTACTAACAACCATTACCAAGTTATCCCAGCTATATGGAAAAGAACATAAGAATAAAAGTGCTTTCGCATCATCATCAAATGAAATTTCTACCATTTTTGATTGATTTATAATAGACCAGAAATAATTCAAATGGTTAGACATAGATCCACCTTCTTGCATCTTAGAATAAAATAGTTTCTTCATCAAATAAACCTTATTTAAAGCACTAAGATTTTCATACAAATTTGCTAAATATTTCATCAAGTCTACCATGGGTTTTACATCTATAAAATTTGAATCCATCGATGCTGCTTAGGCTCAATCTTATAGATCTCGAGCCTTTCTATCAAGAACCTTCCATTCTTCATCACTCATCGAATCCAGCTTGTGCATTCTCATCCAACAAGTAATTATATATCCTTCGATAGAGATAATACTCCACCTACATCTTCCATAGTTGATAATTACGACCATCAAATTTCTCCACTCTATATTTGTTATCTTCTGCCATTATTGTGCTCCCACTCAATCAAATAACCATATGTGATTAAATCATGTCAACTCACAAAACCTACAAACAAAGCTCGATACTAGTTGTTGGGGTTAACCATATAACAATGTTGCACATATCTAAAATCAAATAAAGCATACAAGCAATGAATGTGGAAATAAACTAGAAGATAAAATAAACAAGATAAAGATAACACCATATTTAACATGGTTCACCTAGTGTGGGCTACGTCCACCAAGAAATGGCCAATATTATTATTCAGTGCTTTACAGAGGAAATACAATGAAGATCTTCCATCTTCCAACACCTCACAGGATGTTCAATGTTTTTCCCTCACTCAGCTACTCTTTCTTGCTCACCAAGGAAACTTTCATACAAAGAATTGATTCTTACTTGCTTACATACCCTCATACAATGCTTACATGAATTTATAACTATTTTGGGAAACTAACTATGCTTTTACAATCAATAAATCATCTTTAAAGAAAAATATTTAATTTAATTTAATTCGTAGCCAAAAATAAAACATTGTCGCACGTGTCACCGATGTCGTTTCCTCCCGTGACCCCGATCGATATTGGATGCTTCCGACCGATGTTGGTCATCCTTGACCAATGTCGATTATCCATGACTCGATGTTGGTCATCCTTGCCAATGTCGGTTATATGCATGGATCGACGTTGGTCATCCTTGACGACCAATGTCGGTCATTGTGTAGTCCAACAACATTGTAAAAGCAAGCTTTTTGTGAAGCAATTAAGCTCCACACTCAACAATTTATTGTATTTGTGATCATTTTATCATTCTATATTTTTCCTAATTTGTTAGTTTTCAAGATGTGTTTCTTTGTAGATGAAAATGCTAGGTAAATTACACCCCATTACTCGGCATCTACAATCTTCCAATCATGCAAGTAACCCCTCATCTAGAACAGTTCGAATCGTGCATGAAATTATCCTTTGTGACATCGCCTTGACTCCTAAAATTGAATACACCAAGACCAAATAAAAATTATATAAGAAGAACGAGATGTTTTTGAACAGTTCTAGCTCGATGAATTTGAGGAGTTCAAGATTTCCTTAGCCCTTTCTGGGCCACATACCATGCGGAACATGATTTTTCTATTTGAGTTATCCTTGTATTGTCAATTACTTCCATATCATATCACTTAATTGTAAAAATGAGTTGACACCCTTCAAGGAATCCCATTGGTTCCTGGGATTTCCCTTTCTTGGGAAACTAGTCAAATATCTATCAAATATCTATCTTGTCTAGCTATCTTTGCATGTAGGTTCTATCATCCGATGGAAGGAGGATTACCTCACATCCATTGTACATCCATTCATCCCGACATTGCACTATCGGTGTAGGTATCATTAAACCCCACCGTCTTGTGAGTTTTTGGTTTTTATTATATAATTGAAAACCAAGATTCACCACAAACACTTCTTGATGTTATTATCTCCTAGTTACCTCCTCGTCTTACAACCTCGTTGTTGTAAGAAGGTTAGTGATACATTTTCTATAACTATTACTTACACTCGACATCCTCCTATAGATCATAACATTCAGCCCGAGACTATCATTGATTCTGTGATCTTGATATTACTATATTTAAGTATAATGATGACTAAACCTTAGATTACCCTTTCCTAGTAGGCTATACCCAAGCTAAGAATCCATAGATCCTTAAATATTGATACTCATTGCACTCTAATTTCAACCATAGTATTAACACTATAAGTGTCTCCTCATAAGATGAGTATTATAATTTTTATCATGATGAATATGATCTACTAGATTACACCCATCTAATTAGTGACCGGTACCTAAATCACAACTTGTTCCTCCGGTAACTCTGCTCCCACCATACCTTTTTGACATATTTTCCTCCTATTAATATTTTTATGGACTTACCTTCTCTCTGGATATTCTTTTTGTTATGGCTCCTAGTCCACTTGAGGATGAGCCATTATACACATGAAATGAGGCTCGAGGCATGATGTTTTAGATTATATGGTATATAGAAAACAAACAAACAAGCTATAAGTGGAGGTTAGGAAAGAACAAAAAAGGAAAGCTACATGACCCTCTTCTTCCACACAACTCTATTGGTCTCATCACGAATTTTATTCTCACACTAATGAAACTTATTAGGTTATCCACCACAAGTGTTGAGCTTGAGAACCTTCTCCTCACATGCCCAAGTAGAGGGATCGTTACTATCCATCACATCAACCTCCTTATATTCCATCTCCTATATTTTGACCTACTCACACTCCCCCATCACTCCCTTGTCAATATCCACCATGCACTCCTCACAAAAATCTCTTAATGGATTGATGATTCTCTATTTTTTGTATGATCTAACGTCAACGTGTCATTATCACCATTCAAGATAACTTAAAATGTCTCACGGTTCATAATCAAAATCATATTCTACACCAAGTAACTGACATTATAAATGATGCATTTCAATTTTAAACACACCATCATCGATTCATTTGACTTGTTTCTTATCTCTACTTTTCATCTACTTGGGTCTCTATGACCAACATCTCCTAATTTGGATATGTTGCTTACTAATTAGATTTTTTTATCCCACTTGGGTTTATCCTCCCTACTTGGTTCTCTATGGCCATGGTCTCATAACTTGGATACTTTGGTAATCTCTCTCTACACCGCTCGGGGTCATCCTTCCCACTTGGGTGTCTATAACTTTTATACTTTGGAAATTGTTCTATCACCTCACACTTGGGTTTATCTCTCATTAATTGGGTTGATTCTCTTATTAGTTCCCATCCCATCAATCCTATGCTTTCTAGTGTTCAACACACATTACCTACATTATAATAATCACTATAATCATTTTATTATTTTATTTTATTAGCGGTCGATGTTTACACATTTGTGTACAAATAAGTTGGAATCATAAAAGTAATCATTTATCAACATCAAAATAAAAACACATAACATCATCAAAAGAATGATATCTCATATATTATTCATATCGACTAAATAGTTTATACATCATCATATTAAAAAATATCTACATCATAAAATAGGCATTCCTATCCCTCAATAATATCCTCCATCACTTGAGGGTCGTCTAATTCTTTAAGTTGATAGTGTCTAGATCCTATCTTGTAGGGATTATGATAATGATGCGGCTTTGGATCAAGCCCTTGTAACCTCTTCATCCTCTCTTGCTTCTCACACCTCCAAATATAATATCCACATTGAATTTGTTTCCTAATGGGCAAGTGCCACTTGTGCATCTAAAAGGTTCACTATTTACTCTAAGGACAACTCTACCAATTCCTAGAGGAGTCCCTACACTAATGACATCATATATCCACTTGTTATTGCTTCATGGGCACCACAATACCTTTTTTATATTGTGGTATACCTCTTACATGAGCCTAAAATAACTCATTACATCCTCAACCATTGATGTTGTTGGATCCTCCACAGCTTGAGGTTTTGTCACATCTAGAATATGGAACTCAAAATTTTAGGGTGTGTATTCTCAATCAAAGAATGATACTTTAATGCGGTATTCTCTATAATCACAATATATCACTCATAAAAATCCATAAAAAAACAACGTACTAATATAATCTACCATAAAAATCTACAAATCACATAAACCACTTTAAGGATCACTTGGTTAGGTGGTTCACTCTACCATTACTGAATCATCTTCTCAACCTCTTAACATTGCCTCATCATCATCATCTCTCGATAGATGGGATCCAACTCCTCATTCCCACCCATATCAATTCCAAAGTATCATATATGGCCTCACCTATACCTTTACTATCTTACCTAGATACTACATAATATGGGGTCATAATTTATGCCCCCATCAATGTCAAATTCCCTCCTCCTACTCTTCATATCTTCCACTCACAATGAAATCCTCTCAAAATCTCCTCTCCTCTCACCTATGTGGCACCCTCTTACCGACCCACCCACCTATTAGAGTTATCCCCCACCTATATAATCCATGGCTCCTCCCCCTCCCTTCAACCATTACCATTTGAATACCCTCTATGGGATTTGGTTTGGTATCAATGGTGGAACTAATGTTAGTGGCCGTAATATCCCTCCTCTCTCTTAGGCATGTCATTGTCTATATGTTGGGAGAGATAGTGGTACTACATGTGTTGGTTTCCCAAAATATAAAGTAAGCTGTGTATCAATTACGTATATCTCCACCCACCAAATGTAGTGCCTTGTAATCTCATGTGTCCCCTCTACATCCACTATCATCTTCCAAGTGGGTGATTTATTCATCATCTCTTGATATTAATCCCATACTATTTGATCATGTGGTATATTGATCAATGATATATAACCTACTACCACTCTCATTGTTATGCCCCTCTCCAACTGAAGTACCCTCGTGGCATACCATGCTACCTATAATGGTGCACCTATAGGCATGTACACAAGTAACTTCTCATATATCTATGTTGCTAGTAAAATCATGGGTCCAATAGACCTCTGTTGTTTGACGTAAATCATGTATAAGTCATGCATTAACCACTCTTGTATAATGATCCCCAGCTAAACTATATACAAAATTTTAATGCCTCTCGACATGCCACTATAAAAACAAAGGCACTACCTTATCCACTCTATGGGAAAATATTTGTGACACAACCATCCCTATATTTCCTTCTATATATCTAAAATCTATGCATTAAAATAAACACTCCGTTGTAACATCAACATGCCAAGATGGTAATAATCACTACCTATCACCCATTTAGTGAAGGATCTTCTCTCTTTTTTCTAGATGAAACATCAAAAATATCCTCGCCACCTAAATAGGAAACTCAAGTGTGGCATGAACATATTTTAGGTAATAGAAGCCTCCAAAGTATGTCCTACAACCCTCCACTTGAAGGTGATAGGCCTAAACTCTTAGTGCCCCAAGAACATATAAATCATGTTGGGATCTAATGGGATCTAAAACATATCCATCATACCCCCAAAAATAAGGTTTTGTAACTATGTAATATCATGTTCTATCACCCTCTCAATAACTCTAGTAACCATTTCACATCCACATATTTCATAGTTATATCCTTTAAAGAACCTATAAAATATCAAACAACATGTACACATCAAATCATAGTCAAATAAAAGAATTAAAATCATAAATAACATTGTTAAATCTCTAACATAAACACCTTCCCTATATAATTGGCCATGCTCCTACACAATTATCCATCATGTAAAATTTCCTAGCTCTCTTATGGTATCAGTCATGTAGTCTTACACAAAAGGACATGGTAGAAATTTTCAACCTTTTCTATGACATCGACCATTTACACATAAATTTCATCAACCATTTTACTAATTTCGAATCCCATCAACCATATTATAATTTTCCCCCTCTACCATGTCCAATCTTGTTTAAGTCGGGGTACACAACCCTCTTTAGCATTTAATTCCCTACTTAACTCTAATGGTTCCAAAATTGAAATACTCCCAAACCCACCTAGACACCGACCCGATCTACATTTTGAGTATCTTTGGGGAAATTTTAATAGCTAAATTTTTCTTAGCACAATTTTTGTACTTTTATCCTAGCCACCCTTTCCAAAATTAAATACAAAAGTTACCTCAGGATTCAAATCACCGCCCACTCCTTGTTGTGTACCTCGAACACCTCCTCATACTCTCACCATTGTCACAACAATCAATCAAATTAGAAACTTCTAGAGCGCAAAATATCTCGGTCTCAAATAGAAAAATGAAAAATGTCTTACTCTTCTTACTATTTATAGAATTTTCAACTCCCGATTTTGGCACTTTTTCCCCAAACATTAAACCTTCATATATTTTTAATGGAAAACCCTAAAATTTTTCCATAAGATGTGCCACAAATGTGGTACTTGAACTCATCCTTTTGACATATTAAACACAACTCTAAATAATTATTTATAAACATCTTAACTTCTCACATCCCTCTTACCATATTTTGTTGATCTACTTTATCCTTCCCATGGACTCCTAGCTTGATGCACAAGCATCACTCCAATCATGTAAATATGTCATGTGTTCTTTAAATTTTAGTTTTTAGTATGATAATAGGTCTAGGGAGTCATTTGAAGTCATCTAGAATTGTTACTTTTGTTTAAGTCCACAAATTTAAATGGAGAATTTTCCTCCAAAAGTGCAAAAATTTGAATTTGAAGGCCATTTTTTCTTGTTTAGGAGTTTTAGTCTACTCTATGGATCATTCATGGAATGTAAAGCATATAACATGACCTATAGGGGTATAGAAATCATAATGTGGGTATAGAAGCGAAGGACTTAGGTTTCTAGTTAAGAATCTTAGTGTTAAGTCTAAAAGTTACTCATGTGACCAAGTGGTCTAAGTGCTTCTTTCGGTTATAAATTGATGGAAAGGATATAAAGCTGTGAAATGTAACTAATTTTGGTCATTCCATTTGAATGAGAATTAAGGGATAAGTTCCAAGAATATGATTGAAAGACAATGTTTGTATTAGTTGGATAATAGCCTTCAATTTTATGTATAATTTGAGGAAAATTGATATGTGTATATAATGATCTTGAATCTCAGAGAGGAAGACTCATAAGGGAGTGGTAAGGTGTTACTTTCCTATTTTTAGAGCATTTAGTGGTGTATTGTGGTTAATTTTTCTTTACATTTTTGCTAGAACTATGTAATAGATTGTAGAGTGAACACAACTAAGCCTTAAATGACAATTCTTTGAGTAAATGGATTGCATGTTGGTCCTAATGAAATAGGAATCTTTTTTTTTCTCAATGAGAAGAGATTCTTGGGGTGATAAAGGTAGTTTACATTTTATTTTGATTAGAAGATAGTTTATTATTATCTCTTAGATTAATTGTTGTAGGGTCTCAAAGTGATATGGTTAAATTCATTCCAACATGTATAATGAGAATACTAAAATGAGTTAGGTGGTTTCTTGTGTTAGGGATTTGTATCTTGATTGCCTAGGTATAAATACCTTTTCACAATCATTCTAAATAGAAGAAAACCCTTAAAGTAACTAACAAAGTAGTCTCGAGCGAGAGACAGGGTGCATGCAAACTAATCACCGTGGAAAACGTGAATACAAAGAGAGGGAGTGGTCTTAAGGAAATAATTTATATATAGATAACTAAATTTTGTTGGTAAAATTATAAGAAAGGTATATAAATATTCTAAGTTAGTTCTAAATGTTTTAAAGTAAAATAACTCTTCTCGGGTTGGATGAAAACCCTACCTAGGGTTTAGGTCATTACGGTGTTTTCAAGGCCTTCCACTAGGTTTTAAGAACCAAAATTTCTTAATAAACACCTCAACAATGATCTTACTGAATTTCACAAATAATTTGGGAAAGATAAGGTTCTAGTTCTCAGAGAAAGTTGACAATTCCTTTAAGGAGACTATAATGAACAATGTTGACAAGAATCAAGAGAAAATTGGAAGGTTGAATGAGTTTAAAAAGGAGTTGAACCTTGATTTTTGAAACATAACACCTAGTTGAAGGGAAGAAACAAATTTAAGAGGAATTTTTCAAGCTAAGGTCATAGTCAAGATTTATTGAATATAATCCTCAAACTCATTTGTGAGAGCACGTTAGAGACATAATTGGAGACAAGGAAGGTGGGATTTGACAAGTTTTCACCAAACGAACCTATCTTGAAATTTTTCATGCATCTTAAAGGAAAAAATGGGTATTATAAATGATGTATAGATTTCCAAATGAGACATTAAACCAAAATTTATGTCAGAAAAATAGTGTTAGCAGGGCTAGAAGGAGCTTAGACAAGGGAAGGAGGAGTGAAATTAGAAAATAAACTTAGAGAAAGAGTTGAGCCAAGACATTTGCACAAATATCAAGGAAGATAAATGGTACTTGAAAATGTATTGGGTTTTTTTGGGTAGGTGTGGATTTCCCCAACCACCAACTCATCAGTGGCATTAGACTTGAGAAACCTAGAAGGCAATTTCGTAAAATGGTCAATTTTGTATTGAGGAGGAAGAGTTTCAATCTTAGTAAAGTTAGTATTTGGCTTGAGGAATGACATTTTTAGAGTTTTCATCAAACTACCATCGAGTTTCTCATTTGAGTTTAGGCTCTTTGCATCATTTGGTATCATAGCGTGAAATAAATTCTTGAAAAGAAGAAGACATTATTTTGATAAGTGATTACATGAAAAAGACAAGATGGTACAACCGAGAGAAGATAAAAGTCCATCTTTGGAAGAGAAGATGGATAGGATGATGGAGGTTTTGATTAGAAGATTAGTAGAAATAGAGGAAACTCGAGAGAAGGATGAGAGTAGAGATGGGTCTCTTGAAGAGAAATGGAACAAATGACAAAGTTTAGTTAACTGGAAAGTGTTATAGGTGTCAAAGATAAGTAAGAAACAAAGCTTATGAATGCAATGATGAAAGAGGATGACAGAGATGTTGATCATGTTCTTCAAAACAGAGGTAAGTCTCTTTTATTCGAATATTTTTATTGAAATCAAACAAGGTAATGCATGATATCACTCAAAGATTAAGTTTGTTCCAGGACTAAATGCGTAACTAAGGGCGAGTGTTGTAATATGATCATAGATAGTGGGAGTACTAAGAATTTAGTTTCTTTTGAAATGGTAGAGAAGTTGGGTCTGAAAACTACAATGCACCCTAACCCATATCAAGTATCCTAGATGCAAAAAGGTCATCATGTCTTGCTAGGGAGCAATGTCAAGTTGAATTTCAGATTGGAAGATACATGGATAAATTATTGTGTGATTTAATTCCTATGGATGTATGTCATGCATTGTTAGGTAGACCATGGCAATATGGAAAACACACAATGCATGATGGTAAGAAGAATACATATACTATTGTGTCAAATGGAGAGAGACACACTCTTTTTCCTATTACAGTGAACAAGATCCATAGATAGGGTTGGTAATGATGATGTCAACAAAGAAATTCTTGATGGAAACAAAGGAAACATGTAAAGAGACACTTTTAGGGTTGTTAAGCCTTATGTTTTAGATTTAATAGTTGATTTGGATGAAGGAGAAGAAGAAGAGATGGTAAAGGGATTGGTAGAGCTACTAAGCTTAAGCCACATAAAGAGAGAGCAAGCAGATAAGAGAGAGAGAGAGAGAGAGAGAGAGAGAGAAAGATAGGAAAAGATGAAGAAGCTAGAGAGGAAGAAAGAGTTGTGGTTGTAGCAGAGGTCACAAATATTAAACAAGATATAGAACAATTGATGGCATTCATGGAAAGAGAAAGAGAGGAGAAAATTCAAGAAGTAGGGATGGTGTTGAGAAAGAAAGCTAAGTGGCCAATTAGGTTGCTTGTGGAAAAGAAGGAAATAATTTATTTGAAGACAATGACAAGGCAAGATGAAAGAAGATAGAGGCATATGAAAAAGAGGATAGATAAACAAGAAGAAGATTTTCCCAAGGAAATAATACCGGTAAAAGACAAGAATGATGATGAATAAGAGATAGAAGAATTTTTGGATTCTCTTGAGATAGAGGAACATGATAATGGAAGTTCTCATATAGTGATAGAAGAAGAAGAGGTCAAAAGGATACAAGATGAAGTGGTGTCATGGAATGAAGAATCTAGAGGGGAAACTAAACCTCAAATTTGTGATTCTAACATTTTGTGTAGGTGTGTGATTGTAGGTATGAAGAATGAACAAGAATGTTCCCAATTAGAGGCATTGAAACTTGAGATGGGTGATGAAAACAAGGGGACAGGGAACCAAGAACAACAAATGACAAGTGAAGAATATTTGTTACAAGAGAGTATATTTGCTTGTGAGAGTTTGGAGCAGTTTTAGATAGAGATAGCATCCTTGGAACATGCTATAAATAAAATGGAATCATGTGAAAATGAGACAAAAACCAATTCAAGAATAGAGGAAGAGCAGCTCCTAGAAGTTTATTGCAAGAAGATGGAAGAAAAGATCAAAGAGAAAAGGAGAGGCAAATACCAAGTATATACCAATAGAGAAGGAGGTTTGTGTTGAATAAGATAAACTCGAGATGAAAACAAGTCCAAGAAGAAGAATTGATAGTTGAAGAAGAGAAGGATGAAGTGGAAGAAGCTTATGAAGAAGCTCCATTAGAAGAATACCAAAAATATGAAGAAAAATTAAAAATGAGAACCAAACAAATATTAGGATTGAATAAATGAAGAGTGACCGAGTTGAAGATGGAAATAATATCAAAGCAAAGATGAAGATACAAAGAAAGCTGGAAGAAGAAGAAAACAAAACTTTGGTTTTTCAAGTATGATAGTAGGTCTAGGGAATCATTTGAAGTCATCTGCAATTGTTAGTTTTGCTTAAGTCCTTCACAAATTTGAATGGAGCATTTTTCCTCCAAAAGTGCAAAATTTGAATTTGAAGGCCATTTTTGGCTTGTTTAGGAGTTTTAGTCTACTCTATAGATCATTCATGGAATGTCAAGCATATAAAATGACCTATAGGGGTATAAAAATCATAATGTGGGTTTAGAAATTAAGGACTTAGGTTTCTAGTTAATAAAATTAGTGTTAAGTCTAAAAGTTACTCATGTGACCAAGTGGTCTAAGTGCTTCTTTTGGTTAGAAATTGATGGAAAGGATATAAAATGTGAATTGTAACTAATTTTGGTCATTCCATTCGAATGATAATCAAGGGGGAAGTTCCAAGAAGATGATTAAAAGACATTGTTTGTATTAGTTGGACAATAGCTTTCAATTCTATGTATAATTTGAGGAAAACTGAAATACATGTATAATCACAGTCTTGAATGCCAGAGAGGAAGACTCATAAGAGAGTGGTAAGGTATTACTTTCCTATCTTGAGCATTTAGTGGTGTATTGTGGTTAAGTTTGCTTGACATCTTTTCTAAAACTCTATAACAGATTGTAGAGTGAACACATCTAATATTCAATGAGTAAATGGATTGCATGTTGGTCCTAATGAAATAGGAATCTTTGTTTTCTCAATGAGAGGAGATTCTTGGGGTGACAAAGTTAGTTTAGATTGTATTTTGGTAAGAAGATACTTTGTTATTATCTCTTGAAGTAATTGTTGCGGGGTCTCAATGATATGATTAGATTCATTCTCACATGTAGAATGAGGATATGTCAATGAGTTAGGTGGTTTCTTGTGTTAGGAATTTTTATATTGATTTCCTAGGTATAAATCCCTTTTCACAGTCATTTTAAATTGAAGAAAACCCTCATATTTACTATTAATAGTCTCTCGGGTGAGACAAGGTGCATATAAATCTAATCATTGTGAAAACATGAATAGAGAGAGAGGGAGTAGTCTTAAGGAGCTAATTTATATTTGGATAGATCAAGTTAGTTGGTACAGATCTAAGAAAGGTATATCAAGCTTTGAAGTTAGTTTTAAATGTTTTTAAAGTAAAATAAATCTTCTCGGGTTGGATGAAAACCCTCTATAGGGTTTAGGTCATTATAGTGTTTCAAGGCCTTCCACTCAATTTTAAAACCAAAAATTCTTATTAAACACCTCAACAATGATCTTGTTGAATTTCACAAAGAATTTGGGAAAGATAAGGCTCTTATTGTTAGATAAAGTTGATAGTTCCTTTAAGGAGATTGTTATGAACAATGTTGACAATAATCAAGAGAAAATGGGAAGGTTGAATGAGTTTAAGAAGGAGTTGAACCTTGGTTTTGAAACTTAACACCTAGTTGAAGGGAAGAAATAAATTTAAGAGGAACTTTTTCAAACTAAGGTCACAATAAAAAATTATTGAATACAAACCTCAAACTCATCTATGAGAGCACAATAGAGACCTAATTGGAGACAAGGAAGGTGGGATTTGGCCATTTTTCACCAAAGGAACCTATCTTGAAATTTTACATGTAACTTAAAGGGGGAAATGAGTATTATAAATGATGTATATATGTACAAATGATACACTAAACCAAAATTTATTTCATAAAACAATGTTAGCAAGGCTAGAAGGAGCTTAGATAAGGGAAAGAGGAGTGAAGTTGGAAAAGACACATAGAGAAAGAGTTAAGCTATGAAAGTTTGCACACACATCAAGGAAGATAAGGGTACTTGAAAATGTATTGGGTTTGTTCTGGGTAGGTGTGGATTGCCCCAACCACTAACTCACTAGTGGCATTGGACTTGAGAAGCCTAGAAGGCAATTTTGCAAGTCAATTTTGGATTGAGGAGGAAGAGTTTCAAGCTTGGTAAAGTGATTATTTGGCTTGAGGAAGGATATTTTTGGAGCTTTGATCAAACTACCATTATGAGTTTATCATTTGAGTTTAGGCTCTACATCGAGCTAGGTGAATTATGTCTTGTTTTACTAATTATCTTACAAAGTATTTGTTTTTAGTCTTACCCCTTTAAGGTTATAAATATCCATTACGCCCACCACAAGCAAGTCGAGTGACACCAAAAGCTAAGTATGAGGTAGGTATATTTCATTTGTTAGAGTTCACTATTGTTTACTACATTTACATAAATACACCATTCGAACGTGTCCTTTCAATTCTATGTGTTGCATCAATCTTTTCCTATGACCATCTCATGCTTCACTATTGTGCCACATGGTGATCTTCAGTTGGGGCATATATATACACCTCATTTTGACACATGATAGCCTCTTCTATTATGCAGGGGCTACTCATGCATTATCCTCTTGAGTGGTACCTCAAGGGGCCTATCGAGTTTAGGGGTGATCAAACGTGGTCACATGGACTTTAGACCAAATCAAAATTTTGTTCTTTATACTATAGTTACCCTATCCTCACTATGTTTCCTCCCTTATTCACATGTTACCTTCATTATATCCACTTGTTATCACTCATTCCTAGTCTTCCCATTATTTTGGGTCATGTTGGAGCTTCATCGCATCTCCATTGACAACAAGAAATTCACACATTTAACATCGGGACACCAATTGGTTTTGGTGTCCGTATCTATTTTTGTAATATAACACCAATTTGGTATCATCCTATAATTTAACACTAATATAATAGTGTTTATTTTTAAGATGATACAAAATTGGTGTTATATTTTGGTGGTCAAATTTGCTTCTTATAATTTAACACCGAATTTATAGTATCTAAAATTAACACTAATATATGGTGTTGTTTTCCTACAATGAGAGAAAATACTAATAGTAGTTAGTGTTTTTCATTTTTCCATCAAAAACTAATTTTAATATACATTAATAGTAGTTTAGGTAATCATTATTATCATCCAAATGTGCTTGTGAAAGGCCAATAAGGAATTTTTGAATAGGTTATTCATCTGGTGTTAAATTTGTGAAATTCTTGTTGTGTTAATTAAACATCAATCTACGTTTTTGCTTAGGGTTTTGTAATTTTCATCTTATGGTATATTTCTTGAATTACACACACACACACACACACACACACACACACTTTTACAAGTCAAGCCGCATGGGTTAATTTTGATGGACATCTATGTCTATCACACAATTTTAAGGTGACGGTAATTTTCAAATATTGCCTTTCAAAAATGTAAAAGAGTCATGTTATTTATACACTATTAGTTAAATATAAAAAGACTATTTTATATATTCAACTATATTTAATATAATTTGCATATAAAAATAGCTATCATATTTTATACATACAAGTTGCATGTGACAGTTATTTCAAATATTTTCAATGTTGATAAGATTTTTGGTGAAAATGGATGTGTTTTAAGATTCATTCATAAACTCCTTGACGTTTATTTAAGTATATAAGGTCAAGAATGTTAATAATTACATTCATAATAATTACGCCGAAGGCGTTCCCCCTATGGGAAAGGCACTTGCGGACGTTTCTATGACTGTCTTAAATTTGACGGTTTGACGGCCGTCTAGACGTTTTTGCTGTTTAACAGTTTTTTAAGATTATTCTTCGGAGTGGCGCTGCGGCGCAGACATGCCAGTTACATCGCGGGAGGATACATCGATCTGGAGCTGTTTTTGACACAGCAGTTTACATGGTTGTGGAAAACGAGTGGGAAATTCTTCCTCGCACGGAAAGAGTAAGTGGTTTGTGCAAAGGAAGCATTTTATCGTTTTCCTATTTTCTCTGGCTTTCCTCCGCTCTTTCCCTTGTAGATTCAGCCCTAATGGCGGGGTTGCATACAGGGATTGTTGCTACTATCTCTGTTTACCCGTGTTCGTGCCATTTCTGAGCACAGTACTCACCGTTTCAAAGTCATTTATCCCAAAATAGGGGTTTTCAACGCATATAATCTGTTTCTGGGTGTTTGATAAAACAGAGTGTGGTCCGTCTATTTGCCATGATTTTTTAATATACAAATTTGACATTTTTATTTTCTAGCCATCATAAATTGACAGGGGTTCACCTCGAGGCAAGCGAATCTGTTTCCCTTTCAACCATTAAATTAAAAACAACCTCATTTCCGCAATGAATCCTACACTAAGAACTAATCCAACAATACTACTGTGGGACATATTGTCCGGCAAGGGTAAAATGCGGGATACAAACATATGCAGTTTTCTCGTGCCTCTGGCATCTCTTTGGCGCCTCCTGGTTCTGCAACTACTGTTGGAGGATTCTAGAAAAACTCCTCTTCTAAGACTCTGTTTGGCTGCAACGATTGGAGACCAGGCCAAGATTAAGTATGTTTCCAGCCAGTGTACAATAGCAGTGCTTTTATTGTATAGGAATCTCATATCAAAATACTATAGTTGTTTTATCAGTCTGTATATGGTTAAATCTGTTTTATCAGTCTGTTGATTGATTTGCCTATCGCAGTCCAAATTTTGACGGGAACAGTAATGCTAAATGTTTCATGCCCTCAGTAGTTGTCTGGGTGTGGTCGCCTTAAATTGAACCTCCATTATGTACCAAAAACAAAACAAAAAACATGCTCAACAAAATGAAAATAGAAAGAGCGGCATGGATTTTTGTGTAATAGATGTGGAGGATGCCTAAGAACACAACCCATGTTCAAATTTCTCTCACAGTAACAAGGCAGCCCATAAGTCTGGTGAACATGTGTAAGGCTGTGGCATGACGATTTCAGCAGGGTAAGAGACTTTCAATTTTATTCTCCCCTCTATGGTGTTCATGGTCAAATGAATTTGAATGGACCACATCATCATGGTCTATAGGTTCGGCCTCAGGTAGACAGCCGGTGCGTTTACGTTGAATGGAGTTGACACACAGGGTTTAACACTCAAAAACTCCTAAAAGTGCTAAACAGCCCATGGGTTAACACTTAATAGCCAGTCAACACCAACTCACCGGCTGTTTTAGCGCTTCCTATAGGCCCCTCGAAGTGACTTCGTGATAGGCAATAAGACATGTATAAACATTTTGTACCATGCTTTCTTGTAAGCAAGAGGAATCTAGTCAGATTCAGTAGAAGCCAAAACAATTGGATTCATTCGATTTAACATATGAGAGGATATGAAATACTAGATTATTGTTTAAGCCTTTTATTCAATTTAAGTGGACTCTGGAAACAAAGCAGATAATATTCAGCTGTGGATCTTAAACTTAAGAATTCTAGCACTGGACTGGTAATTCTAATTCACTACGACAAATTTGTCCTACAATTCACTGCACATATACAACTACACATTTCCCTAAATATTATACAAAGTGTTGGTTGTGTGATTATCCCATACTGAGACGAGGTAAGCTTCTAATTACGTCGAAGGCGTTCCCTCTATGGGCAAGACCTTAGGACATTTCTGCGACTATGTTAAATATGATGGTTTAACGGTCGTTCGGACGTTTTCGTTTTTTGACTATTTTTAACAGTTTTTTGGGGGGCTATTTTTAACTAGACATGCATACGAAAGAGGAACCGACACATTCGCCGTCAACAGGCCCTTCAGAATCGCATAGTGAAGCCCGCGCATTTAGGAACTGTAATTTTGACGACTTGGGGGATTATGATACGTTGTGTGGTCGGTCGTCGATCCCATGAAATCAAACACTAGGGTTTATGTTCCTTTGACCATTAAGGGGACGAACTATTTCTTCTCCAGCGTGGGGGATGAGATCAAGTGTGTAAATGGGCTGAAGTTTGAGGTGAAATTGGGCATTGGATGACCATTTTACGCAGCTTTGCCGTCTGATTGTTCGAAAACCCCTAGCAGAGTTTTTGGTATTGTTGTTCCTCCTACCCATTGACGATCGTGTATTGCTTTGTTTGTTTCATAGCCGCTTCCCCTATACCTCCACGTGTAGAGTATTGGATCATTTTATCTCGTTCAGCCCTGACCAGTTGCAGTGTTGGGATGACAACTCCATTTGGGTGTTAAGGCCGTTTTCAGGAGTGTCCATTCTTTGAAATCAATGTGTTTTTTTGGAATCCATGTCGGTTAGGGTCTATATGACGGTTGGGATTTGAAAACGCATTTGTCTATTGTGGGCGCGTTAGATAAAAATATGGAGAGCGAGAGAAGTGATCATGTTTTTACAGTCATTTGTGAGCTGCTCTGCCTTGCAGAGATTTCATACATTTATTAGGGTTTTAATTTTCCTGCCATGTTAGCTTGGCAATGTCACTATTCTCATTATCCCCACGAGACTTCTTGTTTCAAATTGGGTATGATGAGATGTATCACTAAGGGAAATATAAATCTTTTGGGAATGACAAAAATTATGATGCCGAGGTAGGGGAGATCAGTGAAGGAAGAGGAATAAATGAGACATTTACGGACTCTAGAATATAATTATATAATTGAACATTGTGATTTGGATGAATAGAAACACTTATGAATAGGCAGACATTCATATGAAAGGAAACTCCCCGAATACTATTAAGGAGCCCGTTATTGGCTGTATGATTGGCATTTTAGCTTTGTTGCCTCCCACGAAGGTAAGAATTTCAAATGATTGTGTTTGGTTTTTGGATAGCTAATTTGATAACATGTATTGATTACTGTGTTTAGTTTGGATAACAGGAACTCAATATTGATCATAAACTATCTTATCCAAGTGGTACAACAATTGCAGATCTCATCGATGGATTTCGCACACCTCATGGTGATATATTGGCAAGGTGAGGACTGTAAAATTCATATGAGAAACAAAGTCGGATGTAGTTGGAAGGCCTGGAGTTTCAATTTGATCATGCTTGTTAATTAAAAATTTCCGATTGTTAGCTCTTTTAGGCAGTTGTAAACTGCAAAAAATGTTTTGTATAAAATTACAAATATTTGAAACTATTTTGCAATATACCCTTTTCAATATCATGAAATCTTATCAATCTTGTAAGCTGGAGCCACAGTAACAAGTCTTTGAAAAACAGTGGACAGTCTGAAAATGAAATTCTTCTTTTTGTTGTGTGTTGCAGATGGCTCCTTTGTGTCTCCCTTGATATGTTGGTCATCATGTATCTCAGACCCAGTCAGATCTGCAAACATTAAATAGGATTTCCAGAAATTAGAAAAGATTAATAAAGCACTGTAAGTGCAGGTGAAGAAAAAAACATTTGTATATTAAAAAGAATTTAAAATAACTAAAACATAAGATTTATGAGGACCCTGGATTAAAAAAAAATTAAAGAATGAAAACAGGAATATTAATGAGGACCCTTGATAAAAAGAGGATGCCCTCTTGAGCAAGTAAGACCACATTTCAAATGAAGTATCTGCACTCTGTAAGATAAAATAGTTTTACCTTGGAGATCACAGGCAGTGGATTCCTAAATATTTAATATAAGAGAGTATTTTGACAATTCATAAATTAGATTGAATGTTCTGATAAAAATTGTGTAGGTGGTTTTTGGAAAGGCCCTTGCGGACGTTTCTATGACTATCTTAAATTTGACAGTTTGACACCCGTCTAAACGTTTTTGCTTTTTAACAGTTTTTTAGGACGTTTTTGTTTTTTGGAAACATCAAAATCGCTAAGCACCGCATACCGTTTGAAAACACTTGGAAGATCTTTGGAGAAGGCAGAAAGACACGTTGGCCAGCAGGAGCAGGAGCAAGCGTGGGAAAAGAGGTTATTGCTGAACGATTGTTGTTTTTTTCATAATCCTTTAACAATACCTTCTCGGCATGTCCATGGCAGTTGTCTCTCTTGTATTATTGTCCGGTCTTTCTTTGAACCCAATAAAATTACAATAAAATCTGTAAACATCCGACATACTTAGCACACCGCTTCTACAACATTATGTGAAATAATTGTAACTTCTCTGACAAATAAATTGTGGCGGCAGAAATTTTACAGCAAATAAAATGCGGCGGCAGAGATTTTACAGCCGATGAATAAAATTTTCAGCGACGGGAACCACAAATTGCTTTGAATTTGCAGGCAAAGCGGCCCAAACTATGACAGAAAACTCCAGCACGCAGAGGACCGAGAATTCGCAGAGATGATTGTACAAATTAGCAAAAACATATGAATGGAGCAGTGACATTACCATTCCATCCGCGAGCAGGACCTGCATAAGGAGCAAAATGATCATTCTGGTCAGCCACCTGTACCATACTGCAAGAATGGAACTTACTGAATATTAGAACGCTTATGCATGATCTTTATGTTTTCATTTACTATATATGATGCATAAGTAATTATCATAATCAATTCTATATCTAGAATTTGTCTTAGCACCCATGAATCTAATGCATCATTTTTTCAATATACCAAAGTGCCACATAAGCTAATAAATATAACAATTTATTTGAAGTTTTAAAGATAGAAAACCTACTTGAGATAGTCTGATATCTGATTTGTCAAATCTTGGCAGGAAAAGGGTCAGTGTCTTCTTGGTTTGATCAAATGTGACTGGAGATATGCTTCTACTATTTCCACTTTTTAAAGTAAGTAATTTACTTGCATCCTCGTTCAGATTGTTGATGGCAATGTCCCAGTTGATGACAGAATCCATAGACAGAAAGGGAACACCAAGTGGCTAATGGGAAAAAATTCTCTTCAATTGGTCCTTTATTTGATGTTGTAACAGGAAAACTTCAGTGGGTTTGCAAATGCACTTGAACCTTTCTGCAACATCTAATGCTGATTGCAGTTATCAAAACTCAACCCTAATAAAAAATGCCTATCATCCAATACGTTACAATTATATGTTTACCTCCAAAATGTTGTTTGCAACATCCCAAATTTTGGCACTTGTTTGTCCACCAGAATCAGCTTTGTTGTCTTGATTTAGGGAAGCTACTGTCAATTTCAGAAATGAAGGTGCTGTCAATCTCCCTATATCAGTCTTCTCAGCAAGGTTAGGTAGATACCTTATGTACCATCTGACACAACTTAACAATTAGCTTACTAGAAAACACATCTATTATAGAATCATCTAATCCCTTAAATCATTCTTGAGGGAAAAGGGGCAAGTAGAAGTTGCAGCACCTTGATATCTCTGAGGCACCAACCATCCGCAAGGTTCATTCACTACTTATTCCATCATATACAATCACATCAAATTTCCTTTATGGTTCCTTGGTGCTTCCAGTTCCTCCTATAAATCGTATCAATTTTGCCAATGCTCCTATTGCTAAAACTGAATCCATCCCTGGAAGCACGCCGAGTTCCTCACCCATAATCTAATTTACAATGAAGATGGTCCAAGAAGAGATGCTCTTACGTTAAAGTTCAAACTAATAACAATTGATTAACCATGATGTCATAAGCTAATAACTATAAAGAAAAAAAACAGGCATCTTCATAGAGTGCAATTTGACCGATGCTATACCTTTCCCTCTCTGATCCTTACACTTGTTTATAGAAAGCAACAGAGAATGGTGTCTTATGTTTTCTAGCAGGGAAAATGACAAAGAACTCCTTGGGTCAGATTAATCCTGCTATCTGCCTTCTTTAATTGAGAATGAGGTTCAAGAAGCATCTACAACTGTTTGCATATAAATATGGCAGAGTTAGAATCACCTCTGAGAAATAAGATTTTTCTCTTAATTAAACTGTAAATGGACTCTTACATAAATCAAGAAATAACAAAAAGACTCAATGACTACCTTGGTGGATTCCAACCGAACAACGTGCAAGGTATCTTTCCCTACAGGAGGAGTGTTCCCTATCTTCCGACCAATCAAGAATTCTGCAGTGGGATCCTGTGACTGTATTACAAGGCATGTTCTCAAACCCATGCTTGCATAGTACTACATAACCAAGCGCAAATGCATTATACCTATGTTGATTCAGAACAACTCAGTTTCCAAAAGAACAATTCCTTAAGATATCACATTTTGAACTTCCATTACTGCTGAAGTAAAGGTGGACCCACCTTTGAAATGCATCAATTTAGATATGCGAGAGATGGAGTAAAGACACATGGAATGGAAAAAAGGTACCCAATGGTTCCCATAAAATCAACAATGACTGAACAAATAATAGAATGAAATTGAGAACCAAAAATTATTTCAAGATAAAGTTAAGATAGGTCAACAAGGCCATTCACTAATGAGTTCGACTGAGTGTCATCCTATCCTCCAGGATTCCATTCCAGCAGGAGGCTGCCTTACCCAAAAAGACAAGTAAAACAAAAGGATGTTGCCAAAAAAGAACAAAATCATTTGCAGAATTACTGTCCAGTGCTGATGAGCTCGGCTTGAGAAAAAAATAGTAAAACTCACAAGCAACTTCTCAGGACAACCAACATGTGTTAGAAGGGAAGGAGGATAGAGGTTAAATAAACCAACACTGGATTAGTATCACCATTTCTCCCCTACTGACAAACACTCGAAGTTGTTTGTGTGCTAAGTGGGCTTCTTTGCCTTCAATCAATACCAAAAATACATAAAAGGAAAATTGTCAATTAAGTTTTAAGTTAATGACCACTCATGAAAGCCCGAAATGAATAAGAATAAAATCCCACATAAAATCATTTGCATTGAACATCTCACAACCCTATGAAAATTGGCCTCCGAATCGTTTGTTTGAAAAACACCAAAAGAATTAAAAAATCACATTATCTTAGGAAACCCAACAATGGCATTTACGTTTAACATTCCACATTCTAATAAAAAATGAAATCCAAAAAAATTATCTCATAAACTACTGAAGAATTGAAATCCTCAAGAGACACAATAATCTCATTAATGAACTCATCCTCCATGGTAACTATAAGTAATATATAATGAGTATATAATTGGTGTTGGGTGCTTTCTACACTTCTATAAGTAGATGCTTTCATTTTAATATACTCATGACAGTCATAGTGAACCATTCCTTGTATTATAAGTTGATGACCTTGCATATTTTGTACCCAATATCACCATTGGTGATACATACCTAGTGGGCAGATATAGACAATACAACACCCTTGTTGTTAGAGCTCTCATGGAGCATGCCACTGGAACTCAGGTATAATGCTTAATACTACTCATAATTAAGCATGTCACTGGAACTCGGGGATAATGCTTAATACTACCCATAATTAAGCATGCCACTGGGAGTTGGATATGATGCTTAATATGACCTGTAAACTATGTATAATATTGCAGTAACAAAACCATGTAGAAGTCTACACTTTAGTGGATGTTGAGGACTTGCAAATATCACCAAAGGGGTACTAATATCTTGTGTGGAAATTTGAGTTATTTCAAATGGAACAAGCTTCCAATAGTGGCAAGCAATCAAAGGGATTTTTCAATATAAGTTATGTTATTAGATTTAGTGAAACATCTCACTTTCTACTGGCTTTGTGATCTCTTTTCTAACAACACGTCTATTGTGGTTGTATTAAGAGGATATTCAGACCCCAATCTTAAAGCAAGACATTGACATCCCTGGCCTTCACCCTTCTTGAAAACCCATGAAAATGCAAATCTCGTAAGAAATTAGGCCTCATTAGGTCTCTGTTTGCACCTACAACATGACTGTTAAAGATTTCTTCTTCTCCCTTTCCGGACATGATATGAAAACAATCCTGAGTTGTGTCCATCCTGTCATCTTTGCACAGTCCATCAATAATTGCATTAAATGTCACTTCATTCAGAAAAGGACCAAATTCCTCCATTTGTACAAACAAATTGTAGGCTGCATCTACATATGTATGGAAGTATTCATGTATTCATGTTTAGCTCAAATAAACTACTCCGCATAACACTACCACTCATGATATAAGATTTGCAAAAAAATTGCCCACAAAACACTACCACTCATGATAAAAAATTTGCACATGTATGGAAGTCTTCATGTATTCATGTTAAGTTCAAACAACCTACTCCGCAAAATGCAACCACTTGTGATATAAGATATGCAAATGTATATGTACGAATTTGTAACAAATTTGAAATGTAGAAATAGAACCTTTAAATGTAATGCTTCATTTATATTCCTACACTTACAAAATCAATCACCCCCATTATCAATATCAACGACAAAAGAAATAACTATCCCTCTAAATCAAATAAAATTATTATTAAAAATAATAATTAATTCATACCTACCTCGTCAAGAACTTAGGTTGGCATCAAACATCAATCTTCGTCTACAAGTTATTATGGAGTGGGGGATCGCTTCGATTAACATTGACTTACCAATCTTTGGTGTTGGAGTAACGAGGAACATAGTAAAATGGTTCTATCCCAACCTCGTGTTAATATGGTTATTATTTGAATAATATATTTAGGTGTATTTTTATTTGAGAGCTTATTTTTTTGTACAAAGTTATTTTATTTATTAATGAATTTTTTGGTGTCTTTTTACTCATTTTGTGTATGCGTCACTAACCATCGATTTGATATTTCAGAGTGTGCCATGTCTAACAAGTAATTGACCTATGATGATAATTGTGTGTACAAAGTCATTTTATTAAATAAAGTGTCAAATAATAAAGAATGTACAACAATTTTAAATAATAAAGTTCATGGGCCTAGAAAAACAAGGCCATGATATGGCAAATCGTGCCGAAGATAAAGTTTCATGATGTGGAGGAGCGTAGCAAATATTCAAACATGTTTTAAAACTGAAGTTTGAATTTGTATAAGTAAAGGGCATGTAGGAAACCCTCTTGTAAATGGTTGAAACAGAAGATGTACAAATCCATTTGTTATTTGAGAAGACACACGAATAGTAAAAAATAGTGTTTGCATTTTGTAGGAGTACTTGATTAAAGCAGAGGTGTAGAAGTACATTAGATATTTGAGAGAAGATGCAAAAATAGAAAGAAACATTTTTAAATTTTTTTGAATTGAATTCTTCTTTTGTGGGAGTCTGAGTTTGAAAATTTATTTATCGAAAGACAAATACGACTAAGAAAATATTTGTTGTTTATGTAATTCTTGAGTTGTGTATGACAATATTTTAAACAAAGCGTTATTGTATTTTTATAGATTATTATGTTTTTCCAAGCGTAGATATGATGGGAGGATTATTTAACACCATGTATTTTGTGTAGAGCAAATTATATTTTATTTTAAAAAAGGAAAAATTATATTATTTTTTTCAAAGAGGAACGAAAAACCAATTATTTTTGAGTGCCTAACAAGTTTATAGTGGAGTGTGTCACTAGTGTAAGAATACACATGTCAGGATTTGGCATGTATCCGGAAATCATCTATGCGGCTTTTATTGTTGTCTTCGGTTATTCCAGTGGATGCTTCGTGAATGCGTATGAGCAGATTTTGGGTCAATGTCCATTTGAGTGTCGAATGAAGAACGTGAGCTTTGGGAAAATTGCGTGAAAGAAATATGGTTTCTTTTTTTTCCAATTTTCCCTGCAGGTCGTGGAATGACGTTTGTAGTGATCATGATTTGTGTTTGGTGTGTATTATTGAATTTGTTGAATCTTATAATATGAGAAAATATAGTAATCTTTGAGTGGCTTTTGTTATCTTGTGGTAGAAAATAGAAAGAGCTTTCCTTATGGTTTCTTTGGCCCCTTTTACCATTGAGAAGAACAAAAACAATTTGTGAATCTTATAATATGAGAAAATATAGTAATCTTTGAGTGGCTTTTGTTATCTTGTGGTAGAAAATAGAAAGAGCTTTCCTTATTTATACTGGCCCCTCTACCAGCCATGCAAGAAGAACAAAAACAAGGGAACAATAGTGTAGACAACATACATGTATGTGTGGGTTGTGTTGGAGAATGCAGGGGAAATAAAGGACGCAACTTGGATCCATTTTGACACTAAATGAAGTATTTAAAGAAAACCATTAGTCTTCATGATTCGATGACATTTGAATTGTTTAGATGAACATTGTGAAATTTTGTATTGTGAGAAGGTTCATATAGTAGCAGACTGGTATTGTGGATGTTTGTTTTATGCCGATGCAAAAAAATGTAAGGGATCTGTTGACTTGGATGACTATGTTTATTTGTAGAGTGAGACTAAAGCCTTTCCAAACATTCATTGATTCTAATCAGTGAATGTATTTCAATAGTGAAATTGTTGTTGCCCTTACAAAGTGAGGGGAAAGTATGAGATCTATTTTTGCACTTCAATTCATTTCATTGCACATAACAAAAAAGCAATAATGAAGATAGAAAGACAGTTCTCGCCATCGTTTCACCTTTTTTTAATGTGAAAGCAAACTGCAGATTAGCAGGACCTGTTGTAATCTCTCCAGACTACTCGATGAAATTCTTAGCGCATATGGTTATGTCAATTCATTTTGTTTTTGATAAACATAGGTTGTGAGCCTCCTTTTTCCATTTTTTTACACGTCATTTTTTTTCGAGAGGCTTCACTCAGCCAGCTGAAGACATTAGCTGATAAAGTAATCAAAGAAAAGATCAGTATAAAAGGAAAAGAGATGATGACCTCCATCAAAAGAACGAAGCCTTGTGAGAAAAGTAAAATAGTGCCAAACAATTAATGGATGCTCAGAGTTTGAAGGACTATGTAATTAAACAAAAGGATGTGGCCCTTGAGAAGGTTCATTCGGAGCATGAATTTGAAAGGAAGTATTAAACGACGTTATAATGGTCAAAAGGTTGAGGAATTTAGCCAAGAGTAAAAGAAACAAAGCATGCTTCCGATCACAAGGCGTGTTCCTTGTTCTGGTGCGTGTGTTGGAAAAGTTCCAAC
Organism: Taxus wallichiana var. yunnanensis; assembly: GCA_018340775.1. NCBI lineage: Eukaryota > Viridiplantae > Streptophyta > Pinopsida > Cupressales > Taxaceae > Taxus > Taxus wallichiana. The sequence goes on along the minus strand of CM031239.1, from coordinate 767,112,655 downwards.
TGCGGGAGAGGAGAATGGTCGCGAGGCTGTGCAAAAGGCCGTTGGGGCAAACATGTCATTTCCTGTAAAGGATGTGATTGCTAAAATCGATCTTCTGAGTAGCACTCTAGCGATTCAAACCCTAGTGTGGGTGCTGGCAAATAGAAAGCTCTCGTCGAGATTGAACGTCGTAGGCCTTGTGGAGAAGGTGGCCAACAATAACAACAACACAGAAAACACCGTTGCGATGGACATCAGTCTTATTAACGAAATCACGGACAAACTGTTGAAGCTGATTCAAGAGAAGGCCACTTATGCCACCGCCATTAGGGTTTGTGTCAAATATGTGCTTCCTTTCTATTGTGTGGTTACGAATCGCGGGGCAAAGATAGCCAATGCAGTTAGCGTGGTAATTGTTGTTTTGATCGAAGCAAGCACAAAGAGAAATGTGGTGATCACAGAAGCATCAATGGTTGTTTTGGAGGTGATTTCAGCTACTTGGAAAGGGCGAGGCTCAATAATAGCGCATTCTTGTGTAGTGCCTCTTATCGTCACAAACCTACGTTACTAGTCTCCCACGTTGCAGACAAATTGCTACCCATATCGATGACAGCCATTAATGCATAGATTTTCACTACATAAAAATATTAAATGATCTCCAAATTTGGATGTTATTTTTTTGCTTTGATTTTCGTGCTAAATAAAGGGAAATGTTGACCATCCAATAAAATGAAAGATAAATAACATTTTATAAATTTTAAAATATTATTTTTTTACAAAAATTATAGTGTATGAATTAAATATTCTACATGGCAAAAATTGATTGAAAACAAGAAAAAAATTAATAGATGTGGTAAAAACAATATCCTTGCCTTCGTAATAATAATAAGCGCTAACAATTGGGTTTTCCTAAAACAATGAAATAACATAAATGAAGAAACTTTAAAAATCAAATAAACAAAATAAAAGAATTTAAAAAAAAGAGAGGAAAAAAAAGTGCCACATGAAAATAACATGAATGTAGACAAAAACAAAATAAAGACAAAAGGAGGGATTAGGGTGATACATTTGTTTAGGGATTCCTTTTTGTTTTTTTAATCTTTGGGGGAGTTAAAGAGTTAACAAGCTGCCATGGATGGAAAGGAAGCATGGTTGACTCGCTAGGCTTGGTCGCTGCTGACCATAGACAATGGAAAAAAAGCTGGATCAAAAATCAAATAGATCACCCGTAGTAACATTCTCCTAACTTGCCCAAATATTTGAGCTCAAATATGGGGATATGGAAATTTCCATTCACCTAGAGATCAAATATCTTTTTTTTTTTTGAGTTTGTATTTGTGGTAAATGTATATGAAGTGTGTGGACACATGTGGTGGGCATTTTGGGCCCCAAGACATGGTAATAGGCCTCCGTAATGTAAAAATATCACTATTGGGCATTGTTTAGAGGCATATAAGAGATTTGGATACCTTGATTGTAGTCTTTCACACCATAAGTTTTGTTTTAAAAAACTTCTCCTACTATAGAGAGAAAACACAACCGACCCAAATCCTCTCCTCCTAGCTATTTGTAGGAAGATTAAGTCTAGACAAAGAATGTCCGATATGTTGATGTTTTATTGGTGGTCCAGGTTGCACTACTAGGCACATGGATGTGTAATTGGTAGTTGTTCTATGTGAGAGGTAGGAGAAAGAGCAAGTGTGGATTTCTTTTCCCTATCATGGTATAATTTTTTTAATGAAACTCATGCATTAATCCTCATTAAAAACTTTGAAAATATTATGTTTTACCCTAATTTTTGGGAGTTTCGATTTATAAAAAAAATTGGAAAATGTTGTGGTTCTACCTAGTCTTTTTGGGTGTTTTTGATTTAAAACATCTATGAAATTATCACACTTTTAACTCTGTTTTGATTATTGCTGATTTGAAAAGAAATTTTGGCGACATTACTTTTCCGCCCCTATTTTATGGATCTTGCTTGATTTGAAAAGGAACTTATGAACATGTTTTATTCAAATCCTATCCTTTTGAGTGTTTATGAATACCTAATGAATAAATCTTAGTGGTTGGGTACAACCATGAAGGCCTATGAATATGGCAAAGGAAAATATGGAAATGTTATGTTTAATTCTCTTCTTTTTGGGTGTTGTTGAGAGTGCTCAAATGGATTTTTTTGTTGTTATCTTTCTCTTAATTTTTACTTCATTAAAAACCATGAAGGCCTATGAATGTGTAAAGGAATTTTGAAAATGTTTTTATTCAAACATCTTTGGGTGTTCTTTGACATGAAAGGAAATTATGAAAATGTTTTATTTAAAACCTTATTTTTGGGTATTGTGGATATGAAATGAAAAGTATGAAAATGTTTTATTTAAACTTTGTTTTTGGGTGTTGCTTAGTATGAAAACAAAGCAGATTGATTGTTTAGCAATTAATTTATAAAATAGATTAATGAAATTATTGTTGAAATTTGTGCTTAGATAGAGAAAAGGATAATCATACTAGTTCTACATGAACTCGACCCATGATCTAACAAGTTTTGTAGGTAATTACAAGAAAAGAATGGAAGAAAAGAAAATTATGTTTATGAAGAACTATTTTAAATTAACGAGGTAGAAATGAATGTTATTTTAATACAATAAACCTTCTTCCTCTTCTTGGCTTGTTATTATGAATTTTTAAAAGAAAATAACAATTAAACGATTATGTTTGAAGGATGAACATTGTATAATGAATGAAATAAATTACCCTATTTAACCAGCTTCCTCTTTAGGGGAAATGAAAATTTGTATTGGTGGAATAAGCGTTTTACCTTATGGCCTTATTTAAATGGAGATAAAGTTTTTGGTTGCATTCTGTATCACCTTATGTGCATTTGTACCATTGAATACGTAGATGCATGATTAATATATAAACAAGAAATATGAATTATACACTTTAAATAAAGTGGGGTATTATAAGATATGCTATCAACTTTTCTATGGCATCTAAACAAAGCCAAGTGTTCATTAAGAAAAAATGGTTTCATGAACATTAGAAAAACAACCGTGTTCATTCATATCATAAATCTCATTTGAGGTAATAAATAATTGTTGTTTTTAAATGGTGGGATCAACCAATGTTGTGTATAAACATGGTTTCCGTAAATATGTATTATGTTTTAAGGTGATTACATAAAGTTTTTATGAGATTCATTTTAGATATACAATAAAATTGTATTAACATAAGGTCATATGATCAAATCAAGCCCTTAAGTTAGTGAGCATGCAAATTATATTCATCACAGGCATATACCTCAACAAGTAGACTAGATTGATATATGCATAAAAATTTAAGAATTCTATTGAATAGAAATATATCATATCTCTTAAGTCTTAATTGAGTTGAGGGCGAGTTATAGGATACAAGTGTCTTGACTTATATCCTAAAAGTACAACATAAAGAATTTGTGTAGACTTCACCTCACTTTGTCTAAAATTCACAGTAGTAAAGGATGGGTTTAAAGTCCATTTCATTGCCTTAAAATTTAAGGTTCCTAATTATTTGTAAATAACCACTTTTTCTGTTCCGATGTACCATTTAGTTAATTTCAAGTAACTCTTCATAGTTTTGTGTAGTAAAGGATGGGTTTAAAGTCCATTTTTATTGCCTTAAAATTTAAGGTTCGTAATTATTTGTAAATAACCACTTTTCTCGTCCCAAAGTACCATTTAGTTAATTTCAAGTAACACTTTATAGTTTTGTGAATATAATTAAACTAATTTAAATGATTTCACTTTCCTTTTATAGTTATAACATAGGAAAACTTGATCTAATGTGATGGAAAGAGGATTTTTGTAAGAGGGTAACATGTCAATTCTTTTCACCGACTTGTCAAAGTTGATATATGAGGTGATGTAGGGGTGTTTAGGTAGTAGTCCAAGTATTTACCTTGAGTTGGTTCTTAAGATCTTGTAACTTCTTTCTTTCAATATTGTTTAGACTTCCTTGTGTGAGCATTGTCATGAGACACAAGTAAGATCTTTCTCCTTAGTAAGAATCCACATGCACAAACCTCTCTCTATCTTCTTGATTCACTCTTTATAATGTCTAAACAACTTATGGCATTATCCTCCGGGGTTTAAAATATCAAGCACATGATTACTAGTATGTGACAAGGGTTATAAGGTCTTAAGACCTTCTTCAAGTTTATCACGGAATTAATACCCAATTTTAGAGTTTTGACTGAATAGATAACCTTTAAAAAACAATATATCTCTACCTACAAACCACCTTCACATTCACCAAAAAATTGTAGATAACGATTCATGGATAAATTTTATCTCACTAGAATGTGTGTGTAAGGTTTAGGGTTTAAGACTCTACATACCGTTCATGTCAATAACTCTTTCAACACAAAGAGGTTTCCACATTTATGATGATTGGGAGTTTATTCAAGATTCATTCACACCCCATTCTACTATCCAAGCCATATGAGGCTTAATTTAACTCCTCTGGTAAAATAAAACCTAAAATTGAAATTCATTATCTACATGAATGGGATTAGGTTTTAGTCTCCTTAAGGGTCCTTAGGAAAGTCTACAATTTTAGACTTTTGCTCCATATTGCTATTTTGAGCTCTTCTCCTTTGACATGGCTCAAACAACCTAAGAAAGATAAAATGAAGTGGATCATTCCCTTTGTCCTCAATTCAATGATAGAGACTTTGATGCTTCTCTAGTGGAATCCAACAATTTTTGAGAGACTTTGACACTTCTTTCTTGGACTCGATGCTTTTCTAAGAGACTCGACACTTCTCTAATGGAGTTCGTCATTTATTGGGAGACTCGACACTTTAATATTAACATATATATCTCAATAGGGAGTTTGAAATATCTCCTTTGACATTGGATCCATGTGATTCCATGTCTTTCAAGCATCCATAGGCCATTCATGGCATTAGTAAGGTCACTTAGGACCAATGAGAGTTTGGAAGTGAAAACAAGGCGCTTTTAGGACTGTCATAAAAATATCACAATTCCCAGAAAATTTTAAGCTCCCCAAAGTTTTTAAAGGTTATTGACACCACCAAGATGCTATCTACAAAGTTTTAGATCTTAACTCAGTCATCTCGGGTATTTGTAAGCAAGAAAAGTAAAAAAATTGTCATCTCCAACTACAGGCACAAATAAGGAAGCAAGGAAGATTGTCATGAAAATATCAACCTTACAATAACTTCTATATATCCTCTACTCTTATATATGATATTAAGACACGAAGGAAGTATTATAAAAAAATTGAGCCATCCAAGCTCACCTTGAGCATCAAAATCATGAAAAAATGAAGGATTGTTTGTATCTAGGTTTATGGACAATTTTAGGATTGTTATAAAAATATCATGCTTCCTGGTCATTCCCAAGCTTCACCAAGTTTATATAGGATATTAAGACCTCAAATATGACGTCAAAAAGTTTCAGGTCCTAAATTAGTCATCTTCAACAATTACAAGCAAGGGAAATGAAAAATCGTCATCTCCAAACTTACGAGTGTAAAACAGTAAGTGAGGAGGAGTATTGTTAAAGAAATATTGTCCCTATAATCACTTACATGGGTCCTCCTTTCTTAAAAATTATCTTTAGATACCAAGGAAATATTTTACCAATTTTGGGAGCCAACTAAGGTCATCTTGAGCATCAAAATCACGACAAAATTTAAGACTGGTTTACATCTCGGTTTGTGGGCTATTTTCAAACTATTTTGGATATCTCAAAATTTCTATCCTTTCTAGGGATTCTCCCAATTTCAAAGGATATTAATCCCACATTATGATATATTCCAAGTTTAATATTTTTACTCATTCATCTTCAACCTTAAATATTTGGTAGAAGTCAAAACTTCCACCAACCTCTTCATGGAAATTTTGAATTTCAGAAATCATTTGAGGTTAAAGATCAATGAGTGTGGATCTGAAACTTGGAATATATCATTATTGGATCATTAATATCCTATAGAAATTTTGAGGATCCCTAGAAAGGTTTGGAAGTTCAAGATATTCGTGACACCCTAAAATTTCCCAAAAATCGAGATGTCAACCAATCCTAAATTTTGTCATGATTTTGATTCTCAAGATGACCTCATATGGATAAAAAAATTGGTATAAGTATTCCTCATTGTCAAAATCACATGTGGAATAAAGGAGGACCCACGGAAGTGATTTGAAGGTCATGATTTTCATGACAAACCTCCTCACCGCCTTGTTTTCACCTATAGTTGGAGATGACAATTTTTGATTTTCCTTGCTTGAAAATGCCTAGATTTTTTTATATAGAATCATGGGGGTCCTAAGAGTCTACATAAACTTGGGGTATCCTTGGAAATTTTGGGAAGAGAGATATATTTATGAAAGTCCTGAAATTTTCTCATTTCTTCCTATTTTCTTCATCTAAACACTCATTAGTCCCATGTGGTCTTACTAATGACATGAACAACCTAGAATCATGTGGATCCACTAAAAAAGGATATATTTTACATTTAAGACACATTCATGATGTTTTACATTTTGGGAGTAGTTTTTATCATTTTAGGTGCACTTTTGAATCCTTCCAACTTATAAATATCAACCTTGACAAAAGAGAGTCCTCATGACTTTTGGAGGTACCCTTCTTTGATAGTCAAACCTTTCAAACATTAAATATAACTTAATACATGACCAACATGACCACCTATTGAATTAAGTTCTAGAATTTATCATAGAAGCACTAGATATCTATCACTACATAAAGGGCTGGTTATAATGCTTGAGAAACAAGACCCATACCTTGTCATGGAGGCAAAAGGGAATGATCCACTTGATTTAATTCCACTAGGTTATTTGAGTTGTGAGGAAGGAGAAGGGCTCAAAATGAAAACATTTATGACAACCGCTAGAACACCTTCGTGCTAGGTGTGATAAAACCAGTAGCCTTCATCAATTCCATTGGGCATGGAGTTTTGCAAACATATCACTAATCCATTCAGCTGATCCAAGCATATTTGGAAATCAAGAAAAGATCTTGTAAAAAAATTATCTTGACAATCCTCCCATAATACATACTTAGCATTTACACTTGACTCGAAATACAATCAACACTTTTAACCTCCATAAAACATGACTAAACCACCTCAAACAACATTTTGGCACTTTAATGTTTCTTTAGATAAGTTCCAGTAGCTTTAGAATTGAGTTAGTCATCTCTAGAGACTTCTTATAGAGCACCGAGTCCATTAGTCAATTGATGGAGTCTAGTTGCAAAGCACTAGAGTTTTGATAAAGAGCGTTGAAGTTTGGAAAAAGAGCATCGAAATTTGCCTACAGAGCACCAAAGTGCATTTGAGGAGTGTCAAAGTCCATTTGCAGAGTGTTAAAATGCATTAGAGGAGCACTAAAGTGCATTTTGGCTCTTAATCGAAATGAGTATCATGCTTTGAATATGATCTTTAAAATCTATATCTAAATGGGAGGCCTTTGACATTAGATTTCTAATATCAATCAGACTAATTGGTTCACATTTTCTTGGATATCGAACTAATATGACTATGCATAAGCTAAAAATAAGCTCACAAAAACTATGTAAAAATAAGAAATCATACATGTTTCAAGTGAAACATGCAAAGTGTGCAAAGCACTTATTATGCCAAAATCAGATCTACACTACTCCTAAACTAACCAAGCTCAAATAAAGATAAGAAAAATCATATATTGGTTGGGAAAAGTAACTTCCCTTCTTGATGAATCTAGGCCATGAAATCAACTTTGCAAAGACCATATATATTAATAAAAGTTAGAAAATTGGTTTGTAGATCCTTTCCCTTCACATTATCAACTGAAAAAAGTAAAAATACCTCTTTTAATATTACCTTGGGTTTGAGAGGTGTTGGAGATTATTTTTGATGATTTTAGAATCTTCCTCATACTCTAAAATGAAGCAATTTTGGACATATATTAATTTCTTTTTGATATTCTGCAAAGAATCTATGTCATGCTTTTTATTGTCAATGTTATACATTCTCTTTGTATATGTGGATTTGATTGTATTAATTTCTTCAATTATTGTACCTCTATGTTTTAATTTTTTTGGAGGATGGTGAAAATTATGAGCCTATTAAAGGAAGTGATTTTGTAGTCACCTAAGTTACATTTCGAGACAATTCATCCAAATACTACATCAATAACCAAGGGAGTAATTTTACAGAAGTTACAAAGAATTGAGAGTGAAAGGAGTAGACTTGGACAACAATCATTTTCTCATTCTATAGGTTTAGTTTTATTTTGGTAAATTTATTGTGACATAACCCAACAAGACTAAGATTTAGTCCTAAAACCCTACATACTATATAAATCTTTATTGGCTTTTGTTTCAGATCATTTTTGTTTCTTACCAATTTATAAGTGAAATGAAATTGATTAGTGTATTGATATTATGATTGAGTAGTGATATTTATATTTGGATATTGCAGGATGAAGATGAAGGTAATGGAGAGGGAGGTGAAGATATAAGTACATTTGGAAAAGAGTTGAAGAAGCTATTGGAAAGACAATTTGGGTTAGAAGGTGATAATGGGGACAAAGATGTATGATTTTCCACTCTTCCTATAAGTCTATTTTGATCATTCTTCCCAATATTTAAGCCTTAACATTGTGCATTTTACTATTTTTCTAACTTTCTCAAACATTGGTGATGTAGAGGTGTAGAGGTGTTTTGTCAAATGACAAAATTTGGTTAGAAACACATAAACCTTAAGTTGATTGTACTTTGTCTCCAAAACAAGGTACCAAGGGTTTGAACCCTTCTTAGTGCTTCACAAAATTCAATATGAAAATATTAGGACTCAATGAGTTAGATAAAGCTTTAAAATATAATATTTCAAATGACAAGGAGTATCTAAACCATACTCAAGCTAGTAAATACTTTTTTTGCTAGATTCTTGCCTTAATGATATTTTGAGGGTTTAAGACCTTACTCTTCCTTTACAAGGTTTCAATGCAAATTTTAAGGCTTAAATGAGATGGAAAACTTTGAAACAAAATCCTAATAACATCTATAACCTTTCAATGCTCCTCAAGTGACAATAAACTAAGTTGTAAATCCCAAAACTCTGTTAACTAGACTGTAAATAAGGGTTAGGGTTTTAGTGCCTTTTCCATTATTCTTAGCTTCTATAATCACTCTTCAAGAAGGGTTTGAAGTGTTAAAACATCACATTTATTCCTCTAATTTTTTTCATTATGAATCCACTTACAAGTGATATGTTTTAGGTGCTTTTGCAAAAATATTTCAAAATTGGGTGTTTGTTGTCATGACATGTCTCTTTATGGATTGTGTTTGATATTTTTAATGGTATAAGAGTTTCTTGCTTGATAAATTAGAGGAGGGATAAATTTTCAAAAAATGATAAATGTTACTTCTCTTTGATAATATGATGTGCATGTTTAGAAGTACTTCTTGGACTTCTTTGTCCTAGTGCAAATTCAAAACAACAACATGATGGTGTTGTGGTATTACACTCTCTAAAGAATAGGACCATTGCTCAATCTCTAGTAGATGTTGCCCTTCCACCTCCAACTCCTCAGGTTTTCTTAAATAGGGTCATTTCCTAGTAGCCATGTTCAAGCACTTGTAGCTGATTTTTGAACTTCTAGATTGTAAATAGAAAAACATTGTAGCTATACTAAACAAATTTTTAGATGTTTAAAATTGTTAAAGATTCCTTTGATGTTTAAAATGGTTTTGGGTAGTATTTTTAAAATGCACCCATGAACTGTTATGTTCCATGTGGGTAGTATTTTTTATATATCATTAAGTTAAAATAATGTTCTCTTTTTTTTATATCATGAAGATGACATATACAAGCAACTACACAAGGCTTCACATTTGTTGGCCATGATGTTTGAGTTTAGTAGAATATGTTAGCTGTCAATTACATTTAGGCGCCCTTTTAATTTATTTTCTCTTTTTGATATTAATAAAAATCTTACGAGACTCACTTATGGTAACAAGATTAAGCCCAAATTATTTTATAATACTAATCACAAGCCCACTTTGGTTCCATTGACGATAGATTAAAATAATGAGGCTATGAAGCTATATTGTCTATGGAACTATAATCAAACACAAAAATAAATTATAATCAAACACTAAAATTTAGGCATAAAACACCAACTTCGATTTAACACAATTAGTGTTAGCTATGTGATAGTTAATGTGTAACACTAAAATATAATACGGCATATAACACCAAATATATATATATATATATATATATATATATATATATATATATATATATATATATATAGTGTTATAATTTTGGTGTTATATGCAATAACCAATTTCCAATTTTAGTGTTGTTAGATTTTAGTGATACACAACAACTAATGCATACCTAACACTAGTGTTGTTAAATCACAAAGTGGTGTTTTATGCCCGAATCTTAGTGTTATATTAGCTAAAATTCTTGTAGTGATTATGTATTTGGCCTTCATTCCCTTTTTTTTGCACCCTTGAATTTAGGTTTCCCCACAAATATGATGGGGTTGACCATGGTCGATCACGTATAGCTATCTTATTTTTACCACTAATGAGATCAACCATGGTTAATCCCATTAGGCATATTTTAAATATCCTCATATAAATACCCATCTTGTCTTGTCACTTTATTATCAAATAATCACATAACATAGGCACATTGGAAATCTACACACATTCACATTTACTTATTATTTTTTATGTTTTAGAGCTTTATATTTTGCATTTGGGTCAAGATGGTGAGCTATGACTATAGTTCTTCTTCTCGTGGTTCTCCTTCTCCACATATAGTGATTCTTTCTCGACGTTGTTGTCTTTAGGGAGGATCAATACATCAATACTCACACCATAGGTAAGTATTTATAAAATTTCTTTTCCCTTTACTTATGTTTACCATATGGATGGTTGATCATTCATTTCTTTAGATTAGAGTAGATGTGTGTTTTCTTTATTCTATTGCTTTGTCTTATTTATGTTTATTCCTTTAGCTTTATCCACCTATCTATCTTTGAATCCTATCATGATACCTCTCTTTACTTTAGATATAGGCCTTGGAAACCTATAACTATCTTAGGGTTAGGGTTATTATCCTCTAGATTTGTGACCCTTGCACTCCTTAAACACCTTTGGTAGCTACATCTTGTATGTAGGCCTAGATTCGATCCCTAATTTCAAAGAATATGAATAGATCCATCTTATACCTTCATATAAATAGAAGGATGTATCCACTAACTACATCATAGTAATGTATTGGAGATCCATTCCATCTTAGTTATATTTCATTCCTTCTTAATGGAGTCTTATATTTGGAATAATTTCTTCAAGTCTTACTAGTTGACCCAAAAGGGCTACAAGAGTTGTCAAGTTCTTCCATTCATAAGTTATTTCAAAATAATGAATGCAACAATGTGATTAAACATTATAATTAAAAGGACACCATTCATCCAACGGGGTCTAGATTTTATGGGAGTAATAAATCTCAACTCCTCATTTCTTGAAATATCGAGAGGGAGAAAAGAAAGGGCTAAGACAATAATCAACTTAAGGACTTTTTTTGGAAAAAAAAAAAATATATATATATATAGGATAATTCAACGAATGTTTGTCAAGGTGGTTCAAAACACCTTGTTAGAATATTTGTTTATCTTAATGTTTTCATTATGGACGTATAAAGAGGTGATTCAAGTAAACTATGAATGTTTCCTAGTGGTAGAAAAAATCTTCGAGTGAATAAAAGTATCTATATTGGAGCTCTAAATCCTCGGTTTGTGGTGGAGCAACACTCATGTAAACAAGTAATATATTTATTTAAAAAGGGTAGACACAATTTACTTTAAACGAATATTGTATACTTATAATCTAAGCCAAGTAATTTCCTAGTCTCGACTAAAACTCCAAAAGCCACATTAGAGTTCTTGACACACACATACACAGAGTTCATAGCAAAGGAATGATTTAAACTTATTTTATTTCCTTTTCTTTATTGTTTCATTTGGTTTATTCATCGATAAATTATAAAACAAAATATTATAGATTCAGAAACACTTAGGATTGATTCCACAATGACTCAGACATTTTTTTCGCTAATGAACCCGTGTTTTGAACTTTGGGCCACTAATTTTGAGTTCAAAAAAAAGAAGTCATCTTGAGAACTTGAAATATGATTACTACACAAATACAACTTTTCCTAAGTAAAATGATAACATTGTTTCATTTTAATATTAAGTCTCTACCCTTTAAAATCCCTATTTTCCCTTTCAAATTCAATTTAATATAAGGATTGGTGTCATTTTATTGAAAAACAAAACTTAAAATTTATTTAATTTAATTTATTTATTGGTTTTTTTCTATTTTAATCGTGATTTAATTATCTTATGAATTTTTCCTTTATCATAATATATTGCCCTAGAGAATCTATCTCAATGTCATTATGTCTTTCCCGGGATTCTTAACCCCAATATTATGTTATGTTTCTCTCAAGGCCCATTCTAATTTACAAACAAATTATTTACTCATTTAGGACATTAATAGGCATCGTGTGTCACCATCTCGTGAACCTAGGCCTAAACGAGATACATTGACCACTTTATATACTACTTCTCAAATTCCCAAGATTCTAATTGGTGGCCACATGTATCATTTCATTTATTGGAACATCATATTATATTAAAAATAAGTAAAGTTACAATAATAAGTGCCAAAAAAACTCTCGGTCCAAAAAGAAGCCACGAGGGCCCTAATACATTGGCCATATAAGCAACAAAAATGCCATGAGGGTAGAAAAAGAGACCCCAAGAGCAGAGTCCAAAAACATGAAAAAGAAAGCAAAGCTAAGCACATGCAACAACAACAATAGGTGGAGGGGGAGGATCATCCTTGAGAGGGATGAACACTCGCTATTTGGTTCTTTAGATGGAGGATCAATAGGCCATATGTCCCTGGTCATGCATGTGTATATTCAGGGGCACTATTATCCCCCACCATGGTGAAAGAGAGCCAACAAAAGTATTCCCTCCCAAGCAGGTGAAGTCTAGTTTGAGGAGTTAGCCACAACCTTCCTTCAAGGTGGCAGACTCTAGCCCAACCGAGAAGAGGATGGAGTAGAAGGAAGACGTCGAGGAGGAAAATTGTGTTAGATGCAAGAGCGGATTCTCGCGATGTGACGTTAGGGGTAGCTAGTTTGGCATATGTAGCGCCCAACTTTGACAAGCCAAAAATGAAACATCATAAGGAACAAAAGTTTGGGATTTTTTTAAGTGGTTAAAAGAAGTTTGTGTTGTGAATTGGGATTAAATTTAACATTACTATATTTTAATCCAAGGTTAGACTCAAGTGCCTGTAAAATTTTTGACAATGAGAGAGAAATATTCCTTTTGTTCAATTTTCCAAAATATATTATGATGAATTTACTTCATTAATATTCGAGAACTCACTCTCTCCCTTGAGTTAATTCAATTTATATATTTTAAATAAGTTTAATTGGTCAAAACAACTTTCCTCCATATCAATTAAATTTACTAAAACCATTTAACTTCGTAAATTAATCGTAGTCTTGTAAAAAACATTAACCAGTGGCCCCAAAGTTTTATTAAATTCATTATAACAAATTAACAAGTAGACTATAGTTTTAAAATATTTATTAAGAAGTGTAGAAAATAGAGCATCCATTTCCTACCCTTAAATCAAATCTATTTCTTCCTTATATCTTAGGACAACATAAGAAACCCTATATTTCTCTATGACCACAAGAAACAAAGAAAAGAGGCCAAAGATAGTTGTCAATTACTAGTTTTATCGCTTAGGAATCATATGAATGCAAGTATGCTTTTAGGACCTAGAAATGTACCCAAGTGTGTGATTTTGTGTCTACATTTGCCCCCACTTTATGTTGTTGAGTGAATACTTGATAACATAAAGTAGATAAGAGATGTGTACTTGATAACCATGTAGAATGTGATGACGATAACGTGCGTTGAAGAGATAAGTGAAAGCATGAAGTGATAAAAAATGAAGCATGGAAGCTAAGAAAGAGGAAGTGACCCTAGGGGTGAAGCGTATTGTGTTGTACCATGTTGTACTTGTTGTTGTGTTTGATGTAGGGTTTCTTCTTGTTATGTATTAAGGATGAACCGTAAAAGAAGAGCGAAAGAGTAATCAAATTCATGTATTATGAAAACTCTATAAAAGTATGTAAATGTGTGTAAAAGTAGTAAAAGGAAAGTGTGCACCTAATGATCATGAGTGTAAAAGGATAGAAAGATGTCCTGAAAATGTTGTGTAGAGAGATTTTTTGGGTGATCTCATGTCAAGAGAGTTTTTGGGTGATCTCATGCCAAGAGAGTTTTTGGGTGATCTCACGCCAAGAATGAGTTTTTGGGCGATTTCATGCCAAGTGAGTTTTTGGGTGATCTCACGCCAAGAATGAGTTTTTTTGGGCAATCTCACACCACGGAAGAAAAGTGTTTGGGAGAGAGGTCTAGTGTTACTCTCCTTTCATGACCATTTTCTAAATATATACACCACTACAGATGGTGTGATTTGTGTTTAGTTCTGAGTCAGACCGTATTAGTTTTATATTTGTTTCGTATAGAAATGGAGAAAGAATGAATTCGACTTACTAGAGGATTGTGCATGTACTGTGAAAACTAATATGTGAACTGTTGGAAGCTATGTTGATCTGAGAAAGTAATTTTATCTGCCCCCAAGACATAGGCACCCAAGAGTGGTCTAGAGCTCCCAGGCGTTAGTGTATATAATCGGGCATTGGAGTCTGTGTTGAACTAAGGACCCAAGTCAGATTCTAGGCCATTTTTGAAACTATAGCTTGTGTTGAACTGTACTATGTTGTAGCTTTGAAATGTTGTATGGGGTGACTAATTCACCCAATGTATGCCCCCTTTGTTTGGGGTGCATGTGATGTCGCTAGGAGAATGCGGCCCAAAGAGAGGACCTGATGTTGATTTGAAACTATATCCCTACATGGGGGATGTTCATGGTAGAAACTAATATACATGAAAACAAAGTGGCTAGATATATGTGCTAGTATAAAAAGAATCAAGCATATCATACAAAAGTAGTGAAATAAACAAATGTGCATACAAGAGAGACCACGAAAATTAGGTTTCATACATGGGACATCACTCACAATGTCACAAGACAATCAAGGAAGAAACAGCCAAAAGCATACAAGCAATGATCAAACAAGACATAGGGCATAGCCCTGCAAACAATAGCATACAAGTAGAAAAAATAGTGGCAAGCAAGATGTAACAGACAACCATGGTGGAAAATAGTTCCTGCAAGGAAAATATTGCACATGAAGCACCCGTTAGCATGTTATAAAGATAAAGAGTATGTCAAAGCGTGTATATATCAATGGAAAATAGTGTGCTAGTAAGAATAAGAAGTAGTAAATAATGGAACAATAACACATGTGATGTGTAAGAGTATAAATGTAGATGCCCCCAGGAGCCTTGGTGGGACTGGTAAGAGGTACAATGCCAAGCATCATTACTACGTGTAAAGATTTGTAGGAAGTATGCATTCACAACTAGAAGAACAAGTGAATGTGTATGTGTATATAGAAAGATAATGACATATTATATATCCGTAAGAAAAGTAACATTATAAACAAGAAATAATAAGTGCAACCAAGATATGTAATATGCAGTGAATGAGTGTGATGGAATGGTATGTAATGTGAATGTGATAGGAGTAGCATGCCCCCAATAGATATTTATGAGTATGAGATGAGATTCATTTATAAAATACCCCTCAAAAATCAAGAATGAACCATAGAACAAGAGTGTGTCATCGGGAAATGGTTTGAAAATGTGTGCTAGAAATATGTAACATGAAGCACAAAGCGTAGATTGTAGAATATGATAGTATGATGTGTGAGAGTGGAGTGCTAGAAAGATGTATCGTGAAGTGCAGTGTGAAATTTCTAGTGTGTGAGGTTCATGAATGTATTATAACCTCAACAGTTAAGTGTGAACCTTAGCACAAGAGTGCATCATAGGGTGATGATGATACAATTTGTGTATCAAGTTGTGTAAGATTAATGCTTAGAAATAGGAATTATGAAGCACAAAGTGTAATAGTAGAAATGAGAGACACATGATGATGTTATGAGGGGGAGAAGTAAACATGATGCCCCCCAAGTGTATTATGTAGAGAAGAGTCGGGTAACATCGTCTAAGCGATCATCATTTTCATGGAGAAGCATCAAAGACATGATAAGCAATAGTATGGGGTTGATCATATAAAGAGCCATTGCGGTGTAAATTGTACATGCCCATTGTGTATTCTTCATCAGTGAAAGGTGGTAGTGGAAAACCATGTGCATACCAGCGAGTAAGATTTTGTGTATAGCCGAGAAATGAATCATTGCAAATAGAAACATGACCGAAAGGCATGGGAAATGTGATATCAATATGATTAGGATCCAAAGTGCCACCAATGTAGTCAAGCCAAGACTTCCCAAGTGTAAGTGGAAAAGTGTGAGAAGTGCATGCAAAAGACCTATTTATGGAAAAAACGGAAGCCATAAGCAATAGTGATGTAATCATATTTGTGATAGAGGTGAGGATAATGAATAGGAGGAAGGAGATAATTAAGTGTAAATCACAACCGAGATAAACCATCATGTGTGCAAATAGTATCAGAATAGGTAGGATCAAATGGAATGTTATGTCAATAAGAGTTATTTACGAAAATATTGCATGTGAAAGGAGCTAATGTCAAGGCAGAGTGAGATGAGGACTGGTGATATGACATTTAATATATGGACAAACCCCTGAAAAGGTATCATAGCATTAGTGGAAGGAGGGGGTTTTTGAATTGATATTCACAGGGCCAATAGCAACAAAAGTATCATTGAAATAAGACTCATCTATCTCTAAAGGAGTAAAGTTAAGATTATGCAATGTGTCATCATTAATTTCCATGGAATCAACCTCATCATCAGAATCATCATTGCTGACATTGTCATGTTGAATAGCAGTATCAAGGATATTAGTAGGAATGGAGCCGATGTAGGAGTGAGAGAGAGGATTATCGATAGGCAAAATAGTGGTAACTATGGGAGTAGACAAGGTGGGTGAAATGATATCAGTAGTATGAGTGGGAATGGATGGTACACTTGCAGAGGTGGAAGAATATTGTGGAGCACTAGATTGTCCAACATCATAAGTACCAATATTGCTATATGGAATGGGTTGTGATGGAGGAATGGGCATAACAATAATAGGGTCTATGCGAAAAAAACTTGAATGGATTTGGGTCAACAGCAATGGTATGTTCATAGCCATCATGTAATAATTTAACACATCAATGAACTGTAGAAGGGACAACATGCATTGTGTGAATCCATGGTCTACCCAACAAGAGATTAAACTAAAATGATGCATCAATAACGAAGAACATTGAGGAATGATCTTAGGCCCAACTTGTATAGGTAAATTAATAGTACCAAGACATGTGTGAGTGGTGGAATCATAGCCATGAATGAGAGTAGAATTTTTAGTAATTAGATTATCAAGTAATACCAATTTTCCCGAGAAGGGAGTGAGCACATATATTTATAGTAGATCCATTGTCAATGAGTACACACTTGATACAAATGGTACCAATGGTAGCGGTGATAAGAAGAGGTGCAAATGGATTGTCAACAACAAATGGTGGAATATCCTCATCACTAAATGATATAACATGTGGTATATTTTTGAGAGATTGAATAAGATGTGTGAAGGCCACAGGTGAATTATTGCTTTCAATATGAATAGAGCGAAGAGCGACCTCTAATGTTTGATAACAATCGGGTGCACTGCGTAATAAATCATAAAGAGAGATTTTTCTAGTGTATTCTTAAGCTTCTCTATGATGTCATAACCTTTAGAAGTGGTGGTAGGAATTTTAGAAGTGATAGGTGGTGGAATAGAAATGGGTTGAGCCATAGGAGGACGAGTGCAGAAATTGGTGACTACATTGATAGTTGATCATTCATAGGAGTAATGAAGCCAAGAGGATGCTGCGAACTTTTAACTTGCATAAAATCGTGAGTAGCAATAATAACTGTTCCAAAAAAATAGTTAGGGTGAAATAAGGATAAATATATTGATCCATGAATTCAGAAGGAGGAAGATTGCAATGCATTCTTAGAAGGTAGGGTTTGAGCGAGTCGAGTTCACCAAATAATTTAATAGAAATAGAAATTAAGCTAAATTCTAACTACATAGTCATGTATGATAAATAAATGCTAAAGTACATATTTGACACAAGAAATAAGATAGATAAATATGAAACCCTAAGTGCGAGAGAGAGTAAAGGACTTAGCTAATTTTACACTATTCCTAGAACTGATTTGGACTGGAAAACTGATGAACAGGAAGGGCAAACTGTCACAACTATGCACAATAAATCCTGGAACCATTCAATAATCCTAAACTAGGGTTTTGGATTAGGTCATGGGCACTAGGACGCCGAGTCTACTGGGCGCCATGTGACTGCAGGAGCTTGGAACCATATTTTTCTCATGTCACACAAGTGTCGTTGGTATTCGTTGTTGGTCGCATGTATATCACAATATGATTATTCTTGTAATCTATAAAGAGATGTTGACCTATAAAACCCTCAAACTACATCAAATCCCAAAAAGAAAAGATGTGATATGAGGAGTCAAACTGACCCCAGATCACCGAACCGAGTGAACTTACAACCCAATGTTTCATAACATCACAAACTCCATGTAGTTCTTATGCATGTGTAAAACAATCGTGTGCCCTGGGATGCCCTTATACAAGTGCACTTGATAGCGGGTGATAGCTAGATGTACCAATGTAAATATATGTATGGATGAAAAAATGAACTTCCCCTTCCTATGAAGTGTATGCAGAAAATGTAATCCCTTGTCCCTTGAATGAAAGCTAGATGGATGCCTTTGATGCTCTTAGATGCCTTTGGATGCAACCTTAGGTGATGATAATAGATGCTTAGAGCTTGGTCCTTTATTTTGGTCACATAGCTTTGTATTTATATGATTCCCTTGGTTGAATTTCATAATTGAAAACTGGAAGGTCGGCCCATAAGAAAATAAGATTCCCAAAAGATAAAAGAGACCCAAAAGAAGTGAGTAAGATAGAAAAAGGTCAGGGGCACCCAGAGGGGATGAGGGCACTTGGGTGCTAGCATCTAAAACCTCAAAAGATAAACAAGTAAAGCATCGACTAGGTAGTAGGGTGTAAAAGACCATAAAGAAGACAAGAAACAAAGCAAAGAGGCCAAAGATAGTTGTCAATTACTAGTTTTTTTGCTTATGAATCATATGAATGCAAGTATGGTTTTAGGACCTAGAAATGTACCCAAGTGCGTGATTTTGTGTCTACACACACACATGTAACTAGTTATAAATTCATCTTTGTATTATTATTTTAGAATGTAGAAGAGAAAATATAGGTCACGACTGCACCCAGCTAAACTGGGGCGGCTAAAATCTTAAGCTTTAGAAAATACACACACACACACACACACACACACACACACACACACACACACACACACAATAGTATGCAGCTATGTTTTAGGGGGCAACTAAGTTAATATGGCCTCCATGGTTGTTTAACTATCAAAAGTTTAACACATTTCACAACAAGATAAAACTCTCCATTGTATTTATTTAAAACTTAACATAACAACAAAATTATAATATTATAGTTAGTTAGTTAGTTAGTTAGTTAGTTAGTTATTTAGTTAGTTTCTATTTTATTTAAGCTTCATAAATGGATTAGTATATAAATCCATCATTTCTATAACCAATAGATTCGTTGTTAAGGAGAAAATTTAAGTTTGTAGGAAACGTAATCATATAAAAACAACACATGATACATTTCATATTCACAATTTTAAAGGTGTATATTCATTTATATTTAAATATACATATAAACTTGAGAAAAGGTATTTTAACAATGGTATAAGGGAATTAAATTGTGTTAATATTGAAATAGAACTATGAGAGAAAGAGAGTATCCTATATAAATTTGCAGGTTTTTCTACATGTCAAAATAGACATGGAATTAATTCACAAAACATGAGAGTGTGTGTGTGTGCGTGTGTGTGTGTGTGTGTGTGTGTGTGTGTGTGTGTGTGTGTGTGTGTGTGTGTGTGTGTGAGAGAGAGAGAGAGAGAGAGAGAGAACACTTTAATTTAATCAATCAATCATACGAGTTAAATTTAAAAGAAGGAATTTCAATGATAAGTTCCATATAAAAGTCTATGAATTTTGACAAACTTCTCCATTTTTTTCAAAAGAGGATTCTCAAAGCAAATGTACTTCATTTGCAATAACACATATATAATTTTGGTTTCAACCATTCAAGGGGATGATAAATTCAACTATTCACTTAACTTATAAATTTAACACATTACAGCTTGAACACCTCTATTTCAGCATTATCTCTTTTCTTTTAATCCATTATATCACCTCCATTGTAATGATTAATGAAAGGAAACAAAACAACAACTAACTTCTTTCATTTCACACTACAAATGAACCTTAAGATTTCTATTTTCTTCCAAATAATGAATCCTTCTTTGGAGTAACATATACAACCTCTAAATAAAAATACAAGTGTACAAGCCTCCCAAAAGAGGGAACAACATGCCAAAATTTTAAACAATCTTCCATAAACCAAACAACCCAAAAACTCTTCTCTTACAAGCTCCAAGTTCTTCAAATCAGAAAAGGATTGGTTTCCTCCCAACCTATAGGCATCATAATATGCCCAATCTCAAGGTGATGAGCATACTAGCCTCCCTCCAAGCCCATGGGAGAGAGGATATTCTTCTCAAGTTGGCACAAGGGTTTTCACAACTCACAAACAATGCAAAACACAAGCTAACAAAACCAATATCATGGCAATCAAAGTAAGGAGTACCATTCTCCTCTTTGTGTCATAGGGAGAGGGTAACAATATGTAAAAGAAAATAGGTGCTTCAAATTTGAATGTAAAATATAATAAGTAACATGCCTCAAAAACCACTTATGCCTCCATGAAGCTTATATCTCCCAAGCTCCTCCTTGTCAATGTTTTTCAAGCCCATCCCCTACTTGGCTTCCTTAATCAAGGATGGGAGAATCTCCTTCCACCATAGTAAGGAGGCTCCCACTCCACCATAGGAGGGAGGAAGTACCCATGTATGGAGGCTCCTCAATATCCCTCATAATGTCCCAAAATCCCCAACCCAATAGGTGAGGATGGATAAAAAAATAAACAACTAAGCAACTCAAAATTACCACAAATCAATCAAAATTCAAAGGGCTTTCCATGATAGGTACCCGCATTGCAATCTAAGCCAAAATTCGCCAAGCTCTAATCCAATTCAAAATGAAATTCCAAGATCCAATCCAAACAAAAACCAAAATTCTCCAAATTAAAATTTAGAACAAGCCAAAAAATAATGAAACCCCAATTTCTCCAAATTTGGAGGATTGATAAGAAAATTCCACCAACAAGCAAGCCAACTAGAAGATGCCTAAATAGCATCTATTCACCATCCCACTATATGCCATGTCAATCCTCTCACCCCAACCCCAAGGAAAAAATAAACGGAGCAAAGAAGGGAATTTCCCAAACCTAAGGTAATCATTCACCACTTGAGGTGAATCTAACTCACCTCAAGTGGACTTGGAAAACACAAAAATCATAAAGAAAAAGAGGTGAATAAATGCACATGGGAAAGTGGTAAGGACCTTTTTCATTAAAAATAATCTACCCTATCCATAGGTATGGCTTTGGGGACTCTTTTCAAGGAAAAAATAGCCCTTTACAAGCTTTGCACACTTCAAAAATTTTCAATCTTCCCAAATCCGAATTTGGGTGAATGGATGTCTTGGGAAGAGTTTAGCCTCCACCTAAGCATGATTAAACAAACCAAAATGCAAATTAAACAAGTTTGACCAAAATTGCACTCAATTAGAATTTAGGAAAAGTAAGGTCCAAGGATTAAATAAATTAATCAATGTTTCCACCAACATAATAAATCAAATACCACACAATAAAGAAATACAATTAACTTAAGGTGAATAATCAACCACACAAATAATAACTCAAAGGATCAAAGCGCCACAAAGGCTCCAAATTAAATCCACCAAACATATGACAACAAATTAAAAGGGATGGGTAAAATTTTGCCAATGACCAATTATGCCAACCATACAAAGAAATCTCTTGAAACCCGAGTTCGCTAGCCTTGAAATCTACACACTCAATGCACACGCATCATATTTGCCAAAATATAACATAACGGACGAACACAACATCCAAAAATATAAATCAAAAAATCATGACATAATGCAATCAACATCAATCCAATATGAGTGGTGTGTATGTCCCCAAAACAAGTTACACACATAAATAATCATTATATATGCCACCATAAACATCATAGAAATTGAAATCTTATACAACCAAATCATCATGATATAATACCGATCTCATAATCGCCATATGACTCATAGTGCCAAACAAATAATCACACATCATGTCAACAAGTTAGTGATTAACAAAATATGATGCTTATAATGTCACAACTAATCATACATCTTATCAACAAGTTAGTGATAAAAAAAATATGATGTTTATAATGTCACAACTAATCATACATCATATATCCACCATAGTCTAAACATCATGTACCTGAATAAAATTAAAATAGTATGATAGTCTCAATACCAACATGATAGATCAAAAATATAAGACAATTGAATCCAAAATACAATGTCAAAAAGAGGTGGGCACTACATCCCCCTCTCATAGAATTAGACTTCCTCTTGGAAGTCACTGAAACAAATAAGGGTATTATGCCCTCAATGGCCTTGCATCCTCCCAAGTGGATATTGTCTTGTCATACATGTCCCACTAGAATCTAACTTGGTTTAGGTATCGCCTCGAAGGGCCAACCTCTTGCACTCTAGTATTCACATGGGCTCTAACATCCACTATCCATTGGCCTCCACCTATAAAGCTAACCAATCCAAAACATGAGATCTATTAGGTATATATCTCCATAACAAAGAAACATGAAAAACATCATGGACACAAGATAAGTGTGGCGACAAAGCTAGATGTAAAGCGGGAACCTAGGCCAATGACCTCTAAGATCTCAAAGGGTCCAACAAAACGAGGGGCGAGCTTAGATCCTTTTCTAAAATGGATAGGGATCTTGTGCGGATGCACTCTTAGAAAAACCTTGTCACCAACATAATAGTGGTGCTCCATCGTCTTCATATCTGCGTACACCTTCTACCGCACATGAGCCTACTCTAGACGTTGTCTAATCAAAACAACCTTATTGACACAATCATTCGGATTGTCCAAATTTTGTCAATTTTGAATCCATCATGTCAAAATTAGCCCCGAGATGAATTTTGAGTTTAAATTCCTCATCGGGAAAATCCAACATGTTAAAAGGAGATGCGAGATATTATTAAGGTTCGTAATAATAATAATAATAATAATAATAGTTTTTATAGTCCATGATGTCGGATCTACCCCCAACTAGATTTGATCCAGTGACCTCTATTTCAAGAGCACAAGTTCTTCAAAGCATTAGGCCAAGTTCTCCATAGAAGTCATGCTCCAAGGTGATAATTAATCCAATAAATTAGTCATGTGAGGAACTTGTGGAACATTTCAACTATTCCATTAGTTCAACGAAGATCCGTTTCATCCCACCGTCCAAAAATGCCATTAAAATTAATAAAAGGTAATAATGCTTTGTTTTCCCCAGTTCTCTTGTTCCTCTGCTCTTTTGATCAACTAATAAAACATTTCTAGATTTCCTCGAGTTCCCTGAATTCGCGATTTAATTGCAAATTGGTAAATTCGCCTTGGGAATGGTTCCCACGTTCCATTGATGTTCCGATTTTCTGACTCATCCGATGGAACGTGTAAATCCAAATTTTAAAATATGCCTACGATTTTCAATGAATTTTGTCTCCTGTATTCGACCTGTTATCTGCAAAATTGCCATTCAAGTTAAACATGGTTTCATTTCATTCTATGAAGAATTATTTCCTTACATTCTTCAATGGAGTAACATGGGCTGCCTGATTGTAGTTGAAGAATAAGAAAGTGTGAATCAAAGGACAAATAATGGAAAATTATTGAAGATATTTGAAATACAGTAATTTATATAATAATGAGACCGATTAATCAAGATAATGGAGGAGCATTAATTAGGAGTTATGGCATGCCTGCCATTAGTATCTTGTCCTGAAACAAAGTGTGCATCGTCACCTATGGTGTAAGCATGCACGTGATCTGTTTGATCAAATGTCTTAATGGAAAATACGACTGTAAATATGATACAAAATGTTCAGAGGTCCTTAAGCACTCAAATCACTTCTTTCAAGCAACCAAATGACGAGAATGAACTTATGCAGAGCTTAGATGAGGAGAAAGATAGGATCGACACTCTCAATGAATGTTTGGAAAATGGAGTTTAATAATGGGCATATCATTCCAAAGTACAATTTCATCCCTTGAGCTTCTATGAGATACAAGGGTTATGGAAATATATCACACCTTTCGAATACTTTGGAGATAGAAAGAAGAATTATTACAGAGAATTCACAAGCAGAAGTACTAAGTGACAAACTAGGTTTCTTTGTTGAAGAGTGCGATCATATTCAGGGTTTTCAATTTCTTGTTGACAAATCTGGTGGTTTTGCGAGTGTCACAGCAGATTTCGTTGAATCAGTAGCAGATGAATATGCACGCACTCCCATTCTTATGTATACTGCAAGAGATCCTAGCAGTTACACAAAGCTTCATGATTTAAGAATTTCAATGACAAGGGAACTTCATGATGCCATGTATGTTGTCAAAAAAATCATCTTTTAGCGGTCTTATAGTACCACTGGGGCTACCTTCTTTGGCTAAAATCCAAGCTTTCTTAGTTCCCTGTATCAATGGTGCAAGTTGTTTGATAAAATACCTCAACAAAATATTAAAGGAATGACTAAGAACAACACGGGCCAGGAAGCTTGGAGCATGGCGAAGTAGTCATTTTGAGCAGGGGGTGACTTTGAGCAGTTAGGATCACAGTAAATTTCATGGGGACCATTGAAGGTTTTGGAAATAACAAATCTTTTAAGCTTTTTAGGTGATATGTTTCTATGCACATTTCTTCGATGTGGGATTTTAGGAGTAACATGAGCAACAACAGTCTTCTAGATTAGTGGTGCAAATTATTTGATTTTTTAATCCAATACTGTTAAAAATGATATCCAAGATGGCATTTTACACAGGCATTACCTATTTGGTTACTTCCTTGAGAACAATTACACTTGCAACACACCAAGTTTTGATTGGTGTTTATTCTATGTGCACTATTTTAGGAGAGTCTTTAGTGTAAACTGCTCAGTCTTTCATGCCTGACTTGATTTATGGACTTCACCACAATATAAGAAAGGCACAAAGTTACTACAGTTTTTATCATCATTAGAACAATATTTAGTTTTTCATTGGGATGCTTAGCTGACACAATGCCAAGAGTGTTTTTGGGTATTTTAAATACAAAAGGTATAATTCCTGCATTTTCGGAAAGATCTGCTGTAATGAACCTTATAAACAAGACTCAGGATTCATAATTCTACCTAATACATTGAGAATGTATGTCCTGAAAAGCAAATTATAGTAGCATGTAAATCACATATTCGATAGAATTTAATATTTCTCCAGGGAACACTGTTTTGTACTCAAATTTTGTAAGAAAGGATTATGTCAGATATTTTTATCTATGGTATTGGCCTTATCAAAAAATGTAAGAATCATTTCATTTTTCCTCATTGGCGAGCTGTAAGTATTTTGAAAGAAGTTTTCGTGAATAACCATCTTGGTTATAAAGGGGTTACAGGACCACTTCCAGACATGATAATGGGACAAGATCAAACATTGTCGGTGAGTTATTGGTTGATTGACAAGCATACAAATGGAAACCCATGTGACAGTGAGAGAAACACTTGCATTTCCAGCTTGATACTGAGGAGTTCAATCAAAATGGAAAGAATTGTGGAACTTAAGGAAATGATTGTATCTCCAATTAAGTAAAATAAAATCCTAGAAAAGGCCATAAAATGTAATTAATTAATTCAATTTTGAATTAATTAGTTTGTGTAAGTGAGAATGTTAAATGTATTTAATTAATTTGTTTATCAAATTAATTAATTTGTAAAAACTTAAGTTGAGTCAACTGAGGTTAGAAATGAGTTAAGTTAAAAGTAGTTTTATAACTTCTTTGAGCATGAGCCTATAAAAGGATGAATTGTAATTGTGAAGGGGACTTTTTTGGAAACTCTTTTCATCCGCTCTCTGCTAGAGAATGTTGTTGTAACTTTGTGTACACAAAATTTCCTTCATGATTACAATGTTTTTCTCATTGTTGTGTTAATGTTCTTCAATTGTAAAATCTGTCATTCTGCTTATGATTGAATGATATCATTGATGTTGCTCCTTTATAGTGTGATTGATGCCCAGGTGATCAGACTTTGTGTTGGATGTCGGTGTATGTGGACTTTGTGCCATATAAGATTATTCTAGTAACTTGTTGTTTGATTCCTTGTGTGAATCCATCATTTTTGAAAGAGGGGAAGAACAAAGGAATGTGTGATAGACTACTTGACCCTTAGCAAAGTGAATGCTAAGATGGAAGAGTGAGAAGATGAAGATGGGTTACTCGACCCTTTACAAAGTGAATGTAAAGATGGAAGAGCAAGAAGATCTAAGATTTGACGACTTGACCCTTAGCAAAATGAATGCTAAGAGGGAGGAAGCGAAAAGATTAGTTTCCGACTCTTAACAAAATGAGTGTTAAGATAGGGATTAGATGTGCTCGACTCTTTAACAAAAATGAATGTAATTGTTTGTAAGATTTGGTCCATGGAGGGAAAAGGATAGTGATCCTTGAGGGAGGCTCTATTCAGGTCCCTAAAGTCCACACAAAGCTTAATTTCCCCATTTTTATTCCTAACAAGAACTAAGTTTTCCACCCAAGAAGAGTACTTGATAGGAAAGATGATTTTGGCTTCTATGAGCTTGGATAGTTCTTTTCTCATAAGGGGCTCAATTTTAGGATTTATAGGTCTTTGATTTTGTCTAATGGGCTTGGCATTAGGGTCTAAGTCTATGGCATGTTGAACAATGTTAGGATTAAAGCCTTTCATGTCCTCATAACCCCATGAAAATGCATCACTATAATTCTAACATAAGGAGATAAACGTTTGTTGTTCATTTGTACTACATATCTTTCCTAACATAAAATGTGTCTTATGCAATGGCGACCTTTTGATAATATTATTCATTTACTATCATATCCTTCTTCCCCCTTTAAACTCATCATCCAGGATGAATATGTCTTCAATTGTGGCCAATCCTCTTGGCAGCTTGTTTGTCGTCAATTGAATAATCTAATCATCATAACCTTCTTTCGCAACCTTGATTGTAGTTACGATGAGAATTCAGCTTCATTTTTATGAACTAGACTATTTGTTCATCATTGTCAAAGACTTTCTAAATTACTTCATTATCAGGAATGGATGGTCTAACCACCATCTTAACATGCTTTCCATTTCCCTGGATGATGTCCTTTGGTGGAGAAAATTGTGATCCTACAACTGCCATTTGATCAACTTCACCATTTTGTCTTATTGGTACCACTTGTAGGTTGATAGCATCAAAAATTTCCATTAGATCTCAAACTTTGTGCTTATAATCCTTTAGGAGCTTATTCTTGGTAGCACACTCCCTCTTACTTGATGGATAACTAACTTGATGTCCCCAAACAAGTTAAATGTTTTTAGTTTCTCTTCTCAACCAATGATAGTATATGAATCAATTCCTTAGACTCTACAACGTTGTTGGAACATGTAAATCGTAATCTACGGGAAAAGATGTATTTCTTACCCATTTGATCAACAAAAACCACACATGCTCCAACCCCATTTTTGCTCTTTGATCCATAAAAATTATTTTCCATAAACCTTTTGCATCATCCTCCTCCTTGAGTGACATTGGAGCAACAAGATCCTCCTCTAAGATGAAATAAGTTCCCAAACTAGTCTCCTTAGTTGTGTCATAAGGATCAAACTCATAATGCTCTTTGGCCCATTCATCTAACAAGAGGTTAGGCACTTTGAAAAAGGTGGGTCATATTCTTATATTACATTTGAATCACTTTCTTCTTTCTCTTAAACCATGCAATTAGATATGATAGGGATTGGGTCATAGGACTCAACATGATAGGATGAAATGGTTCAACTTTAATGGTAAACCTTGTGCCATACCTAGTCCTTAAGAGCATGTGAGACCAATCAGAGGACAAGTACCCACCCACCTTATATGTGAAATCTCTTCATAAATAGAGGGAAAATACCGAGGTAATTGAATAAGCGATATAACTTGGGTAATTTTCAAACAAGGAAAATCATGGAGGGTCATCTTAAGACCTTTGATGACTCCTAATGTTTTGAATGCAGTTTCATCTAGTTGTAGAATGCCTTTAGAAAATGGAATATATTCAATGCATAAAGTGTCGATATTTTATTGGGAATTATAGAAGTATTGACACCGAGTCTATCATGTAGTTACGTACTAAATGTTTCCCAATAATGAAAGACATAAAAAGGTGGTGGTTTATTGACTCTACTTATCTTTTCATTCTTACGTTGGCATAAGCTAACCGAATATTTTGGATTTTGCATTATTTGTTTAGATAGTAGAATCAATTTCTTCAAAGCTTCTTGCAAGAAGTCCCTTTGAGAGGGGATAGAAAATGCATCCCACATGGTCACATTCAAGTTTGTCTTCTTCATTTGTTCTATAATGTTCAAAGGGATACCTATAGTCTTGTGCATCATAGGTGTTAAGGATTCCTTTCTTGCTTTCTCCATTATTGGAAAATATGTCCTTGGATGAGAATTAACTTATTTTGTTGGGGAAACCTACTAGAAAAGCTGTGATTTTTATTTTTAGCCTAAATTTTCTGCATATTCTTTCTCTTTGGGAAGGGGACTATCTTGCACTGAAGAGGATAGAGGAGTAGTCCCTAAATGTTTCTTCTTTGACCTTGTGTTATCAGCAACATGGATTTGAGGTCTACTTGGTCTATCAATAGTCCGAATGACTACAAAAAACTCATACAAACTAAAAAACATGAGGTTAGTTTCAAGGGTAGCTTCTTGTACCATTTCTACATTAAGATTTGGAGACTCCATCAAAGGTTCTTGTTGAGTGAGTGAATTATGTATCATAAGGGCCTAAAATTGCACACCATTTGCACAAGTACTTTGATTGCAAGCTTGGTTATATGGGAACACCACTCAACCTCTTAAACCGCATTATTTTATATTGGAAAAAATGCCTTACTTTTTTTGGAAGCAGGAAGTTGTTGCATAAGGAAAGGCTTGAAGGCGAAAAATTAGGATTATGGCCTTGGAATCTAGTTGGTTGATAATTCTAACCATATCTTTGGTTAGGATATTGAGGTTTCTATTACTGAGACCCCTTATTAAAATTATGATTTGGAGGTTTCCCTTGATTAAAACTTGGGTAAGTTATAGGAGCTTGGGCTTGTTGTCTCTTGAGGGAGACAATCTCATTGGATAAATTCTTCACCAAATCTTTAAGATCATCATTATCATATTTCTTATTGGGAGAATTAGATACATGGGTAGATGAGGAATCTTTTGACTCAGGACTATGAGAAAAAGAAGGTTGACTACCTTGGGGTAACCCTGGGAAAAGAGGTACAAGAGGAGGTCGAGGAGCTATTTTATCAACTTAAATTAGAAAATTATCATCCTTGATGGTTGTTCCATATGCATTAGGTAATGTTAAAACTCCCATAAATTGAATCATTACTACAATGTCATAATTAAGAGCCCTTAAAAATTATTTTAAAATGCACATTATAGAGTTGGCTTCAGAAGAGTTGGAATCCTATCCCAAGTTATATGAAGTCTAAAGTTGAAGTCCATCATTAGTTTAGTAGGATCTCTCTTTATAGTTGTCAATTTCTCCAAAAAAGAGATGTTGTTTGCTTTTTCTTTGAATTTCTAAAAAAGTGATTCTCCAAGCTCATCCCATGAGTGAATTGAGGCAAGTAACAAACTCTTGTACCATTGTAGTGCATTTCCTTTGAGATATTAGGCTAAAATCCTTACTACTACATCATCTTCAATTACAAAATGGGTTGAACACACGCTAAAAACATCCTGGATTTGTTTTATATGAGTAATTAAATTTTCACCAATGAAAAATGGAATTCTCTTTAAGGCAGCAAATGGTATATCATTATGAGTAGCCAAAGCCAAGGGACTACCTCCACTAAAGGTCACAAAAGTAAGTTCCTTTGGTGAGCCATGAAGCAGATAATATTTACACTTCGAGGGGAAAAGAGGAAGGTCTAACAAGAGAGGGAGTGGAAATACTTCTTTTGGGAGGATATGGAGCTATTTGAGAATATCTTCTTCTTCTTCTTCTTCTTCTTGATGAGAGCTACAAATGTTCAACTATATCTCCTCTAACTGAAATTTCCATTGTTTGTATTCTTCTCATAAAAATGAACAATAGACTATTTGAAACCAATATTTTTGGATTTGGGAGCCGTCATATGTGTTGAGATGATTCCTCTAAAGGCTAGCTACCACTAAGAAACACACCAATATGAGTGAAATTAAACAAAAATGAGTTGAAAATTACTCAAATAAGGTCCCATTGGGTGTGCCGAAAATTGTTGTCACTTATGAGTGCACCATTTCTAAAGTTAGGCTCAATACCTCATTGAAACATTGAAATACCTTGAAGTGTCAAAAATCCCTCCTTAAGGTCGTCTCTGGGGAAATGTTAGTTCCTTCTATTATAATCTATCGCAACTCATCCAACCAACACTTAAAACCTATTGATAACTAGTTCTAACTAATAATTTCAAAGTAACTAGGGTTAGAAAGATGAAATACTAAATGGAAACTAGGTGATTATACCAAACCGCATAGGATACAATTTGGCTTGAAAATTTATAGAGATAACTCAACATATGAAGGCTCAAAATTACACACAAGAACTTAAAATAGTATTTAATCAAAATAATATTAAAATTTTATAAGATGACTAATGTTTTCACATTCAACATGTATGCATCCAAAGGAAAGAGATCACACTTGCAAAAATTATCAAGAACTCACTCATTCATTAACCCACAAGACAAAAGGTGTCTGAAATCTTCATAAAACTCTATTACAGAGGTCTATAAGCATTAGTTTGAGTGCTCAAAATGGCATAGTAAATCGCCAAAATAGCATAAAATACCCTTAGTTCTTGTAATTACCACAATTTATAAATAAGATGAGAAGGAAAGGGGACAAAATATGCCCATAAATTAAAATAATCACCCACCAAGCCCAACCATCAAAGGACCAATCAACATTTGATTGTGCAGACCAAGTATGGGAACCATAGCCTTCTTAGATGATGCAAAGAAGATCAATTTGTATTGAGGATACATAGGACGTAATTTAATGTGGGTTGGTGGGACTAACCTTAATTTGTTCTAATATGGGTGTCATTACCTCTAAAAAAATAAGCCCAAAAAGGGCCTAAAATTTTGTCAAAAAGATATCTTTGAATCCCTAACAATTATCTATGAAATTGTGCCAAAATTTTATATTTTTTCATTCCCTTTCTATTGATATCATGTGCATGTGAAATGAATCTTTGGATTAAAATTTATGAGCCAAAAATCAAGTCTCAAAATGTGTTGCAAAACTTAGATCGAAAATAGATGTGGTCCCTTTGACCACTTTTTAGGCCCAAAATACACTTTATTAAGACCTAAAATTACATTTAACATGTAGTTATCATCAATACCTTTCCAACTATACAATTTTTTTCTTATTTGGTGACCTCGATCAAAATATATGTGCATTTAAAAATATTTGTGTTGTTTTACAAGATAATGACGGCCACGAGGCCATTAAATTTAACATTTTGGTCACCCTTGTTATGTTTCAAATCCTCATTGGATCTTAGAGTCTCATATTTTTTCCACATACTTATTTTCCTTTCTTCGGGCTTCTAGTGTAGTGTGGATTTTCTAGTGTAGTGTGGGTTTTCTTCCCAATGCCAAAAGAAGGAAGAAAATGGCTAATTCCCTTTGATTTTCTTAGAAGAGTTAAGAGGAAACAAACTAAGCAAGTTTGGATGAATTTGAGGCCACCTAAGTCTAAAATTTGAAGCAAGTTGTCCAAATGGAGCACATGTGCTTATTTGACAACATGAGTTTTAAGGATTTTTATAATGGTTACATGATATCCACATTTATTTCATGCAAGATTTCACTCATGTAGGTAATCAATTTCTTGCACAATTCTTAATAAATATTGAGGAAAAAGTTTCCTATGCTCATTGTCTAAAAAAGCAAGGTCCTAATGATCACATCAATGATTATGTTCTATGTTACAATATTATGCTTATCATGAGGAAACTATTTTGGCCAATAGTGAGATTCAAGTTATCTTTACCTAAATTCTTTTTCCCCTTTTAAAGAATCAATTATCTTTGACAAGTTTCGCTCATGTGCTCATTTTTTCCATGCATTGAAAGAATGTGAAGCTAAGCTACTTAACATGAACAAACTCAAATATGTTGTTAATGTTCCTATTACATCTCATTCTAAGTTTCAAAGTAAACTTACATTGAAAAGAAAACATAATGACAATATGACTAATGCTAAAGTTATTTTTAACTCTATATCTCAATCCATAAGTCTTCAATTACAAGCCCCACTCAAAAAATTCACATGACTTCATTGTGCACCTTATCTAGTGCTTAGGAAATTGCTCAAATATAACCTTGTATCTCTTCATCCACCACTTGATATCGATGCAAGCACACCTTATAGTAATAATTTCAATCTTAATGTCTTTTTCCATTATCACATATGTGTTATCCATACCACTAAGAAATGTGTTAAACTTTGACACATTATACAAGATGTTATTGATGTTAATGTTATTAAATGAGACATTCTCATTGAATAATCTAATTCTACTAATGATAATGCAAAGAAAAAATATTCAATGAGCCACCTTTCGAACACAACAATGTTACATCTACTTCAAAAGTGTAGCATGCTTGTGGTACCGCCTCCTCCTTATGATCGTACATTGGAAGCTATGTTTCGTACATTCATGATTTTATCGATGACCATTCTATAATATTGGCTTGATTGATTCTCTTTGTTAGAAACGATATGCGCACTTTAAGGTTCTTGGTTCTCTTAGGTGTACTAAAAAAGTCACATTTGATACCAAGAAAACCTTGGAGACGTCGTTCTCCCTCTTACACTACTATTGTTATTCCATTTTTATTAATACTTCTCTAGGCTCATGTGTTATGTGTCTTATTTTCCTCTAGTTATACAATTTTAAGGTTATACCATCTATTATGAATCATTGTGTAAAATTCATCCACAATTATCAATTTTGTATAGTCAAGGTTATCCCACATGAGACCACAATGCCTAATTTATTCAAAAATATATGGTTGCCACTTTTACATATATTTAATCTACACATGGTTCCCTCAATGGCTCTTTATCTCCTATTAGGTCTACTATTACACATGCTTTTGTTCGTGACTTTCTTCTTCCTCAACATCCTACTAGGCCTCTTGGTGCACATGTTTCTCCTCGCAAGTATTTTTATTGTAAGTCTCTTATGAAACATACTAGGACTAATACAACATTTACACAAGATCGTTCTTCTTCTCTTGTGACACAATTGAGGTCTAACCCCATTTCATCGTATAGGTTTTACTGCCTTCTAATGATGGTATCTCTAGGTAGACTTTTGCTAACCCCCATACATAACTACTTTCAAAATGACAACAACATTCAAATAACCACGTCATAAAAAATATTCAAATATTTGCACAAATACAAAATCAGGGCATATATATTACATGATTGGATAGTTCTTTACTTTACATATCTTGTTTTTCATATTATTTTGATAGATAACATATGTTTCTATATCCTTTTAACACGCATACGTTCATGAGGTATGTTGAGTTTTATGCAATACATACATTGATTGATACATGATGACAAATGTCGACCTATTCCCTTCCCGGTGGTGTTGATCATTTGAGGGCATCTCCTACATTATTGGTGTTTTTGTTTTAGTTACATTTCACTTCCTTGTTATGCTCAATTACTTATATTGTGTATACGGTATCCTTTGAACTAACATGACTAACACATTTGTCTTGTGCAACTCTAACCTATGTTTTTCAATGATTCTTTTCACTAATGTTTGTTACACTTTCTTACTAGATTGTTTTCTTACCTACTTGACTAATTACTTACTCATTCTATGTGGCTTAAGTTCTTGTATTGAAATTTTCTTGCGACAACGTGGGTGTCCCAAGTTTTTGGCTCTATTCCTATAGTGTGTGACATTACTTCTTTATATGTGGCATGTTCTTTTACTATGTTTATCTTGTGACATGATGGGTGTCCTATGTTTTGTTTATATGCCTTGATACGAATTTTCTACACACACTTGTTTATCTTAGCTCGATTAACTATTGCTTTTCCACCATGTTTTTATATTTGTAGCACATGATTACTATTTCTACTCTTGTTTATTGTGTATTATATGTTTCTTTGTGCACCATGGTATCCACCATGTGTAATCCATTTTATAGGGACAAGATCCCAACAACATCCACCACTATTGCCTTCCATGTGATCTATTAAATTCTGGTTTTATTTGACAAAATAAAAATACTGTAATAAAACACTGAATATAAAAATATTGCAATATAATTCATTCGGGATGATATTCATTATGAAGAGATTACATATAAATAGGTAAATGACATCCTCAATATAAGGAGTCAAACCATATCAATTACCCAATCTCCACTTATCTCTCCAACATGATTCTCTCCACCTTTATTTTCTCACAACTATCTAATAGTGAGTTGTTCTCACAACTCACGTACACCCAAATATAATATTAATATCTCACACTCACCTAACTATTACAACTTTATACGAGTTGTTTATATCACAACTCATAAATTACAAACACACATATAATTAATGTTCACACTATGAACACTAATTTCCTAACATTCACCCCCTTAGTGTGAACATGGGTGAGTTCTTTCTAGTACCTGCTCATGTTCTACAATCTGATGGTTTTCAAAGAGTACCATCAACTCCAACAGGTTTTCTAGTGGAACCATTAACCACTTTGTATGGGATTTTATAAGAGATTCACAAAATCCCAAATTAGTTTTCTAGTGGACCACCAACCACTTTCATAGCAGCGTACATGTTTCCCCACTCACATTTTACAAAGGAGAACAAAATATAGGAAAATATGTTCCTAACTATGAACATGAATTATCCATCTGTTCTTATTTACTACAACACATGCTAAAAGAAAACACACCAAACACAATTGAAAAAACATGGCCACCAAAGCAATATTGTGGCCTCGTCGATGGTGCCTGACAAGAGGTTGCTAAAACACCTCCTTCCTTCATTTCCTCCAGCCTCCATGTGTGATGCTACTTAGTTAGCAAATGTATCTTTTAAGCTCATTACACAATTTTTCTAGGCGTCGGATTCAACCGATAATGCACCCCCTCACTATGGACGTCGCGTACAAGCAAAAATGTGTCCAATTTTTGAAAAGTGAGGTATTATTTTTTTAATATATATATATAATATTTGCAAAAGTTAGAAAAAATCAAAATTTTGGTCCGCGTGAAAGCATAAATAAGATCAATGTGTACACCTAAAAAAACACACATTACCAACTGAAATTTATGGCACTTACAAGTTCTAATTCCAACATCTTTCCGACCCTTTCCAACGTAAACTAAAATATTTGATGTAGTTTTAGACACCTATATATTGACGTTGGCACTAGCGTGTGATGCAAATTTTTAAGATATCAGAATGGGCATGGGATCTGTATGAACCGATATAAATGAATAGAGAGTGGGTGTCTTGCACCGTAGTTTTGAATTGTCACTTATTAATTTGTCTTGCACATGCAAATCTTTTCCTTCACTCAATCCAATACACACCAAAATAGGCGTGGTGTGTAACAAGAGCACACGATCTCGCCGTGAAAGACCGGTCGTAATGAATAGAAATGTACAATGAATATTATTTGGCTGAAAAATACAAATACAATTTAGTTATCAGCAAAGTCGTCTAAAGTAGTACTATCAGTTGGATAGAAATCCATCTAGAATTTCCTCTTCAACGACATGCAGAACATATCTAACCAAGAATTTCTAGATTCATTTGCTCCCATGATAAATCACTATTTCCATACAATCTCTCATGTTCTTATACTAGATATTAAATTCTGGTTTTATTTGACAAAATAAAAATACTGTGATAAAACACCAAATATAAAAATATTGCAATATAATTCATTCGGGGTGATATTTATTATGAAGATATTACATATAAATAGGTAAATGACATCCTCAATATAAGGAGTCAAACCATATCAATTACCCAATCTCCACTTATCTCTCCAACATGATTCTCTCCACCTTTATTTTCTCACAACTATCTAATAGTGAGTTATTCTCACAACTCACGTATACCCAAATATACTATTAAAATCTCACACTCACCTAACTATTACAACTTTATACGAGTTGTTTATATCACAACTCATAAATTACAAACACACATATAATTAATGTTCACGCTATGAACACTAATTTCCTAACATGATCCAATATAGATTATCAAATTTATTTG
Source organism: Taxus wallichiana var. yunnanensis (assembly GCA_018340775.1). Classification (NCBI taxonomy): domain Eukaryota; kingdom Viridiplantae; phylum Streptophyta; class Pinopsida; order Cupressales; family Taxaceae; genus Taxus; species Taxus wallichiana. The sequence goes on along the minus strand of CM031239.1, from coordinate 767,075,777 downwards.
ATGTGGGTACACATAATTGTTTTTGAGCCATTTCCTCAAATGCTTTAGCATGCGCACCTCAAAATATGGGTAATTATTTAGGATATATTCTACATCCTTAACCAATACAAACATATTAAAGGACATAAACACGAGGTTATTATAGGGTTAAAATCCTCATAAATAGGTATGTGCGTAGAAAAGCATTAGAATTTATAGTATTTGGAGACCATACACATCAATTCAAGATCATACTACAATTTAGACCCCTACTAGATGTTCCCGACCTAAGGGACAATTATCAAAAATTCCAACAACTATAAATTCTTATAGACATTTGCATACTTTTGGTACAAATTCATATATAGATAGCATTATTCGAGAGAATTATATAAGGGCGTGAGTACTTTATTACTTCTCCATTACAAACCTCATACATGGTAACAGAAATAAGGTTAGGGGTCATGGGCCTTATTCTCATTTGCATTACTTAGAATTTACATATTTAGACTTGATTGTACAACACATGGTAGGGGTGTGGTGCATCCATTCCCTTTAGACCTTATGGTTTATTTATAAAATTTGGCCTAGATACATCTATGATGATGTGGTATGTGGGTTTGGAAGGTATTGAAGGGGTTAAGTTCTTTGAAAGATGGCATTCCTTTCCTCTTTCATATTTGTGTGAGAAGTTATCGGGTTGTTAAACACTATGTACACTTATCTTCCCTCTTAACGGGTGCTTGGGTACCTCTAATATTTTGTATTGGTTCATATGCACTCAACTCAATCTCCTACTCTAGTTTCTCCTTTGGCACAATTTGGGATTGATTACCTCCAATCATTCGATAGCTCAAAAAAAAATCCAAGTCTCCAAAGTAAAGAAAGAATGGGAGATTCTCCTTTGAAAAATAGATAGGTATATTCCATCCATGTTTTGCATCTCTTTACTTTAGTATGCACAAGTTAAATTTTACAAATTTACAAAAACTATTTACATTTGAGTTATAGTTCAATTTCTACTATGGACATTGACCGCACTTTTTATTGTAGGTTTCATCATGGAGCATGCCAACACCAATACCAAAAGGAAAACAACTATTGAACGAAGACAAAGCATGTATGCACTGTCATGTATGTTTTTCATGTAAGCATGCAATCTTCAATTACACATTTAAAAGGGATTGTAAATGTAGACACTCAAATTTGGTAACTTATCCTTTGGTAATGAAAACTTTGAATTTGTTTATGTGCTAAGAAAAATGCTCACATTTAAGTCCCAATCAATATAGCTCTCCGATGTTCTCACCTTTACACATTTCTCTTACAATCATTTAGGGAATTTTAATCAACTAAAGTAGTAATCCAACTCTAGCCATCATTCCCTAACTTTAGCTTTCGCATCACTTTATCATTGCTAAAAGCATACAATTATAGTTCATAGTCGACTAGGGTCTGTTAGACTTGTATGATCGCACACACTTCCATCTAACAAATTATTTTCCGTTTTGAATATCTTATGTGTGTTGTTTCATCTTGTTAGGTTAACCTTAATGTGAATTTTTAACCTATGAAAGCCTATATCAACAATTCAATTACACTTTAACTCACCTAGTATTCTTATGAGCTCTTACTGTGTAAAGAACTCCGGGATCTCAAAAATATCCCTAAAGTAGTTACACATATTTTAGAGTAGTTACCACATCAGATATGAAGCTTGAAAAGGTCATAGAGCCATGTATTAGCAAGAGCAATTTAGTCTCGGAAATACAAATATCTTTAAGGAACAAAAGGGTTTAGTATTATAGTTGAACCACACCACATCACAATACTATCACGTTGGGTACATTCTCTACTTTATAGCTAGTAAATTATCTTTATATCAAGAGACATGAGGGCACGCATAGGGGTTGGCTTATATTGCGAAACTACTTAGTCCTACCCTAGGATAACTACACAAGGATTAATCCCACTCGAGGAGATGTAGTGTAACAATTAAATTGGAACAACAAGGATTGACCTCTAAGGGTAGTCTATCCTCACCCACACATTGATTTCTCATTTTTTTATCTAATGCTTTGATGAAGGGTATTGTAGGTATCTAGGGTTTTTACTTGTTGTAGGTCATTACATGAACTATTACATTTTATACAACTAGCACTAGTATTTGGTATAATTTTACATCAGAATTCAACCTTTTAGGGGTTTTCGGTCATATTTCTTTGAAGAATTTGTGTCATGGATGTGATGCGAATCACGACGCAAACTTGACACAACTATACATTTTTTATTGTGTCAAATTTGCATCACCTTTGTGTCATTTTTGCGTCATTTTTGTGCCACTAATTTTGTTTTAAAATTATTATCAAGTGGCATAAAAGTGATGCGAAATTCATTCGATAATTTTTTTAAATGTAATATATCATTATATCAAATAATTATATTACATTAATTTTGTTAAATATTAAATATACATTAATATTGTATATGTGTGTGTGTGTGTTTTAAATGTAAAATTAAATTAACATATTTTAAATTAGAAATGTGTATACTTATTGAAAACAACCTTCAATACCATTTCTACAAAAATAATTACTAAGATTTAAGTAGACAATATACAAAATAATAAAATTAAATGAAAAAAAAGTATTTTAAAAATTGAAATTAAAATGTTAAAATAATGCATCATGCATAGTGTGTCTATTTATTGTTCTTTATTTTTTCTTTGAACTGTAATAAGATTCATGTTTTTCCTAGAGACAAGTGTGATAGAGAGCAAGATGGAGAAGAAACAAAATAACATCGGAGCAAGAGTAGGAGAAAGAAAATAGAAATGAAGGAGTTTTCAATGGCCTGCCCTAATGGCAATTTGGCAATTAATCCTTGAAGAAAGAGTGGCAGAGGAATGGACCTCGAGGAGTATATACTCTTGAAGAATCCATATAAATTCTCACACAAAATGATTTTCCAAATTAAGGGTGTTTCTATGTCAAACCCTACTATGAATTATAAAAATAATATGGGGGAATATGGTAGTGGAATTTACAAAGCCATGGATCCATTTGAGTATAAGATTAGATTCATCCCTACCATTGTCTTTTTATCCTAACCTAGACCACGAAATATTTAATGTGGTGTTGGATGTGGCTATAAGTGCAAAGGTGGGTCGAGAGAAGCCGCGACTTTAAGCTCCCTAGCTACACCTAAATGGGGACTTTGTTTTTTTAGTTACTCGATGGATGGATCTTAGGTGAGGAATGCAACAATCTTTCATAACATGGCCCTTCTCTTGGTGTACTTCTTACCTCTCCTTTGTTGGCATTTTCTAAGGATTACAATTATGGTTTAATCCCATTATGGCATGTTGCTAAGTTTTCTAAGGCGTAAGAATTAGTTGTTTGGGTCAAAGCATAGATGGAACAAATTTCATAGTATTTTTAATCATTTTCTCAAGATATATTCCTTGGTTTGATGTACTCGTCTTGTCCTTATTCACCAATTTTTCTAAAACATGACATATTAGCTTGTTGTAGCTAGTAGGTGGGTTGGACTATTGTTGAAAAAGGAAGTAAAGAGTGTTTACACTTTATTGTTCAATCTAGTTCCCCTCTCCTAGTTCTCATTTTATCTCATCCTCTTCCAAATATGAGGTTTAGCATGGTTATCATTCTATGGATCCCCTGGAGAAGGGGCAAAGATTTCATTTTTTCAAATTCAATCTACATGGTGAGATCAAAAAGCACTTATGGTCAAGTGAAAGGATAGTTTGAGGAAATATCTTATAACGAGAGAACATGGTTTATAGAGTCAAGTAAAAGATTCCACCTTAGCTTTGTTATGAGTATTAGCTGATATGTGTGGGTGAGGACTTGGTGTATCTTGGTCAAGTCAACTTGGGTTGGTCTTAGTTGTTAGAATGGGCTGGAGGGATAGAGTTATGATGGATACTCTTGCATTCGTCTTAATTTCATTATGGTTTAACATATTTTTGGTGGTTCATCTACTTTGGGGTATGTCCCGTGTAGTTTCACCAAGTCTCAATTATCTCGGTTGTATCTCGAAGACTAGTTTTTTGGGTAGGTTTATGTTAGAATTTTCTTCCTTAAATTCATTATTATCAACCTTTTTGTCTTCAAAGTAAGGATAAACATTATTGGCTATAGTGGAGATTGACATGTCTTACTACTTCTGCTACTTAATCCATAAACAACAACGGGACCCCATATTGTTTTACTTGTTTACGTAGATCTTTAAGATTCGTCAACTTTCATGATAAATTTAAACTCAAATCTAATCGGGATATGATATAAATTTTAATTATTACTAATCCAAAACTTTGTAAATTATTCACAATAGCATTGTTTGATCAATCCATTCATATTTACTTTTAACCGATTTACTCTCAGATGTTGTAAAACTTATATTTAATCTTACTTGAATTTTAATTTAAGCTGAATAAATGTGGAAATAGATCAAAATTCAATTGCAAATATACTTGATTAAAGAGACAACACTAGAGTTGATTACGAGTTTGGAAATCGCCTAAGTCTCTAGGTTCATATGAACCAATCTATTAAATTTTTCCATAATCGTAAGTACAATCAAACTCACAATTCACAATAATAGACCGTAACATGCATTCTTGTGTCTTCGAGACCTTCAAAATACCCTGGCGGAGCTCAGTGTTTGTCTTTCACCTTCCTGAAGCACTTGCAAAATCTTATTCATGTTGTTCATATACTTCCAGCGATTTCCGTTGCAAGTAAAACAACATCACAAAAACTCTACAATGGGAAAATAATACATCTACAAGGAGCATCTCGAGTCGGACAACATTACACTATACTCGAAGACCCAATCTATTCCTAGTTCCTCAAAATTTGAGTTCTTCAAAAAGGTCTTCTTATAACTCTATCACAGTCACCAAACTTGTGCGTATACATATACAAATGAGCCTTTATATAGGCTAAGCAAATATGAATGGTGTGGTAGAGGGTACTATTTTTAGTACCCGGTGGTTGGGAGTTCAATCCACCCCAACCACCCACAAAATTACTTTACCCATATGTTAGGAAATAATCCCACATTGCTCGAGGATGTATATTGACGTTGGTTTAAATATATTCAACCCGCCCTATTGAGTGGTGGTTACGGCCACACTTATATGCCTTTTGCCTTTTTAATGTGCCATGGGGTATGACTGCTATGTTGATTTGAAGAGCTGGAGAGGTTGATCTACCACGAGGAAAGCTCATTCATTCGATGCGATGCGAGTATGGGCTTGGTCTTATGTTGATCCATTGAGTTGTTAGCTTAATCCACCAATGTTGCTCTATTACACCAAATATAGTATGAAGCCCAATCCCTTGGGAAGTGACTTGTCAACTTGGTGAGGTGGTATGACAACTCAATCTCCAACTCAACCAATGGCTCGACTCAGTCTATAGCTCAACTCGATGAGCTGAGTTAGAAATCCACGGCGGTCAGGTCCCCCTATGAAATAAAAGTGGACCCCTTAAGTGATCAATTTTTTTATACCATCGAGCTACGAAGACCGGTGATACAAACTCGATCCTTTATTTTTCTTCAATTCACCTCGACATCCTAACGACATGTGTCAATTTTCCGCAACATGTCCAATCTCTGCTTTTTTGTGCCTTGCTCTGTCCATCGAATGCCCTATTCTTGCATAGACTACATCTAGAGCATACAATATCCGTTTTGTGCATTCCAATAGGTACCTTGAAAGCTCTTGAATCCATCTACCATAGTGTAATGATCCCTGAGATATTTATGGAAACTATTCACATTGATTTGATCTCCAAATCACACCTCCCCACTAAGAAGGCTTTTTTTCCACAAAAATATGTTTTTCACCCACAAATGTTGTTAATCATTTTCCTGGATTTCATAAGCACATACACGATCCATAGAAACAGCATTATGGGTTATATTACTCGTAAATTGTTCATTATATAATCACAAAAAAATGATCATTCTAAAAATCAACAATTGTTCACCACAAGAGGAAAATTTCCAACTGATACTCTATGACTCGCAATCTCTGCAAATATCTTAGAACTGTCATCCCATTGTGATCAGAATCGCCATCACAAATAATCAATAAGTTTTAAAAATAGAAACTTGTTTGACAAAAGAGGCAAGTGTTCAATTGATACTCTATGACATGGCCAATATTGTAATCACAATTCCATCATAATAGATAAGTAATGAAAGATATCTACATGTCAATAATAGGCTAGTGTTTGTTGACCTTATGAAACAACAGATCACTACAACTACAAAAAAAAATTGTTGTACTAAGAATGTTCTTGAACAACTGTTACCATATTTAGAAATCACATTTTTATTTGTATGGACATGTGATCTAAAAGTATGGCTACTTGAGATTTCACATTGTGATTATATCACAAATATGGGTTTTAAAATTCACCTAACATATATATGCTAAAAGTAGATGCATTCCACAACAACAATTACTTTGCAAAGCAAGTATGGACACCGAACACGGTCATTGTGCCCATCAACCTATGTAATTTGTTGTCAAAATCTCCAAAGTTATGAATATGATTTTTATTTCGTACCCAAACTATACCAGGAACTCAAAAGCTAAACAAGGAGATAAAGAAGATTTCCAAATTTTTCAATATAAGAAAATCATTGAGTATGATAAACATGTCTCTCAAATTTCCTTATGAATCTAAACTACACAAATTCAAAACTACACAAATGGTAAAATATTTCCTTGCACCAATACAACAATAATCCCATAACTAAAAGCTCTGAATTAATTACATGTTTATTCAACAATCAAGAGCTATGCAATTTATAATTCAAAAATTGTTGACCAACCCATTTTAAAGGACTTTCATTTATAGGCATTACTCGATCCATGGTTGACTTTTCAACTCGGCGCTGGATTAAGAACCCCCTTACCTTTGTAACATGCATGTATTCCATCTTCATTTTACCATTACTCTGATGGTGTGATGGATGAAGTTTCCATCAAGTGTCCACCCGATGCCCATTCACATGACAATGAGCGCATAAATTCTTGAGAAAAGAGGAATTTTTTTTTCCATTTCTCACCTCGAATGACGAGATTTGTCTTTTTCATTTGATTTGTTGTTAACAAACGACACCAACTTCTTTAACAATGTCCTTCTCTTCTAACAATTGGCAACAAAATGGTTATGCAATCCACAAAAATTACAAGTATTCCACATTTTTGAATATCATAGCCAAATTTCTTAAACTGAAAAAGAGGATAAGAAGTCTTACAATTTCTTTTATGATTATGATAAGAAAGAGGAGGTGGTATTTCATTACCTCTTCTCTGTGTTCTCTTACCAAATCCATCATGCAGTACTAGTGGGGTATTCACTTTTCTTTCAAAAGCTTGTCTTCCTTCAGCGTGCTTGGAGCATCCTCTAATATCCATTCCCACACTAGGAAAACCCAAACCTGCAAAATGAGGACGATCCTCAACCTATATTGGGTTAGTAATTCCTTGGCCATTCTTACCAAGGCATCTTCCATCAAATCCCATTTTCAACAATAATCGAGATCCAATGCCTTTAGTATGTTTTTCAAATGAACTAAAAACATCATTACTTGAATTTGAATTAGAATGGGAAGAATAATCATGTGGTGAATAAATTATAGTGCACTCATATGCCATGGTTTATGTGTCTAAAGTTGAATTTAATTCCTTTTTCTACTCACCACACTGCAACCTTACCAAGAGCTCATCCTTGGTTTGTAATTTTGATTTCAAACGAGCATTCTCCTCTTTCAAGGAGTAATACATTGATCTCAAGAGAGAGTTCTCTTCCTAAATATGGCAGTTATATGCCCCAATCTCATCAAGAGTTTTGATAACTTTACCATAATGCATCTATACCTGTCTAATCATAACTAAACCAACTGCACAATCTGAAGCAATCAAACTATCAAATCAACCTACTCTGATACCAAAACATGATCTGTAAACAACAACAAGACCCCCAATTTTTTTACTTTTTTATGTAGATATTTAAGATTCATCAAATTTCATGATAAAAGTAAACTCAAAGTTGATCAAAATCTGATATAAATCTGAATTATTACTTATCCAGAACTTTTTAAATGATTCACAACATCATTGTTTCATCAAGTCATTCAACTTTACTTTTAACCGATTTACTTTCAGATGTCATAAAACTGATATTTAATCTTGCTTGAATTTTAATTTAACTAATTAAATGCAGAAATAAATCAAAATTCAAATGCAAATATACCAGATTAAAGAGACGAAACCAGATTTGATTAGGGAGTTCAGCAATTGCCTAAGTCTCGGGTTCATACGAACCAATCTATTAATTTTTTCCAAAATCATAAGTACAATCAAACTCACAATTCAAAAAATAGACCATAACCTATAATGTTGTGTCTTTGGACCTTCAAAATACCGTGATGGAGCTCAATGTTCATCTTTCACCTTCTCGAAGCACTTGCAGAAGCTTATCCTTGTTGTTCTTAGCCTTCCGGTGAGTTTATTTGCATAAAACAACATCATAAAAACTCCATAATGGGAAAATAGAACATCCATGAGGAGTGTCTCTAATTCTAGATAAATTTTCAATTTACTCTGAAGACCCAATCTGCTCCTAAATGCCTCAAAATTGAGTTCTTCACAACTTTGCCTTCTTATGAATCTATCACAATCACCAAGCTTATGCTTATACAAATACAAATGAGCCTTTATATAGGCAAAGCAAACCCGAATGGCATGGCAGTGGGTACTATTTTTGGTACATAAGTGGTTGGGGGTTCGATCCACCCTAACTACCCATTGACTTGTTTGACCCATATGTTGGGAAACAATCCCACATTTCTCGGGGATGTATGTTAGTGATGGTTTAAATATATTCAGCCCACCTTATTTAGTCATGGTTTCAGCTACACTTATATGCCTTTTTCCTTTTTAATGTGCCATAGGACACAGCGATTGCATTGATTTGGCGAGTTGGTGGGATGATTTTCCACGGGGCGAGCTGGGTCAATCGGTTTGGAGTATGGGGTTAGTATTATGTTGATCCACCGAGTGTTAGCTTAACCCGATTTTGTATTGTTACATCAAATATAGTATAAAGCTCAATCCCTTGGGTGAGTAGACATGTCAACTCGACGAGGTGGTATGACAACTCAATCACGAACTAAATCTCCAAATCGGTCGATAGATCGACTCGATCTATAGCTCGACTCGACGAGTTTAGTTAGAAATCCATGATAGTCGGGTCCCCCTCCAAAATAAAAATGGACCCCTTAGGTGACCAATTTTTTTGCACCGCCGAGAAACGAAGACTAGAGATGAAAACTCAATCTTTTATTTTACTTTGAGTCATCTCGACATCATGACGACACATTCAATTTTTCGCAACGTGCCTAGTTTCTAAGTCCTTGTGCCCTTCTATGTCCATTGAATGTCGTGTTCTTGCATGGACTACATGTGGAGTGTACGAGTATCTATTTTGTGCATTCCAATAGGTGTCGAAAGATCTCAAATCCATCATTTGTATTGTAATGATCCTGGGAGATTTAGGAAACTCTTTCCACTAATTTTATCTCGGATCAGCTACTTTGAACGAAGATCCCTCAATTTGGTGTAGAATTTTCACTTATGTTTTTATATTATCATTACATGTGCTTGATTTTCTCTTATTACACCTCAAGTTTCTCTTTATGTCATGGTGTCATATATTCGATTTTCCTTTCCTTTCCTCGAAATGTATTATTGTAACAAAAAAATCATAAACAAAATTTGGTTTCAATTTAGTTTAAGGTGAAATTTTCACCTATGTCACAAGAGTATAAAGGGAAAAGCTACATAGTTGTGACAGTAGTCCAAAATTTCAATAATAAATTCCCTTGGTTAGATCATTACCATATAAAATCCCAAGATTATCATATATTATTTTTTGGAAATAAAGGAAAATATTTTATTTGATATTCAAGTAATGGAATCAATGAATGGGTATGGGTCCAAAACTTATTACTTACCCCATGTCTAATGTACTTACAAGCTCTTTCATACTTCCATGGAAGAAATATTTTAGGTCGTATGTGTGTCTTGCATTAATTGTATGGACATAAAAGATGTATCAAAATAATGTGAAGAATATATATAATTTACTACTCAATTAAAGAAAAAGCTTACCCATGATCAAAATAAAAATACAAATTGGAAAGCATTCTGCAAAACAAACGTCAACAATTTAATAGTTAATCAATTTCAAGGTTATAAATTAGAATTTTTTAAATATAGCAAGATAAAAAGGAAATTTATAATGTCCATTGAAAAGTAGATATAACACAACAAAAAACCATAAGGGAGGACTGCAAACAAATTATATGCACCTCAATAGTAAGATAAACAAATCAATTTACTTAAATAAAATTAATATTCAAAGTAGAATACCTTATGGAGACCAAAAATGAAGTCATCTTCCAATGATCTCTTTATATGTTTTTAATGTTGAATCTACTCTGCAGTAGTAAAGGAATTTTACTATTGCCGATGGGGTGGGAGTGGTGCGGTCAAGTCACATGGTTGTGTGCTTGCCCACCCAGTTTCAAATCCCCCGAGGCACGATCCTCCTCGGAGGTGGTTTCGCCGCTAGAGGCGACATCTCTGCTCGTGTTGACACTAGTGGTTACTCCTCACTGCTGACGTTGATGGCCGCTCCTCTCATTTCCGACGCTGGTGGTTCCTTCTCCTCTTGTTGCTGACGTTGGTGGCTACTCCGCTCACTGTTGCTGCTCCTCTCATTGTTGTCGTGCATTTGCTCCTCTCGCTGCTGACACTTGTGGCTGCTCCGCTTGCTGCTGATCCTGGTGGCTGCTCCTCTCATTTGCCGATCATTGGTGGCTATTCTAATAGTTGTCCCACTCACTGCGGTCATTGTCGATGGTCACTACATCTTCACTATGGTTTCATGGTTGCTTCAATTGGGTTCCTAATAGTGGTCCCCTTCATTGTAACCAGGTTGTGGATCCTCTCAAAATCCTCAAGTGTACAAGGATGTGGGTCCTTTCAAACACCCTCAATTTACCCTCAATCCAAAAAAGTAAAGGAATTTTACTATTAAAATAATATGAATTGAAATCCAATATGCCTTTTCAAAAGGAATACAAGTATAAATCCATGACATAATGTGAGGTAATCAACTTTGGGCACAAACCTCAAAAAGCATACTTACTGATCATCGGGTATGTCATGTAAACAATGAGCTTTGTCGATACTAAAATGTAATAAAATAAAGTCCATATATAAAGAAAAATTATACAATCCATATGAGAAATTATAAATGAATCTAAAATTGATATTTATTTATTTTTACATCACATAATTATCAATATAAAATTCTATATATAATTATCAAGATTATTGATTACCACACCTATTATGTTTGAAACCATTGTAATAACTCACAACACACATACATCTGGAGTAGTATCGCATGCATGAATTAATATTGAGGAGTATAACTTAGATGAGAAACATATCTCTAACACTGTAGAATATCTCAACCTTCTTATCTCTCTCCTATATTTGTGATTTGGTTGAACAACCCAATAATCATGTACAATTCTCTTAGAACATTTTATCATAAACTCCTAACTTATATAAGTTGTTAAAACTTCTCTCTAACACCTGTAGAATATCTCAACCTTCTCTCCTATATTTTTGATTTGGTTGAACAACCCAACAGTCATGTACAATTCTCTCATAACATTATTATCCTAAACTCCTAACTTATATAAGTTGTTAAAACAACTCATTTATACAAATATATTAACCCACATTAACAACCATGTGAGTACTAACACACTAATTCCTAACAAAGAAGTGACAACTTAAAATACTCATTGATTAAAAGAATAAATTAATTAATGATTAAAATAAATAATTAATGTGTTTTTGAGAAAAAAGTTATTTGTTATGGGGGTCACTTGGCTTATGGGTCCTAGTGGTCTTGTGCTTCTAAGTTGTGTTTTCACCTATGAGCCCTATGTTCCTTTTACCTCTCCAACTTGGGTGAAGCCATCGAGATGCCCTATGCTCATACCACCTCTCAACACGGGCTGCCTTGGGTGGGAATGGCCATAGCCATAGCCATGACTCTACCATATGGTAGATGTGTTTTTCTATTTAAATACTAATCATGCATGTCGTGCATTGCATGTGGGATTAATCCCAAGTTATATTTTAAACTTGGGTCGAACTAATGGTACACTCAACCATCGAGTTAAGTCCTTATACATTGCATTGTGACCGAGCTCACTAAGCTCCACACAAACATAGCTTATGCATAACACATAATTACTTAGCTTACCTAACACATCGTGTTGTTTACGTGTGAGGATAGAGTAAAATTCCTTGTAAAGTAAATTTAGATTGTAAGATATTTTGAATATAAACACTAGCCTTATATAAACCCATGTGCATGTGGGATAATGTTTGGAGTAAGAACAATGAGAAATGAGCTCCGGCTCGGGCCGAGCTTGAGTAGGCTTGATGCCCCTAAAATACCACCACCTCATCTCTACCCACATCACATTAGGTATAACAAGATATGTATAATTTGAATTTAGCCCCATATCAGTAATTGGAGGGGGCAACAAAAAGCTAGAAAATAATAATATCATGTACTAAATTTAGAAACGCTAGAGTCTAAAACAAAAATAAAATTGTGCATTTCTAAAATAATGAGTGAATGGGGAATAATTTACTGGAGTTCAAACTCCAAATAGAAAATAAAAAATAGTGGAATAAGGAATGCATGCATAGAACTAAAAAGGGTGCTAGATAGCTAAAAATATATAAAATGGATGAGATAATTATAGCTCTGGGAAAACCATTTGAGAGCTATTCATAGCTCGATGGGAGTTTATAAAATAAGGAAAGCTTAGTTACTAATGTGAGGGCATAGGAAAACATTGATAGAAGAAGACACGCATGTTTTATCTTTGAGAGGGAGAACATTGAGCTCACAAGAATTTTTCTAATCACGGGAATATATCCATGGATGGTAAAGTAAAAGCCACACATAAGGAAATCAAGACACGTAAAAAGAAAGAAATAAATTTCATTTCTAGGTTACGTAACATACTCCCTCTTAAATTACATGCTTTGGTATTCGCTTATGAGTATGTGTATGGCATATTGGTTAAGACCCTAGTTTTTAGATAAATAGGTTATAGGTTCAAAACCTATTATGATTATAATTATTTTCGGATAATAAACGAAAGAGTAAGGACTAAGTATTATGCAAGTCACTGTCTCACACATCTATGATCCATGGTAGCATGGTCATTGAGAGGTTGTTGGGAGTGAGAGGTTGTGAGTTTGAATCCCTCCAAATAATCATTCTTTTGTGATATGCTTAGCAAACTCAATAAATAAAACATTTAGATATAACATTCAACATACTATATTTAAACTTGATATGTTAGAAATGATTGATGTGTTAGGTCATTGGTTATTGGCATTCATAGGTTCAAAACACTTTTTAAAAAATAAACTTCATTTGAAAGTGAGTTGAGACGTGTATTTTTGGAAATTAAAAATAGTATGCGGTGAGGCATAAGCAGTTAACCGATGTGTGACAATGTTACCAAATGCTGTTTGGGAATGGATTCCTTAAAAAATCATATCGGCTAAATAATAGAGATTTATACATTGTAAGCATGCTTTGAATTAATGTAATTAATGTTTTAAAACCCACTCTCTCATTTTACATCAATTTAATAATCATAATAATGCTTTTAAAACTTTTAAAATATAGTAAAACATTCGAAAAATCCATCCTAGGGTTACCCAAAGAGATTTTAGTGTTTGCACATTTCTTCAAACACTTGGAAAACATCCTTATTTCTACAATTTTACTTATGATATTCCATAGAAATGACGATACAAAAAAATTTAGGTTTGCACATGAATTAATAATGATTACACTCATTTAACAAAAAAATTGTAATTTTCCTCTTTTAAAAGAAAATCTACTAAACCATATGAAAAAGAAAAAACATTTTTCTAGATTTTCCAAAGGAGGGTGAATGTTATGGAACATGTAACAGCCCTATTTTCTTACTAATTTTTCTTCCTCGCCCCATAACCCTATTTTATGCTTGTTTTGTGGTCAACCATAAAGGAATGGCTCTAAATTTGAAATTTTCTTTCCAAATTTAGCTCCATCTCTATATAAACCTTGGGCATGAAAATATTATTTTAAAATTTTCTAAATGTCATCTGAAAATGCGAAAAACATGCATATTTCAAAAATAAAAATGAATGAGAGAAATAATTTATTGATTTGGTTAAACTCTGATGAATTCCTTTCAACAATTTGTTCTCCACCTCCTCCAATCTTTTCCCCAAATTTCTACAGAGATTTCATGCATTCCATAACATTTTAATCCTTCTCCGAATCACCTCATACCCTTGTAATGTTTTTGCATGGCCAAGTTCCCTTCAATGTCACTTGTTCCTTTCTTCTCCTTCCACTCACCCACCTTCTCTCCTTCGATTTACCTTCTCTTTTGTTGTCTTATGTGAATGCATGATATCGCAATGTAAATAATGGGTGTGATGGGCCTACCCAATTTATTTTAAAATTAAGGGGTGGAGGTGGAAAAAATGTGAGGCAAAAGTGACTCTATTTGTGTCACGTTTGCATCACCGTATTCACATCATTTTTGCATCAAATTTTTCATCAAGAAATGCAAAAAAAAAAATTGAAATAGGGATCAACCCAAATCATGTCATTTTTGCACTATGTGTAGTAGTGAGGTTATGCAAGCTTGAGTAACATACAATGACACGTGTTTCTAAGAAAATGAAGGGAAAGATAATTTATATTAGAACCGCACTATAAATAGGTCCAAAGTTGTATAGAAGGATCTAGAACCGTACCACATTCCAAGAAGAGTTTTATGATCATAAACGGGGTAGTTTCAAAGTGGAAATTTTAGAGATTGAGCTCTTTCGGGCCCAAAACAATGCTTTTATCGAGTTCCCACACTCATATTCTCCCTATACCAGTTTTGCACAACTAAGAACTTATCCCTTTATGTGTTTCGAACAATCATCGTATTGTTTTAGCATAATTGAAAGTATTAATGTGTTATTATGAATGTACATGGTTAATGTTAATTAAGTAATTTAGAATAATCCCCTATAACAACCCTTACATCGTATATTACGTATATTGCAATTATAACTATTAGGGTGTAAACAAAGACATCACATGTTGGGTCGAGTACTATGTTAGGTTGAATAGGATATTCATAAGGAACACAAGAAACGACAACCACTATGTTTTTGTATATACTTTTAACATCTATGTAATGTGCCCATGCATAGCATGCATCTTGTGAATCCATAAATATATAAGCAACTTTTTTTCTATGTTGTTAAAAGGGAATATTAAGTACTATGTAGCCATCCTCTTAGGTCCAACTGTAAAGGTAATATTATGCCCCTGATCGGGTCATGTCATTATATATCAAATCCTTAAACTTTATCCATTGTTTCAAAGAGGTTTTACGTAGTATTGCCTAAAGTAGTGAGAAGTATCATAATGCAAAGGTTTTGGGTAGATCCATCATTTACCATCATGTTTTATATTGGATGCAAATTGGTATGTTCCTTAATAAACAAAGATCTATATACTTCCTCATCATCGAGAGGAATCTTTGAATCATAAAATGTAATTGGTGGTGTGAATTATGATGTCTTTATGGTTAATCCTATATTTTTATCGATAGGATGTGGGTCAACAAAGTGTAACCATGTGGAGGAGATACTAGATGATCAACCATGGGTACTCCATCACCCTTATGAATCTATGTATAATCGAGTTAATGGATCCAGGAAACATATTTAACCGAGAATATTTTTGGGAAACCAATGTTTTGATAGGTGTGTCTAAGTCCTCTATAGAAATAACATCATTATCAATTAGTTGTTGGATTTTGTCGTGTAATTTGAAACACTTTCGATTAAGTATATAGTGCATCTATAGTATTCACAATATAACTTGTTATCAAATTTTATATTTTGTGGTCTAGACACATCGACTACATGGGGTGGAGCTAAATCTATGAGATTGCATTCTAGGAATTTCTACAATATCTTATGAGGAGGTTCTAGTAGAAGGGTCCATTTCCTTTTCGGAGGTAAAATAAGAATCATATGTGAAGCTTGTTGTGCAAAATTGATAGTTTAGTCATCACTTTTCTTACTTTCATTATTATTTCCTTTATAGTATGGATGTTGTTGGAATTTGGCTCTGCTAGATTTAGGTGTATTATCGCCATATTTTAGCATCTTGGTTGTAAGGAGCATGGTCTCGTAAAATTTAATTATAATACATGAGTCTTTAAAGGAAGTGAAACTAGAGAGCATGGCCTTTTCCTTAAGTTTCGAAATAATTCACATTCTTTGAGGTTCTTAGGAACTCGAGAGAGTGTGGTCTTATAACGTAGGGCTTAGTTTGTGACCTTCTCATTGGATTATTGCTTAACTTGTGTGGTTTGGGAAACGTAGAGTCATTGACCAATGTTAAAAGACAAATGGGAAAGGAAACTATCACGTAAGGTTTGGATGAGCATATCAAACCTTGAGGAAGGGTATAAAACCAATATAATGCATATTATTTAATAATACATGAAAAATATTGGCGAACAAGGTATTATTCTTGGCATAGTCTATATGGGAAGCAATAACGGAATAAAAATGTTATTGGGGATCAATATTTCCATCATAGAAGGATAACTTAGGTGGAACAAACCAAGGTGGTAATGGATAATTAAGTACATCAATGGTTAATGGATTATTAAGTAACCTTATGGATATTTTAGTGACACTTGTTTTTCCTTGTGTAATAAGTGATATATGAGACTACATGTCCTAAAGTTGTTGAACATACAAATTGGCAATGGGATTTGAAACAACATGTGAAGTTATAGGTATTATAATGGAGGTCATGTGATGTGTAGGCATATGCATGGTAATCTAGGAGCCATGTGTGATGCCCTAATAGTAGGAATATAAGATGTAGGTAATGTTTGGTTAAACGCATAGGTGTTATCCCCAAATGAGAAGGATAACCTCTACAAGGTTCATCATGAGTTTTCCCTAGCTTGTATTTTTATGAAGTTTGATGTTTATGGACAATAAGTAGCAGTCTTAAGACTTTTCAATGTTATTAATATTTTCTTGAAGGACTTGATCAAATAGATTAATTGGAATCTTAGGTGGGAGTGGTTGGACAATGATCTTAGTCATCGTTAATAGTATATTAGTCACCTTCATAATTAGGAATGCTACGATGTGTATAGAATTACCATCGAAATAAATAAATTTTCCTCACTGTGTTAATATTGGCATCTATAGATAAAAGGATATGGATATTAGGTACTTTGGTCATTTTCAAGACAATGTGGCACCAAAGGTACTTGAATATAATCAATGTGGGTACCACTCAATTGAGGATCATGGTAAGTTGGAGTGTGAGCCTAGTTTTATTAGATGGCATAAGGAAATGCTTATGAGTATGCATAATAATGTAAAAGGTACCGATAATAACCTTAAAAAACAAGATCGGGCCTAAGATCAATAAGATTGGATTAAAATTTGAAACTCTAAGGGTGGAAGCTGCCGGAGTGGGCCTGATCGAGGATTGAGACTGGATGGGATCGAATGTACAAATTTGAAATCTATGTGGAGAGGTGAGATCCAAAAACACTCAAGAGAAAAAAAAACTCTTCATTCATTCATGCATAAGCCAACTAGCCAAAAATATGCATAGGAGGTTATATTATATAGTGAGAAATTAGGTCACCCAAAAATGTAACTAACTCAACTCATAATTAGAAAATGACTTAAAGTACATTCCCTAATAACCTATGATTAACCTAAGCAAGCTAATTAGACCATGTAGGTAAAACCACAAGGTGGGTAAAATCCTACACCAACACCCCCTCCCCCCCCCCAAGTGTAGCTTAGGTGGGTCCCAGAAAACAAGGCTTGATGAGGTACCCATGTACAATGCAAATCTCCTATAAAGAAGAGAAAAGGATAAAACCCAATGGGAAAAACTCCTCCCCAGAAGAGAGAAAGGAAAATAAGGTAAGAATAGAAATCCCCACTTGAAGCTACAATGATTGTCTTGCTCCCTAGTTGAGTCGTGAGTAAAACTATCTAAGGAAGGCATGGTCCATTTAGCTCCCATGGTGTTTCTAGTGGCATGAAATATAGAGACAAAGACGAGAATAGTTAGAACCCAATTTGGAAAAGATGGAAAGAACCAATTAACCATACGTTTTATACGTGTTGCACAGTTTCAACTACAACCTTAGTGATTTGAATTTGGTGAAGAAGTCTTGTATCGTGTCAAAGTTGTGCTGGGCTCAAATTGATGAGCTCATTCTCCAACTCATGACCTCTCATTATGTCTTGCTTCCCAAAAGTCCTTCCAAAGTGGTCCATACATCATTAGGAGTATTTGTATATTCAATATGAAAGAGAAAGTCGGGAGACATGAACATACATAATAGACCATAGGCTTCATCACTTTTTTTATACCACTTCACCTTCTTTGCATCTGGTGTCAATTTTGTTTAGTACCCATGGTGATCCGGTGTAAGCCTTTACTCCTTAAGAGGATTTGTATTTTGAATTTCCACTCGTGATAGTTGAACGGTGTAAGAAGTGGAACAAGAGGATGAATCCATTTCAATAAGTGGTTGTAGGTTGAACTGATTGTGTTGAAAATACTAAAGTGTACTGACACCACGAAACTATAGAATTGATAAGTTTACAAGGAAAGAGAATATTATCAATGTGTAGATCTTGAAAAAACTCGCACTTTCAAAAAAATTGACACCTAAAACAAAGAATTCAGTTCAAACTCATGCCAAATCGGAGTTTTAATGATGCAAAGAAAAGGTCAAAACCCGACAAGTGCAAAGCGGGGTAATAAACCGACACACTGGCGAGGGTGGAGATTTCAACTTTACGAACACGCTTGAAATCTGATTTTCACTTGGGAGGATTTTTCGACTTGTTGAAAATGTTTGAAAACCCGATTTGCACTTGGGCGGATTTTTTCACTTGTCAAACACGTGCAAAAACTTTAAACACTACAAATGAAAAAAAAAAAGAAACCCCAGATCGAGAAACCATAATTTTTCGTATAAAATAACAAATACCCACCAAGTTATTCAAAAAACCAGAGAAAAACCAGAAGGGGCTTTTCTATTTAAGCCCAAACTTGCACGGATTTGCTAAATTTGAAGGAAAAAGCCTTCAAACCCTTTAAAAAATTCAGAAATACATGTCAAATAGAACTAGGTCGAGCTTACAGTTGAACCTAAGGATTTTAACCCTTATGAATTCATCGGATCTATATGGTTTTCATGTAGAGACTCTGGAGAAGAGATTTGCATAGATTTCCTTAAAATCCCACCAAACCCTTGAAAACCAAAATCTATGAAAAAATAAACACTGAATGAGCTAGAATGCTAGATCTTCCAATAGAGGCAATGGCATTCGGCTACCAAATCAACTTTGATACCATGTCGGAGTGGGCCACAATCAAGGATTGAGACTGGATAGGATCAAATGCACAAAGTAGAAATCTATGTGGAGATGTGAGATCCAAAAACACCCAAGAAAAGAAAA
The DNA here is from genome assembly GCA_018340775.1 of Taxus wallichiana var. yunnanensis. Lineage (NCBI taxonomy): Eukaryota > Viridiplantae > Streptophyta > Pinopsida > Cupressales > Taxaceae > Taxus > Taxus wallichiana. Next base: position 767,056,048 of record CM031239.1, on the reverse strand, counting down.
ACTCTTCATCCAATCATGCATAAGCCAATAAGCCAAAAATATGCTTAGAGGTTACATTATATAGTGAGAAATTAGATTACCTAAAAAGGTAACTAACTCAACTCACAATTAGAAAATGACTTAAAGTACATTCCCCTAATAACCTATGATTAACCTAAGAAAGCTAATTAGACAGTGTAGGTAAAAACCACAAGGTGGGTAAAATCCTACACCAACGGGAATGAATACATAGGTTGCATCAATCAATAGATAAAGCGGAGTTCACCAAATTTTAATATCAATAACAGGGTTTATTTTATTTAGCTATTACAAAAATTGTAAATGATAACTTAGAACAACAAATGTATACATCACAATCCTAGATTATCAAAGGATGATATATCTCTCAACACACTTCTAGAAAGGATAATAAAATTACAACTAAATTAGGGTTTTAGAAATTATTCACCCCACTTCATACTTAGACTATGTGATAATGGAGTATAAGCTGGTTGAAAAATGTTATGTAGAGAATTGTAAATATATCTAAAAAATATGGGGATTTGGAATTAAGTGCAAGACAAGTTTATATGGTAGGGGATAGGTTCAACAAGATAATCCATCAAGGTATTAATTGATGAATTTTTCCTCAAAGGTAAGAATATATAATCTAACTTCGGCACCTTCTTTACACGTGTCTTTGGACATTATATCTAGATCTTTGTGATGGTGCTTATATACTTGTATATGTTTTCTCTTTGTCTTGAAGTCCTATCTCTCCTCCTTTTCACCTAAAAGAGGTTAGTAATTTGAGTTGGGTGACCTCATCGTACCCTCGCCGATGTGATGAGCACTAAATTATGTAGTAATACTACGAAGACGTATTAAGCCACACATAGTCCTCCAAATTTTATGATAATGCAAAGGTTAGAAAAATCGAGATAAGATGCAATCCTTGATTTGACCCTCAACACTTGGCAATTATTGCTCGGTTTGATTGTAAAGTATAGATATGTAGGGAAAAAATGTAGACATATTCAAATTTGAGTAGCATTTCTATGATATTCTCTCATAACAAGATCCATAGCTCAATGTCCTTCAATTGTGCTTTGATATGGGATCCTAGATGCCCCTAATAGGTAAGGGTGTGTGTGTTTATATAGGTGACTAATTAAAATGATTTCCCACTCAACCAACCCTAAGCAAACTAAGGTATCTTGTGCATTTTTAAAATAAATGTTATACGTCCAAGGGATAGGTTCATCATCCATGGGAAAAATTCATCATTTGAACCTTTCTTGGGCCCACAAACTCATCTAGGCTTAAGTTGAAACCAAATATAAGACAAAAGATGGTTTGTAGAGACTCTAAATATGTGTTCTATATAAGGTGTGTTAGTTCTTGAAGTGTTAAGTTGGAGCATTAGTCATGATCTAGTGGATTGATAGTCTAGAATAGAGCGTGAAGCTTTAAGTTTACTCAATAAATAGATAAATTAGATATTATACGAACAAATGCCAAAGTTAAATTGTCAAGTGTCGAAGACCAAATTTCAAGTACTACACATACACATGGTAGAGTATATACGAGATACTTAAGAAAAACCCATCAAGAAACATGATTTCAAACTAGATCTTACATGAACATGCACCATAATAATTCTAGATAGATCCAAAGGTCAAAGAAATATCCAAATCGATGTTTCCCAATAATAGTTATAATTACAAATAGGCTTCATCTAAGAAGAACATCACTTCCCTTTTGAGCAGTCATTTTTCGCATACAAAAAGAAAAGTAATCATCCAAGCCTTATTCGAAAGGCATACACCATCCAAGAAAAAAATTCCCAAAAGTCTGCGAGGGCACATATGTGTGCAAATGCCCTAGACATGTGACTAACACATGCATAAGGGCATATGTCCATATACTTGCACTGCATATAGAGTAACTAGTTGCATGTATTATTTATTATCAAATCAAAATATAGGGCTCAACATAATTTCGATCTTATAAAAAGGTTTGAGAGGAACATGTCAAAGCTCATGGCAATACTAGATAAAGAGTTAAGAAAGGAAGCATACATGTGAGTAGTAACGGGAGAAGTGATTGGTGTGTCATGGCTTGCACCTGAGGTCCAATTCCAAACTATGTAGCCCCAAACTTATCCAAATACAAACTTGGATCTCCACTAAAATTCAATGCTCTTTCCAAAACTCTAAGCTCAAATGCTTGTGCTCTTTTCTTGCACGTTGGATCTTGTAATTAAGTATTCATATATATGTTTATAACTTTAGAAACATTCACTTATCCCCTATATTCCCAAATTACCAATTAATTCAAGAAGGTTGATCATGCAACAAAGAAATATTATAGTGGAAGATGAGATCTCCCCTTAAATGGCTCTGAGATTGAGGTTTCTATCGTGCAAGGATTTTTCCATCAAAACAACCCTTTTATGGTTGAATTTTCCAAGCTAGGGTTTGAAAAAAGGTCTATTTGAGCATGCAATAATATGAAACTATACTCAAGTATTTTTTCACTAAAATTCCACATCATGCAAGCAACTTTTGCATATTGCCAAAATAAAAGTTAGGGTTTCTAAGGAATTTCCCGATTTATACAATAGTTCACAAGATTCCGAGAATTTTAGGGTCTTAGAGACAAGTCAACCATAACTTAAATGGTACAATAATATGCCATGTGAAAAAGATAAGAAAGGTAAAATTTTATGTTTCTATTTTGAATTCAAACACCCATCGAAATAATTGTCTACACAAGTAAACCCTTTGAGATTTTTTTCAATTAAGGTGTTGAAAACATTTACATTTTTTTCTCTTGTTTTAGTTCTAAATATTTATTATCTTAACATATTTATACTTCGTTACTTTTTTCAATATATTTCAAATGGGAAGAGTCCAAGGATTGTGACGGCACTTCAATTAGGAAGAGTACACAGATTGTGAAGGTGTTCTTAACTAAGACAAGTACAAATCACACCTTGTTGAGAGGATTCAAAGAAAATTTGTATTAAACATAGTTTGCCTTGTCCTACAAATCAATTTGGTCTAAATAACATTAAAAGTCATCATTGTCACTAAAAATGTTCAAAATTTATTAAGTTAAAATTTGACAATGTATGACAAAATGCAACATTCTCTCTACATATATACACTCCACATTTGTGGGATGAAAGTGGTCGATTGAATTTTAATTGTTGAACCATATAATAATAATAATATAGTTATAATTTCACCTAAAGAGCATGATTGTAAGGTTCTACTAAAAACCATGATTCTAAGGATCTTCTACTCAAGACACTCAATTTGAGTTGGTGCAAAACCTTTGTAGAGGAATTACTTGCTGAAAAGGGAAACTTAAAGTCTACTACAACTACTCTAAAGGTCAATTGCACTTCTACAGTGGGAGAACTTGTCTTGATTTTATAAGTAGTAATGTGGCAACTTGTTAGGACTTGGACAAAATTTGAGAGTATGGTATGAGACATATTTCAATCTGTAAAATATGAACAAGACATAACAATAATATGGCATTTCTTAAAGTATAAACAGGACCATCTGTTAGATATTACACATTAGTATTCCATAAGCTAGCAATCTTGTACACGACTACAAATCAAGAAGTCGTGGCATTGAGGGTATTAATGAGTTGAATAAGTTTATCTTTGGTGATTAAGACTAGAGATAAACAAGACAAATTTTGAAAACCAAAGCTTGAGCCGTAAGAAGATACTTTCAGTAAAAATGATGTAGAAATGAGGACCCAAGGAAACTCTACAATGAAAACACATCATCCAAAAACATGTCCTTAGAAGAGAGATATCACCAAAAACATAAATGCATTAAAGCAACAAAGAGATGTGCTACCAACAAATTGTTATGTACGATAACATTTGAGGATCAAAGAGTGATCCTTGGTTCTCCTAAATGACAACATCTCTACCATCAATGTTATCACTCATCAAGAACACAAGGGTTTCTTATATAGAAAATACAAAAATAGATGCGAGATTAATTATTAGTGGAGTGAAAGGTATGAGCATTAATTAGGCATACTTAACTTTATCTAACTCTTTTCACATGTGAGGATAGCTATCAAATTAATTAGTGCAAATCAGCAATATAGTACACAAATATGTCACACCTAGATAACATAGGTACCTAGAGTGAACTTCGCATAACTCACTTTATAAATCAAATAAAATAACAACATCAATATGAGACTTTATCAAGCAAGGGAGCATTGCTATCACAATATCAATCAATAAGTGAAGACATTGTACCTATCAATCAAAATATCAAAAAATTGTACAAACATAACGGTCACAGCAAAGCACAACAAAGCATGAAGGAAAATTGAGGCTATAAAAAAGCTCATCAAAAATATTCGGTGAGAGTGCTCGATATGGCACATAAATCATGCACTTTTAAAAAATAGCAAGTCAATATGAGTCATTATTCAAAAGTTGACCTCCAAAAAGTCCCATAAAAATGAATTGGTCAACAAATTAAGCAAAAATTATAAATTCTGGTAAAATGATTGATCACACACACACACACACACACACACACACACACACACACAGATATATATATAGTTGCGACCTTTGCTAGTTGGGCCTAGTTTTTGAAGCTATTTTCGCTTCCAAGGACCATATGTTAGGATATAAGGGATAAAATATGCGGAATATTCCCTCACGAATCGCAACAAGAGAAACTAATATGTAGAAAATATTACAGATCTCAAATAAAATTGCAGAATAAAATAACACAACACAAAGAGACAGTATTTAACATGGTTCACCCAATTTGGGCTACGTCCACCAAGAATCACTTGCTCAGATTTTATTACAAGTCACCGCTCTCAATACAATACCCAGATTTGTTTGGAGCTATGCTCAAAAAACTCTACAGAATTCACACCCAAATTCAAAACACATCTGCAATGTTTTTATATTACCTACCATATACACAAAACCATATAAATAGGCAACTACTTAAGTAGTTTTACAAAACCATGGGCCAAAACCATCCCATAAACCTATGGGTCAAAATCCCGCCCATATGAGAAAAGCATGTTTCCCAGTATATCGAGCATGTTTTAAGGCCAAACAACCCGGCGAGACAACTGTGGAAAGTGTACAGTACTCTTAGTGTACAATCTTCAACACTTTCTCACATGAAAATAGGCTCCACAACCTAACAATCGCTCACTTGGAGACTAGTTTTTCTTTGAGCAAGTTTCTCAACCCTTCACTAGTTTCCGTGAAAACCAACCAAAGCTTAACAGAGCTTTAGTTTTCCCTTGTGACTACCTTAGTCATCATGTCTACAGGATTCGAAGTGGTATGAATCTTCTCCACTTCAACTTCTCTTCCTCCAAAGTTGTCCGATGAAATGGTACCTTAACTATATATGTTTCGTCCTAGAGTGGAAAGCGAGTTCTTAGCTAGGTGTATAGCACTCGACTATCACTATGCGGTTTTCCTTCCTCCTACTTATACTCCAACTCCTCAAGCAATTGTTATAACCAAATCATTTCTTTGCTTGTCTCGTGGCAAGCAACATACTCGGCCCTCGTGGTTGACAAAACCACCGGCTCTACGTAGTCGTGAAATCCGGCTCACTTGTTGTCCCACCTCTGATGTAAACATAACTTGTCATGCGCCACCTGCTATCTATATCTCCAGTCATATCGAATCTACATAACCATACAAAGTGGTGTCTCGATCCTTTGTAGCACAAAATTGTCCCCATGGTCCCTCTCAAATACCGAAGGATCCACTTTATTGTCTGTCGGTGATCTTTACCTAGATCACTCATAAATCTACTCACCACTCCCCTTTGCATGGGCAATATCGGGTTGGTGCACACCATGGCATACATCAAATGAGTAAGGTACCTTAGACATATGGTTTCTCTCCCTGCTCTGTCTTGGGACACGCTCATTTGATAACTTGAAATAGTCTGCCAAAGGAGTCCCAACCGGTTTAGCATCTGCATGTAAAACCTTTCCAAGACCTTCTTAATGTAATCTTCCGAGATAAAGTCGGCGTCCATTCCTTCCTATCCGAGATATCCTCATACCAAGGATTTGTTTGGTTGCCCCAAATCCTTCATAGCAAAGGATTCACTTAGTTGTTTCTTGAGTACTTTTATTTCATGCATGTTTTTACTGCAGACCAACATGTCATCCACATAAAAACAATGGATAATATAACCGACATCCTCAAATTTCTTTGTATACACATGATGGTCAAAATGACATCTAATATAACATTGCTCCATCATGAAGCTATCAATTTTTTTATACCATTGACGTGGAACTTGTTTCAAGCCGCACAAGTTCTTCTTCGGTTTGCACACCATCTCCTCTTTACCTTTGACCTCATAACCCCTCTGGTTGTTGCATATATAGTTCTTCCTCCAAATCAATATGGAGAAATGCAATCTTTACATCAAGATGTTCCAAGTGCAAGTCTTCTACCGCAACTATTCTTAGAATAGTTCTAATAGAAATCATTTTTACTACGGAGAAAAAATCTCATCAAAATCTATACATTTTTTCATGCAAACCCCTTGACCACCAATCGGGCCTTGTATCTTTTCTTGCTTCATTCATCTTTGACTCGAACACCCACTTATTTTGTAATGCTTTTTGCCTTCGGGTAGCTTCACCAAATCTCATGTCTAGTTCTCCATGAGAGTTTGATGCTCCTCATCCATAGTTTGCTCTCACTTCTTCCCGACATCTACTTGCATTGCTTTATCAAAGCTCTTTGGCTCTCTACTATCGGTGAGTAATAAATAATAAAGATAAGGAGAAAAACGTTTAGGGTCTCTTCTTACCCTAGTAGACCTCCTTAATATAGGAGTTTGGGGTTCCTATTGAAGAGGTTCTGGCGATTCATGTGTCACTTTTCCATCCGAAACAAGCTGCGAGAAAGTGTACGGTACTCTTAGTGAACAGATCTTCAACACTTTCTCACATGAAAAGCAGGTCCACAACCTAACAATCTCCCACTTGGAGACTAGTTTTCCTCACGAGCAAGCTTCTCAACCCTTCACTAGTTTCCGTGAAGACCAACCAAAGTTGAACACAACTTCAATTTTTCCTTTGTGACCACCTTAGTCATCATGTCTGCGGGATTCGAGTGGTATGAATCTTCTCCAGCTTGAACTTCTCTTCCTCCAAAGTTGTCCTGATGAAATGGTACCTTAACTGTATATGCTTCGTCCTAGAGTGGAAAGCAAAGTTCTTAGCTAAGTGTTTAGCACTCTAACTATCACTATGCAATTTTCCTTCCTTACGCTTATGCCCCAACTCCTCAAGCAATTGTTGTAATCCCGGCGAAACAAATGTGAAAAGTGTACAATACTCTTAGTGTACAACGTTCAACACTTTCTCACATGAAAACAAACTCCACAACCTAAAACCATTTCTTTCAATCAAGGAAACTTGGGAGGGCTATTTTTTTCACCTTGCCTTTTTTCAAATTCTATGCGGTGGCGGGTTTATAATATGGGCCTCGCCACCGCATAGAGCTTGAAAAAAAGGAAAGGTGAAAAAAATAACCGTCGCAAGTTTCCTTGATTAAAAGATGTGGGCCTTGAAGTGAACATAGCTTCAAAAACTAGGCCCAACTAGCAAAGATCACAACTACAACTTTGAATGCATGCCCCACAAACCCAAGTTGTCCAAATTTTGTTGTCTTGGACTTTCCATAAAGCTCTTAGCATGCAAAATCTAAAAATATATAATTTTAGACACATTTTGCAAAACATTTCATAAAATCTAATTATGTTATATCTTTACAAAAATTGAAATGATTACCAAATGAGCTTACAATGTCCAATTCAAGTGAAACAAAAGTCCGAATTGACTTTCATCAACAATTTTGTAGAAAATTTGCAAATCCAACAACAAAAATTGAATCAAAGACGATAAGAGATAAAAATTATGGGGAAAGCTTTGATACTATATCAAAAATAAGCTTTGAATGTTATAAATAAACTTTGGTGCCATGTCAAAAATAAGCTTTAAAACTATGTTGCATATAAACTTTGATACCATGTCGAAATAAACTTTAATACTATGATAAAAACAAACTCGAATACCATGTTAAAAATGAGGACCCAAAAAAACTCGCAATAGAAACACACCATCCTCAACCATGTACTCAACGAAAGATATCACTAATAACATAAAAATTTTAAATCAACAAAAAAATGTACTGACGAAGAAATGTGACCAACAAACCGTAACACATTGCCAATAAGGATGGAGTGCAAATAATTGCATCTCTACCAAATCAACTTAAGTACCCACAAAGGACACATGTTCTTTATAAAGAAAATACAATAGTGGAAGTTCCTTATATAAGAAATTCATGAGTAGTTGAGAGATTAATAATTAGTACACTTAATTAGTGGCAATCAAGTACATCTAACCTTATCTAACTCTTCTCACGTGTGTGAGGATAAATATCATATTAATAAGTGCAAAACAACATAATAATGCACATAAATATGTCTCGCCTAGATAATTCAAATATCTAAGATAGACTTCACTTCAAAAGTGAGCATGACACATACCAATAGATTAAAATTTAGAAAATGTATTTTCCTGCAATTTTGACTTGGAAAATCAGGTCAACATGACTTACATAACAATTGGTAGAATACTTGGACTTATACACTATCAACCATACAAATTTGTATTTGCTTGGGAAGCTCCATAATAATGGAAACTTTCAGTTGGGATTACAGGAAGAAGTTTTAGCTCACTTAGTTTATAAAAATGTCCATGTTGTTCCTTTGTATGTCTTAAGAAAATATTTTTAGGATATATGTGCAACTACAAGAGGATAGCCTATTAATATAATAATTAAGGGTGCAAAAAGTTACAACATAGGTCAATATGAAGATAAATAATTCACCTCTTGTAACAATAGTTACACATGAAAATCAAATGATTATTGCTAGCAAATGATCGGTAGTATTGGATTTGGACCTTGAATCCAAGAGGAGAAAACTTAAGTCACCTAATAGAGTGCAAATCTCATTAAGCAAGTGATTGAATACTATAATTCAGATTAAATGCTTGTTGGGGACAGAAATGTACTTGAAAAGCTCTATGTCAAAAGGTGGTTGAAATTTGTTGACAAAAGATAAATTTGTCCTAAAATTACAAGGGGTCAATCAAAGGCGTTGGAAATAGTCAAACTATATTCAAAACTAACATAACAATTCCAAAAAAATGATAAAAACAGATCCCAAAAGCATGAGATGACATGTTAAAGACTAAAACAAATAATAATAGCTAAAACAAATTCAATGGTCAAAGATTGTGATTGTCATGCAATACTAAGATCTACAAACAATGAGCGTATTGAGTCAGGTTTTTACACTACATATAGAAGAAACTGCTACCAAATTATCTAAGTTTGTCACATTACAAGATAATAAGATGGGAATTTCATATTAAGACTATATCAAAAAAATTGAAAGATGGATTTTTAATACTATATAACGCCTGGGTAATGACTCTTTTCAAAAAAAACAAGCTTACTAGCTAATTGTTCTTTTATTTTGTTAAAAATAACTAATCAGAAAAATATTGTTGTCAAATTTGACAGAACAACATCCGTCTTGTGGTAGGTTAGAGGGAATTGATAGTTCATAATTGAATTCTATTTTATGAGTTATAAGTAGCTTGATTTAGATATTATAGTATAAAAATTAACAAGGAAAATCAATTCCCATGTGCATAGACACTGGGAATTGATAATTCCTTCTTGAATTCTATTTTATGCATGTTATAAGTAGCTTGAAATAGATATTATAATATACAAATCCACGAGGAAAACCAATTCCCATGTACACACTAGCTTTGAAAACGTCGTTGAACTCTTGCAAAGTAATGATGCTGCCATCCTTCAAAAGAGCTCTAAGTGCATAGTAACCAAAACCAATAATCCGAGTTAAATGAAGGAACAATCAGAGTTTACAAATTGACAGTCCCTTGTCCGCGCCATTAAACTCCTCTAGAATGAATGACTAGTTGGGATACAAACAAAAAAGCTCCTTGAGTTAACAATGAGCCAATACTAGAAAAAAGCTCCTTGAGTTAACAATGAGCCAATACTAGCTATAATACAACATTAACATTGTTGATTTGTGGCTTATACTTATATAGAACTGCTGGCCCACTAAATGAGATATGGCTTCACAACAATTTGCAACTTTGGAGATGGAAAAGAAGAATACATGCCCATTAAATTACAATGGGAAAAAAATGTAACAGCACTTGATTTTTAAGAAAATTGTTGCTTCCAAATCAGCATATTGGAGAGCACATAGGTATACAAAAAGGCCATTAGATGTTAAGGTCAATTTAGTTGTATGCAACCTCCTGTTGAGCCGCATCCTCGTATTCAACCTAACACAACAACATTCCTCATATCAAAGTTAGGTCTTGTTTCATCAAAATTCAAACTAACAACAATTATTTTGGGAATTTCCAAAGTTTTAAGAATAAGCATGTATCTCTATGGCTTATCAACCCAACAAGAAAGTATATTCTCGAACTAAAATGAATAATTAACGAGTATCAATTAAAGTCTAAAACATGGCACTAGAAGGAATTTAACAATAAGGAGGTACCTTGAAGGGGTCTATCCAGAAAAAACTATATTGTTATAAGAACCCTCGGGTACAAGGATTTTAACTAAAAGCATGATGCATTATTTACAATGAATTTAAGCATCATCAACACAGTACATTTACAAAACCGAAATCAATGCTCACTGACAGTCCCTTAATACAGGCTGATCCTAATAAGGTATCGATTACTCGATATGTTGTTAGATATTGTTCATAATTGTTAGCATAGTGTTAATATATTGCTAGCAAGTCGCTAGGTAGTTGCAGTAGTATGCAACAACTTTGTTATTTTAGGAGTTTGTTTATTCTCGTGATATTAGAAGGATCTCTTGGTGTTCTATTTGTCTGAATATAGATACAAGCTATATGCAACATAATATTCAACAGCCCATGAATTAAACTTATATGATATCTGAGAAGGCTTCGAGGCTTCATGCCTTGGGAGCCTGTGACTGCTAGTTCATTAGGGAGTATGTCTATAGCATGTGAAAATATGCATTATGGGCAATGTAATTTTTATTGCAAGTACATTATGGACCGCAAGTGTGCATATCATCACAGCAGTGACAGGTTCAGGAGTGCTGTTGTTGGCATGAGCAACAAATCATTTGGGATGAATCGCTAGGCCTGCAGCCATGTTTATTTTTTTCTTTTTACCATATTATGCGGTGTGCCAATTCCGTCGCTTGGGGCATTCAATGTGAATGTGTTTAGGGTGGTATGGAGAACATAATTGTGAATTAAATGGATATGGCAAAGTTTGCATGGAGAGAGACTGGTGAGGACTGTGTGTGACTGTGCTAGCTACTGCTGGAGTTGCAACAGTTGGTGACTCATAAGCCTCACCACTGAAAAAATCCACTGTTTGTTCAGTTTTTGAGCCAGAGTATAGACTTTTTAGTCATAATGGTGGGGGTATCAAAGGGAGTTGACTATGCGGCTGATACTTTTGTTATTACCAACTTTTTTATGGTGATGTGAATTTTGGACCTTGACTAGCTACATTAAATTGTTCTCCATGTCATGGTTGTCGTTGAAGCAAGAGCCAAGCTTGTCCTCCGAACATGAAGATCATGGTATGCTTTAGCAAGCATACATCAAGTTGTCTGCTATTATGCATACCAAGGAACCTGAGATTTGAATGCGATTCTTGAAGGAGTCAGATAAATTCATGGTTGTAAGAGGAGATCTTGGTATGGAGATTCCACTTGAAAAAAAAAAGAGTCTTAGCAGATATGCTACAACCTTGTGCTAGGATTCGGAAATGCTAAATGACTAGAAAAAATGAATACATTTGAAATGTACAGAAATGTGATCTCCAGAGCGAGGCCATATTATGAATCCTTCCAGAATGCTACATTGGCATGCTTTGTTTCTGTCCCTTGAACTCTACTCATTCCCTCTATACTGCTTAGAGAATAGCCAAGAGAATCCCACAAACCCATAGAAATCTCGTTTGTGTAGAAATGGATGTATATTTTTACCGACTATTGAAGGTTTGGACTTCTTTCAATTGGAATTCCCAAGTACCTTATGTACTTAGGCTCCAAATGTCTTGAATGCTGTTTTTCCTTTCAAATAAATTCGTGACTCAATCTTCACACGGCTCCAACAACAGTTTTTGTTTAGGGGCTATATTTCCAAAAATATAGCATTACAATCAGAAACAAGAATATCCCCTCCTAGTGGGATTTCCAAATTTCATTTTGAGATCGACAAACTTTGCATTGTATAGTTTCTCTAGGTTTTGGAACCTATTGTTGTCTCCTCAAATCTAGTTTACCGAAATTTCTATCATTTTGGAGCTTTGATGTTTCAACCCCTCTAGTTACAAATGATTACACAGCATGTGGAGCTGTACACTTGTCAACCATGAACTTATGAAAAACAGTTATCCACTCTAGATCATGCCTCCCTAATGTGGAGGCTTTTTGTCCCAAAAATGCAGTGTGATGAAGAAAATAAAAATCCATTTTTGCCTTTTCTCCAGCAGTAGCAATTTGTATTGCTTTCATATAAAAGGTGATGCATGCATTGTCTCCAATCTAATAGACTATCAATCTGAAGGGGCTATATCTAATTGATTTCAGCTACTTACTTTATCATTGAAGCGAATCCTTGCTCAAATAAAGCTGTTCCTTGTCTCAAACAAGAAAATGCTCTTGTATTATTTAGTCTATTTTCCTCTTTCATATGCTGGTTGTGTCAAACCTTGTGGTTGGCTAGTGACTTCTAGAATTGCTCTTACACTCTTTACCATCTCAATAAGATGCTCCCAATAATTTCACAGTTTTGGTTGCTTCTCAACCTACTTCCTATCATGTAGATTTTTTTGGCTCATGTGTAACATCAAATGATGCTTGAGGAAGACATTGTAGGAGTGAGAACAAACCCATTATATAAGTGTCTCTTCCTTGCTAGTTCTACCTATTGTATACCCATTGATGAACTTTATCACAGCTTCTTGCAGTTTTGGGCCAATACACATACCATTGCAACTTGTTAACTACTTTCACGACCCCAAAGTGCGACTATTTTATAGGTGTGAGCCTTCCTCGTCACATGAATCTATTATCCTTCAAGCACACAAAGCTTGTCCAACTTGTACAATAATCCTTACATTAAAACCAAGCAGTGCAGTAAACATACTTATGCAGGAATGGCAACTAACTTGCATGAAAGAAAATAGCAAGAAAATGAAACCTATTTTATGAAAGCACAGAAAAATCAAACTAATGAATGAGATGCTGGCCGCCTGGAATGACAGATGGGGCCCTACCTCCCATCAACCCCTCCAGGTGTCTCCCAGACAGCTGAACATCTCCCCTTCACATTGTTCATTTTTGGGGAAACTTCTTCCTCTATTATCTAAGAAAATACTATCGTACAATGGAGGAAATTGTTTCCTGGTTCTACAATCTATATATGAGATTGATTGCACAACCATCGTCATTTTACAGTATCGCATATTGGGACCTACAACTGTTTCTTTAACCATCTATACCCAGATTTATACCCTTTTATTTACTATGCTTTAATATTTAATATTTATCCATGGGCTTTAATTAATAACTTGTGGTGGGATCTCAAACAACTCGGGAACCCACCGAAATGACTATATCACCTCGTTACATAACCCATATATAGCATACATGACTTTATGACTTGAATCATGTTACATAAATATTTAAAAAACAATTACATATGTATACGAGTAATCATTCCCATAAGATGTCTTCAATTCTTCATACTTGGAATGTGAGGAATTATGAATGTTCTTCAAATAATTTTGGGTAGAATTCAGAGATGAGTGCCCTCACTAATTCTATCAGTCCACATTTATCCTGGCAACCCCATCTTGCATTTTTCCTTACTTGCACTTTCACGTAGGTCTATCGAGTGCATGTAAGGATTCTTTCTTGCACTTTCCTATAGGTCTGTCCAGTGCATGTAAGGATTCTGGTGTAGTAAAATCCTTCTTTTCGGCCATACTATGATCTAAAACGTTACGTTCCAAACTAAGTTCTTTTATGACTCGCTTAGCCTATTTTCAAGGAAAAGGAAGTCTTTGCTGTTTACACTCCAAACAAGCTAAACAATCATCAACGGTCACTGATGGCTTGTAACAAATGTATTAGATAAGTCCATTAATCTACTCAGACATGAGCATGAAATATGCATTTAATTGGACTAATCAATAATAATCACCTCTCTCATAATTCTTCTATGCCAAATGGTGTGATTGCTTAAATACTTCCCAAAATATGCATATTGCTCTATGCACACCGTAATGGATAAATCATTAATGGTGTTTTAGTTTGGCTAATTGCTCTTGGTCCAAGAGCTCTTGTGAATCTTCTTCACTTCTTATAACTGTATGATAGACTGCCAATATAACCCAATGTTGGGCAAAGGATTGTGATTGGAATCGTATGCTCCCCTGTCATTGAAGGAAAAACCTTTGGTTTTGGAACACTTGTTAACTTATCACATCCAATTGCTTCCTTTGCTCCTTTTCCTTTTGACTCATCATATCCATTTGCTTCCTTTGCTCCCTTGTGCAACATGCACTTCAAGCGGTCATTCATCTTTCTTGAATTTCATAGCCAACAAAATTGATTGGCAGTCAAAAGAGAACTTGTTTGCTTCTCTATATTTGATTTGGTAAGAAATGGTTGGCCTTCCTTGATCAAGTGGTATTCGAGTCCATAAAGCCTCAATCCTTGAAGCTCCAATCATTAATGGTGTTTTAGTTTGGCTAATTGCTCCTTGGTCCAAGAGTTCTTGCAAATGCTTCTTCACTTCTTATAACTGTATGATAAACTGCCAATATAACCCAATATTGGCAAAAGATTGTGATTTGAATTGTATGCTCCCCGTCATTGAAGGAAAAACCTTTGTTTTTGGAACACCTGTTACCTTATCACATCCAATTGGTTCCTTTGCTCCTTTGCCTTTTGACTCATCATATCCATTTGCTTCCGTTGTTCCCTTGTGCAACATGCACTTCAAGCGGTCATTCATCTTTCTTGAATTTCATAGCCAACAAGATTGATTGGCAGTCAAAAGAGAACTTGTTTGCTTCTCTATATTTAATTTGGTAAGAAATGGTTGGCCTTCCTTGATCAAGTGGTATTTGAGTCCATGAAACCTCAATCCTTGAAGCTCCAACCCATGATGCCACAGCACCCAATATTGGGCAAATCAATTTCCATTGGTAGGATTCAATCTACTTAAGTATTTGGAATTCAAACGAGAGGCTTGCCACAGGCAGATAAAATTCAAATCTTTTAGTGATTTTGATCATTTACTAGGATCAAAGAGAAGGTGCGACTATCTCTTGCCTTTAGGCATTCGACCTATCCAATTAGTTGTTGTTAGGCACTCAACCTATCTTATTGGTTGTTTTTAGGTTTTTAGGCATTCAATATATCCTATTAGTTGTTGATGACGCCATCTAGTCATAAGGGGTGCACCACACCTCAGATAGCAGTTCCTTTAAGTATTAATCAGGGGGTTGACTCCAGCTAGCTCAACAAAGACGCACTCTATCAATTGATCGCCTAAAATCCCTTACGTCAATAGAGGGCAACCTTCAACCACCTAAGACTAGACACTTACTCTAGTTGAATATGACTATGATACAAATGACTATGGTAGATAAGTGAACAGTAGTGTGTCCAATCATATTAAATATACAATAGCAATTCACGAGGAAACCTAGAGCTAAAACAATCAACATGATTCTCACTTGTCAAGAATCATGTTTAGATATATCTAGGTTGCCAAAACACCGCCTCACTCAAATCCTATTTCATCAAAATGCATCAGATGGCTATAGAAAACTTACACTTGCAACAACCAAAAACTTAAATTATGGCATTCTTATGTAGCCAACCTAAAGGGTATGGTTGTAAATGTCTTTATGTTTTGAGCCCAAAATTTTGAACCAATGCTTCACAAACCAAATTCCTTGGTGATCAGAATCAAAAAGAACATTTACTTTCATAGCCTTCACTTGCATTTTGAAGCATAAAAGCTTCTCACACTCCTCATTCATCTTTTGCATCATCCTCTTTCATTGCTGCCCCATACATGTGGTTTGGAATCACACTCTACTGCTTGCTCCTCAATCTCGGTGGTAATATTGTTTTTGGACTGCTCTTTCTTCCTTTTTTGTGGGGCAAAGTTCAAGATGTAATTTTGAACATTAACATTTGTATAGCCATCAATTTTGCAATGATTGCAATAAACTTGGAATAGATCACCTTCCCTTTTTGGAAAATCATAGCATTCTTCTTGGCTTCGCTTTTAGCAGTCTCTTCCTCCTTAGCAATGAAAGTGTGTGATTCTATGTTACAAGGTATTGCCTTGGAGGCCCCCATACCAGCATGATTCTCGTACTCCTCCGTGTATCTCCCAACTTCCAAGTACTTATCATGATCTTCTCTTATCCCAGGTCTTGTTGACATAGATCAGGTGTTATACACTAACTTAGAAATTTTGAGAGCTTCAACTAGAGTTGATACTACACAAGGTAAAGTAATCCAATGCACTTAAACAGATTATTGTATTTTAATTATAAACAAAAAGTTGGGTACTAGATTTCACACATATTCATCCACTAAATACTGAATATTCTCTTTATTCAATATAAATGTCTATTACAAGCTCTCTATCTACTACACGTTCCTCTATCTCTTTCTCAAATGGGGACACAATAAATATATACCGCATCAGAACATTACAATATTAAGGGGCATGTTCCTTGGACATGTCCACTATTCATTCAGATGTATGGGATATGTGGCAAAGTTTCATACTATGCCGCATGGGTCTAGAGGAAACTGCTCTGTTCTGTCGATATATTATCATATCTGACGCGCGACATGTTTTAGGCATTTTGCAGTATGCGAGAAGATATACTTCAGGAGATACTCTTTCTCTATCATGTCTTCCTCATGTAGCACTGATCCTGAGGCAGAATCCCGCACCTCAAAGTCTACAGTGACTTCTATCTTCGCCTAAGCAGTGACCATCCCTGGACTTGTTTTAATCCATTCTAACCTCCATAATCCCTTTGGGACTTTCCCTTTCCTTTTTCTTGTGCTACGTAGGGTGTGGCTGTCAATTCCACTACTACCTAGGGCTGGCCACTCATTTCTCTGAGATGCAGCTGCAAGGAAGGTGTTGGTGAATCATGCATTGGAATATCCCAGCTGATTACACATCTATGGGTTTATAAACCCAAATTTAGGGTGGATGGTTCGTTGGACAAAAAGTGAGTTGTAGCGAAGGGGTTTGCCTAGCAAGAAGGGATAGACTATGAAGAGATTGCACCTACAGGTAAGATGAAAACAATAGGGCTAGTGACTGCCATCGTTTTCCTTTAAGCTGGACAATGTTAAGGATGGATGTTAGAAGTGCCTTTTAGAACAGTGATTTAATGGAGGTATACATGATGCAACCTGAAAGTTATGTGGTTGTTGGAAAGGAAAAAGTTGTGTGCAGGTTGGTAAAAGCTCTATGGAAATGAAGCAAGCACCAAGACCAGTCCTACAGATCACGATATTAACATTAAAAATGTGGTGGATGATACAGTAATTTTTTATTTTGTGGATGAATTAATCATCGCATGAAGCAAACTAGTGGTATTAACAAACTTTTGACATTGACAAACTTTGGTCACATACACTATTGATTGGGGATTGAATTCTTGCAAACAAATGAAGGAAAGTTTATTTTTCAGCAAACGTGTGTAAGAGGATACGTGAGAAATTCAAGATGGTGTATTGTAAGCCAATGATGACCCCTATGGAGGTTGGTTTAGAACTGACACCCTTAAGTGAATTCTATTAAGCAGGTTGACGAATTTCTTCATCGAATGTTAATTGGTAACCTAATCTCTCTTTCTTCCTCTATGCCTGATATCTCCTTTCATGTTAGTTATGTTCACAATAAGCACAATGCTGCTCATTGGAGGGCAGCAAAGAGGAATGTCAAGTACATCAAAAACACATTTGATTTTGGAATTTGATAAAGATTTTCTAGTGATTTTCAGCTAGATGGTTAAACAGATCAGATTGGGTCAGATCAATTGATGATGATGTGAAATCAACAAGTGATATCTTAAGTGATGCAGGAGAATCTGCGTTCACTAGCAATCTTGCATCACCCAAAACATCTTAGTTGGGAAAATAAGCTAAGTCTAGCATTGTGCAAGTTTTGATTGCACCAAGTCTTTGTTTATCTGTTTTGCAATAGTCATGTTTGCGCCTATGTCTTGTAATAAGTGCGCAGCCTGCAAGTGCACGAGAAGAAAGTCTTGCAGTGTTTGCACCATCAATAAGTCACCTGCCTTGTAGTGCGTCTATAGGTTAGTAATGCTACATGCAGTTTGTAGACACGTGCAAGTGTCATGTAATAGTTCATAGTTGTTTTGTGTTTGGCATGGCCAAGGGAGTTGAGCAAGGTTTGTGGTATCTTCTAGAGTCTAAAACATCCTTCATTTAGTAGCACAACACAGAAGTATGTTCCCAACAAGAATAGTTTGTGTTTAGAGAATCACCATTTTTGTGTGCAGCATCACTAGGGGCACTTTCATAGGCTCATGTTACCATCTTGTGATCATCTCAATGGCACGCATCTGCCACAAGAACCGCGAGGTCATTCGATTCAAATTACAATAGTGCACAAAGATTCATTCTAGAAGACAGTGTGCAGTTTGTTTAAGGAGCTGACGTGAGTTCACCTATAACTCGTAACTGTGACTGACCATGACTCATTTGCAGCAAGTTGAGTTATCATTTTAAGCCCTATTTTTTCTTAAGAGGATTGGGACACATCTAATGTCTTATGGGTTACTTGTCATTTCAAAGTAATATTGTAAAGTGGGTCTTGTGTCTATATAAGCATGCCACTATATTTGTGTCGGGGATGACTCTTGCACGAGTTAGAGATATTGTCTATACTAGTCAGTTCAGGTAGTTTGTTTTTAGGAGAGCTATCTTTACATAGGTTGTGAGTTAGCGAGTAGAGATGGATCTATCATGTGTTGTAGTGTATTTCAGTTGGGAGATTGCGACTGTGTTTTTGTTGCCATGGGTTTTTTATTATTGACAAAATCAATAAAGTTCTGAGTTTCACGTTTTGTACCTATTTTATGCATATTTCGCTGTGTGCTTATGAGGGCTGCATGGTAAAAGGTATCCCTTAATAGGGACCCCTAACCACAAATGCATCAATTTGTATCAGAATGCTTGTTTTCGTCCTACTCAATTGAATACATCATTTGGTATTTTTTGGTTTTCACATTCGCGAGTGTGGGTGGAAAGCAATTGAAGACATCTTCTAGCGAATGAGTTGCCTAGGTGTAAAGGAAACTGGTACGAAGGAATTATTTTCTAAGAAAATGGCAAAACAGAGGAGATAACAATGCATGAAGTCCACAAATTGCTAGGCCCTAAGGTCAAGGAGCACCCAGACTTGCAGGTTTGGTAGGTTTGATGAGAGACATGCAAGCTCATCTAGAAGCTATAGAGACAGCGCAACACCAAGGTGTTGTGGTGATAGATGATGCAAGCGATACCAAAGTCACAGAAGAAGCGATTGAAGCCGCTAAAGAAGAAGAGGTTGAAGAACATGATGACAGGTTTATGAAAGATGTTGCGAAAATGACAAGTAAACCTAAGTTGGATATTCCTAGAAACTCTAGAGGATTAAATCCTTAAGAACTCACTACTTGAATAGTTAAGTTAGAAAAGTAATCTGAGTACAAAGACTGGAAGAACTAAGGTGAGTCAAGTTTGCTAGTGCAAAATTGAAACGTCGCACACCTTTATGGTGGAAATATGTACAAGCTAATAGATTATGCGAAGGCAAAGAGAAGATCAAGTCTTGGAATAGATTTGTGCGAATTTGAAGGAAAATTTCAAGCCTCAAAATTATCACATGAGTCTGTTCAAGAAGATCCAAAATGCGACAAAGGATATTAGTGTAAGTGATTACATAGAAGAATTATACAAGCTAACTATTAGAGTTGTTCATGTTAAAGATGACACAAAAAAGATTTCGCACTATGTTGTCACATAAAAACAACTTCAAAAATAGTCTAAACCTCTCAATCATCATCCTAGCACATATGCCAAGTCTCGAGGACAAATTTTGACTATAAAAACTTAGCCAAAAACTTTATTTTTAGCCCCAAAAACAAGTTCGGAAGTTCTTCCACCCCAAGGAACTCTTCAATGTGTGCTTGAGTCGCCCAAAGGGCACAAAAGTGTGGTTTGGTCTACCCACACTATATTTCGAGAGCTTAGCGCCTCGGAGGAACACATGGATCTGTACTTGTGGCTCCAAAGTTCCTGCGAGGGCATGAATGCACAAAATATGAAGAAAGGATATTTTTTTATTGAAGTTAGTTGACACTATATATTTCGTGTCTTCCACATTGCAAACGAACTCATGGAACCGTGTCCACACCTTTGCCGTCGTTCATCGAAAAGCACTAACGCGCGAAATTCTCTATGCACCGCATGAGTTCGCATCCTCGTGGAACCCGTGAAATTGTTCCACATGCTCCTTGCTTCCCTAATGGACCTAGGCGCAAAATATAAAGGCATGAGTTGATAAGTGTTTTGCTAGAAGCCTTGATTGGAAAGGTAACGGTTATTTTTAAAGTGTTGTGGGGCGATTAAACACGTGAAAAAGTACTAAATAGTGTTTTTAAACACTAAAATTGCGTTGTTTAACCTTAAAAAAACATTTTCCCTTCGTTTTCATTCACAAGTCAACCCTCTCTTCCTCAACATGCTAAAAACGTATGCATGGCCCTAACGGTGTTATTTTTCTAGCAATTTTTCCCTCGATATTTTTAAATTCCCTTTAAGCGTAATATTCTACACATACTTAGTTTGCTTTACTTTCTCCACCACCTTACATGCCCCAAACGTTTTTTTATTGAAGTTCATGCACGGTGCATTTCATACCTTCCTCGCCACGGAGGAACTCGTGAGAACTATGCCCACGGTGCCATCTCTCCCAAAAGTGCAAACACACAAAATGATCCACACATCGGAAGGTTCACATCCTCATGGAACATGTGAAATTATTCCACAAGTTCCTTGGTACCCCAATGGACCCAAACACACAAAAATACAAAGGCACGAGTTGTCAAGTGTTCTATCGAAGTGCAAATGCACAAAAGCAAAGGAAAAGTTTATTTTTAAGGTGTTATGGGGCAATTAAAACACGCAAAAAGTAATAAATAGTGTTTTTAAACACAAAAATGCATCGTTTAACCTACTTAAACCGTGTTTCCCTCATTTTCACTCACAAGTCAACCCTCTTGCCCTCATCCTACCAAAAACGTTTGCAGAGACCTGGCAGTGCTATTTTAAATTCTTCTAGTAATTTTTCCCTCAATTTTCAAATTGCCTTTCATTACAAAGTATCCTACACATACTTTGTTCACCTTGCATGCCCCAAATGTTTTTTTTTTGAGATTGCCAAGGTTTACCCGAGTTTGTGACATTTCAAACCTCAACTCCGCAAGAAGTGGTTCTAAGTTGCCCTCACCATTTTCATAACCACTGCCACCTACCCTTCATTCCTCTTTGAGTATCTCTCATTTCCACAACTTTCTCGCAAATCCATGAGGGCTGTTAGCTGAGATTGCCCTCATGCAAATTCCAAAAATGAAGCTCCATTATGCTGGCTATGAGCCACTCTCTACCTTAGAGAAGAGTGTCCTTGTAATCAAAGATAGCAATATCAGACATACAGATTTAGGTAATTTCTGGTCAAGAATGGAAGATGGTAAATGTTCTCCACTCAAGGATCGTCTCTACAATAGTGAGCTGGCTATAGATGACAATTTCCTGACATATGTTCACTGTGTTGACCTTGTACTTGCTTGTGCAAGATATTACAACCGAAAACCCGTAAAATCAAGGGTCTTGATTATCAATTGGTAGCCAAACTGGATCCCCTTTCCATAAGTATGAATATGGGAATAGCTCCTCACAAAGATTTGAATACAATTAGTATGGATGAGGGATAAGAGGAGTGGGATCAAAATACTGAGAAATATCAAACAATGATTGCTCGGTCTGTGATTAAAAACAAGAAGAAAGGTCCTTCCATATTGTCAAAGAACCTCTACAAAATAGATTCCATTGAGGAATTGTCTAACCTGATAATTCCACTTAATAGGGTTATGGACATATGAACAACAAGAGAATTTTGGCCCTGGATGGGCATGTTCATCAAAACCATTTGCAAGGGTCAACAGTTCATAGATTGGGGTCAACTACTCAACGACAATCTCCATGAACAACTCACCAAGTTAGAGTCCACTTAGACCTTCTACATGACGTCGTATCTGTATACTTTATTACTGTTTTGAAAGTCTAACCAAGGATGTCAGGGATTGGTGAATATGACCGCAAGAGATTCATCTATGATCACCTGTTGTAGCTCACTCACAAGGTAAAGAAGGCTCATTTCAGGAGAGTCAATGATGCTTTCACCAAGCTCTTGTCTGAATACTGGAAGGAAACACTACTGCTAGGATATTTGTGGAAGCTGCAAGTTTAGTCAAACAATATGGTAGCTATTTCATTCAATTTCCTGGGTTCACATATCTCCAAGTGGGTGGTTTTGACAGAATTCCCTACAAGCTACCCGGGTATACAAACAACAAAATCATAATCATCAAGCTTTGCAGGTAGTTAGAGGTGGTGCTCAGAAAGTGCCAAGATAAATATATCCAAGGCATTCATTTCCATATTGGTTTAAGTCGCTATATATGCATCATGATGCTCAAAATGTGGAGAGAACTATTGCTTCATTCAAAATGCACCCCTATGTCAAAAGGATGGCATTTAATAGTAAGGACTTCATGAAAAATAATCTGAAGCTTGGCCCTAGCTATCTTCATGAGCCCATAATTGAGAATTGTTGTCACCCAGAAGTTGCACCCTGATAGAGAATGGTGTGTACTCTCTCTCTTGTTGACAAAATTGGAGCACCTCAAGGTTGTGGGTAACCTATGTCTGAGGTGAACCTCCAGAGAGGATTGGTTCCCTTCTGAATCACCTAAAAACATAAAATTTGACAAGGAAAAGGGGAAAAGGAATGCGGGAAACTGGAAATAAGGGTGATACACCAAAAGTTTGATACTTGCATGTAACTCGCACACAGAGAATTAAAGATTCACACACCTGCACAACTCTAAACTATTTTACAAATTTAAATTCAAAGGTTTAGGAAAAGGACAGCGGTAGAGGGATCAAAATCCAAACTAAAGCAACACAATATCCTATCAAACACGATGAACAATCTAAAAACAGCGATATGAGAGGGCAAAACAAAGCTTTATTTTATTCAGAGGTGCAAGTACAAAGGCTAAAGATGCCAGAGCAAATCAGCGCTCAAGTATATCTTTTTTTACAATAAAAAATTAGTCAATATAGGCTGCTCCATCCCAGAATAGCCTGCTGCAACTTTCAAGAATAGACTGTTGTGTCTTTATTTTATTTTATTTATTTGTCCTTGTTGTATGTTGTTGCTCTAACTGCAGTCATCTATTTTTATATTTATTTATTCCATTCATGCTGGCACTAGAGATAGGAACAGAATTGCTGCTATTTTTAAACTGATTTATTTTTATCTATCCTTCTCTTTTGGCGCAGACTTCTGTAGGACAGCAGCAGCTTTTCCCAATTGTTGTCTTATTTGCACTAGCTTTTGTCTTATTTGTTTCAAACTTGGCCCAGACTTTTGGACTGCTGTTTTCCTTTTATTTTTATTTCCCATCTTCCATGCATGGCTGATATCTATTTGACCAACTGTTGCATGCTAATAAAACCTCTTCTCTTTGGCGCCAAGGTTTAAAATTAGAACCAACAGTTGCTAAAATTAACAAAAGCATGCTAATTTTAATAAAATCACTCTCTTTTAGTGCCATGTCTATTTGGAGCAGCACTTCTATTTTTAGCAAAAGCAAGCTATCTTTATCCATCCACTCATGCACTCTTTCAACTCCTAAAAATAGAACTGAACTTCTATTTTTAGCTCTTCTTATTTTAGCACCTCTTATCTAAAAATAGCCAAGTGCTATTTTTAGCAATTCTCTGCGTGGAAAATATGGTAACAGGAACTATTGGGAAGATCGTGACGATGAATTCGAGGTCCGAAGGCTGAGCTACATGCACATGACCCTAGACCAAATGAGAGCTTTCAAACAGGAATGGGTCATCGAAGGCTTCGAAAATGATGGGAGTGAAATGATTGGGCCTGAATTTACTTCCAAGGCCTAGTTCCAGTCTCTACCAATCATCAATTGGTCTGTAAAGGAGATGGATGATATAAATGAGCATTCTTTTGCAGTATTGCAGAGATCCAAGAAGTGGTCCCTCAAGAAAGTATCTGAATTCATTGGTATCAGTAGGTCCGGGAGAAAGCTCCTCCAAGAGATCAAAAACAAGCATCTTCTTCTGCAGCCAAACCAACAAGTACTAAAGTGTATGTCAAAAATACATGACCAGGTGCCACACCGAGTGACCAAGGTGATGATGAGAAGACTTGTGGCTCAGGTCCTTCGCAGTAGAAGTTGGAAGTCAAAAGAGATCCTTGTGCCGCCCTAGAACCTAGAGATTACTTCTTCCCCACAAACCAAAACTTCTCAAGAGGATAAAGGTATTGAGTCGCACCCTACAGCTAATCAGCCTAACCCGGCTCTCCTTTCTTCCTCCTCTCTTGTTGTTTGCACCACCTCTCGCTCCCATATTTCCATTTCATCTCCATTCCACACATCCTCTCATCCTCCTCCCACCTTGTCTCTTCCCTCTCTCGGTATTTCTGATAGTCCCACCACTCAATTGGCCACTACCACCAATGGTTCGTCATTCACGTGGGTACAATCTTTGTTAGACAATATAAGGCCTTTGATGAAGTTGTCATCTTGCTACAAAGTTCTCCCGCCCAAAAAGGCTAACACCACTTCTCGGCTCATCATTGATGCCTCGGAAGTTCGGTTTGTGGAGATTGCAAAGCTATTGGTCGAGAAAGTGTGGAGGAGCCAAAGAGATTTGTAGAGATCACAGCAGAAGAACAATTACAAATAATAAAATCATTTTCATTTATTAAAACTCATTTACAAACAACCATTTAAATAGGAAATAGCTCTCCTATAATTTAGGAGGTAGCTATAACTACTCACCAACCTACGTGAGTTGTTTATTATTATTCAATCATATAAACTAATGGAGCACTAACCATGGATTTCCTAATAGAAAGATGAAAGTGAAATGACCTTGGCGGGTTATAACTTGACTAGAATTTCTCGAGAGAATCTAGTCATGAAGGAGATCTATATATAATTTTAAGGAGCCTGCTACAAGGTTGGTGGAAAGGCTGAGAAAGGGAAACAGGCTCAAGAAAAACTTGAGGCACACGTTCACACCCTTCCCACCTTCATCAAATCTATCATTGACCAAGATACTACTCCCCTAGCTTCCATCCCCAAGTCTAATTCAGTGGGTGATATCAACAAGAAGGTCATCTTTGATATTCACAGGTACAAAAGTCATGGGAAGATTATCGAAGCTTGGGTTGACCAAATTCTGATTGATGGCTTTATATTCGTCAATGAAAGCAGGAAATCTTAAGAGCTTCTAGTTGAAGGGCAAGAGAAACTAAATGCAGAAATCAAAGTTGTAAAACAAGAGTCAGTGATAAGGGAAGTTCGGTACAAGATCTTCAGGAAATGGCTTCCACTGACGAAAGGATTCTTCTTTCCAAGATCTTCAGCAGTTCGAAATAAAATCTCACCCGTGCCTAGTTAAGAAGCGTCGAATGGAGAATAAAGGTACTGAAAGAAGATCTGGCTGATCTCACCACCTAGGACCAGAAAGGGAAGGCCTGAAATCAGAAATTTGTTCATATCTCCACTTTCTTCATTGTGATCTAATGAAAGAAAATAGTTCTAAGCTACTCACAGCCGTTGAAATTACCAAGCAATTTAAGAAAGCGGTCAAGGATGAACTATTCAATGTTGAGCCATTCAAGACAGAAACCATGAATGAACTCTACAGAAATCTACAGTACTGTTCATGAGGCCTCACCAAACCTTCCACATTTCATCAATGGGAGCGCAGAGATGACTGATGTCATGGGAACATGTTGAATAATTTGGCTAACACTATTATACCCGAGAAGAACAAAATTGCCATGACAGTTGCTGGATTTGTGATGCAGGTACTCAAACCAAGGCGGATAGAAGATTTGAGCAAAAAAGGCCTCTATAGACTCTTCCCAATAGTCAAAATAGCTTTTTGTTCCATTCTTCTATTTTCTCTCTCGTGATCTTATCTATTTCTTCCTCGCAATTTTTGGAACCTTTTTTTACTTTAAGTTATTGTAATGTCATTTTAAGTGATTATGAAGTGAAATGCAAAATGTAAGAAATAGAAAAGTTACTACCAAAGTAGTTATGAACTAGTTATTCCTCTCTTATTATAAATAAGAAAGCTTTCTATTGTATTGATATTGTTGAATGTTCTCAGAAATTTTGTTAGAAAGAATAGAGAAGGAAGAAACTTTGTGTTCTCTTTTTCAGACAAGTAGTACAGAAATATATTCAAAAATTTGTGTCTAAATATCTTTGGTAGTTGCATTTATTCTTAAGTTTGATGCATACCTTATTTTCTTTTACACAACATTTAATTTTGGCATGCAATGTTCCTTTGCTTTCATGGTATAATTTTATATATATGTGGATGAAATATGTGTTTGCTCATACACGTATACATTTCCTATCTTTCCCCCTCTCTATTATTTTCTACTTCATTTCCATGCAAAACCCCCAACTACAATTTTACCTATAAATATTGTACATATTTTGTCTTCAATAAAGGGAACCTCCCGTATAACAGAGAAGAGACTCTGTCTCCTTGTCATTGCAAAACACCCAGTTTGCTTTGGTGTAAAATATTTTGCCAACAAACTATATGAATGAATTGCACATGGCAATTCAAGATGAGTTCGGGATTATTAGAATACATTCTATTGAGGAAGTATATGAGTGTGCACAGCAATAAAAGAAAATAATATGTAAGCAACAACGCATAACGTGAGGAAAAGGCAAGTTCGCGCATGGTCGTGAACAAGGTAGAAATAAAGGGGATTTTGCACATGAAGAGGCAAGTACTTACAATGCAATGATGGTGCAAAAAGAAGTAGAGATAATTTCAGAGGAAAGGGCCAAGGTCATGTATTTGGATTCAATGGCACATGTTTTAAGTCGAAGAAGTCAAACATAGAGTTTTGAGTGCCCACACGCGCGTACTAATGGTGATAGAAAGGCAAGTGCGCATATTGTACAAGCAGACAGAATGTGTTGCATAAGTGCATCACACTAATGAACCTGAAATAGGTGAAGCACTCATGATGAAGAGGGTGTTATTGAAACCTGCAAAGAGAATAGTCCCAATGCAAAGGTAAAACTTGTTCAGAACAAAGGGTGTTTGAATGCCCACACACACATACTAATGGTGGTAGAAATGTATGTGTGCATATCACACAAGTAGATGAAGAAAGTGTTGCATCGGTGCATCACATTAATTAACTTGAAATAGGTGAAGCACTCATGATGAAGAGGGTATTTTTGAAACCTGCGAGAGAGAATAGTCCCACGTAGAGGAAAAACTTGTTCAGAACATAGGGTGTTTGAGTGCCCACACACATATATTGATAGTGGCAGAAATGCAAGTGCGCATATCGCACAAGCAGACAAAAAAATGTTGCATCAATGCACCACACTAATGAACCTTACACAGGTGAAGCACTCATGATGAAGAGGATGTTGTTGAAACCTGCAAAAGAGGAGAAAAGTCCCACACAGAGGGAAAACTTGTTCAGAACAATTTGCGAGTTAAGGGGTAAGTGCTATAAGTCGATCTTTGACATTGACAATACAGATAACAGTGTTTCACAAGAAATAGTGGATATATTGAATTTAAAGAGGATAGCACATCAGAATCTGTATAAAGTTTCTTGGTTGTTGAAGGGTCATCAGATTTTGGTGAATGAACAATGTTTGGTGAATTTCCAGATTGGTGCATATAGAAATGAAGTTATGTGTGATCTAGATTGGTGCATATAGAGATAAAGTTATATGTGACATAATGCCTGTTGATACTTGTTTTATTTAGCTTGGGAGGCCTTTGTAGTTTGATCACAAGGCACAACATGATGATTGTCAAAATACATACACTTTCATGGAAAAGGATGGAGAGACCAGTTTTAAATGACTGAAGTTAGGTGTGAGGAAGTAGGAACTAATCCCAATGTTATGTTATTGTCGGGAAAGCAATACCTGAGTAAGGTGAAGGAGTGTAATTATTTGCACTTGTAACAAAGCCTGCACAAAAGTTGAGCACAGAAGTTGAAGGTGAGGAAGAGACTCCCGTGTGAAGTAAAAGAATTTATTGATGAGTTTGCAAAGATTGTTTCTAATGATCTACCAAAGGAATTACCACCGATGAAGAGCATAGGCCATCAAATGGATTTTATCCAAGGATCAAGACCACTAAACAAAGTGGCCTACAAGTTGACAACACAAGAGAATGCAGAGGTGCAGAAACAAGTTCAGGAGTTATTAGACTAAAGATTGATTTGCGAAAGTTTGAGTCTGTATACAATACCAATAGTAATAGCTCCAAAGAAAAATGGAGGATGGAGAAAGAGGAACTTGTACAAAAATTGAGCGATAAACATGATCATAATCAAATACAGGTTTTCATTACAGAGGAGAAATGATCTGATGGACTGCTTGAGTGGCGCAAAGTATTACTCAAAGATTGAATTGAAGAGTAGATATCACAAATTCCCATAAGAGAAGGCGATGAATGGCAGACAATGTTCAAAACACATGATGGAATTTATGAATGATTGGTTACGCCATTTGGGTTGACAAAAGCACCCAATCATGTGTTTGATGAAGCGAAGTTCTGAAGCCATGTTTGGGTAAGTTTGTCATTGTCTAACTAGATAATATTTTGATTTTCAGTAAGAGAGGAACATTTGCTAGATTTGCACAATGTGTTGATGAGATTGTGAGATGAGAAGTTGCTCGTAAAACTAAAGAAATGTTGTTTTTGAAGGAAGAATTGAGATACTTGACATTCGTGATTACCCAAGAAGGTCTGAAAATGGATCTAGAAAAGATATGTGCAATTGTTAGTTGGTCGTCACCTAAGAGTTTTTTTGAGGCACGAGGTTTTCACAAAATAGCAAGTTTTTACAGGAAGTTCGTCAGGATTTTCAATGGGATATGTGCAACAGTTACAGATGTGATGTGCAAGGATAAAAAGGAATTTGTTTGGATCGCGTAAAAACAAAGTTTCCAGCAGTTGAAGAAGAAGGCAGCAGAGCAGTCTGTGTTGGCATTACCGGATTTTGACAAAGTGTTTTAAGTAAGTTGCGATAATAGTGAAGCAGCAAAAGGAGTAGTATTGAGTCAAGATTGAAGACATATCGCATTTTTCAATGAGGCGTTCAATCATGCAAACACAAGTAGTTTGTGTATGATCAATAATTCTACGCAATAGTGCAAGTGTTGAAAAACTGGAGACATTATTTGTTAGCCAAGGTGTTTGTTCTATATATAAATCATCAAGCGTTACAGTTCATTAATAGTCAAGGTAAATTGAACCAGAGACATGTTGGTGGTTGAGTTCTTACAGAGTTATTCTTTTGTGTTGCAACATAGCAATAAGTCAAAAAAAGTTGCATATGCTTTGAGCAGAAGAATTCTTTTGTTAAAAGAGTTGAGATTTGAAATCATGGGATGACTCTGTGAAGACAAAGTATGTTGAAGACAAAGATTTCAATGAATCATGGAGAGAATGTGCAGAGCTAATAAGTGTGGACAGATCACCGTGGTTAGATTATTTTATACAAGAAGAATTAATGTTAAGAAAGGTGCAGGTGTACATACCTAGAGGTTCAATGCGTGAAAATTTAGTCAAGGAAAAGCACAATAGTGGATTGACATGACATTTTGGCTATGACAAGACATACAGCAATTGAGGGAAAGATACGTTTGGCCACGCATGAGTTCAAATATGCAAAAGTTTGTTCAAGAGTGTAGAGTTTGTCAACTGGCTAAGGGAAGAAGTCATAAAACATGGTTGTATCAACCGTTGCCTATTCCAAAGAAACCATGGAAAGATATCAATATGGATATTTTGAGAGTTTCGTAAGACACAGAAAGGGAATGATATATTTGTATTCAAATATGGCACGTTTTGTGGCTTGTAGGAAAACTAGCGATGTAACTAATATTGTGAATTTTCAAAAAAAATGTAAGACTAAATAGTTTGTTGCATAGTTTTGTATCAAACAAGGATATGAAGTTTGTTGGACATTTCTGGAGGACATTGTGAAAAAAATTGAGCACCAAGATACAATTTAGTTCAGCATATCATCAACAAACAAATGCATAGACAGAGGTCATAAACAAGAGTTATTTAACTAAAAGATGTTGAGATGTTCATATTAGAATGTAAGGCTTATTTATAAGGATGTCATTAGTTATTTAACTAAAAGATGGTTGTAACCAGTTGTAACTATATCAACTGTTTTGTAACTACTTCATTCATAATATAATGACAGACACACTATCTCCATAGTGTGCAATCTGCCTTCTCTTTATTTCTTCCTTGTGCATGTCTTCCAACATTGGTATTAGAGCGAGACAAGCGAGGAAAGAGAGAAGGGAAGAAGATCAGTCCCATTAGGGCACACAGGCTGAATCGAAGTGAATGAAATCAAGAACACAATCAGAAATCAAGGCGCGTTTCTTGAAAATTTTCATTTTGATTTTCGAGTTCACATTTTCGTGAGGCAGAAAACCTTGAAAATCAAAGTTGAGGAGTAGAGAGCAGGGATGAACTAAAGTCCCACGAGTCTCATAGTCTACAAGGGCGAATCGAAAGGGCATTAAAAGATTGTGTAAAATTCAAGAGTTTGATGAGAAAGGGCAATTTCATAGTTGTGCAAGGCATAGCAATGAGCAAAATCAGCAAAGTGAAATCAAAGGGCACAATTGTAAAAAAGTCGAAAATACTTGAGTTCGTTGAAAAAGAAAAAATACTAGGAAAAATCGGTCGCATTCATTAATATATATCATATATTAAGGCATTTATATGAATTCTAATTTCATTATATTAGACAAATCCGCCATTGGCGAGGGCATAGCAGAAAAAGCATCCATCACCATAAATTTCATCATCGTCCCAAGAGCATTTTCCAGCCATTCAGTCAAACAAACAACAC
Source organism: Taxus wallichiana var. yunnanensis (assembly GCA_018340775.1). NCBI lineage: Eukaryota > Viridiplantae > Streptophyta > Pinopsida > Cupressales > Taxaceae > Taxus > Taxus wallichiana. The sequence continues at coordinate 767,024,546 of CM031239.1, read as the reverse complement.
TTGAAAAAGTCACAAAAATTCGATTATTCATTTATGAAATAACCACAAAAAACAAATATACATGCGATTTGCAAATTTTAAGAATCAAGCAATCATATTAAAAATGAAAATTTGAGTGTTTGAAGCGACACAAACTTGGAATTCAGGATTGAATGAATCAAATCGCAGGGCACACAAGCTAACTAATTTAGAAATTTTGGATAACCCAGTCAAAACCCATGGCAAATTTTCATTACATTCAATCAAAAATACAAAAAAAAATTATCTTTTTGCAAAAAAAGCTGGATGGGGCAAGTCCGTTTTTAGTAGATACGTTTTCGGTCAAGCTTCAAAATTAACATTTTTGGCAAAACTGGGATGTTTTCTGTCATTATTGCATGAATGTTTAAACTAAACTTTCAGAAACCTTTCAAACATCAAAACTTTTTAAAAATAAAATAAAAGCATTTAATAAAGTTGAACTCTAAATCTTAATCTAGACTTCTAAAGACACTTTATAAAAAAAGAAAAAATACTCTTGACCTCTTGGGTCCATTAAATCAACTCTCATTTTCATTCTTATTAAATTTGGATGATATATTTAGAATCTCATTTTATCATGAAATTGAATCATTAAAGCATTTTAACCATTGAAAAGTCAGACTTTTAGAAGTCAAATTCGTGAATACGAACCCATTTTGAAGCTTTATCATACTTAAAAGCAATTTTTAACCGAAAAGGCTAAAAATATATATTTTAATCAAATCAATATTGCACAAAATGTTTCAGAAGCATTGTTTTTATCTAGGTTTTTGAAAATTGAGGTCTATGCACATCACGTTTCCAAGAAAAGAACCGTATTTTATTTTACTCATTTATTTTAAAATCATATTTATTCATTTTATTTTATTAAAATGGAAATTCCCGTAGAAAAATATTTTGGTCTAAATTTTCATACATGGAAAGTGAAAATACAAATGCAACTTATGAATAAAAATTTGTGGGGCATTGTAAACGGGAAAGAGACAACACCCACCGATGCATCGAAATTGTTAGATTGGCAAAGCAGAGATGATAGAGCGAAAGCTATTATTGGCCTTGCTCTCTCGACTCTGAACTTCATCATGTAGACCTAGACAAATCATCAAGGAAATTTGGGATGCTCTAAATAAATTATTTGGAGCGAAAGCAATTAATGCCAAATTTTCCCTAAAACTTCAGTTATATAGGTTCAAAATGGATGGAGTCTCTATGTCAAGCCACATCAATAATCTAAGGTCCCTGATCAGACAACTAGCAAAAGTCAAAGTTGCGATTGAGGATGAGGATGCCAAAGCTATCCTATTAAATAGTTTGTCTTCAAAATACAAGCAATGTAGTTTTTACCCTCAGTCAAATTCAATCTCAATCTCTAGATGATATGATTGCAGCTCTTCTAGCTGAAGAAAACAAACTATAGAAGATGCAGAAGGTCATTCTCAGCAAGAAAGTGCATTCTATTCCAGAACCAGAAACTCTCGTAGAAGATCAAATAAAGATAACCGGAGATTGAATGTCATTATTGTAAGAAAAGAGGTCACACAACATGGGATTGTCGTGTTCGAGCCAATGATGTGCTCAAGGGTAAAGGCATATCAAATACAACCAATATAGCCATGGTTGAAGACCCACCAGATGCAGAAGGTAGTGAGGACAATGACGAATACGCAATATAAAGATGCTCTAAACTTTGATGGCAAGAAAGGATATAAGAGTAGATGAAGCTCGGTATGGATGGTTGCTCAGATAGTTCGGGACACTGTGGATCTTGGGAATTATACCCTCACGAGGATCATGAGACAACTTGATGGAGCTTGTGGATGGCTCAGTATGGATCGTTGTCCAATAATGTGATTCGGGAGTTCGGGAAGGTGGAATCAGGAACTCGAGAATTCAGCTCGGGAGCTACACCTTTACGAAGGTCACGAAGCAACTTGATGGAGCCCTACCTAGTCAAAGCATTGCTTTCAAAGTGAAAACCTATGAAGATTACGTTTTTATTTGGTTCTATCTTTATTAAAATCTTCGTTTTTGCTTTATGTAGGATAAGCCTTTTGTAACTACTTCATTCATAATATAATGAGCGAACATGAAGGAAGAGCTTTAAATGTACTCAATTTAATAAAACAAAAGTTATATTATTGATTGGAACTAGCATACATATATAAGAATCTCTCCTAAATAATAGGGAAGCCACAAACCAATCTCCCTAAATACGTGAGTGGTTTTAACCACCACTATTCACGTATAACTAATCAACCCAATATAACAACTTACGTGAGTTGTTATTTATTTACCACTATATAATATTCACACTAAATAATTATTCCTAACATTCCCCCTTAGTGTGAATATGGAAGGAAATATTACACTCACACACCTTAATATAAAAAATCTTCATCACTCTGATTGTCTGAGTCTTTCTCATAATCTTCCTCTTCATCAATTTCTTCAATTGCCATTGCCATGTTTGTCAGCTTTCCATCAAGGAGATCTCATGCTCATTGTTTACAATTCAAAAGCACATGCCCTTGTTTTTTACAATTAAAACATGTACTTTTAGTCTTTACATGTTTAGATTTCTAATAAGAAGTGTTGGGCTTAGTCATTGTAGACAACAATTTCTCTGTATCTGAGTTTGAAGCTTTGTTCTTGTTTCCCTCTTCAAGCAATGTAGATATGATATTTTCCAGATTTGGATTCAACTTGCTTAAAGTGAACACTATGTTTGACATATTGTTGGGCATGTTGTTTAATAGTATTGCTTTTGTAGCATTGTTTTTATTGGCTTCATTTAATCTTGCCAGTTGTGTTATAAGAGAGCGAAACTTGTTGATGTGAAGAACTATATCTACTCCTTCAATTTTTAACCCAAACAATTTTTGCTTCATCATTATCTCTACATTACTAGTTTGTGAACCAAAGAGTGTTCAACGTGTCCCAAATCTCTTTAGAAGATTTTTTGAGTCGATATGATGTAAATATGGCTTAGAAAGTCCTAAGCCAATGGTGGCTAAAGCCTTTTTGTCCTTGATCTTCCACTTGTTGAGGTCGTCACCACCAGTCGGTCGAGTAGCGGTGTCAAACAACATCCCAGAGATCTATTTCACTTAAAACCAATTGTGTCTGTAATTGCCATGTGTGAAAGTATGTTCCTTCAAACTTTTCACGGAAATTGACTTTTCCATATCTCTTCATTAGTTTCTTCACTTGCCATTGCCATGTTGGTTAGCTTTCCATCGAGGAGATCTCATGCTCATTGTTTTACAATTCAAAAGCATATGCCCTTGTTTTTTACAATTAAAACATGTACTTTTAGTCTTTACATGTTTAGATTTCTCATAAGAAGTGTTGGGCTTAGTCATTGTAGACAACAATTTCTCAAAGATCATCGAGTTTGACGCTTTGTTCTTGTTTCCCTCTTCAAGCAATGTAGATATGATATTTTCCAGATTTGGATTCAGCTTGCTTAAAGTGAACACTATGTTTGACATATTGTTGGGCATGTTGTTTAATAGTATTGCTTTTGCATCATTGTTTTTAATGGCTTCATTTATTCTTGCCAGTTGTGTTATAAGAGAGCGGAACTTGTTGATGTGAGCAACTATATCTCCTCCTTCCATTTTTAACCCAAACAATTTTTGCTTCATCATTATCTCTACATTACTAGTTTGTGAACCAAAGAGTGTGTTCAACGTGTCCCAAATCTCTTTAGAAGATTTCTTTAAGTCGATATGATGTAAATATGGCTTAGAAAGTCCTAAGCCAATGGTGGCTAAAGCCTTTTTGTCCTTGATCTTCCACTTGTTGAGGTTGTCACCACCAGTCGGTCAAGTACTTGGTACTGGCCAACAAATTCCCAGAGATCTCTTTCAATTAAAACCAATTGTGTCAGTAATTGCCTGTGTGAAAGTCTATTCCTTCAAACTTTTCAATGGAAATTGACCTTTCCATATTCCTCCCCCACAATTTTAACCGACTCGGTGACGCGTCGTTTGACCGAAAATGCGTCCTTACTGATGTTTTACTCAATGATTTTAACAAGGATGGCCTGAGAGACTCTTACAACAATATTTTATTGTGAAAGTAACATTTAGTTACTTTCTACAGGACCTAAAATAACACATAATATTTTAAATATGACAAAACTTACACTAGACCAATAATATAAAAATATAATGACTCCCAACTCAACGAACCATAAAATTTATTTATTTTTGTTGTTTAATGAAGGGTGGTGGCTATGATTTTAGTGGCGATTATGGAGAATGTTGTTGAGATGGACCAAACAATTGAGTTGTGCTTGAAAAGAGGAGTTGAGTCGTGAGCCTTTCGGGGCCACAGATCGACCTTAGGGAGGTTGTATGAGGGCTTGTGGTATTCAAGCCAGAAGAGGGGTATCTTGCTCGTGGAGATCAATCCCTCGGGTTGATTTACAATGCGGGTTTGGGACACGAATTTGAATTTGACCGCAAGTAGAGCTCGCCATCGCCAATTACTCATGTCACTACGTATACTGACTCGGATTTCACAACTCGCCATTGATTCAACTTCTAAATTGCCCAACTCACGATTCACCCGGATCCGGAGTTGAATGCATTGAGTCAATTAATAATGCAGAGACTACAATATTTGCCCTTCGCAATGACTTTGGTGTCATGTGGAGTTGAGTTGCGAGAGGCTTGATAATTCAATGAGTGCTAATTAGATTGGAAGCTCGATTCAAGCACAATGGAAACACACCAATCGATGAGATATGATGAAAACATGATCCATTCTGACCTTGAATAAATCGCAAACAAATCGATGTTGTCTTGCTAATCCAAAACGAAAAACACCAAATATAATTGGTAGCGAGAATTGCACATGGTCCACATTACACCTTTGCTCTCGAAAAAAATTAATTGGTCATTCAAATAGAGCTTCACATGTGGTCCTCCTTTGCTTTTGCAACAATAATGAACAAGACCAGAAATTTTCAGCGCAGAAACCCGCTCTCGATACCAAATGAAGGTGGAGCTTCAAATGTACTCAATTTAATAAAACAAAAGTTATATTAATGATTGGAACAAAGCATACATATATATGAATTTATCTCCTAAATAATAGGAAGCCACAAACCAATCTCCCTAAATACATGAGTGGTTTTAACCTCGATTCAAAAATCGCCAAAAATCGCCGATAAATCGCGTTCAGCCTGCAAAACGATTAAACTTACAAAAAATCGCGATTTTCGAAATCTGATAAATCGCGGTCAAAAACCCTCGAAAATCGTTGAAAATCGCGGCTAAAATCGGCGAAAATCGGGGAAAAAAACGCGGCTAGGGTATAAGACGAAAATAAAGTAAATCGATTTGTTTTTTATGTTGTTTTCTCTTTCCACGGGCTACAGTCGACGCGTGAGGGCACTAAAATACAGCGCGTGCATTTCTTACCAGTTCGTGCTCGTTTTTACACCTGTTCGCGCGCGTTTTAGACCTGTTCGTGCTCGTTTTAGACCTGTTCGTGCTCGCGTGCTCGCGTTTTTTATACTGTTCGTGCTCACGTTTTTACTGCTGTTGTGCTCCCGTTTTATACTGCGTTTTTACCTTCGTTTTCTTTTTTGGCGTGGCAGCCTGCAGGTATGTGTATATTTAATATTTATTATTAATGTATGTTAATATTAATACTGTTACAAACTTACACTGTATAATATATATTATAAATATTAAATAATAAATATTGTAAGTGTAAAGCTGAGTGTTTACTGTACAGTGTACAGTGGTGACTGTATACATATTACAGTGTATAGTGTATACAACTGTATATTAATATTAATAAATACTATAAGTATTAATATTAATATTATGTATTATTCTTCAAGGCCTGTAAATCTAAGACAATTTTTTTGTTTTTTTTTGTAGAATGGCATCAGGATCCGGTTCCCGTTCAGCGGCTCGTAGTAAGCCTAAATCAAATGACCCCTCTTGGAAGCATTGTGAACCAGCAGAGGGCACTTGTGTTATATGCAATTATTGTGGCATGAAGATGAGTGGAGGTGTTTATCGCCTTAAGTTCCACATTGCACGGATACCAGGGAATGAAGTGACAGTGTGCAATCAAGCACCTCCTGAGGCTCAACGAGAGTTGTCTGCTTACCTTGCAACTTATGCGAGAGAAAAAGAAGAAAAGAAGAGGAAAGCGATGCACTTGCAGCCCTAAGAAATAGAAGGGAAGCGAGGGAAGGTTTTGACGTTGAGGCATCTTCTAATGCCTGACTCCATGAGGTCAAACACTTGGGGACGGGGTTCATCCACATCCACTAATAGTAGTTCAGCAATGTTTTTTGTTCCTCGAAGTACACCTGGTTCACAACCTTCACTCGAAGGTACTGCTTGGAATAAAGAAATGCACAATGAAGCAAGAATAGCTGCGGCGAATTTTTGGTACTACAACAACATTCCTTTCAATGTGGCAAAAAGTCCATATTGGGAAAATTTGGTCACTGCATTGACTGTTGCTGGGAAGGGGTTCAAGGCTCCTACTCCCCATGATTTGAGTGGCCCATTGTTGGAGGATTCCGTCGCACATACCAAAACTCTTGTAGAAGAGCAAAAAAATGTGTGGATAAAAAAAGGATGCACCATTTTGTCTGATGGGTGGACAAATGGGAAAAACCGCACATTGATTAACTTCCTAAAGTGGCATCGGTGGGCGGTTGGTCTTCTGAAATCAATTGATGCCTCCCACCAAGTGAAAAGTGCAATCACTTTGTGTGATATGTTAGATGACGTGGTGAAAGAGGTGGGTGTGGAGAATGTCGTCAAGTTGTGGACCGATAATGCGGCAAAGATATGTAGCAGCAGGGAGACTTCTTGAGGAGAGGCACCCTACACTTTTTGGACCCCTTGTGCAGCCCATTGTTTGGATCTCTTATTGGAGGACATAGGAAAACTCTCATGGGTGAAAAATGTGGTGAGGGCCAAGAAATATTACAAAATTCATCTCTGATCACACTTGGGTGCTTAACTTGATGAGAGAGCACACCGATGGAAAGGAGCTTGTGCGATCAAAGACACTGATTTGCCACAAACTTCATTACATTGCAGAGCATTGCAACCTCATTAACATCCCTTAAGCAGATGTTTGTGAGCACGCGATGGTTGGACTCTCCCTATCCTAAGAAGACCGAAGCAAAAAGGGTGGTGAAGACTGTTTTTTTGATGATATGTTTGAAAGCAAATGGAAGAAATCATGAAGGTAATCTAAACTTGAATATTTGTTTATTTATCATTTGTTATATAATTTTTATTAATTTCAATTTTAAATATATATGTTATTTTGTTTTAGGTGTCGAGCCGTTGGTTCGAGTTCTACGGATGGTGGATGGGGAGAAAAACCCAATGGGTTATTTGTATGAGGCTATGGATGTGGCGAGGAGGCCATAGCTAAATATTATGGGCACACAATCGGCGAAAATATGAACCCATTTGGCGTATAATTGATCGCGAGATGAACAAGACACTTCATCGGCATATACATGCAGCGACGTACTACCGAACAAGAAGTTTTTCTATTCCCCATCATTTAAAAGGTGATGAGGAGGTTATGGATGGCCTTAATACGTGCATAGAGAGGATGATATCGCGAAGATATTAGAGATGCAATTGTTGATGAGCTGCAGATTTATAAGGCTGCTAGAGGGGAGGCTCTTTTCTTGGCTCTATGTGTGAAAAGAAGAAACACTTCTCACCAGGGTAAAAACAAATTGAGTCATTTGTATTTAGTCTCATTACACGTAGAACTAGAAACTAGAAGTCTAGAATTCTTTTATTTATTCAAGCTTAGTTAACTTACAAAATTATAAATGTTTTATTTGCAGATTTGTGGTGGGAAGATTATGGTGCAAAAACACCAAATCTTCAAAAGCTAGCCATCCGCATTTTGTGTCGGCGATGCAATGCTTACGGATGCGAACGTGGTGGAGCATGTTGAAGTTGTTCACAAAGAAGCGAAACAGTTGACAACACAATGCTCTCAATGACCTTGTCTTCGTGCGTCTGACAATCTTCGTCTTCGTGTGAGACAAGTGGAGGGGCACAGAGTTATGATGCGATCGACTTGGTGACATTGATCCATATGATGACCTGGATTGTTGAGCTGATGATGCGGAGCCTATGTTTACTACGAGAGGAGATAGCGAGCTTTGGAGAGGGAGAGGCGAAGAAGCAATACCATCGGGGACATTAGAAGTTGGTGATGATCCGGATGATATATTTGCGGAGATGACAATGTTGGTGTTGCAGAGGAGGAATATTTACCTTCCACTTCCACGAGGCAGCCTCCAGTGCAACAGACTTATTTTAGGCGTGCATAATGAAATAGAATATTATTGATATTTGATAGTGATACTTCAAAAGTCACATGTGACATGACTCTATGAGCATTTTTGTTTGCAAACTTTGTACTCTCTTTTTTGGTCAAAACTTAATCGAAAATATGCATATGGGCCTATGGCATTCTATAGAGTCACTTCTCGCATCATTTAACATTGTTTTTACATTTAATTTAAGTATATTTTATGAATTTAAATGTTTTTAAAAGTAGCGATAAAGTTGCCGATTTTTGCCGATTCCCGATTTTCGATTCAAAATTTGCCCTGCCGATTAATCCCGATTTACGATTTTTTGAACTATGGTTTTAACCACCACTATTCACATATAACTAATCAACTTAATATAACAACTTACGGAAGTTTTTATTTATTTACCACTATATAATATTTACACTACATAATTATTCCTAACAAATATCTCCATAGTGTGCAATCTGTCTTTTCTTTATTTCTTCCTTGTGCACATCTTCCAACTATTCAATTGAAGATAAACCAAGTACATATAGCATAGGATAATATTCTGGCACAAGCTGAGTTCGCATATGATAATTCAAAGCATAACTAAAAGTATAGGAAGGACACCATTTAAGACTATGTATGGGCCAAGTCCAAGAGGAGTTGCAGAGTTGCACAACATAAGAAGCACAGAAATCAGGAGTGCGGATGAAGAAGATTTTGCAAAGCATATGAGAGATGTGCATGAACAAGTGTGCAGACAATTGGAGAACAGTTTGGTGCAATCTAAGCAACACATAGGTATCAAGCTGAGTGAAGTTGAATATCAAATGGCAGACTTGGTCTCAGCAATTGTGGAAGGAAGGTTGAGTGTTGCGGAAGTTTGCAAAAACTTAAGGAGTAGACATTTAAACTATTTTTAATGTGGTAGATTTGCATTCATATTGTTCAAGACAAGATGAGGGAGGAAGCACAGATTTAGATTCACATTCAAAGATTGATTGAAGAACACAGATGCCAAAGAAGCAATGTGAAGAGGTGGAAAGGTTGACATAAGGATAAGCAAGAGAACACGAGACAAGGATTACAAGGAATATCTGGTCAAATGGAAGGGCCACGAAATTGAGGATGCGACTTGAATAAGCGCGCTTGAAGTTGCAAAACATGGGATACCATTAGCAGAGCCATAAGCAGGCAGTTATGCTTGTCTTTGTTACTCAAGGTCTATGATGCAGGAGCATCCAAGTTCACTAGCAATCTTGCATCGCTCAAAACATTTAAGGAAAATAAGCTAAGTCTAGCCTTGCACAAGTTTTGATTACACCAAGTCTTTGTTTTTCTGTTTCATGCAAGTCTTGTGTGTGACAATGTTTGTAATAAGTGTGCAGCCTGTGAGTGTGCGAGCCTTGTGGTGTTTTGTACCATCAATAAGTGAGAAAGTATTATAGTAATTGTTTTGCACCTACCTTGTAGTGCACCTATATGTTTGTAATGTTTCACGTAGTTTGTAGACGCACACAAGTGCCATGTAATAGTTCATAGTTGTTTTGTGTTTGTGTCATATCCAAGGGAGCTAAGCAAGGTTTGCAATATCTTCTAGAGTCTAGAGTGTCCTTCACAAGATAGAGCAAGCATGTAATTCAATAGTGCAGCGTAGAAGAGTGTTTCTAGCAAAAATAGTCTATGTAGAGAATCGCCATTTTTGTGCACACCATCACTGGGAGCACTTTCAGAGCCTCGCGTTACCATCTTGAGTTCATCTCAATGGGCTCCGAATTATTATAGTGCATAAAGAATCATTCAAGAAGCCAATGCACAGTCTTATGTGTAAGGGCATAACTTTTGGAATTTCAAAGTTCAAGATTGTTCGAGGAGCTGACATGAGATCACATAACTTATAATTGTGACAGTTAAATTAGCTTATTTGCAAGTTGTGTTATCAGTTGGAGCTTTTTTCTTATGTAGAAGATTGCGACACATTCAATGTCCTATGGGTCACATGTTGTTTCGAGATAACATTGTAAGGTGGGTCTTGCATCTATATAAGCATGCCACTATACTTGTGTTGGGGATGACTCCCACACAAGCTAGAGATATAGTTTGGACTGGTCAATTCAGGTAGTTTGTGTTTTAGGAGAGCTATATTTGCAAAGACTGAGTTAGCGAGTAGAGATCTGAGGATCTATCGTGTGTTGTAGTGCATCTTAGTTGGGAGATTGCAACTATGTTTTTGTTGCCGTGGGTTTTCTTTATTATTGACGAATCAATAAAGTTATACGGTTCTCATTCCCTGTCTGGACTCTGTGTTGAGTTGTGTTGCATTAATGCATACTCCGAGATGTGATACTAAGGGCTGCATGGTATAAAATATCCCTTAATTGGGACCCCTAACCGCAACTGCATCATTGTCTCTTGGAACAAGTGTAATATTTTGGCTACTGAAAAAACAAAAGACTTGCTTCCTCTTCGACAAAAGATGTGTGCAGGGCTGTCGTTTTAGCTGCATGTAAGGCAGTTTGATTAGAGAAGGATCGCGGTTGAAAATTACAATTCTACACGCATATTTTGTGATAATAAGAGTGCTCAAAATGGTCAAACATCTAATTTTCCATGTGCATGTCAAGCATGTATATGTTTGCTACATTTTCTTCATTTGGTCATCAGAAAATGTGTTATTGAGCAGAGAAACTGTCCAACTCAGGAGCAAGCAGTGGATACATGTACAAAACCTCATTTTATCAAAATCTTTATTGATTTGAGGAATAAATTTTTCATGTTCTCGTATATAACCATTAAGGATAATAGAATAGCTAATACGATGGTCATAAATGTAAATTGTGTACTTGTATTACAAAATTACATTGACAAATGATGTAAATGCATAATGTTAAAATATAACAATGTGCTTTTTATAGAAGTTAGTAAACAGGAGCATTGATTAACCTTGTATTTAAAGGTCATTGTGCTTTTGTGGGAGTCGATAAAAAGGTGCATTAATTACCCTTGTATTTAAAGGTAAGTTGACATTCAGTTGGTCATCTCTCGCTTTATGTTTTCATATCTGAGCCTTATGGGTGTTAGAATAGTGGTCATAAATTTAAGTGTCATGTATTTGTATTACAAAATTACGTTGATATAGGAAGTAAACGCACAATATTAGAATATAAAATTTTGCTTTAATAGAAATTAGTAAAAAGGTGCATTAATTAATGTTGTAGTGAAAGGTCATTGTGCTTTTATAAAAGTAAGTAAAAAGGTACATTAATTAACCTTGTATTTAAAGATTGTTGACATTCGGTTGATTATCTCTCTCACTTTATGCATTCACCCATCACAATTTATGATTGAATCAAAGAATAGCACAACACTCTTTTTATGTTTTGAGTTTGCAACATATCTTTGTTTGCTTTTCTCACACTTGGCATGTTATATGTATTTCAATTTGATAAAAACACAGCTGGAAAAGTGGCAAAACCTTGAACCAAGAAAGAAATTAGTAAAAAGGTTTGGCCGGCCGGAATATTTAGTGACAGCATATGCTGTGTTCTATGTTCATAGTGCTTTTAGTAGGTAAGCTGCAATATGATTCATAAATTAAATGCTAACTCAAAATTTTAATATAATGTATTTCATGTTCTTTGATAAATTGATCAGAGGACATTTTGCAGATTACCTCCACATGAGGTCTCGTTTTCCTCTTCAACTTTGTTTTAAAATTATCTGCATCAGCCTTTCTTTGAGCCGATCCTGACTCTGTCCGTGACTTCTTTGTCTTCACACCCCCAATCATATCCGCATCTTCTGCATTTTGATCCATGTCATCTGTGAACATTTTCAATAGAAGATTAAGAAAAATAACAATTACAATAAAATCAGTAAAATATTAAAGAAAAAAGCATACACTTTACACAATGTCAATTTTACATTTATCTTCACAGTTATTCTTGATAGATAATTACATTTATAATAATAAATAGTTTTCCCAAATTATTTCTATAAATGGAGCAAAATTTCTAAGCACACAAATCAACAATGGCAATAGCTTTATGAAATTCTGTCAATTCTCCTAAAACTTTCTACCTTCATCTGAATCAGACAGATTTGCATCATCCACACCAGCTACAACAAAGTCTTCCATGTCATCTTCTTCCATTTCATAGTCTTCCACATACTCTACTTCAGGCTCTAGCTCCTATAAAACAAAAACAGCATAAAAAGATTTTGCTTAACAAAAAAAGAAAAGAAGAGCTATGTATTGGAATGATACTCGATAGATGCAAAAGCAACTAAAAGAGATTCAGATGCAAACCTACTATGGTGACACCACCAAGCATATGGTAAATCAAATTAGCTTTACAAACCTCCTCGGCATTGTCCTCTTCATCACTAGGAGCTGCCTGCATTTCTTCCATTTCTAAGACCTTTTCATATTCTTTGACTGGAAAATTGTATATGTCACCATAAGTGCCACTTTGTAACCTTTCTAGCAGTTCTTTCTCTATGGCCTGTTCAAGATAGATAATCATGAGTCGAACCAATGATATAGGCTATAAAGGTATGTACATGACAAATAGCAATCCAAGTGCCATACTCTATCTAAAACGGCTGCAATTTCCGCTTTTGCTTCTCTCCTAGCTTCTCTCTTCCTCTGCTTGGTAGGCATGGTCATGACTTTCTCCCTGAAAAACAAGAAATCGAAAGGCATAAAAAACTATCATTTCAATCTACACATAGCTGGTAAAAACCATTTTCACTAACCTGCATATGTAAGCATACAGGTGTACTCCAGGTGGTCACCAAATCGAAAAGGAATTCAGAAGGCGTTAGGTATAGCTCTTTTGTCATGAATTTGGTTAAATTTGACCTTTGAATTTGCTCATTATCCTTGTAGGTAGAAAATGTGAAACAAAAAGGCCGGTAATAATATAACTAAAACAATACACCAAAGGACATCACTATCTAAGATACAATGTTGGCCATAAAAAAGTGATTTTGAAGAACAGCTAACTGATCCAGAGCCTAGGGAAAAACCGGTGGACAACACTCTAAACAAGAGTCTACAATTGTTATTGTGAAAACATATAATGAATGGTAGAGGCCGCAGTTATATCAGAGTGCCATGAAACAAGGAGGACAAAGGAAGACAATTGACACCAAATGTAGAACTGTAATTGCAGAGTTGTATTATGCATAGTCTTGTATGAGATCCAAAAGGTCAAATGTATGATGTATGACTACTCCTTATTCTCCATGTGTATCACTAGTCTATGAAGAATAGAAGAATGTATTAATATACAAAAGAAGAAGATGAAGTACGGTTGGACCGTTACAATGGTTAGTAATAACCGATGCGTAACTAATCTTCAACTGACGCTACTACAAAATTGTGGCATACAATACTGACACTGCAGTTGTTGTGCACATTATAAAGGAGTTAGGACCTTGTGACATGCACAAGTGTGTGCTGAATGATCTTGAAGCCACTAGTAAAGCCAAATCACGAGGCGGAGCAACGTCATGGTGTTGGAAATCATTTGAAGTCTCATATGCTTTGGGATTAGACACCCCTCCTTGAAGAGCAACAGTCCCCATTGCATGCAGATGCAAAAGATGTGGAAAGTCATTGGACACTTGCACGTCTGTAAACCATTTTCCTTGGGAAGGTACTTGACCTACTTTGACGATTTGAAAGAGGGATCTCTTGTTGTCTTGTCTGTTTGACCCTAGCATCAATGACTTTATCCAATTTTGCTGGTGTGTTGCAAACAAGATTATTTTTATTGTTGAAGAGCCTCGACAACATCTAAAGTGTCCAACACATGTAGAAAGTAGTGGCACATGAGTTATGCACTAAAGATTGGATGCAACCCAAGATAAGAAGGAAGATTAAGCTCAAAAGGTTATCTCCTACTTGCTTGGTTATGATATATGGCTCGTGCCGAAGTGGACAATGCATCATGTTAGTCTTTCCTTTTGCAAGTGAAGTCATGCCTGATCACCAACCTAAAAGGTGTGCAATGTTCGGCGTTTGTTATGGTGTTGCTTGTACTTAGCATTTTCCTACTAAAGAATGGTTTGCACTTGTTGCTAAATGTGTTGAATGTGCTCAATGAATTTAACTTAGTCAACTTCTTTTTGAGCTAAGGGAGTTGCTACTGTTGATGGCAATGTAGGATAAGCTACATTGATGGGTGCCAAAGGTTGGAAACCCAAACAGACCTGAAAAGGGTTGTATGTTGTACTGTAGTACAAAGCTCTGTTGTAGCTATGCTGAATGAAAGGAAGGCTTTCATCCCATGTGTGTTGCTTCTTCAAATTGTACATTCTAAGAAAATGCACAATCGTCTTCTTTCCCACTTTTGTTTGTCAGTCAGTCTAAGGATGGCACACGGTAAACATGTTCAACTTTGTGTCCATCATAAACCAAAGTGCTTTCCAAAAATTACCCAAGAACCTTGTGTCCCTATCAAAGATGATAGTTTATGGCAATCCAAAGTGGACCACGACGTGTTCTAAGTACATTTGAGTTGTAGACTTGTTCAACTTTGTGTCCATCATAGACCAAAGTGCTTTCCATACATTACTCAAGAATCATGTGTCCCTATTAGAGGTGATAGTTTTTGATATTCCAAAGTGGACCTAGACATGCTCTAAGTACAATTGAGCTATCACGAAAGTTGAGATGAATTTCTTACAAGGTGTGAGAATAGCCATCTTTGAGAATCTATCTACTACAAAGTAAACACAATCATCAACATTCTTGGTAGTAGGGTAGCCTAAGAGGTAATCCATGGAAACAGATTCGTGCAATCTTGTTGGAACAAGCTGAGATGTCTACATACCTTGCTTCTTGCAGACCGGTTTGGAAATTGTGCAGGCAATATAGGACCCTGATGTATTTGGCAACATCTGACCTAAGGTGTGGCCAAAAGAAATACTTTTATAACACCGCAAGGGTCTTTTCAACTCCAAAGGGACATGCAACCTTGTTAACATGGGCCTCGCATATTAGTTTGTATCTCTGCCTTGTGAGGTACACACAAGTGACCAAGATGATGTAGGATTCCATCCAGCGATTGGAAATTTGGAACTGACTTGTCACTGAGCAAGTTGTGATAGATTTTTGCAAGGTCTGAATCAAATGGATACAATTCTGAAAAACTGTTAACTTCATGTCGACATAAATTTGGAACTGACTTACCACTGATCAAGTTGTGATAGATTTTTGCAAAGTTTGAATCAAATGGATACAATTCTGACCAAGTGTTAACTTCATGTCCACATGCATCAAACATGGTGACAAGAGCTTGAACCGGAGGTCGGCTCAAACAATCAGCTACTAGATTGGCACTTCCTTCTTATGCTTGATGTTGAGATGGAACTATTGAAGATAAGAAGACCATTTCTGATGCCGCTCTTGCTGCAACTTGTTCTAATTCAACAAGAACTGAATTGGTTTGTGATCTGTATGGGTCATAGTCTCCTTTCCCAAGATATAATGCTTATATGCCTAAATAATTGCATCAAGCTCATGATTATATGTTGGGTAGTTTCTTAGTGGCACAGGGAAGATTTCAATTTGGTAAGGAACTGGGTGACCA
The DNA here is from genome assembly GCA_018340775.1 of Taxus wallichiana var. yunnanensis. Classification (NCBI taxonomy): domain Eukaryota; kingdom Viridiplantae; phylum Streptophyta; class Pinopsida; order Cupressales; family Taxaceae; genus Taxus; species Taxus wallichiana. Next base: position 767,008,598 of record CM031239.1, on the reverse strand, counting down.
TATTAAGTGAGGATGTTCGAGTGCATGATCGAATGCATCAGTCCTTATCTCGAATGGTTGTTGAAAATCAGGTAACACGGGTTCTAGAGCAGAACAAAGTCTACATTTCAAGTCTTTGAATGTTTTTTGTTATGTGGATGAACCAAGTACAAACCTCCTATAGAAATTTGCTAATCCCAAGAAGCTGCGAAGCTCTATGTAATTCTTTGGTGTAGGCCATTCCTGGATGATGCAGATCTTGGTCGCATCCACATGAACTCCTACCTCTACCATGTATCCCAGATATGTATCTTGGCTTTTATATCCCATTCTATGAAAAATTTTGTTATGCGATTGGCCATATGAAGATTGCTTTGGCGCCACCTTTGAATCACAAGAAGTTGTGAAGCTTTGTGAGATTCTTTGGTGTGGGTCATTCCTAGATGACATGGATCTTGGCCAGGTCCACATGAACTCCTACCTCTACCAGTTTGGAAATTGTGCAGGCAATACAACACCTAATTTATTTGACAACATTTGACCTAAATTGTGGCCAAAATAAATACTTCAATAACACCGCAAGGATCTTTTCAACTCCAAAGGGCCCTTCAACCTTTTTGAAGTGGCTCTTCCATATTAGTTTGTCTCTCTGCCTGTGAGGTACACACAAGTGACCAAAATGATATAGAAATCCATCCTAAAAGTAAAGATTTAGAACAGACTTACCACTGAGCAAGTTGTGATAGATTTTTACAAGGTCTAAATCGAACGGATGCAATTCTAATTGAGTGTTAACCGTGTCCACATGCGTTAAACATAGAAAGGAGTGCATGAACCGTATGTATGTTGGCTCAAACAATCAACTATTGGATTGGCATTTAACTTCTTATCCTTGATGTTGAGATGGAATTGCTTAAGAAAAGAAGACCATTTCTGATGCCACTCTTGCTGCAACTTATTCTAATTCGGCAAGAATTGAATTGGCTTGTGATGTAAGGAAATTACTTAGATCTGAATATCAGCAGCACTAGAACAGCTAACACCAAAATAGAGAGAAAAGATCACAATATGCAAGTAGAATGACTTAGCCACTTCAAGGGGGCAACCTCCAAACCATACAATAAGATTCAAGTGCTCAATATGATGCTCATGTACGAGTTATTAAGAGATTATGTTAGCCACAAGTCGGCCATACATATCCCAATATATGACACTAGATCAAGGGCATAGCATGCCCCTCCCCTTTGAAGCAGCATTGTCCCTAATATTGGCGATCTTCGGATGTTGTTGCAGGATTTTTTCATCTTCCTATCTTGCATCTTCCATGTCCAAATTCTTCCACTTGCTCAGATACTCGGTAATGACCCTTGTCCTTAACTTCTTAGTGCGTGTCTGAATGATGCCTTCAAGTTCCAAGATGACTCATCAAACTCAGGTAATACTAATTGTGTTGACACCTTCTATCCAATGACCTTCTTAAAGCAAGAAACATGGAAGATTGGATGTATTTTGATTGATTGAGGGAGCTCCAATCTGCATAGTTACCATGTTCAAAAAGTTTGGATAGTTTGAAACGGGAAAAAAGTTCGGAAGTTCGAAATTTTTTAGAAGGTTCGGTTCAGTTTGGTTCGGTCTAGAAAATTTACAAATATATAAATAATAAATACCGTACATATATGATGATATTTGAAAAGAAAAACTAATTACACATACTAATAAATAAATATATTATCTACAAAGTTTTTCCTTTACGGATTTAGGTGTTAGTGCTTCTTGTTTTGTTTTTATTTTGTGTTGAAGTTCTTTTAATTTAAATGCTTTAATTTTTTAATTAAAAAAAAAAAAATAATGTTCGGACAAACTCGTTCAGTAAGTTTGGTCAGACCAAAAAGTACAGTTCAAACTGAATTTTCACTAAGTTCGTAAAAACATGGTAACTATGCCAATCTATATGCCACACTACCAATTCTTTGCAATACTTGATAAGGACCATAGTATTTAGGTGAAAGCTTGTTATCCTTCTTTTGTTGTTTCAAGGAGAGTTGCTTATACGGCTGCAATCGCACAAAAACAAAGTCTCCAACTTCAAAGTGTCATTCACTATGGTGTTGATCAGCTTGTTGCTTCATGCGGTTTTGTGTCATTGTCAAATTCTCTCTAAGGCTAGAGAGTACCTCTGTTGGTGTTGAATGTGCTCTTCAATTGCTCTCACTTTAGGTTGGACCCTCAAGGTGGAGGTGAGCGATGGTGCTTGGTACCCATACAATGCCAAAAATGGAGACATTTTGGATGAGGTGTGAAATAAAGAGTTAAACTATCATTCCGGAAGTGGTAGCAATTGAACCTATCTCTCACGATTATCTAAAGCAAAGCATCAAAGATACCCTTCCAAACATTTGTTGACTACCTCAACATATCCTTCAAATTGGGGAAAATATGATAAACTACGAGCCAATTCAGTACCCAAACATGCAAACAAATCAATCCAAAATTGCTAGTAAATATAGGGTCACGATCACTAACTATAATCTTGGGTGTACCATGTAGCTTCTGAACTGTATCCATAAAAGATATGGCTATTGTACTTGTTGTAAAAGGATGTGACAAAGCACAAAAATGAGCATATTTGGTGAGTTTATCCACAACCACCATGATTACACTTTTCCCTTCAAATTTTGGCAATCTTGTGATGAAATCCATGGAAACCTCCTCCCACCACTCACTAGGAATAGATAGAGGTTGTAGAAGACCTAGAGTCTTAATAGTTTCTCCCTTGTTATGCTGACACACCAAGCATTCTACCACAAATTTTTGGACATCCCCTTTCAACCCTTCCCAGAAGAAATTCTACTTAATTCTATGATAAGTTTTCAAGAAACCAGTATGGCCACCCACTGAAGAAGCATGTAGCTTAGAAAGAACCTGACTTTTAAGGTTAGAGTTCTTGCATAACTACAATCTACCCTTGTACCATATTGCATCTCCCTTCTATATAAATTTTTCATACATGCTCAGATCCTCTTGGAGATTTTGAATGAGAGTTTGGGTCTATGTCATTTTGCCACTTTGATCTTTCATGATCAACCCAATTTGTCTACAAATATGGACATGGCATATAACAATGCTTCTATGGACTCATCCCTCTTGGACAATGCATCGCCTACCACATTTTCCTTTCCTTTCCTTTCTTGTAAATGATCTCAAAGTCATAACCCAACATTTTTGTGACCCATTTCTGTTGTTCTTTTCAATGATAGTTATTGCTCCAAGAAGTATTTGAGACTATCATGATTTGTCTTCACCTTGAAGTGACGACCCATGAGATATGGTCTCCATTGTTTGACTGCATGAAGAATAGCCATCATTTCTTTCTCATAAGTTGTTTTTATGATTCTTACCTTTGAGTTGATGACTCTCAAATGCAATGGGACGGCCCTCTTGCATGAGTATTGCACCTATACCACACCCTGAAGCATCACATTTGACAATGAAGGTTTTGGAGAAATTTGGGGTAACAAGAACTAGAGTGGTACACATGGCCTTCTTCAATGTCTCAAATGCATGTTGTTTCCTCATTCCAATGGAAGGAGTCTTTCTTCAATAAAGTTGTGAGTGGTGTTGTAATGCTACCATAATTCCTCACAAATTTGTGATAGTAACTGTAAGCCCTAAGAATCCACTGAGGTTTTTGAGGGATTTAGGTGACTTCCAATCCACCATGGCTTAATCTTGTGCAGATCTACTTTTACACATTCATGGGAACAATATGAACCAAGCATTGACCTCGTTGACTCCAAATGTGCACTTGGAGGGCTTGGCTACCTTATTTACGTCATGTAGATGTTCCTCCCATGTCTTGTTATAGATTAAGATATCATCAAAGAAGACTAGGAAAAACTTTCATAGAAATGGCTAAAAGATGGAATCATCAAACTCTAGAATGTAGATGGTGCATTTGTAAGGCCAAAAGGCATCACTAGAAATTCATAGTGACCCTCATGTGTCCTAAATGTTGTTTTATGAATATCCTCATCTCGATTTCGATTTGATGATATCCCGATCAAAGATCTAATTTTGTAAAATAAATAGCACCATGTAACTCATCTAGCAAATCATCAATGACAGGAATAGGAAACTTATCTTTTACCGTGTATTTGTTGAGCTCCCTATAGTCTGGACACATGCGCCAAGTTTCATCCTTCTTTCATACCATCACTACTAGAGAAGAGTAAGCATTCTCACTATGGCAAATAATACCTACTTCCAACATCTCTATACCATCTTTTCAATCTCACTCTTCTGTAGATATGGGTACCGATAAGGTCAAATATTGGGTGGTTGGTTCCTAGTACTAATTGAATGGCATGATCATGATCTCTTTTGGGAGGCAACCCTTTCAACATATCCCTAAAAACAATTGAGTGTTCATTAATAATTGCTTGTAGATATGATGGTATAAGACCTTTTTATGGTTGAACTTCCATTTAGTTGTGCCACAAACCTATTTGTACTATTTTTAAGCATCTTCTACACTTGATGGGAGCTCACCAACTATGGAGTTTTTGCTCGCATCCCACTCAACTCAAAAGTCCTCCCTTCAGAATGAAAACTCATGAACAAATCTTGGAAGTTCATCTCAATAGTTCTCCAAGGTTGTACTTGGACCCCTAACACAATGTATGCACCTCCTATTTAAATGGCATACATGGGGCTATTTAGTAGGTAATCTCCCATGGATAGTTTAATATTATGGCACTTTCCTGAACAACTAACTTTACCTCCATCTACAACCATGACTTGAAACTTTGGGGCTGGATAAACAAAGCAATTTAAGCGTAAGGCCAACTTATGATTGATGAAGTTAGTGAGTACTTCCAAAGTCAATTAATATTATCACCCTTTGTTTCTTCACGAACCCAACAACCTTAAGGGTTTGTGGGGTGTTAATGCCTAAAATTGCATGGTAAGAGATGGTTGAGATTCTTCAACCTCGATATCAGGAACCTATCACCGATTGCTTCTTCCTTGTGTTCTTCCCCATTGGGCCCTTCAATATAGGAAATTTTCTTTTCGAACATTTATGTCCCTTGCTCCACTTGCTATCACAACTATAACATAGACCTTTTGCTCACTTCTCTTCAATTTGTTGAGGAGTCAATTGTGTAGGTTGGGGAAATGATGGTGTTGGAATCATGCGCTCCTTGTGAATAGTGAGACCCCTTCGTTTTACCAAATCTCTTTCCTCCGCTCAATGAGCAACTATAATGGATTCTCATAGCAAACCCGAATTAAGAAGGCGAAAATCAAGTTGAATGTTATCCTTGAGCCCACCCAAGAAGAGATTATTTAGATGATCCTTTGAGGTGCCATCCATACATAAGGACAAATTTTGGAACTGTTGGATATAATCCTTGATTGTCCTTGGTTTTCGTAGCTTTGTTATCTAGCTAAAAAGTTCTCTTTAACACCATTATCAAAAGGTGTGTCTAAAGCTCATCTCGTGAACATAGCTTAGGTGATAGGAAAACCTTTTTTTCTTTTTCTCACACATCCATCTATACCAAATGAACTACTTCTGGTTCCAGATACAAGGATGCCATTACCACCTTTTGTCCACTTGTGACTTAATGCAAATAAAAAAACTCTCTATTTGTTTGATCCAATTGACCAAATCATTCCCATTGAACTTGTGCATTTCCACTTTTGGTATCCTGTTCCGCCATTAGCTAGAAGATCTACCGGGTTGTGCAGAGGATCCACCCTAGTTGGCATGATTTGAATTTGAGTGTGCATTGCTTGAGGAACCCATGTGACTTGAATGGAAATTCATGGCAGCAATCATGAATGAGCTAATCACCATCAACTCCTTCATTGATATGAATTTTGCCTTCATTTCACCCTTCACTGAGTGCAAGCTATTGTCAAACTCTGTCCTCATTTCACCCTTCATTGAGTGCAAGCTATTGTCAAACTCCGCCTTAATTTCACCCTTCATTAAGTGCAAACCATTGTCAAACTCCGCCTTCACATTGACGAGGTCATTTTTTATCTTCTCCTTGATTTGGGTGAATGCCTATCATACTAACGAAGCCGAAGACTCAAAATCCATATCTTCCTTATTTAAAGTCATCCCAGAGAGTCGATTGCCCCTTCCCTTGGCCTTTAGTTGTCCTTCTTGTCATGATGTAGGGTTTGGGACTCAGGGTATCGGGATTAGGGTGGGAATTTAGGGCTTGGGGTTTTTATGAATTTCGGCCGAATAGAGAAAAACCCAAAGAACAAACCCTTGCTAAGTTTTTGCAAGCTTTCCAAAAATGTAGAGAACTTGAAAAAATTCAAAAAAATGGCCTATAGAGAAAATATATGGAAAACCCTAAAATGGCAATAACATTTGAAAAACATATCTAAAAATCCTGATATTTGGAGAGAAGCTTACTTGAGTGATTTCACAATCGTAGTAAAATGGGAAGCTTTTTCTTCATGGGACTAAGTCTCACGGTCTCTTGATTCATAATGGCCTCTGTCTTCCGTGATTCTAAGAGGTTCACTTACTTTCCGCATGGGGAGAGAGGCAAGAAATTTGATTGATTATGTCCTTGCTAACATGTCTTCAATCACCCACTTAATAAACTTTCATCTCTCTAGTGAACACCCTATTTATAATCCCTTGTTTCGTTAATTCTTATATGTCCGCTTTCCTGCCCCCTTTAAGGTTCACCATTACTTACCACACCAAGATTCTCAACTAATGTTGGGGTAACTTCACCACCTACAACTATGATCATAACCAAATATGACTTCTTGCCCCATGCCCAATGGAAAGCTACCCTTAGTTCTTTTTGCACACAATCCGCCATTCACAATTGACCCACCCCAATGGTTCATGAACAAACTTTTGGCTATTAACAACGTCAAACCTGAAATCTGTGTGCATGTCACTTACATCCACACGGTGCAGTAAACACCTGATTGCAAGATGGATTGCCTACTAGAAAACAATGTTGGAATTGTAATTGCTTGAAAAGGAAATGATTGATCTATGAAAGCAATACATCTCAACTAATAGTTATGGTGTGGGTAATGCTTATTTTGTTTTCCCTAAATTCCAATGATTATAGTTCATCTCCTAATGCAGCGTTAACAAGCCTATCAAGTACCCTAAGTATGACCCTATGAGAGACTTCTCCCTAGAACAGCCCACCTTTTGAGTGCCTTAGCGGCTAGGTTGCATCTTTTCTATGAAATCCACGGCCTCGCCACTTGTTTCACTCAAAATCCACAGCCTGGCCACACGTCAACCATTGACAAATCCGTTAGAGTTTTCAACATCCATAAACAGCTCTTTTGGCCAAAGATCTGCGCTGTACATTCCATATATGCATCCTTTTTGGCCTCTCTCTATCAGCTTCACTATTCTTCCATATTTGTAACTTTCTTAATAATCTCACATAATCTCACAGATCGGAATATTCTCTGTACACTCTTGAATTGAGTATGCTTTTTCTAGTTAGTTTACATGGAGGGTGGTGGAAGATGGAAGGTTCTAGAATTGGAAGATTCTAGAAAAGGTGGTAGAAGATGGAAGGTTATAGAGATGCAGAACTCTAGAAAGGGATTAGATTAGGTTAATGATGATTAGATGAGAGATTAGTTGGAGGATTTGTAGGAGAGGCTAGGTTAGTAGGTGAGGGTAGGTAGCTAGGAATTTTAAATTCCTAAAATATGAGATGATGTGATTAGATGATTGATTAGAGAAATTAATCATGATGAAGGGATATGTGGGATGTTATAAGGTTGGATGTGATAATTGGTAAGGGGATTATTTTAGGTGTATACACTATAAGTCATTGAAGCGATTGACCAAGAAGTGGGCCTCAAGTTACCAAATCCTAATATCCACATTGTGGCATCGCTTTTGCCTACGAACACTGGAATGTCAAGCTAGACTTTGAACATTGAAATGGCTTTGACATTGGAACCGCTAGTGTGCATGTTGCACAGAAAATGAGACATTGTTGGACAGAGCTGCATCACGAGTTTGCAGAACTGGCCAAAGAGTTTGGTGTGTTGCTCTTTGAGGGCATCCTAAATTGAGTTTTTGGACACCTGGGCGTGCCTAAGAGAATTGATTTTTGTCATCAAACATCTTGTTCTTGCTATGACGTTCTTCCAGATACTCTAAAACATATCTGTGTAAGTGTCATTCTTTGTGTTGTTGTGCGCACATGTTTAAAGGCATATGAAAGCTCTTGATCTGAGTGGTCAATGTCTGCACCACAGGGCCCAGCAAGGTGCAGGGGACAACCCTATAAATTGGCTAGAAAACTGCAATTTAAAAAAATGTAATGCGAAACTATTACAGCAGTAAACCAAAACACATCCAAATGTGTAAGTATTTGCGAAAAAGTACAACCTATATTCAATAAGAAAGAATATGATAAGGTACATAAGCATACAATGCTCAGGAAGGTTGAGAATGAAGATTCTTGTGATCAAAAGGGAAAGGCCCTTTCTACTTATTTGCCTAGACTGGAACATAGATACGGATGCATATGGAATGCAAGATACTCAGCGCATGTTAACACACTACTATTTGATCTTTGGTCATTGCCCCTTAGGATCGAATGACTTACATATATATACATCATTACAAAAAGATAGATACAACAGACAACAGTTACAGAAACGTACAGTTACAAAACATCTCATCTTCTGCCCAAGCGACAGGTTGTTTTCCTATAAGTGTGGTGATTGCAGTTCCAGGTCATGACATGCTGACAAGTGTTCTACCATGGTGCACGCTTGGACAGTGTCACTTGGCATGCCACAGCATAGCTCGGAGCTACCACAATGACACAGAGTTCAAAGAGCCCTGCACAGCAGTAGAGTGTTGTGAGATATGCCATTAGGCATAGTGCGAGTGTGCAAGGTTACCACAAGGCTATGCGCTAGGCTGAGTAGCTCAAAGTCCCTGAGAAGAGCGCACAGACAGACATGGCTACACTCAAATCAACCTATATGTGCTTTCAGTGTTAGGTGTTGCTTAAGCCGTGAGCATTTTTTAAAGGCTAGATGGCTCTTGAAAAACCTCACGATCACTTGAAGCTCGAACTCTATTGTTTCCTCTAACATGGTAAAATCTTGGACAATACCACTCAACATGCTGCAGTGTAGTACGGAGCTACCATGGTGACACAGAGTTCAAAGAGTCTTGTGCGGCAATAGAGTGTTGCGAGGTATGCCACAAGGAGTAGCGCAAGTGCGCAAGGTTATTGCAATGCTATGCGCTAGGCTGAGTAGCTCAAAGTCCTTGAGAAGAGCAGACGGACCGACACGACTACACTCAAATCAACCTATATGTGTTTTCAATGTTAGGTGTTGCTTAAGCCGTAAGCCTTTTCTAAAGGCTAGATGGCTCTTGAAACACCTCGCGATCACTTGAAGCTCAAACTCTATTGTTTCCTCTAATGCCGAGAGGTCCTTGTTGTCGTTGATTAAGATTTTGATCAAACGGCCATTAAACCTCCTCATGACTATGTAGAACCCAAGCTTGACATGTCACTTTATCATTTGAAATGCTCTCCCTGCCATCGAACTTTTGAATCAACAGCTTTACTCAAAAGGCTTATTCCAAAGGATTTAAGCTATTGTCTCTTGGGGAATGTGGTGCAAGCTTGTGGCCTTTGTATTTATGGTAAATGCATGGAAGGTGTGGGACTTTATTTAAATTGCAATTGGTTTGAGAGCTTTCATGATGTGAGCCAGCAATTGTTCCAGATGACAAAAGCGAATGGCATTGAATTTGACTTCAAGAAAAAGAGTTATTGACTAGGCACCGAACCAACCAGGTTATTGTTCATTATTCAAACCCACAAGATCAATGTAATGTCCCCTTTTCGGGACATTAATTAAATTAAAATTTTGAAGACCTTTAATCCACCCTTCCCATGGATTAAAGGATAAAAAATTGGGAAAATGTCATAACTCCTTTATTTTTAAATTAAATATTAATTCTCCTCTTATGTTTTCATTTAAAATAATAAAAAGGGGAAATTAATGTTTTAATTGGAGTGTGACTTTCCAGGAAAGAAGACTATTTTAAAAGTAACTCTCCTACATGAAGATTTGCGCCAAAAAGAGGAGGGAAACTTGGAGATTTGAAAAATAAAGATATAAAAGAAAATGGTGGCGACCCCTTGAGGGTATGTAGTTGATTTTATTCAAATTATCTTCATGCATGAAGAGGGATGTATTCCCATGAGTTCTCATAACAAAGGTGTTTGATCAACACCACCATATTGTGGAGAGTGTGAAACCTTCTTGTGTTATTGTTGAGTGAATTTATGCATGATATATCCTCCTAAGGCTTGGCGACTTGATCTAGAGGTTGGCGCATTTATTTAAGGGACAAATATGCATGTGTCTTGCTTATTTTAGAGTGGATCTTTGAAGGGTTTGAGTTATTTTACTATTGTTGTTCACTGTTGTGTTTTCCTAGCTATGGTGACTTGAATGGGAGGTTATTTTGGCATGTTTTATTGGTAAATAAGCTAGATCTGAAATTTGGTTTATGTTAGTATTTGTTTCTGAAAAAGGAGTTTATTTGGAGTATTTGGAAGCTTGGAAAAGGGCTGAAATAATTTAAATTATTTTTCTCTAACCCTAGCGACTAGATCTGGGATTTTTGGGCCTGTTTTGGAAGGGTTTTCATGATCAGAAAAATCTGATTGTTAGTGCATTGGAAAGGTCTAAGAATCTAGTTTATTATGCACTTTGTTTCATGTGAAAAGACGGAGTATTGATTAAGTTATGAATTTTTAAGTTTCTGTTGTCTGCAAGTTATTTTTATTTAACATTTGCTGCTAAAAAAATCAGAACTGAAAAAGATTTGGATTACCATTAATTATCTCATCTCACCCATCACCTTGGCTACTTCCAAACCCATTTTGGGTTGTAATTAGCTGACATTGGGTTATTTGAGGTTGAATCAAAAAGATCTAATCCTTTTTGTTTGATTTGTGTTGAAGTTGCAAATTTTGATTTGCCCAAAAAGGGGACATCTCAATCAATGACATGCATCCAAATACAAGAAAAGACTCGACAGCTCTGTGATTGAAGAGGTTTCGGTTACTAATTCGTTGGAGATATTGCTTGTGATAATGTTACACTGCTGAATTTTGTTCATAAAAGTTGTAAAGCTTTATGATATAGATATTAAGGGGCTTTTTTTTATTATGTAGTTTTGAATTATGTATCGCTTTTAAAATTATTAGTGAAAGTGAATGGGCACTGAATAAAAAGTTGCAAGGCTGAAATCCACTAGACATTATATAAATATGGCCTCAAACTGATTGTAAGGGGAGCATCTTTGAATAAATTTGAATTATTATAGTCATATTTCAGAAGACAGATTTCAATTCCCCAATAAATAAATTCATGTGCTCAAACATGTACTCTTTGAATGACTTTGTTTTGTCATGGATGCTGATTTATGTTTGTACAGTTTTGATTATCTATGAATGAGGATTTGCTTTGCTTCCACTTTGTACACATCTGAAATGCTATGGGTATAACCTGAAGTTTAACCTTTTGATACTTATAAAAATGAATCATTTTCTAGAAAAAAAAATCTGCTGTCAATTTCTTTCAACTTCCTAGTCATGTAAATTTACAATTATATGATTCTTGTACAACAATGACATAAACCTTAGATTAGGGATTTTAATTTTAAGCAATCCACTTGAGCATTTATATTTTTGCAGCTGGATTAGTTTTCGTTTACTCGAGTTTCATTGCAAATTTTATATGGTTTTTGCAAAAAATGCAACCAGAGCCAATAAACTTGCAAAGAATTAAAATTTGTGTCAACGTCTGGTTTTTCAAAACAAGCTGCCATTGCTTTTGGATGAATCATATATTACTGACAATCTGAAAAGTAATTTGCAGAATACATTCACTCGAGAAATATGCACTGTAACACTTACAGCAGTCATTAGAACCCTTCGCCGTGATTATCATATAATTAGATTGCTGAAAGATATAAATAAACCACATCCCATGTTTGGACCACAGTGCAAATTTTGTTCATCTTCCAATCATCGCTTTGCCTAGTTTTATCTCTCAGTGCATAAGAGTGAACTGTTTTCTCTTCCTTATGGAATTAGATATATAGAGAGAATTGTGATATTTGACATTTAATACCAATTAGTCTAAGTGTACAATCAATGTACTTAATATTTTTCTATTCATTAATTTCAGACAAACCAGCATACTGCTTATTCAGTTTATTAAAAGAATATCTCCACAGCAATATTCCCAAAACCATACCAAAAATAAAAATGATCAATACCTGACTTTCAAAGCAAGTTTCCTCCTGCGTATCAAATATTGTGTCATTTTTGTCAGCCGTTGCTTATTCTTGTGAACAAGAAATTTAGGCCAATATTGCTGCCCATCCAAAGAACAAGCAACTAATCAAAACACATACTCCACAAACCAGACAATTTCTCTTGGTAACTCTTTTGATTTGCATGATGCAACATAAGAAGTGACTTCAAAAGAAGAAAGAATCTAATTATGAAATCCTAGATGCATTCACAGAGTAAGATAAAATTCAGTGAATGCTGAAAAAGCTTTGTAGAATTGTCCTCTCATAAAAGCATTTGAAATTAAACACACAGACTAACTGATAGGATGGGTACCAAAAATTTATCGATTGTTTCCAATGCTTTCTCATAATTCCTTGGAAGTTTAACCCTTTCCCATAATTTGTTTGGCATGTGAGCTCTTTCAATCGACTTCATGTACAAGTAGAGAACCCTGCAAAAGAATGCAATGCAATGCTCAAGTCCCCCACAAGTTGACCTAAATTGACGATTTATCAAATTGATATAAAATAAAGCAGTTGAATAGCTACAAAGCAAACCAAGATGCCAAATTCCCCTTCAAATACAACTCGGGAATGGCATCGAGAGGTCTTTATGGAAATTTGTGCCGCTGTGGAAACTATTAAAAGTAAGCCGCAAGGTGTGCTGGTCAAATAAAATCCAAATAATCATGGTTGTAGATAACTCAACAATCAAAGTCATGTAAGCACAAAACATGAATTTGGAGAATTGGTAATTGTGAAAATTGATTGGCAACTACTTCTAAACCAAATGATCCTTAAATATTGATCCACAGTAATGAACCACAGTGGAAGGTCAGCTCAGCGCCCTATCTCAAAGGCACATTCAATCTGTGGCAAATTCTGATTCCCTAGAATCCATGCCACTGGTAAGAATAAGAAAGCAAAGGCCTCTAAAACTAGGCAGCCAAACACCAACATAATTCATAAGTATATTACGATAAATCACAAATATATTCTGATCAAACGTGATGAGCTTGAGCGGAAAGATCATTCGGACTTTCATACCAGAGCATTAGGTTAAAATTTCCAGGAGATACGATGAGGAGTTGAAATTAAGTAAAATGATGCATCCAACTCCCAACAAACAAGACCAATGCCGAGTAACTTTGAAGGAAGAGCCTAAGCCGAAGGCTTACCAAAGATGAAAACTTACCAAACCAGAAAAAAGAAAACACGAATGTATTACATACCCTCATGTTCCCGAATAGTTGCATATCGGCTGTTGGCAAGTGGGCAGGAGCTCCGGTTACAAAGCCCAGTAACATTGTACTCATTCCGACAAAAATTCTGTGTTTCGGTTCTGTTTCCAGAAAAAACAAATACTGGTTTAGAAATAGCTCCAGCAACCAAGCTCGTAACTCTATATGCCAATAAAAATACAGACTGCAATAGCCGTCCAAGGAAATAATTCCTTGTGCCACTAAAACTTCAATCATTCTTAGGTTTTGCAATCATTAAAACTTCCATGGTTTTAACCCATATGTTGTGCTTTGAAAACATTCAAACTTTCTAGCTTCTTTTTCGAAATATGTAGCTATATGGTTTCACTTACTTTGCCATAAAGCTGCAATGGTGGTGGCGGATGACCTGCCATATTACCTCGTCGTGCTGCATAGCTGCTGCTTTCTACCAACTCAAAATGCCTGAACATGCCAAAAACCATTGCTTCTCAGACATAAAAAAATAATCTCGTCCTCAAATATTTATAAATGCATGTGCTGTATCTGAACCCGGCGTTTTACCTTAACGTGGAATTTTATAAGTAAAAGGGAAAATGATGTCTAGCGGATGGACTGGTACATTACATGTCTAGCTGGTAACCAGTATTGACCAATGTAAACAAAAACGCACTCAACAAGCATTGACACTGTAATAAAATATAATATCTTCTTCTTCACGGAATATAGTGGCTTTGCCTCTTCCTTTACGAATTACAGGTGAAAATGCTTTCTTTGCTTTCCCGAATCAACAAGTTCCTTGATTTCACTAATGCCTAACCCTAAATTCCTTGTTTTCCCTAAGCTCTTTACTCTAAATCCCTGAACTCTTTAAATTCACTAAAACCCTAATTCCAAGTAGTAGCAAAGATAGTAAAGAGGCAAGATGCTGAAATCCCCTCCATCTGCACAGGCATTAAGGAGCGATCAACGCAAATATTATCCAGCTAGTCCACCAGCCAAGTATAAAACTAAATTAAACGGTTTTAAAATATAGAAGAAAAAAAACTAGTTTTCCAAGAGCTTTAGCATGGTAGGCATCTAATCAAGGTTCTAAATCCACAAGTTAGTAACAATTTCCAGTCCGACTTGGATTACTTCTGAAATATAACTTAAAATATCTCACAATAGTGAAATAAATACGCTCAAAATGAACACAAAACAGTGCCGAGACAGTGTATGCCCCATGAATGGTAGCTCCACACTTAAGTGATTGTAGATTTTTTCACCACTTCAAAGGATTTTACAAATCAACTTAAGAGATATGGGAAGTTTACTGATTACCCAAACAATTCATATAGTAATGAGACTCGAAAAGAGGGGATTTTACTATATCCAACCCAACACTAAATGCAAAATGTAGACAGCACAAGAAATTAATTTCAGAAGTCATTGATTGCGAAATTACCTGCACGGCGAACGCCTGAAACAGCAAGCAATTGGTTTCCCTACAAATTACAGTGCTGCGAACGCCTGAAACAGTGCTGCAATTGGTTTAGAATATTCAGATTTAAGCCCTAAAATTGTTCCGCTTGATTTCAATACCCACGCGAGACTGGAAAAAATCATTCTTATTTTTTGTAAATTTTAAATCTCTTTGGAATTTGAGTATTAATATTTGCAAAAAATAAATTAGATTTAGTAGACACCTAAAAATGACGGCATGTATTTATTAGACACCAAATTGTATAATTTTAGTATGTTTGTGTATTATGAATTATTGATTTAGAAAAGGTAATATTGTTGTGATTTGTGTGTGAGTTATTCTCTCCCATTCTTTTCTCTTCCTCTTTCTAAGTTTTAAGTGTCTATGGCTATTTTGTTTAAAAGTGCTCTAACGTTGTTGCTCATTGTTTGGAGCATCCCTATACTCATAGTGATATGTGAAGCTTTCCGCACTCGCGGTGCCTTTTATCGCCCCTATTGGTTAGGGTAAACTTGTCTTGTTGGTCCCATCTTTTCATTTTTTAGTTGTTACTTTATTATTGTGCACATCACTAAGGGTCTTAATTTGAACCTCGATTGTCTATCCATACACAAGCATTAGTGCATTTATAATTTAACAATTAATAGAAATCATATTTTACAAGAATTTGTTAAGCAATTATAAACACTCTAGAAAAGATCAAACATTCATTGAAGTATTTATTCATGTTAGAGTAATAATTTTGAGTAGCCCAAACAATCAAGGCTCAACATGTGTGTGGGTTTATTACATTCCTCTAAGTTCTAACCCCGACCGCCAAAGAGATCTCCCTACACTTATGTGTATTTCTATCCCCAACGTGTGTTATCACAACAATCACATTCGACATGCATGTGATAATGTTGACATGGGGATTTTACCAACACAAAGACAAAAGCAAGGAGAATTGCCACAATTTTACTTATGTCCATGTCCGGTAAAGCCCAATTTCACTCGCCTCTACGTACTCACAAGAGTGTTCACCCCACCTAATTGGGCATCAACTCAATCACGCTAGTTAGTGTGGCTAATAAATTATTGCAATAATTGGTGTGTTATGGTTGAGAGGGTTTGACAAATATCAAGCTAACTCAACATTTTTCTAGTATAATGTATAGGCCCAAAACACTTTTTTTCCTTATGCTTTTAGATTTGGTTGTCTAATTCAACTCGGGAGAAGTGTATTTTCTTAGTGACCAAAGTAACGTTTTAAAAAGTGAACAAGGTTTTTCAAGCCTTTGATAAAAACACATTCTTCAAAACATATTTCACATGCCTCGTATTTATCAAGAAGGTCACTTTAGACATTACCAATCTTGACAAATTAAGAAAGTTTCTCCATTTGTCTTAATTTTTTCAAGTTCTTGTTATCTATCCACAAAACCCTTTGATTTTCACCATCAAGTTATGACTTGTCACCAAATCTCATGGAAATCAAGATACACCTCTAAACATTCGATACTACTTATCTTTCCCTAATTTGAAATTATTAAGTGTTAGATAAATACTCATTCAATTAAATTTGTTATTTATAATATTTTCCCAAAAGAAATCAAATGCATGTGACAAATACATGACTTTTTAATTTAGATGTTATTTTTTAGATTATTTAACCTGGTTTATTTAAAGTTGTTGAAATATTTATAAGTTTCACGCAATGAAGGCTATGGAAAAATGTTAAAACCGTGCATAAATTTAGCATGTTGTTTGTGGATTTCTTTATTAAACAAAAATCGTAGTGTGATTGATACATGTTGTAGTTTGAAGAAAAGTTAATTGAATTGTAATAAAATGGATATATATATGAGCATGGAAAAATTAATTGTATAGCAAATACAATTAAAATTCTCTTAAGATGAAACTATGAATTATAGTTGTAGCCTCGATGACAATTTTATATGAAAACATACGGCATATAGATTATGTTATTAGATGTGGTCTTATGTAGAATAGGTTAATTGATTTTTTTAAAAATACAAAAATATAAAGAACACGACTCAAAGTGTAGTATTAAATTGTTTAGTGATATCATAATTAAGAATATAGGTTTATGTAGCATTTGGTGTTTTCTTAAAATATAGGTTGATATGTCATGTTACATTAAGGTGTTTAGTAACTTCATGTTGTATGTCACATCATAATTGAATGTAGGAATATATAGCATCCATTGAATGCAATAATTTAAAATTTAAAAGTAATTGTGTACTTCTATTTTTATATGTTTAAAACTTTATAATATAAACACACCCATAAAGTAATACTAACAATTATTTAGTCACATGCTAACATCTTTATCTTTATTATTACTATTCCGAAAGTAACATCTATTAAATGCAATTTTGGTAATTTTTAATCAATCACGTACTTATATTTTAATATGTTTGAGTAATAAAAAGTTTAACATTTGGGAAAGGAATAGTTCTTTAAGTCTTATTCCCAAATTTACTATTTATAATGCCAAAACTCTATAATACTAGCAATCGCACCAAAAGTGCGCAATGGTACGCCATAATAGGTAAGCAAAGAAGATGGAAAGGCATTTGTCAGCGGAAGGTCAAAAGTGTTTTTCCTTTTCCCACCACACTTTCCATCCTATCTTGCATCTTCATCTAGTCTTGAGGATTTAAAACAACTTCTACCCCGACAACCGTGTCAACAACACCGTCATGTTGGCTCCTTGAAATATAATTTCTTAAGTCTACCATTAAAAGTTAAAACAACCACGAACGTGAGCGAACTCCCAA
This sequence comes from Taxus wallichiana var. yunnanensis, assembly GCA_018340775.1. Classification (NCBI taxonomy): domain Eukaryota; kingdom Viridiplantae; phylum Streptophyta; class Pinopsida; order Cupressales; family Taxaceae; genus Taxus; species Taxus wallichiana. The sequence continues at coordinate 766,990,784 of CM031239.1, read as the reverse complement.
CTAAGAACAATAAAAGTAGAAAATAAGAATATATTGTGTTGTGCCCAAATAACATTAACCATATATTCATCATCCAACCTAGATATTGTGCCAATTAGGCTCGTGTCTGGTGATTTTGTGCAAGGCGAAGAGATGCACAAAAAATGTGTTATGAAGAATTGTCTAATAGTCATTGTTTGGAGTAAATTTGATGCCCCTCTCAAAGATCGGTTGTCATGTCAAGTACTTGAGAACGTTGTCTACAAACTATAAATCGATAACGCATTTAATGAAAAATTAGGTGTGTTTTTATAAACAAATGGGTGTAACTTAACCCAATGACACGAAATGGGCTTCACATGATAAGTAATTCGAAGGTAATGGAGATGGAGAAGAGGAGCTTAGAGTTTGATGTCTTTCACTAAGCTTGAATTAGATAATGGTAGAAGTACCTCACCAAAGTAAATGTGAGACCAAAACAAACTCGCACCAATCTAAAGCTCTAAACTTCCATGTGAGATCCAAGCTAACTAAATACATAGGGAACATAATGGAAATTTTGTTGAGACGATGTAGAACATCATATTTCCTTTGATTATCACTTTCTTCAAAATGATATAGCATTAAAGACTTATACTTATTTCGAGGTAATATGTGCGACACTCTTTGTTAGTATAAAATGTCCTCCCATCTCTCCCTATTAACACCATATAGGTAAAAACATGACAAGCTCGTGAATACATTTTGGAGGAGGAAGAATCGACATTATAGGTGGTCATATTATAGTACTCCTATTCTTAGTAAAGCCTTTAGTCGAAACACCTACCAAGCCATCTTCACAGTGAACCCCAATTGTTTGTAATTCGATGTAATAAATGTCCAATCCTTATGTATAGGAACATACAACGACTATATTTTTGAGTATTGAATCACTAGGCATGAGAGTTATGCACAGTGTTCGCTTGAATCAATTAATGGTTGTGACTAATGACACGGTCTTGCCTTGTTTGGGAAAATTTTGGACTCTTGATCTACACTCATGAAGGAATGGGTTATTTGTAAAGAATAACTATCAATGTAATAAAAATGGTAAAAAAACGATATTATCCACATGAATGGTGTTTTGAAATGCATATCGGGTTGGAAAATATCTCAAAACTAACCAAGACACGATCGCATTTATGTGGAGTAATATGTGCATCCTAAAGAATATCTCTCATCACCCATTTGGTATGTGACATAAAGAAAAGGAATAACACTGATGGAAGTGGTTATGAAATATCGAAATTATTATTTGCATTGAGGATAACCATAATTCTCAAGCGAGAACCGATGTAGTATTGAGGAGGTAAGGCTTGCAAGACTCAAAGGCACCAAAATAAAGCAACATGATTCGAGTTACATTAGAGATCTTAAGCTAAGGTTGTGAGACCGGGTTGACAATGGAGTATTCATCATGAAATAGTTAGAATCAAATGATATGCAATTGAGCCAAGATAAGAGATGGGAATTGAGAGTAACAACGGATTCGAGGAAAATTTGAAAGGTGACCATGAACATAGGTCGGGGGGATATTGAATGGTTGTGAGAGACAATGGTGCGCTAAATCATCCAAGCCTAAGGAGAAGGCAAGGAGAATAAGCATGGAGCAGAGGTGTACCACGAGCCATGATCTAGCTTGATCACTATGCATGCAAGCTAAATGCGTCATAACAACATATAGGTAAGTCTACAATAAGTTTAGGCTATTTAAAACTTTTTGGTATTTATTTTTGTAATTCATCGAGAGTCTGGACCTCGCATTTAGGTTTATGTGTGCTAATTACAACAAGATAAACTAAAGAGATGCAATAACATACAAACTCACATCGGAGCATGAATAACATGTCGAATATATTTAAGATGATGAAATATCTAGCCCAAGATTGAGCATGTGGAGAGATGGTGTAGAGAAAGTGAGACTATTGCAAGTTGTGGCATGGTCGAGACCAAGTCGAGTTTTAAAGGAAAAGGTTCATTGCAGACATAAGGGGCAAAAGTGAGCAAGGTGCATTACATACCTAAGTGTTAATGACGAGAGAAGACTATAGATCTATAAAGTAATGATGAACTCAAGGTAATAGTAAATTCTAGGAATTTTTTTCTTAAAAGGGAACTCCAACACTCAATAGTATTCAATAAAATTGCAGAGATATCAGAAATATAGAAACCAAATACGAATGAATGATTTCTTCCTTTTTAACTTCATTATACAAACATCCATATAAATAGGAAAATAGCTCCCCTATAATTTAGGAGGTAGCTATAACAAAACTCCAACCTACATGAGTTGTTTGTAACTCACATAACAACATAGATATTTGTTATTGTTTTATATAACAAATAATAACATTACTAACCTATTACTAACATTACATTCAACATAATAATAATTACACATGTAATTATTATTCACTCGTATATTCAAATGAAGCACTAACCATAAATTTCCTAACATTCCCCCTTAGTGCGAACATGGGAAAACATGCCTTTGTACTTGCACCTGCTTTCATGATTTGGTGATTTTCACAAGATGATCACAAACCCGACATATGGTTTTACATACGGTTGACCATGAACCGAGAATGGTGGTTTTACAAAGTGGAGTACCACAAACCAAAAAGGTGATGGTTTTTATATGGTTTACCAACAACCAAAAGTGGTGGTTTTACAAAGTGGTTTACCACAAAACCAAAAATGAAGGTTTTACAATTGGTTTACCAACAACCACATTATGATGTGCCAAGCACTATTATCAGCCCTCATCATTATCTCACTACAAGGAATAACATAGGAAAATTTGTTCACACATTATAAACTAAAAATGGAAATAGAACATTGGATTATGTTCCCCCCTCAATGTGAAATTTCCACTTATTCAAATAGGAACATTGTAAACTGTAACACACCACACATAAATGGAAGCAAACACACAACTGAAATAAAATGTGCCACCAAACCTTGATGCGGCCTCGCTATCGATTTGAATGACAAGAGATCGTTGATTGACCTCCAAACCCCATTTGACTCCATCCTTTGGTGTCCTGCTTAGAACAGAAATCGTCAGAAATATAGCCACATTCTTCTTTCATGGGTTCTTCCTCTGTCTCTGATTCTTCTTCTTCTGTGATTATATTGGCTTCACTTTGAGTAAATATTTAGCTCTGTTTCTACAATATTTGGAAGTATGTCCTTTTTCTTGTAGTAGAAACACTCAACTTCCCCTTCATTTTTAGAGGAATTTTTATATTTCTTTTTCACATACATTGTCGTTTCTTCTTCTACATCTTCTTTGGTCCTTTTTCTTTAACTAGAAGAGTTGATATCATATCTTCCAGTGATTGTGAAGGAATATGTCCAAGAGTGAAAACCACATTACTATATTTGGAAGGTAAGTTATTCAACAATATAACTTTTGCATCCTCATCATCAATTGTAGCTTTAACTTCTGTTAATTGTCTAGTGAGAGATCTAAAATCATTAATATGACTAGACATGGTGACCCCATCATTCATTTTAAATCTAAACAACTGGAGTTTTAAAGAAAATTTGGCATTAATTGCTTTTGCTCCAAATAACTTGTTTAAGTTTTCCCATATTTCATGAGATGGTTTTTCTAGATCAACATGATGTAACTTAAAATATAAAAGTGTCAGCCGTAATGGCTTTGGCTTTATCATCCCTATTTTGCCAATTTGCCAATTTAATTTGATCTGATGGAGCGGGTTCTTGACCATTCACAATTCTCCACAAAATTGTATACATTAACTACATTTAGATTTTGAATTTCCAAGCATGGAATTCTAGACCATTGAATTTATCTAAAAGAACTGACATATCCATTGAAAAATAGAAACACTTACTTAGAAAGCTAAAAATAAACTCATTGTCTTGTTTACCACAATAATCATTGGCGATCGAGAGGATTTCCAAATATTATTGATATTTTCTTATTCCACTATTTTCCTCCTTGTTTAAAGTCTAATCACCATGAACTAAACCTTCTTCGTCTACTATTCAACTCATTCACTTTGTCCTCTCTACCTTGCTCACGCCTTTATGTAAGACCTGTATTTTTATTGTAGTTTTAGATTTTCTCTCTCCAAAAGCTTCTTGTATTTTTTCAAACTATTCCAACATTCTCATGACACCTCATTCTATCTACAAGATCGGGGTTATTGAGTAAGATATAATGATTCTTGTTCTTGTGATCTAATTTTACTTCAAATCCTCCAAACAAGGTTTCCCAATAGTCAAGACTATATTTTCTTCTTTTTACACTTCTAACATATCCAAATCATCTTGAAACTTCATATATAACTCTACCCCCGTCTATATTCTCCTTTCCTCCAATTTTGAGTCTATTTTAAAGGATAAAAATGAAGTTGTATTAATTTTCTATTCTCAAACCCTAGATTTTGTGTGTTATAGGACAAGTAGGTAGTTTTTAGTTTAATTTATTGTTTTGAGTTCTCCAAGATTGTTTAAGACCTATAAAACACTTACCAACCCTTGTTCAACCTTTTCAAATCTCTTTCTTACATGACAAACCTTATGACTCGTGCCTAACTATAAATCTTTGGTTTCTTACCCTTCAAATCGATTGTGCACATGATTCAAGGTTTTCTATAACCAATGTTCTCGTCTAAACCATTTTACATCATAAATTAGGATTGTAGCATTATAAAGACTCCATGTATCACCTCATGTCATACTTCTCATTCATAAAAGCATCAAGAAATTTACTCACACCCCTATGAAATAGTCAAAAGCATGTTTAACGAGTCTTGTAGATTAGGCTTTCTATGAACATGAAATAGTCAAATTCCAACTTGAAACTCTTACCTCTGCAAAAATCAAATACTTTCACTTTTCCTAGGTATTTCTAACCTGATCATGTGCTCTCTTGTATATTACACAAAGCATATTATTTACAAATTTGTATAATCACAAGATACATTCTCAAAATACAAAGTTCTTCTACAAATATAAAAATTTACTCTATATATCATTCAATCTCATGTAATACAAATTCATCTTGGCATTCTAGTCATTCTACCATCACTAATTAAACACCAAATCAGTATTTTCAAACACGTGTGTTCAAAAGGATAGAAGAACACAACTAAGTCTTCATACACCAGTTGTATTTGTAAGAATCTCATAGTTTTATTTTCAATAGAGATCTATTTTACATTCCTTTAATGGAGTCTCCAGACGTCTTGAGCCTTCTTGGCTCCTTCTCACATATTATCAACCTCGAACCTCCTTCAAACACCTCTAACTCCTTTACAATTTGAATTCCTCCCTTATATGATCATAACTAAGGTAGTTACACAAGTTACTAGTTAACTCGACTAAGATACAAGCTAAATCTAATTCATGAAACCCTAACACAAGGGTGAAGACATCCTATCTTTCTCTCATTCGGTCTTGACTTAATTTTTACATCATTAAAAGTTCTCACACCTTACATTAGACCTCTTAATTTTTGTTTAGAAATTCAAATTTTCAAAAGAAGCATTTTGGAGGGAAAACTCACAAAGGTCTCTAAACACTCAAGAAGGATCACAAGGAGGTTTGAAAACACTCTAACACACACAAAAAAATAGGCCTACTAAGACCCAAAACAAACCAAAATTTGATGAAAACCAATTTTTTTCCTTCTTATATCATGATGCTCTGTCATCAGGTGAAGGGGGAATAAGGAGTATTATGTGTTGATGCTTTGGAGGAACCAAAGGAATTCGTGGCTAGTCTTAATGGAGGAATAAGTGTGTGTTATAAATGGAGGGATAGGGGAATTTTGAAGTTGATGTGGTGTATTTCATCTTGGATGAACCGATCGATAGCCAATATTTCTTAGTGGAGCTATAAGTTGAAGTTATAATGACGATCTATCCCCCATTTACAAGTCGTCTAACTAGGCTTGGTAATGTGAATCATCTTTAATTTTGGTTTCAACCATTTTCCCATCTTGTTGTATGAGTGGGTTCGTGTTTGTGTAAGTGTAGCATGTGATGTTGGGATGTGCTAAGTAAGCCTAGTGATATTGCAAAAGAAGAAACGAAAAGAAAAAATTATCCTAGTTTATTTTGGCTTATATTTTGGTCTTACATGTGTGGGCATTACATGTGGTATCAGAGCAGAGGTTCATACTATCAAACCTTTGGAAAAAATGGTGTTGGATAATGGTAGAGGAGATGGAAGAATTATCTTGTATAATGTTATGTTGTTAACATGTACTTGTGATCATGTGATTGTACTTATTGTGCTTACCTCTTAAGTGTGGAAGTGTGGAGTTGTTGATGTGTTTCATGATGAGAATACTCTCTCGTTATTTTGACATGTATCACATGTGTGTTATCATCTTGTTATATGTAAAAAAATGTTATAGTGAACTATGGATGTGATGTAATGTTGCATTATCCTATGATGTTGTACATGTACAACCAATGTGTTGCATGATAAAAAGTGCTTCCAAGTGAATTGTTTCATACATGATGTTGTCACCATGTTTTATCATATTTGTGTATATGTTATGATGTTAAATCACTATGTTCATTATACATATATATTTTTATATTATGTGATAAATTCATGTCCTCGTGAATATAGGGCATATGGTGATCTTATGACCCCTATTATACTCGTACTTGCACTTTTAGTGTGCTATGTGGAAATATGGTGTGTTGTAATTTGTGAATGCATTGTGATGTTATACCCAAGTATGTATAACTATGCATGTGATACTCTGGTTGTTTTGAATAAAAAAATTGTGTTAGTAATGTAGTTATGTGTTATGTTGTGTACCCTACACTGATGATCCCTACGACTAGTATCAAGGTATAAGTGGAGAAAGAGCGAAAATATATCGTTGTCCATTTTACTTGAGCAAGTACGAAATAGGAAGTGGAGTCTTGCATAAACTAAAAACACACATTTATTTATTTAGTAAGTATGAAATTTTCTCAATGGGTGTCATGCATATTGTGTTTCACAGACACCTTACGCTCATTGAATGATAACCTGAAATTTTCTCTCTCCTTAACTAGTTGTCTTAGGGGTGACCTTTGTGTAGTTACAACTAAATTGAGCTTTATGGGATTTTGGAGATGATTCAGACAAATATTATATCATTTGCATCATTTGATCGATTATTATGTTTATATTCGAGGACCGAGAGGATTCACAATGTTGAGACACACACTTGATGAAATAGTACCCTGGTGAGTGGCCTCTTTGAAGGCTATTATAGTGCTTGGTGATGTGAGTCATTTCATATGTATTTTATTTGTAAACTCGGTTGCACTTGGAACCAATAATTTTGATGGATTTTTGCTAATCTTAAAGGCTCGTTATTTCCTTTTCAATTGTGTTGTTGTTTGAATGTGGCTACTTAGCCATTTTTCATGATTTATCGAGATTTCCTTGATTTGGTTGTTTCTTGAAACTCAAAGCCTTATAAATTTTAATGCAACTTGGCTATCCATAGTCTAGTGTGGACTTTTGAAATGTTTGAATGAGTTGGTTCTACCATGTTGTATGTGCTTATCTATTTTCCATCGACTTGATATGGTCCATGTGTAGAGTATGAGGCACACCCAAAGGTTATAGGATTGTATTACCTAGGGCTACATGTCACTAGGCCTTTGGTTTTTAGGTGATGAGGCTCTATGTTTTTAGGTCCATGGAGTGACCCAACTTGGTTTTTGTACTATAATTTATTTATTTATTATGGGAAGCATATGAATTTTTATTTTGGGAGGCTTATGGAGTTGTTTGAGGCATATGGAGTTTGTATACATGATATATCACTTGATTCATGAGTTACTCATGTGATGATTTTGTTATGTATTGTGATGCTTGAGACTTGATTCTCCTCATTGATGACATGACATATTTGATCTTATCTTGACACATTGTGGATACAATTGTGATTTTGAGTTATGTAAAACTTATTGCATATGTATTGTTTTGATGCCTTGTTATGTTAGGCATGTGTTACATATATTTTTGTGCTTGGGGATGTATATTGGGCAATGTGAGCTAGAATTTACTTTTCTTCCCATGGTTAGGTTTGTGGTCTTGTTTTGAGTTACAATCGTGGAAATGTGATAAAGAGTACCTTGTGAAGTTGGTTTGTTTTATGTTTTGGGGCCTTGTATGATGTTAGGATGTCATGTATTATTGAGAACCTTGTAAAAACAATGAAATGTAATTGCTTGATAGTGAAAATATCAAGGAGATTGAATTAAAGGACTTGTCAATGAGAAAACTATTAATATATGAGTATGTTTATAAGAAAAACACTAGAAAACCAATTGGACATGATTGTCTAATTAAGATTTAATCCACTATGACGAAGATAACTACAAATCTTCACGAGAATATCAATAATTGAAGAAGATTACAAATTTGATTTATTCCTTGTAGTCGGGTTTCAACGAGAAGGTTTGCCTCTCTAAGCGATGTTGGTCTTCGTTGGTTTCCTTTTTACTTGTGTTTACCTCTAGTTAACTATTGTGTGGTTATCACGGTAGGGACAATGCTCTTATAAGGGGAGGGAGGTGTAGTGCCCACCGATAAGTATCTCGTAGACCTCATATTTAGGCTTTGGATTGGTATATTTTTGTGGATTTGTACTTATATGTTAATTGACTTGAATGTTTTCCTTCTCGAGGTTTGTAAGCACCTTCTAAGCTTCTCGGAATTTATTACACGAGGTTATCCTCGATTATCGATTAACTCATAAACACCTTGCCAACCATCGATCAACATTTAATAAATACCATCGATAACTTATTTCAATTAATAATAATAATATTAATAATTGAATTTTCATGGATGCCTTGTAAAATACCCGGTCCAGGGTCGGGTGCAAGTTTCGTTATGAATGACAGAGTTGTGACCCACGATTAGATAATGTTGAAGATATAATAATATCTATAACAATAATGTTATATGCAAGGAGTGCTTCGTTTGAGCTTTAAGATGTTTTTTTATTTTGGGCATTATCCTCTTGTGAACTTATATCGAATGTTATCCTCCTTAATCGAACCTAAACTTGAGCCTTAGGCGTTTGTTTTAAGACAATAGTTTATATATTTATATAATGATATTAAATATATTGTATCTTGGAAAATATGTATATATACCTATGATTTAAAATTAGATCTCTTTTTCATCAACAATATGAAATAAATAAAAATATGAACCAAAATAAAATATAAATTAAAAAAATTAATTACAAAAATGGATCAAACCAAATAAAATAAAAGAAATAGAGAAAATAACAAAAGGGCATTATGATTTGAAAGTTTTTTATTTTGGTTTGTTTTTCCTTATTGGTTTTGTGGGAGCAAAGCGCCGTGGAGAAGGACTTGGAACTTGTTGCAAATGCATTTTGCAAGTTTAGGCACCATACTCGTTAACCTTGGCACATTTTACTCTCATTTAGTGATAAAATGGAGCTTTGAATTAAATATCAATATCAAAAAGGTCCTAGGAAGAGTTTCAAAGCTTTGGAATCTATGTATGGGTGTCTAATAAGGCCCATGGAGATTGTAGACACCCCAATTTCACATCTATCCTAAATCAATTAATTTCCTTCCTCATTTCCCACAAAAATACACTTGAATTAATCAAATATAATTTGACTAATTTTCCATTTCCAAATATAAAAATAATCTAATCCTTACAACATGTCATTATTCTCCATGTTTTTCCACTATTGAATTAAAAATTCAAATTCAAATCCTCACCCACTCTTCGTGGTCCCCACTCACCTAAAATCCTCCACTTATGAATTAAAAATATAATTCAAATCCTCACCCATTCTTCGTGGCCCCCACTCACCTAATATTGCCCACATTTTCAAACCACCCACCTAATCTTGCCCACATTTTCAAACCACCCACTTAATCTTGCCCACATTTTCAAACCATGATTACTTAAATTAATTTAAGCTAATCACTCCTCAGCTATAAATACAACCTTACCCCTCCCCTCTAAACACACGGAGAATAAGCTTTCATGCCATATCTAAGTTCTTGCATCCTTTGAGCAAAGAACATCATTCTGCCTTGTCCTAATGCCAAAATAGCCTCATAATCCTTTTTCCCATCCAGTGCAAAGTAAGAGGATCGTTGTTGCAGGAAGGTCTTGCTCCGTCTTGAAGAAAAGCACCTACATATCACAAAATCAGGGCTCAATCCAAGTTTCCTAGCCCATTCTGAGGTTTGCTACGGAACGCGAAGGAGGAGGTATGATTATTGGTATTTTACTTCCTTGTTAGTAGTGTATTTTTCATAGCTTACATTCTGGCACGCCCGGTTACTTTCGATCTGTTACCATTAATTTCCCAATTAGTGGTTTTATCTATTCTTTGTTTATTATTGTTCATTATTATTTCCTTTTCTGTTCCTTATGGTCTTCTTTGGTTAACCTTCACGCTTTGGGTAGTGTTTTTGTTGTGTGGTGTCTTGTGGTGTATCTACGAGTTATAAGCAAAGAAACTGAAACTACAAACTCATCATGTCTTTGATCTCCTCGGTGCTTGGTGTTTAGTAGTTCTCGATTTTGCTATTCACTCGTAATCTATAGAAACACAAGCAATAATCATTAGTTTATCATCTTAGTGTCATGGGACAACCAATCCAGAAAATATATTTATTTATTTCCTTTTGCTAAAATAAGCGCTTTGTAGGAAGTTAATCATTATTTTTTTTTTTTTCTTTTATTTTAGTCAATCATTTTGTGATCTAACTCTTTCTTCTCGTTTATTTTTCTTTTTTAACTTCTTTGTCAAAATTTTAGCTTCTCGGGTGAAGTATAGAAGTCAAAAATAAAAAAACCGACTCAGGACGTTTTTCTCACGTTTAAAATTTTCATTCAGAGCGTTCTCGTAGCCCATCTTCCGGAAGCCATAACTTTTGCTCCCGAACTCGGAATGACTTCATTTTTTTTTAACGGAAAGGTATTGAAAAGATATATGCAATGAAAAAATAATTTTTAGATTTAGACTTACAAAAAAATTTGGTTTCATTTCTTCTAACACCTGTCTTTTTAACAAAAAAACAACAAAATTATAGTTTTATTTATTTATTTTTTAATTTTTATTTCACGAAACATCCTCACACGTATGCTCTTTCCTCGCACTTCAAAAGTGATCTTGGAAATCAGAAACGTGAGGCCACTCGAGCTCTAGAAAACAATTTTTATTTTTAATTTTTTGCCTTACATTTAAATTTTCCACGACAACACTTCTAGATAACGTTTTCACCCTCTTCTTTCATCGTTTTTCTTTTTTGTGAAAATAATCATTATCGCTATTTCGCAATCATGATTAAATTGCAATAATTATTAACATTTAAAAAAAAAAAAAAGTCGAAAATCAGAAAATCAGAAACTATTCCAATTGTATCCGCGTATGCTCTTTTCTTGCGCCTTCGAGCGATCTGGAAAATCAGAAACGGTCACATTTTTTTAGTTTCTTGTTCTAACATTGCAGGATCCTCTAGATTTGTTTTTCAACTATCATTTTAATAATTATTTTCCTTTGTCATATTCTTAATATTTTTTGGTCGTTGGTTGTGTATGCTCTTTTCCTGCGCCTTTGAGCGATCTGGAAAATCAAAAACAACCACGATCACTTTTCTAACATTTCATTTGCAGGATAACTACTAATTTGTTTTCTGTAGAACCGCGTTGCTAGAATATTGTCAAAAATAAAAACAAAAACAACAAAAATCCCGCAAAAAAACACCACCATTTAAAGACAATTCTTTGAAACAAAAAAAAATAAAAAGTACGCTCAGGTACGCAATTATTTTTTGCTAGTGATTTATTTCAAGTTGGAAAGAACCCTGCGTTTAATCACTTTATCATATTGTTTTTACACGTAGACAAGGTGGATTTCATCACCACCAAAGCTACATCGGTGGACGTGGACTTGACTACCACGCACCAACAAAGATTTGCATTTGCATCTGCATTGCACTTTGAGACATAGTCTCATCACAGCGTTCGGTATTTACCTCACCCCTGCTCTTCACTTACAGGTAATTTTGTCGTGCGGCGCATGCTGAGTCACGCCTAAATAGCTGTAACAACGAAGCCTGGGCATCGTCCCTGTAAATCTTCGGGGAGTTATAAGGACACCATACACATTCATCCCCCCATCACCTTCCACCTTTTCACAAAACCTACCTTGGACGTGGTGATTCACTCCGAAGCAGCAAGTAAGAATTGGTGAGTCTCCTCCAGTGCTCTAAGGGTTCCCTGTACCAATTTTGTCCCCGTACATAAAATTAGGTATATCAGGACTAGGGTATATCAGAGGACGATCTTGGAGTAATAAGAGCTGCATCCACCATTTCTCACATACTTGTATGATTGCATGAAAAAATGATCATTCCCGAAGAATCTACCTCTTGAGCCAAAACAATTTGATACACATGACTGCTTGTTGTTTGTCAACAAAATAGTTTAGCATTATTTTTATCATAAAACTTGGTTGATATCAATGTGTTCATTGTAAAATTTCAAACCCTAGTTGTGTTCCACAAAAAATCAGTTCTCGACCAATTCAATACCAAGCGAAAACATCCAAACAATCCAACAACACAGACCAAAACATCACACCAATTTCATTAGCTCACTTTAGCCAATAATACATCATCATAGCTATGCTTGTCTTCACTATATCCAATAGATATTGAGTGACTTGCGTTCACTCCTTATCTCATCAATTGTCAGAACATTCTTTCTAGCTTGTTTCAAGCTATATCAAAATGACATTGAGTGACTTGTTTGAGTTCACTCATTATTTCATCAGCTATCGAGTTTAACAAAATCCCATCCGACACAAATCCCTTCAAAACTCATTTTGAGTTCACAACTGTGTTGAGTCACTTGTTTGAGTTACTCTTCCTATCAAAAATCCAGAGCTTGTTAAAGCCAAACCAATCAACATATTCATCATAGCTTGTTTGAGCTACATCCCACTTGTATTGAGTACCTTGTTTGAGTGTACTCCTTACATTTTCATCTGCTAAGCTTGTTTAATCCAAACCAATCAACATATTCGTCATAGCTTGTTTAAGTTATATCCCACTTGTATCCCGAGTAGCTTGTTTGAGCTTACTTCTTATAGCCTTACTTGTTAAAACTCAATTAAGCCAAAACAAAGATCACAATCAATAGGTTGATTTCTTCATCGCACCTTTCTTCATTTTCCCTCTCTTTCAAACATGATGAATTCACGAAAAACATCACACAATGAGCTATTAGAACAAATTAATAAGATGACAACACAACTCTCTCATATGGCTACCCAAATCAGTGAGCAATCACCCAAAAAGTCGATCATACAACCTCATGAAGAAATCACTTCAAGTAAAATCCAACGTCAGTTTACCCCCCTTGGAGAAAGTCTCTCTAGTGTTTTTCATCAACTAAAAGAGGCTAAACTGATAAGATATCCAATTACAAAACCCTTTGTCAAAGGGGAAGCTAAGCCATGCTGGTACAAACCTAACACATACTGTGAATTTCATCGCATTGATGGTCATCACATAGATAAATGTGTGCGATTTAAGAATTACATCCAAGACTTAATTGACGACGAAGTCATCTCTATAGAACTTGATGACAATGCTCTTGCAACCAACGACACATCCAATACCACAACTTTCCATGAAGAGTTGACTACTGTCGAAACTCCTATATATACTGAAATTCCACGAGATCATGACGACAATAGTCAAGACTCTCTAATTCCAAACCAATCCATATCTTCTTCAAATTTCCTTCCATTAGTTCAAACATACATTGAACCTGTTTTGGACAACAACATTCTTCCAACATCTACTGAGCACTTGAACTTATTTCAAGACACTCTTTCAAGCCAAACATACATTGAACCTGTTTTAGACAACAACATTCTTCCCACATCTACTAAGCACTTGAACTTATTTCAAGACTCTCTTTCAGCCCAAACATATATTGAACCTGTTTTGGGTGACAACATTCTTCCAACATCTAACGAGACCTTGATCTCGTTTCAAGACTCCCTTTCAAACCTTGATATTACTGTAGACACTACAGATGAGGTTTCATTAACAAGTACCATTAAGTTTGATTCTATCATTCCAATATTGGCTCTTATGCCTAACATCTCTAGCCTTGTTGTCGAAACACAACCACATCGAGTTTGGCCACTTGCGACAATGCAACCTATTGTGTCCATCATGCTTTCAACAATCGATCTTGCAGGAATCTCATCACTAATTATTCTCACCTATAGAGACTTCTATGTGCATACATTCTATGAGGTAAGTATACCCAGGAATATCTTTACGCCACTTTTTCCATCTTTAATCATGAATCTATCCTCAAAACAATCAATTAATGGACAAATAGAAGCAACAAACCAAATAACACAAACCATCATTGTCAACACACATGGAAGCTATTGGCTTAACCAAATCTATCCCACTCTTTGGGTTTACCGCACATCTTATCACACACCTATTGGAGCCACTCCCTTCTACTTTATTTATAGTTGGGAAGCTATTTTACATGTCAAGGTTGAATTTTCATCCTTCATAATATCCTTCGAAGATGTAATCAATAAAGATTATTATCAACAGTCACGCCTTAATGAACTCGAGCTTCTTGATGAAAAACGACTTAATTCCCTAGATCATCTTCAAGTATATCAAAATTGGCTACGACATAACCACCATAAAAAATTCAAACCTAGAAAATTTAAGGTCAATCATTTCATTTTCAAAGAAACTCGAAAGAACACACCCAAGGAACGAGACAAACAAGACAAATTTGAGCCCAACAAAATCATAGGTAATTTTAGGTTTGGAGCTTATAAATTGGCCATTGACACAGGCCAAGTCCTTAAAAAACCCATGAATGCATTCCATTTAAAGAAATTCTATTCTTGAAAGCACTCTATATTCCGGGAAACAACAATGTGTAAATTGTTCCTTCTGTCTTGCTTATCTCCAAATAATTCAAATTTATTCATTTCCATTGGCAGACATTTTCATTATCAAAATCACATCTTCATATTTATCATCATGAGACAAGTGCTAATATAAATCCTATTAAGTTTGTGAGCATCATACTTCTTCCACTTTCAGTCGCTTTCCTCTATGGTCATACCAGAAGCTTGCGATGGTAATATATCCCCTTCTAATACATTCTCTCTTTCATAACAAAGCTCTAAACTTCGTTACCCAGTTCATTTGGTCGTCCATCTCAGTCTTCGGTGTTGAACCCTCGCGTCCTACTAGTCGTGTGGTCTTTGAGATTGGAGGCAGATGTTTCTTCCCAAATACAAAGCACTATTGTAAAAAAATCCATCAATTGATAACTTATGAATAATTCATTGTCACATCTTTCGTCCTTCATAGTCTTTGGTGTTGAGCCCACACTTCTTACTAGTAGTGTGAGACTGGGAATGGAGGAAGGTGCCCTTACTCGTCTACGTCTTGTCTTCGGTGATAAACCCTTGCCTCTTACAAGTGGCATGGGGCAAAGCGTAGAGGGTCATTCTCATACAAGCATAAAAACATTGCAAAATATTCCAAAAAAAAAAAAAAAAAAAACAAAAAAAAACAAACAAAAAGAAATTCACTCGCCTATATTTTGCCTTTGGTGATGAGCCCTTGCTTCTCACTAGTAGCATGGGGCAAGGCATAGGGAGTCATTTCAAAAATACAAAATCTTACAGTGCTTACAAATTATAGAATCCCCAAACACGTAATTTAGATGCCTAAGTGAAGAGAGAACTATCCCTTAACCTCATATCTTATCAATTAGCAGGCCACATAACTGTCTAAGTCTAGCATGTGACTCATAAAGTGAAAGCCATTTTTGAAACTGGTTCAGTACCATTATGAAGAATGGAGTCACAATTTCCCAAAGGGATTGTTGTTAGCATTTGTCTCTATATTCATTATCCACCTCCTACGTCCTTCTTGATTCTCGGTGATGAGCCCACACATCTTACTAGTTGTGTGGAGTCAAGAATGGAGTTGGAATTATTTTCATCATATCATCACCACCATATCCTGCCAATGGAAAGTGAATTTATGTTATTTTGAGCATAAGTTACAATGCGGAACACGGTACATCGTCTCTCAAAAATAATTCTGCACTCTGGTCCATAAATTGTCAATCATAATGTAAAAATCTAAAAACATTTGAAAATCGTAAAAAAATCCAAAAACAATGTAAAAATCCAAAAATCCAAAAACATTTGAAAATCATCAAAAATCTAAAAACAGTGTAAAAATCCAAAAATCCAAAAACATTTGAAAATCATCAAAAATCCAAAAACATTTGAAAATCGTCAAAAATCCAAACATAGTGTAAACATCATAAAAATTCAAAAACATTAGAAAATCCAAAAAAATTATAAAATTCAAAAACAAACATTAGAAAATCAAAAAATCTAAAAACAAAAACATTAGAAAATATCCAAAATACAAAAACATTTGAATTTTTTTCAAAAGACCAAAAACATCCACAAAATTGTAAAAACTCAATAAGTAACACAGTTCATCCTTTGAACTATTATCCCAAACGAATGGTCCAACCACCTTATGACTACCAATTTCAAACCACTTCTCCTCGCGTGAATCCTCGCTTGGGGAAAATCCGGCTCTCATTGTTTCCTTGTTTGAGGAGACTGACCCAATCCTTTGTACCTCTGCTTGGGGGCACATCTAATCAATCATCACTGTGGAACACGTTAGGGACATGTTTACTAGTTCTTGTGTTGCATTATTAGTGGCAAATTATTAATTGCTTTTTTGTATCTTGATATATTACAGGGGGCATCTTGATTTTATATATCCTGGTGTTCTCTGTAATATTCTTATGTTATCGATTGCATGTCGATCTTGGGGCATCATACTTTCTTGATGACCTCTGCCATGCTCTCTTCCATTTTGCATATTGTCTTGGGGCATCAAACCTTTTTGATGGCCCTGTGCCTATGCTATCACGCATATTACGTCTAGTCATCCCGATCTTTTATATCACGATGCATCCTATTATGTGCTATATTAAAATTAAGATGCTTTTCGTCACGTGAGTATCTTCCTGCATGATCAACATCTTACTTTGCACCCCATCCATTCACCCATACTAATGCATTCTCCAGTTTTTACGAATCCTACTTGACGATCTTTCTCAAGTAGCATTCACTATCCGTGACTCCTTCTCCCCACCATGATCACCATGTATTTGATCCATTCATTCTCACTTCTCATTTTTACTCCTCCGCCGCTTATACCCATATTACCCTTCTCACCATTCCTGTCCCCTCTCACCCATTGGTATTCTTTCCTTTCACCCGTTTTCTTCCCGCTTGACAATCTTACTTAATAACCCCTTCTATATGGAATCCTCAGTAGAGGTTTACCCTCTCCCTAAGATCTTCCATTTGTCGAAGCTTCTTCACCACATGCCCTCTCATCAAATAACCATCACCACCAAACACATCTTCCAACTCCACCTCTTCTACTTCCCATTCCCGCATCATTACTCTCACCACGTGGGCATCCCAATTAAGGATTCCCCTCACACTCTCCACCCTCCACTACATATATTCCTTCATCCATTCATGTTATACTCCTTTGTGTCCTTTCTTTCTTATTATCACCTCATCTCATATCATATACCACTTAAGCATACCTCACTCACTCTTTTCTCATCCTTCCCCAAATCCACCTTATGCCTTGGTCATCCTACTTACACGCTCTCGTAGTATGGAAAATTCACTTGAGGGTTCCCCTTCAGTCCATTTTGTCATACCCTATTCCCACCAACTCTAACATCATCCTTCTTCTTCCTCAGCTTGGCGATCTTACTTAACCATCCCAGCCGCATGGCAATCTTACTTAAGACTTCTACTTAAGGTTGATCTGTCCTGTGGCCTTCCCCCATCCCATCATATTTCGCCCATCTTATTTCTCCCACCTCTCATCGTGATCATCTTCTTCACCCTACCATTCCACCCCTATTCCCAATATCATTTTGTCTTTCTCTTTGCATATCATCCCTGCCGGTTGGGTGACCCTACGAAACTTCTCCAGCAGTATGACGATCTTACTTAAGAGATTCTCTTAAGCATGACATGTCATCTTACACTCGCCCATCACTCTCCAATCTCACCACCATATTTCCTCTTCATTCCCCATCATCACATCTTTTTACCACCACTATCACCCTCCTCTGCTTGGCAATCTTACTTAACCACTCACCCAGCATGGCGATCTCACTTAAGAGTCCCTCTTAAGGATGATCTATCTCCTTGCCTTTCCCCATCACTACCCACCCTTCACCCTTCATTTTTTCTCGGCATTCCCCATTATCACATCCTTTCACCTCCTTTTCGATTCTCGCAAACACCACTTCTCGCTTGACCATTTGTCATCTCCAGTTTTGCTCACATGGCAATCTTACTTAACCACTTCCGTCACATGACAATCTTATGTTAGGGTCCTCCCTACACTTAACTTGTCATCATGAACTTCTCCCCCGCCTCATTCTTAGTTCCCTTTATTGATCGTTTCTTCCACCTGGTATCTCCTATTACCCACTTTTTCCTCCCACTATTATCCTTTCTCCACATATCTTCTTACAACATACAACTCATCTCTTCCACCTACAATCACATTCTTTTCCCCCATTTTCCCCTCCTTGATCCATCATCCTTCATACCATTTCTTCCCATTCTTTTCATGTCTTGGTTCTTCATCCTCACCTCGTTCATCCTCATCACCCCCATCCTCTCCTCGCTTTCACTTCGTCCCAACTCCTCCCTCCCATCTTCTTCACTCTTTCCCCTTCATCTTCTCACATTCCCCCTACATTTCTACCCACACACATATTCGCCATTACTGTTAACACTCCTATATCATTCTTTCATCATCATCTTTTCTTCCCGCGCTCATAATTGTCAACGGGTTTTCCCTAAAAATTATCAATCCTCATTCCGCACGACCTCATTCACTCCCTTGGACCTTCTAGAGTTTCCCTTCATTTCTTCCCTCCTCTAAGCCCACCACTCATTGGCAACGGGTTTTCCCTAACGTCCCTTTGTTGGCGTTACCCTTTCCAGTCCTCGTTCGCTTTCTCTTTTTCATTTTTTCTTTCACCCTTCCCCACCACTCATTGTCAAGAGGATTTCCTAACATCCTTTCATTGGCATTGCCTCTTCTATCCCCATTCTCTTTTCTCTCCTATTCTTTTCCCTCACTCCCACCCTTTCTTGTCGCTTCTTACCCATCTCTCCATCTCCTCTTTGCCCTCTTCACTATCTTTATTGTCTTCATCATACATCCTTTTTCTATTTTCCCATCATCCTAGTATCCTCATTTCATGCATCTCCATATCTTTTCCAATCGATGTCATTCTTCCCCTCTTTCTTCTTTTAACATTCCTTCTACCATTTCCTTTCCACTTATTACCCCCTTTCTGTATTCCCTTCCTTCTCCATCATTTTCTTTGTTATCCTCTTCTCTCTCCCACCCCTCGTCTTATTTTACTTCCCCTATATCATCTTCTTCCCCTTTTTCCATCACGTTTCCTCCTTACATCCCCATCGATAACCTGGTTGTTCAGCGTTGTCCTGTCTTTTTTATCATCCCACTCTCCACATGCATCTCCATACGGTCTGTTCCATATTCTTTGCCTTGGTCTTCCTCGCAATGACGTGATTCCTTCAATCTTCTCCTTGTATTCGTTCTATCTTCCTTTCCTCTCCCCTAATTTTCACGTTTCTTCTGACCACTTCCCCTTTTCTCTACCACCCCTACCTTTTTGTTCATTCTGTATATGTTTCTCTTCCTTTCTCTCCTCTTTTTCACACTTTCCTCGCCCCTCATAGTTTCTTTTTTTTCTCCGTTCTACTTCTTCTTTTGTCCTCTTTCCATTTCCCTCCATTTCACCCCCTACTCCCACCTCGTTTTCTCCTTCTTATTTATCCTTTCCCATTTCCTACTTTTCTTCACTCTCTCATTTATTTCACTGCCACGTATCCCTCTTTACTATCTCTGTTGCTTCCTTCATTTTGCACATCTCTCTATTTCATCCCTTCACCCTCTACTCTGTCATTTTCCTCTTTTTTCCTTGTTTGTCCTTCATCATTCCCTTCTTCCCCTATCATCCCTCTCTCTTATTTCTACCTCTTTCATTCTTTTTTCCCCCCCCTATCTCCCTTACTCTTCTCATAATCAACCCCCAACCCTATCCATTCCCTTTTCTCTTTCCCACACCCCCTCACACCTAGCATTCAAGGTCGATTGAATCCTTTCTCCATTTGCGTCGTGCGGTCATTCCAGTCTCTTCCACTCCATTATCGTCCTCTTCTCCACCAAATCCATTTCCCTTCTTTTCGAGAGTTCTGTCGTATATTTCATTCTCGTCAATCCTCTCGAGGGGGCATCACCACATCTATCCATAATCACATCTTCTCATGACATTTTTGTCTTGGAGGATACCATGACATCCGTCACTCACCACTTTCTATTCTCCCCAACAAACATTCACTCTACCTTTTAAAAAGTAGATTGAATTCTTCCCCCATACCGTCTACTTTCTTTGAAAGGACACTACTTTCATAGTACCCTTCCAAAGAGGGGCAAATGTAGACACCCCAATTTCACATCTATCCTAAATCAATTAATTTCCCTTCCTCATTTCCCACAAAAATACACTTCGAATTAATCAAATATAATTTGATTAATTATCCATTTCCAAATCTAAAAATAATCTAATCCTCACAACATGTCATTATTCTCCATGTTTTTCCACTATTGAATTAAAAATTCAAATTCAAATCCTCACCCACCATTCGTGGTCCCCACTCACCTAAAATCCTCCACTTATGAATTAAAAATATAATTCAAATCCTCACCCATTCTTCGTGGCCCCCACTCACCTAATATTGCCCACATTTTCAAACCATCCACCTAATCTTGCCCACATTTTCAAACCACCCACTTAATCTTGCCCACATTTTCAAACCATGATTACTTAAATTAATTTAAGCTAATCACTCCCTCAGGCTATAAATACAACCTTACCCCTCCCCTCTAAACACACGGAGAATAAGCTTTCATGCCATATCTAAGTTCTTGCATCCTTTGAGCAAAGAACATCATTCTGCCTTGTCCTAATGCCAAAATAGCCTCATAATCCTTTTTCCCATCCAGTGCAAAGTAAGAGGATCGTTGTTGCAGGAAGGTCTTGCTCCGTCTTGAAGAAAAGCACCTACATATCACAAAATCAGGGCTCAATCCAAGTTTCCTAGCCCATTCTGAGGTTTGCTATGGAACGTGAAGGAGGAGGTATGATTATTGGTATTTTACTTCCTTGTTAGTAGTGTATTTTTCATAGCTTACAGAGATAGATCTACATCTAGAGCTCTAAAGGAAAAAAAAACTTGGGAGCTGAAACTTGCTACTATGTTTTACTTCAGATGACACCCAACCCATTCCGTTCACCTTTCCAACACCCTCCAAACCTACACCAAGACGGAGAGTGAGATAAGAGGCAAATCTCTTTAGTTTGATCTTTGGTTGTAATGGATTAAATGGAGGCACTTCACTTCTTCTCTTCTCTCAACATATCACATTATTCTCCTACATATTGTAGCTATGACAACCATGCATTTATAAGAAGACTCTTGTAGAGGCTTGGGATGTATACAAAATTTGAACTATGCCCTAATAGTCATGTATGCAAATGTGGATGCTTACACAAGGCACATGCATTGTTTGATGAAGTATCTATATCCATAAATAGTCGCGAACCCGTCTAACACTAGCTCTCTTTCAACACTTCATCATTTACTCCATATACATAATTATTCCCCTCCTAGTTTTCCTTCATTCATCATTTTAAATCCATCATTAGAAATTATCACTTTGTGTGTATTTTTGTTAAGAGTTGCTTATTCGCTTGAATGCGTAAATATATACCACTCAAAATAGGGTTGTCAACTTGGAAATATTTCCTAAGACAATGAGATAGTTATTCAACCTTAAAACATTACTCACTCCTTGATTTGGAGCTAATACAACATGTGTTAGCTAACTCTATGAAATATCTAGACATGGGAGATGTCCACTCTTTTTATTCTACAAAAGTGATTTGGAATCACCTCACAAAACTAAACCATGGAGCATAGAAACACTGCTTACCACCCCAAACCCCTGCATTGTTATACTGAGAATCACATAATGTATTTGGTTTTCATTGAAAGGTTTGTGTAACACTTTTTCATGCCCGTATTAGGGCCAACTTAGCTTACTTGGTGCAAGAATAAATTGCTAATTTTTGATAATTACCTCTAGAAGCGGTACTTCCAAAACATGTTCCATGTGTCAAATTTTAATTCCTTCAATTTCCTTGTAATCTCATTATATATGAGAATAGATTGGAAGTGTTTATAATTCAATTGGTCACCAACTTCTCCTTTATGAAGCCATTTTGTGGCGAATTGAGCTACTTTGAATTATATTGAAGTTGTTAAAATACAATGTTTTGCTCCAAAACACTTGTTGTTCATTGAATCTTTTCACCATTAACTCATAAGTGATAAATGTATATAATACAAGAGGTTAGATGTGATTGTTTACCCTTTCACATATTTTCACCACCCTTTAGAGACCATTGTATGGCCAGTTTGAGCTATTTGAGTTGTATCACAATTTTCTCCATTTTCTTGTTGTGACTCTACTCGATGAATCTTTCAAGTAGGATTAATTATTGTCTTTGGAAAGCCTATTTATATATTATTAACTCTCTTTAAACACTATTAAACATTGGTAAATATGTGAATATAAAAATGCTATCTCTCTACCTTTTCTCTCTCTAAGACTAAAAATAAAGGAAAATGTGACACGACATAGGGATAAAGTCTTCTTTCTCTCTCCTTATCTCTCTCTTCAGAAAATGAAAAATAACGAAAATATGTATATTGTAAGTTATGATGATTTATCTCTATTCTTGTTTCTTCTCTTCCCTTTTCTCTCTAGAAAGCCCAAATAAAATGGAAATGTGACGGTGTCTCATTATAACATTTAATTATCTCTCCTTACCCTTTTATTATGGTTGATTAAAATGATTGAAAATGTTTGGAGATAGGAAGATGATAATGAATGATTTGATAATTGATTGGGTAGGGGTGATTTCATGCCAACTCTAGTGTTGACCTATGACATTGTAGGTTATAAGAAAAATGACGAAACAATGTTGTTTTAGATTCATATTGTATTATATTAAAATTTGTTTGTCCTTGGGAGTGAGCTCATAGATTTTTACATTTAAAGAAATGATTAATGTACTAGTTGTAGATTTTGAAAGAAGGATATTTATCTATATCATGTATGAAGATTGTAATGAGCATATAATTCCAGATTGATATCAAACTTTAAGAATTAGTTGTACTTTAGTAAATGATATCCTTGATTATATATCTATAACTCTATTGTGAAATATACATAGCACATGGAAGAAAGGATAAACGCTAAATGTATTAAAATGGAATTGTTTCCCCTAAACCTCTTCATTATGCTTGACTCTCCTTGGTTAAGCCATGCCTACTAAAAAGGTGGATTTAAACAATACCTATAATTTGTAAACAAATTGATCTCACTTAATGCGTATGATAATTTGAACCCCATAGGAAACCTAGTTCTTATGGAATCAAATTAGGATGATAACACCCATGATTTAATCCCGTTGTGAAATCTAAAGGACGTTATTTGATTTAATGCACCTGATACCTTTCAAGCATCCAACTCATGTGAATGATCTTATTAAACCTTATAGGCAACAATGTTAGCTTGAAAAGTAACAATGGAATATCATTAGCTTGTGTACAACATTAATGGGATAAGGACATATTGATTAACCTAGTGTTGACCTAGTAGTAGGTTGTATAACTCTTAATTTCAAATTGGAATAAACTAAGCCTAGGACCTATTAAGAGGCTATTTGTGGATGAAATATATAATCACTAATATTATCAAAATTGTGTTTATAAGATGTATCGTAATATAAGGTAAAACTTGAGTTCTCCCATATAAATGTAATGTAAAGTGAAACTTGATCCCATCTCTTTAACTTGATATTAAGTCGCTTTTGTTAATACAAGTAAAATGAGTTGTCCCATGTGTGAACATAACTTTTGAAAACATGGAATCCTAACTTGAAACAAGTGATATGTGATTTATATGAATTTCACCAACGATGCAAACTAAATGGTTAAATTACATGATTTATTTGTAATAGCAATGAAAGTAAAATGAATTGTCATGCAAATTCATGTATTTTGGCACATGAATCCCCATCTTGAAAATGAGTTTGATGAGACTCGTATGGGTTTTTAAAAATAAATGATTCCAACTAATATTTGAAATACAGAAATCAATGGTAGTAAAGAAAGACAACAAATGATGGGAACTCCTTTTGGGTAAACGTTTTAACGAAATGAGAAATATGTAACGATGAGATGAGAGAATATGTTTTGTGTATATGAAATATTGTACAATCAATGATGTAAAACAAAGAAATTCAATTGTAATTAAGGTGTAATGCATGAGAACTATGTACATTATGGATAACATCCTTTATCATATCTCTCGTTTGTGGTTGTACTATTGTATCTTATATCGCTTTATAAAGCAATGTGGTGTTAATGTGAACCTTTTTCATCATGATTGTTTGTGAGTTTCATCATGTTAGGGTGATATTGTGTTATTGTTATTGGAGGAATAAGGTGTTTTTAGTGAAGGGATGAATAAATAGTATTGTGTGAAGATGATTTGGAGGAATCAAAGGAATTCATGGATATTCTTAGTGGAGGCATAAGTGTGTGCTATAAACGGAGGGATACAGGTCCTGTCGAAGTTGATGTGGTGTATTTCATCTCGGAGGAACCCAAGGCTAGCTTGGATTACTTAGAGCTATAAGTGGTAGTTTCAATGATGATCTCTCCCCCTGTTTGCAAGCCTCATAGGTAGGATTGATAGTGCAATTCATATTTAATTTTCATTTCAAACACTTTCTCATCATGTTGTATGAGTGGGTCATATTATGTGATCTTAGTGATGTTGTAAAAGAAGAAAATAATTTTTACCCTGGTTTATTTTGGCATGTGTTTTTGTCTTAAATGTGTGGGTGTTATATGATGTCGCATATGATATTCATAGTAAAGGAAAAGATCCACAAATAAGAGACATAAGAGTGTAATACACATGATTGGGAATAATCAAAGGCAATAGAGGCTGAAAACTAGGGACACCGATGTTTCACACACAAAATAGAAAGGCCGTATGTTGTATACATGAAAACAAACATACAAGCAAGCAAGTGAATACAATAGTAGATAGTAGCTTGGAGGCTAATAGTGCAAAAATGCTAGCATTGTATAATAAACACGTGTTAGTCGCATTATTCCAAGTAAATAACATATGCCACAATATAGAAAATGAGCATAATAAGAATGTGAAATAACATTCTCGCAACAAAATAATAGCACTTAATACCATAAGAGATACCCCTAAATGTTGAGTAGACAATTAATAAAAGGAGAGATATAATATCTAAGCGGTGAATAGTTTTGTGTATATCCCGCATCATGCTCAAATATGTTGTGAACACGCATGTAAACAATATATAAAAAATGTTTTCTATAAAACTAATATGAAAAACATGTACTAAGTAAATAATGGACAAATTGAGCCATATGCAGGTCCTATTTTTTCTTTTTGTAATATTTGAATCTTAATACTCTCTTTAAGAATCTCAGATCCACTAAAGATAAACTCAAACCCAAGTGATAGTGGGGTGTACATGATTGAATGTGTTTCGGAAAACCATGTATTGGAGAAATCACTAGATCTATTAACACAAGTATTAAGGAACATAACAAAGACATTCAATTCAGCAGGGTTCAAAAATCCGCATTAGTTGAGCACTCACTAGCTACTAAACACCCCATTTACATGGATAATATTAAAGTTTCGCCTCGGAGGACCACTATGTTAAAAGACACTTGAGAGAGGCTATAGAAATTATGCAACATGACAACAACCTCAATAGAGACAATGGATGGTTTATTAGTAATGTCTGAAACCGTTAGCATTATTCAATTATTATAAATTGTTTTATCTTTAATCCTCAATATTTATTCCTCAATTTTTGGCCTAATCAATATATTAAGCAAGTTAATTCACAACTATAAGGAAATAATGAAAATTAATTAAATTAACCTAAATAAATTCATTATACTAAAATAAACTCTTAACATTAAAATATTTAATAAATCAAATTAATAATCTTTAAGTTTATACACCTTTGTCATAATTAAATAAAATAAAATAAATTGTAACTTGAATGGCTAACCCTCGCACTTCTTATTAGTTAAAAATTGATATATATATATATATATATATATATATATATATATATATATATATATATATATATAATAATTTTCAAATCAACTATCCTATTGATATCTCATCACGATGGTGGGTCTAGAAGTTAGACCCAAACATCGGAAAAAAATTGCATATATAGTGTAATCCAAATATATTTCAAAAAGGCCTACCTTTGGAAATTATGAAGAGCCTAAAACACCCATTTACAATCCACAATATTAGTTTCAAACACTAAAACTCAAAACTCACCTTAAAGGATACAAATTATCACTTTTCCTTCAAATCAAGAATGTCAAAACAAGCAAAATTTTGATTTTTAACCTTATTACACTTAACAAAATCTTATCCCTTGTTTATAGACCTTGGATAAAACCAAAACAACCATTAAAAACTTCCAAATTAATCAAAAAGCTCAACATGTTACCTTCTCCAAAAGCCGCCTTGTTTAGGCTTCTCAAGCAATCACTCTTAGTGGTTTCATATTCAAACATCTACATTGTTTCACAACCAAGTAAAACTTGATTCCAATACCCTTTTTACCCTCTCGAGGTGTATGGCAATTTTTTTTTTTTCGAAAACTTTTTTAAGGTCTCCTTTCCCTCACTTTATCTTTCCTAACTTCACAACACTCTACCAACCCCGCCTATAGGGTTTTCCACGCTTAATTTTTTTCTAAAGGTTCAATTCACAAAGTGATGACTATTCTGACACACATTTGGCCCTTTCATCTATATGTAAATTCTCAAGGTAGGTTATTGTTATCCAAAATGTGCCCCCTGCTCATTTTGTGACTAACTCCTCTCATTCTTCCCTCTATTGTGCCTCAGTCACAAAATTTTGATTTTCAGGCACTCAAAACCTTCTGGAAGTGGCACCATTGGATAGAGCTCTTTCTCAGCTTTCCAGAAAGGTAAAGTTTTCCTCCTAACTCCATGTATTTTTGAAGTTATGGCTCGGCAGAGTTTTTGGGAAAAGTTTCCCCTGAAAGGCCCGCGGCCAATGAGATGCCGCCATGTGGCACCTAGAGTGGCGGAGCGCGGGAAATTTTGGAAAATTTTCCAAATGACCAAAAAGGTGCAAAAATTCGAATTTTTTCCCACCGACCCGATTTGGCCCTGTTTTGCCCTAAAACTTCAAATCGCCATATCTTTCGATCCAGAGCTTGGTTTTTCGCGTTCTTTATATCAATGGAAATATGGTGAAATTCTCTACAAGATTCTAGGGTCATTTTTGCATTTTGATGGAGTTTGGAGAGAGAAAATCAAAAAAGCCTCTGGCACGTGGTCATGGATAGAAATGACGTTTCAACCACCGTTTTTAATGAAGAATGGCTCGCATTCTCTCCCAGCATGGTTAAAAATGTCAGGGAATGGGTCTGTTAGGGCGCCCATGCTATTTTGATGGAATTTTGGTCAATGGTTGAACCCCTTGCACTTTTTCCCACGTTTCTCTCTCCTAGGGTCGTGGTTTGCACTGTAAAAGCCAGAATGAGTTCATTTTGCAAAAAGAGAGACACTTTTTCAGCTCTGCAACTTCCTTTTTCTTCCTCCTTGGCAGAATTTGTGAAGAAATTTTACCTTTCCATGTAATGCAACACCTTTTCTTGCCTTTGGATCACTGTAATGTACTGTATTGGATTTGAGATGTTGATATATGTTCTGTGATTAAAATCCCTCAATCCTTTCATATATCTATCATTGCTTTCTTGATCTTTCATTACATTTTGAGCATTTGTGCATGTTTTTGTTGTGTTTCCTTATGGATTGTGTATTTCATGCAGCATCAGGTGTCTACAACTCCTTTGGTGCATCACCTATTAGCATTAGTTTTAGTTTATCTGCATTCTCTATCTCTGTCTCCTTTGGAATTTAGGGTAGGATTAGGAGTTTAAACCTTTGCAATTGTGCAAGTAAAATAGCTGATCAGAGGAGTTGAGGAACCAGCCTCTAATCTAGAGATTCCTCTTCCATTTTTGCAAGTCCCACACTTGGGAAGAGGATTAAATGTTGTGTAATCACACTGGATGCTTAGAATGATCAAACTAGAAATCTGATCAACATCCAGGGGTGTTGCTGATTTGCCACAACAGATTATTTTAGTTAAAATTAGTAAAATCGCCCTTCCCACGACTCAATTAGGATTATATCTATAACAGTCTTCATAGAAAGCCAATTGTCATGCAAAACTTTAATTGTCGATTCTACACCTCTTCTAACTTCCTTCAACATGTTATAAATACCTTTCGATGATAAGTATGCAATTCTAGACCCCAAATCAATGCTTTAATATTTAAAACTTCAAATTTAAAAACATATCCTCCTTGTCTTCTCTCTTTGGGCTTAACAAGTATTGTCAACTTTTCCTCATAGTTGTGGTCATAAATTTTAATAAATCCTCCCGAATATGTTTTAGGGATTTGTGAACTTGATATATACATATGTTTTAGTCTTGATTCATCAAATCAACTATTAAATCTTGTTTCCCAATTGAACCTTAACACTAGCTGTTAATGCACACCTACAAGTCGTTATATTACTGTTCACCTTTGTAGTTGTGAAAGATGACAATTCATTATATCATTAAAATTCTACTTACTTCCACTCCTTATTTGTTATATATGGAAATTTAAGTCTTAATTCCCTCTCATGTTCACTCAATATTCAAACTCTTCCCTCAATTCCTCATCAATCATTTACACTATGAAGTTCTCATGAACACGGTCATACAAGAACAAAGTCTTATAGATGATTAGGATATAAAACCCCAAGAATATTCATGAAATTAATGCATTGACCCTTCTTACAAGTTTTATCCCGATTAGTAGTTTAAATCACAAAAATCCCCTTTCTTTTATCAAACCCTAAGAAGGTTCTACTGAAAAACCTTAGGAGAGAAAAACCTTCACCAAAACATTTTTCCACATGTTAAAAGTCCTAATCACCTTCCATGGGTCTTTATCAATGACTTTAATCCTTTTGAACTGATAGTAAGACTGATGATTCAAAAGTGGCATAAAATTAATTAAAAACCCTATGCTTCATCTCTTGAAACATGGAACATTTAATCTTGTTAAAGATTTCCAAACAAGGAACATCCAATCCTTACATGTAGAGACATTTAGAAGATATGTTGAAGTTTGTGCACACCTTAGAGACTTGTCTTAAGCATAGTTATTCCTTTATTGAACATATTTACCCTTGAAGTATCAATTTGTATTGATATCATAAAATGCACAAAGTGGTTCTTAGAATTCCCTAATTGTTACGATCAATAGTCTCTTTAAAGAATTATAACAAGAAGTTCTAAAAACAAAACAAGAAAATATCCTCACATCTATCATGCATGTTATACTACCAAGAAATGTATTAAACTAGATGATCATCAACACACTGATTTGAATCATTGTCACAACTTGTTTCAACCAAGAAATGTCTTCCTTCTTCAATCTTGGAGCTTCACTCCTCTCTTTTTCTCGATCATTCGAATGATGGTCAGATTAGTTACAAAACATGGCTTAAATATGCTATTACACACCTCTTAAATGAACCTCGCCCCTTTTAAACCCCTCACATACATGTTTGTCCTTTATTACATCATTAAGAGACCTAGCCTAGTCTAGTACCCTAGGACCTAAGACCTAGGTCACCATCATGACTTGAATATGACCTCAATAGGGATTACACCATATTTTTACATGTTTTAGACTCCAAGATTACATTCAAACACCTAGTTACAAGCCAAAATTTCCTTCAAGTTCAAATTAGTAGTTTTGGAGGGAAACTATCCAATTCAAATTTGGGAAGGTCTTATACATAATAAACACACCTAGTAGACCCTAGATGACCTCCTAGACCTAAGAAAACATTGAGAAACAAAAATTGATGATGTCACCCATATGTACAAGCTAGGAGTGATGTTCTTGCATCATACTCCCAAGGGAAAAGAAATGTTTCCCCATACTTTGTGTTAGCCTTCATGTTCTTATTCTTTCTTACTCTACTTCTTATCAAAGATGATCCTTTAAAAGTAGCTCTTGATTCATACCCTTAATGTTTTACTTCACCCAGGTTGTTCTTTGTCTTCTCTCAACTGATTCTCTTTTAAAATGTTTAAAATTTTGATCAAAATGATGCTTCTAAGTCTTTATATAATCTTTTTCACCTTAGGTATGAGTTTATACATCTGATTAGGTTCATATGTGACGCATCTTCATCCATCATGACTGTAAAACTATCTTTCTCCTTTTCCTTTTGTTCTTTGTGAGTCATCTCTTCCTTGCATTTTGAAAATATGAACTTTTTCTTGAAAGGATCACCTTGTCTTAACTATTCCTTCTCTTCTTCAGGTATAAATCTCATGTAATTAACATTTAGAAAGAAATAAGATTGAATAAAATTATCTACATCACCTTTCTTGATCTCTTCACCTAACTCTTGCTTGTTTTAATCTTGTCGTAGTCTTGTGTTAGCTTCTTGATATGTTATTCTTCCATTTTCTTGATTGTTGCTTGCTACTCTTGCAAGGTCTGCTTGCTTCTTAGCTCTATAATGCTCTTAATTTTATACTTATTCATTCACCTCTTGTACTCCTAAGAGCTCTGTTTGGTCTTCATCTCCCTTGATACCTACAAATTCTTCTTTTCTTTCATCTTCTTTGCTCATTTTTTCTTGCAATTTTTTCTCTTTCCACTCTAACTTGCTCATGATTCTTGTCCAATGTTCCACACCTTCACTCACTCCACTTATACCTACAAAACCAAATCTCAAAGCAATATTAGTTTTAAAAACAAGAGGCTTGCATGCCTCATATTTCTTCTTCATGTCTTGTTTTTCCTCATATTCTCTCTTGACTTCTTCACACAACCTTTTCACTCTACCTTCACCCCTGTCAACTTCATCAACCAATGTCTCATTCAGTAGATCTTCATGTTGTTCTATAATCACCTTATCATGTGCTTCCTCTCTCTTTCTATCATCTCTTTCTTGTCTCACTTCACCATCTTCACCCCGCTTTATCCTCTTCTTGTCTTAAGACCATCTCATTCTCTCTACAAACCTGATATCCATCACCACCAAAAAAATTATTCAAATCAATATTATGAGGCTTAACAACCTTAAATAATTTCTTCATGCATGATTTTCGGTCTCTGTCAAGAATATCTTAGTTTTCATCAACATAACTAGCCATATTTGTGTTTCTTGTTCACCTTTGACAGGTAAAAGAGTGTGGCTCTGCCCATGTAGTATAGGTGTTTTTCTTGCCATCATGTAATGTTTGCCTATCATATTGTCATGGTATTCCCAACAACACATGATAAACATATATAGGAACCAAATTACATAACACCTTGTCCTTATACCTTCCAATCTGAAACTCTACCTGGCACTATTCCTTAACCAAGATATGATGTCCTTTCTGCATCTATGATATGTGACATGGGTTAGGGTGCATTTTCATTTCCAATCCTAACTTCTCTACCATATCAAATGAAACAAGGTTCTCAGTGCGTCCACTATCAATGACCACATTATAACATCTACCCTTTGCTTTACATGTAGTTCTGAATAAACATATTCTTTGAGTTACATCATTCACCACTTTACCTAGTTTCAAAATAAATATTCTACATAAAATAGACTTACCTCTATCTTGAAGAATCTAATCAACACCTATGTCCACCTCTTTCATTATTGCATCCATCTCATAACACTTATAAGCCTTGTGCCATGCATATCTTTGATACTTATAGCACTTACCTACAAATTACACTATGTCATTTGTCCTATTTCTCTCTATATATAGCTCATCTCGGTCCTCATTCTTCTATGAGTTTCCTCCATACTTTCAAACCTTCTCAACACAACTTCCATCATCCTTTACATCTTCTCTTCCCAAGCTAACTTTCTCACTTCTCTTACTTACACTAGCCTACTTTCCTCCTACAATCACTACTCAAAATAGTATTGTTCTCTTTTCAAGAATCAATTTTCACACTACGATACCAAATGATGCAGGGCCTAAAACAACCTTTGATAATCCACAATATTAGTTTCAACACTAAGACTCAAAACTCACCTTAAAGGCTTCAAATTAATACTTTTCCTTGATTCAAGAACCTCAAAATAAGATTTTTTTTTAATTTTTGACCTTATTGCACCTAACCAAATATTATCCCCTATTTTAGACCTTGGACAAAACTAAAACAACCATTAACAACTTCCAAAATAATAAAAAAGCTCAACTTGTCACCTTTTCCAAGACTACCCCTATCTAGGCTTCTTAAGCAATCATTATCGGTGGTTTCATAGTTAGAAAAGTCTACATTGTTTATGCAACCAAGTAAAACTTGATTCTAATACCCTTTTTCCCTCCGAGGTGTATGCCAATTTTTTTCTCAAAACTTTGTTTAAGGCCTCCTTTCCTCGCATTCTCTTTCCTAGCTTTTTAACACTCTATGGTCAACCCGCCTATATGGTTTTCCACACTTAAATTTTGTTCTAAATGTTCAATTCACAAAGTAAGGATTGTTCCTAACACCCATTTGGCCCTTTCATTTGTATGGAAATTCTCAAGGTAGGTTCTTTTAGTGAAAATTGGTCAAATCATTGTTTCAAGGCTCCAATTAGGCTTAGGTCCAGAAGAATCTTCATAGAAAGCCAATTGTCATGAAATAATTTAAATACGATATTCTCTACCTCTTTAAACTTCCTTCAACAGGCTCTAAATACATTTCAGATGATAAGTATGGAAATTTAGACCCCAAATCAATGGTTTAAGCTTTAAAACTTCTAAAGCAGACCCTCCTTATATTCTCCCATTGGCTTAACAAGGACAATCAAATTTTCCTCATATATGTGGTCATAACTTTCAATAAATCCTCCCGAATATGTTTGAGGGATCTGTGAACTTGATGTCTACCAATGCTTTAGTCTTTATTCATCAAATTATCTCTTAACTCTTGCTTCCAAGTTGACCCTTAAAAGAATCTGTTAATGCACACCTACATGTATGTATACTCTGTTCACCTTTATAGTCATTTGAAAGATGATAATTACTTATATCCTTCAAATTTTGCTTAATTCCACTCCTTATTTTTTATATATGGAAATTTAAGCATTAATTGCCTCTTGTGTTCACTCAATATTCAAACTCTTCCCTTATTTCTTGTCAATCATGTACACTATGAAGTTCTCATGGACACACTCATGCAAGAACAAAGTCTTATAAATGATTAGGATCTAAAACCCCAATAATATTCATGAGAGTAATGCATTGACCCCTTCTTTCAATTTTTATGCCGATTAGTAGTTTAAATCACAAAACTCCCCTTTCTTTTTATCAAACCCTAAGAGGGTTCTCTAAAAACCCAAGGAGAGAAAAACCTTCAACAATTTTTTTCCACATATTTAAATTCCCTAATCACCTTTCACGGGTCTATAAAAATGACCTTAATCCTTTTGAACTGGCAATAAGACTAATGATTCAGAAGTGGCATAAAATGAATAAAAAACCCTATGCTTAATCTCTTGAAACATGGAACATTTAAGCTTGTTAAAAATTTCCAAACAAGGAACATCCAATCCTTACCTGTAGAGACATTTAGAAGATATGTTGAAGTTTTTGCACACCTTAGAGACTTGTCTTATGTATATTCATTCCTTTCTTGAATATATAATACCCTTCAAAGTATCAATTTGCACTGATATTATAGAATGCACCGTGATTCTCATAATTCCCTAATTATTCTTGTTTGAAAGAACCCTAAACTTTTACAAAGCAAATAACAAAGCTAATCAAGGAAGGCTAACACCATTGCCACCTAATAGCTAAGGATTATAAGTCTAGGAATGTAACATTAAGATAAAAGCTTAAAATAATGCTTAACTAGTATGAAAACAATGCAAAACTAACTAAACATGCCTACTAATATGATTAATTACCTAACATGGGCCTAAATAGACCTAAGGGGCAATCAAATGGTTATGGTTGCTACTCAAACAATGGTGAAATGACCTCTCCAAATGACTTGTTAAGTCACTTTAGATATTCATCTACTAACCTTGTTGAAGGTTTTAAGCAAGGATTGGACTTGGCTTAGAAATCATATGTATTATATGAGATGCAAATCAAAGCATGGTGTAAAGTATTAAGGTAAGAGGTGCACTCTTTTATAGTTTTCCTTTTGGGAGAAACTTGTATTTTAGTGCATGTGGGACTAAAATCCCCAAATTAGATTAGAATTGCTAATCATGATTAGGCCTTGCTAATCACAATTAGTGAATTATCAAGTGATTAAGATGTGAGGAGCCTCAATCACCGCTTAAGGTCAATTAGGATGCTAGGATAAGATTTTGAAGCTTGTTGAGACATTGTGGAGGTGAATGGGGTGATTTTGAGTGGTCATAAGAGGGGTTTGAGTCAATATTAGGGCATATTGACCAAATCAAGGGAAAAATAGGCTTAATTAGCTAATAAACGCTAATTATCTATTTTGAAGAGGATTTTGACTTACGATTTGCCGTAAAGTGGCATCCGAATGTGAAAAGGGGTTACACAATCAACAACGTGGTGTTAATTGGCTAAATTGGTAAGGAACATTAGTTAATTAGTGAAAACCACTAATTATAATGAATTTGGCAAGAATGAGAGTGATTTGTGTGCATTTGGCAATAAGATTGCAAAAGTGGAATTTAGGTGTCTACATTTGCCCCTGTTTGAGGTGAAGTAAGTGACTTCAATTCAAATATAGTAGACAAGCATAAGCAAGTAAATTTTTGAAGAAAAATTAGTGGAATGAAGGATGCCCCCTCGAGTGTCGAGTGGGTGATAGAAGAAGTCAATCGACGATCGAAAATATGATTGAAATGGATAGAAGAAAATAGGTTAGAACGAGTGTGAAACCCTTAGGTATTGAGAAGGAATAAGGACAAGGATAAACATGGTTTTTTTGTTACCCTTGGGTGATTTGGAAGAAAAATTAGTAGTGGTAATAAATGATGATGGAGAAGAAATGATTAATAGAGAATATAGGACAAGCCCAATATTTGTATCCAACCTTTCAATAAATAACTTGTTTATATCATTTTTCCACTAGGTCTACATCATCGGCCTTTATTTAAAATAAACAAAAGTTTAAGATAACATGAAAAGCTAAATTACTAACAATTGTTTACTGCTAAAAATATGTAACTCCATGCAAGATACATTATGCAATGCAATACGAGAAAGTAAAATGATATTTAACTCCATGCAACATACAAAATGCAATGCAATACAAGAAAGTAAACCAGCTAACCTAACAAAGAGAAACTAGTATAATCACACGTACTCAAACAAACAACATTTAAGATAGTTACACCAATGTTTTTGTTATCAAGTTGTGGTTCCCAAATGTTCGTGTTGTAATGACAAGGGTTAAAAATGATGCCCCAAGCAATAACACATGTAAGGGGAAAATAGAGGACACAAGTAGTCCCATGGAAAAGCTTTCATGTGCACTATGACATAGTCTCTAACAACTCATTGTTACACGGGAGTACCGACATAGCATGTAGCTGAGCTTTTGTTAATGGAGGTAGATCACGATGATCCACAAGTTGTTTGAGACTAGAACAAGCAAGAATGTTAGAAAGATGTTTTTGTAGGACATATTTCAATGTTCGAGGATAATGCAATTGACACATGTTTTACTGTGTATATGTTGTTTACCATTTTTGAAAATGTTTTGGATTTTTGATGATTTAATCAATTTTTATTTGTATTTTTATTTTTTTGAATTGTTTTGATTGTTTTAATTTTTTTTTTACGAAAGAAAATATTATAGAGGAAATAACGAAGTCGGGAGACAACGTTAAAAGTGACCGTAAGGAAAAAAATGCCCTAGGTAGTAGAAAAGACCATTGGGAAGCAAAAATATGCCCCAACGTAGCGAAAATGTGCTGAAAATAATTATTTATTAAAAATAATCACCACGACAAGTGTTAGAGGAATTTTAGAAGAAATATGGCAGTCTCGAGGCACTTTGGGAGTGAGAAACACATCATGGAAGGTACAAATGAGCATATAAGCCATCGCGACAAGTTATTTACCACATTTGCTTACCATTTGACTATTGATTTGAGCTCTGACCTATGAGAGGAAATGGCGAGGATAGTGAATCAAAGGCATCATGCGGACCATGTGAGGGAGTACCTAAGGCTTCCAATGGATGGACCACAGGTACACAGTTACTCCTTTTACCTTGGTAATTCAAAATTTTGAATTTTTAGCTAAAAACATGTATTTTAGGCTAAATTAGGGAAAAATTAGGGGGGTGCCTATACTGGGTGCAATGTGGGCAC
This sequence comes from Taxus wallichiana var. yunnanensis, assembly GCA_018340775.1. Lineage (NCBI taxonomy): Eukaryota > Viridiplantae > Streptophyta > Pinopsida > Cupressales > Taxaceae > Taxus > Taxus wallichiana. The sequence continues at coordinate 766,953,940 of CM031239.1, read as the reverse complement.
GTAAGCATTTGCGCATTTTTATCATTTTTGATTTTATTTGCGGCATGGGCACTGAGCACTTATGTTGGCTTGCATATTACATTTTTTTGATTTTTTTTGACTACAAAACATGAATGCCTATGTTGGCATGCATTTTTACTTTTCTTTTTAATTTTGGGCCACAACATGGGCACTTGGGCACCGTGTGCTCTCTGCCTTTGGGAGAAATTGTGATTTTGCATGCAGGGGGAACCCATGCATAAAAGACAATTTAAAATTGTTTTTAGGCAAAAACCTAGGTTTTAGCAAACCCTACGTAGAAGAAATAGGTGAATTATAGAAAAATTTAATGATGGAATAAAAGAATAACATGATAAACTAGATTTTTAGAAGAAATTACATGGTAGAATAGAAGACAGATTATAATAATTGACTCGTCTAGTTCCGCATATATACTTGGACGCGTTAGGGAGGTGGGAGCAACATGCGCGCTTCAGACTACGAGGCCACCTTCGGATGCCAAAACCAGATTTCTTAGAGATCACCCTAGAGGTGACAAGTTTATCATATATAGCTCATATGCCACATATCACTTTTGATCACAGTCTGCTCACAACCTTAGCTGAGAGATGGTGGAGTGAGAGCAAATTTTTTTGACTCCCTACCGGTGAGATGAGTGTTACATTGGAGGATGTTTGGTGGATCTTGCGAGTTTTGATTTAGGGTCGTTTGGTTACCTACGATGGTCACTCGAGCCGGGTTGAGTGTTATACAACCATGATATTTGGAGTGACCGATATCCCCACCGAGGTATGTTAGTTGTGGTTAGGAGATGCATGATCGACTGGCTAGGGCAAGTTCCGTATCGTATATTTATTATCTCTTGTCAACAACATGTTCTTTACTCGACAGACTGGGTGCATGATTCCCCTTGGGTCTTATTGGAGTGATCCACGACCTGCTTCAGGGTAGGGTGTACTGCTGGGGTCAATGTATATTGGCTCACTTATATTTTGATTTGCACTTGATAGCCTATCACAAATAGAGGACATTGGGTCCTGCTACTTTACTACAGATCTGGGCCTGGGATCATATTGTTGTAGGCCGCCCCTTAGGAGCTTTGAGAGCTCAAGTCATTGGAGAGCCTTCCCTCATGGGTTGGGTTCAGATGGAGATGATATTCACAGCCACAGGGGGACACAAATTACTATTGGTGAGCGTTTGATGAGTTACAACCTCATATGATCACATGATGGCCATACAAAGCTATATATCGGTGGCCATAAGATGCAAACGAGTTGAAGACAACTGAAGTAGACCATTTTATCATTGGGAGCAGGGCCACATATTAGAGTGGTACAGGGTGGACCGGGTCAAGTGTCAATTTGGTCTCATCCAAGGGATTCCCGAGTAATGAGATGTGGTACGCATGCCAGTACAAAGAGATTTTAGATATGGGACCCTAGATCAGGTTGGACCAACCTCATACAAGATTTTCATAGGTAGCCCCACAACCTTGGGTACAACGAGCGCAGATAGTAGATCTCGGGACTACACTAGACTATGTAGCTTGGTATGCTAGTAAGTTGCCACGTAGACCGACTATTCCCTGGGAGATATAGGATACAATGCAAGCAAGAGGAACATGGTCTAGATCCATAGGTACATGAACATGCACAGTGTGCATGCATGCATGACCATACATGGGGTACCGGTGCAACAAAGTGCTAGTACAATAACATATCTTAGTACAACAACAGGTAGTAGTGTAGCCACAAGTGTTCTGCACCATGGATGCAGCGTAGGATCTGTGGAAACACCTCTATCACCCCTTCACGTGAGTCCATGACACATAGTCCACCAGGAGGTGGAGGAGATGGCTAGGGTGATGAGGATATGGAGGAGGATTTTCTAGATGATGTACAAGATGTGAAAGGTATGTAGGATATACCAGGATAAGTGGTGGTCGTGGGACAGCTTACATGTGGTGTGCCTTCGAGGCAAAAGTGATTATAGCAGTAAAAGTGACAACCTTATAGATCCAGATGGTAGTTGAGAGGGATTAGACCATTAGAGAGAGAGATATTAGGCCCTCTCAGAGAGAGATTAGGCTCTGCACAGATAGAGATCAAGCCATCACAGAGAGAGATCAAGCCGTCAGAGATATAGATCGTGGATCACAGAGAGAGAGAGAAGGCCGCTAAAGAGCTAAACTAGGTGATAATAGATAGCTTACAACTACACATGCAGAGTGGGCTCATGCTATAGTAGATCGGGCCTCTCGGCCATGAGATTAGGACATGCAGCTAGATCAAGCTATAACTGGGATACATAGCTATGTGGATCGGTCTTAACTATGGATAGAGCTAGCTAGCATGAGGGCAGAGTGTGATACACTCTGATAAGTGTAGGGCAATATGTCCTCAAGGGTACAATTGATGATTGGGCACGGTAGAAGCACATCTTTTTATGCGTGTGAGGCCACTTATTACATGATGCAAGTATTATGCGGCCATTTTGACCAAGCGGAGAGTTCGAGTATGGTCGAGATAGTAGGTAGAAGATCACAATCCAGATCTCATAGATCATCATGATCAGTACAATCCATAGAGGGTCCTTCAGGACAAACGACTTTAGAGCAGCACGAGTCAGTTCAACACAGGTCATCTCTGCTTGATGCAGTTTAACACATGTCACTTAGCATGATGCAACACCTTCTACACATTTAACACCTCGCTTTCCCCCCCTAGCAGCCCACTCGGACTAAGAAACCTGCGCATGGGTGAGAGTCATGGTTGACTCTCTTATTAACATACCAGATGTACTACTTTCTTTTTGGCATACTACCTCATGATGAAGGCATACTTTTATATGTATGTATGTGTATTGTTTTTTATCATGCCTCATGATGAAGGAATTTTTTTCATAGATTTCCATGATGACTTGTTATATCAGATGTATATGGACATTTATATTTTGATGATGTATGATGATAGATGGATATATGTTTGTTTATGAGATATCATGTTGAACTTATTGCATTATGTTTGTATCACATGTTAGATTATGAGATAGCCTTAGCTGATATCATACTTGTATGTTTGATGAAATACTTTGAGCAACATATTTTTATTTTTGATATTGGTGTGGGGGGATAGATTTGTGATCATGTGCAACCCCTCTTGCCCATTGGTGATACGATATTTGATGATTAGCTTAGGTATACATGTGTGATGTAAACTTAGCATTTTTTGATATAAGATGTATATATGATGATGATATGATGATGAAGTGATAACAAAATGTACAAGCAAAAATTAACAAGCACAAGTTAACACATCTAATCAAAGCAACACATTTATTTACAAGTATGCCATATAAAGTAAATTTAATGCCATGAACTACATATGAAAGTAACATTCAATCTAAGTAAGCAAGTGAATTTAATCTAAAGCACATAATACGAAACAATAATGCAACTAAAAACCATACAAACCAACAACTAAAAGCAAACAAATTATTACTTTGTTTTTGTGGGAAATTTTTGGGGTTTTTGTTATTTTTGGTTTTATCTCTAAGACAATTTTCTATTGTTTTGGAGTTTTCTACGAAATGTATTTGAATATTTTGATTTTTTCCAAAGGACATATTTGTATGTTTTGGGATTTTCAAAATTTATATGAATGTTTTGATGTTTTCTCAATAGTTTTCCGAAGTGAATGTGCAAGGAAATGAAGAAACGTGGATGCCCCCAACGTTAGATGGGATGTATAAAGGCATAATGCCACTTGGTAAATGCCAAAAGTGATGTTGTGAAAGTTTCCCCAATGTGAGATGGGTTCATTTAAAGTTAAATTCTCCACATTCACAAGGTAAGATTAGCTGGATCAAGGAAAAGAAGGATAGGCTCACAAGGGACTCAGATGAAGGTAAAGACCAACTTAGGACAAAGTTGTCGTACTCCTAAACTTGAAATGCTTGTGAACAATGGACCCTCCCTTAGCACCGGAAACTGGTTTTCACCAAAGGACTTGTCCAAAGTGCCACCATGTGTGGTTTTCATTATTGGATGCATATTTTTATTTATCTTTTATATTTTTATATTTTTATTTTTTTGCTTTTCTTGATACTTTAGAGACCCCATACTTAAGCATAGAAGCACTTAAGATGCATTGCATTCATGGGTTCTTGAAGCTCTTGACCATCTGCATGGGCTAGCTTATAGGCACCTGAACCGAACTTGGTAACCACAACATATGGTCCTAACCAATTGGGTTCAAATTTCCCTTTCTTTTCATGGTCCTTATTGGTGTTCTTCTGATTCTCTTTTAACACCAAATCCCCTACCTCAAATTGATGAGGTATGAATATTTTATTGTAGCTTCGTTGCACTCGATCCTGATACACTTTAAGGTGATTGAGAGCATGAAGTATTTTCTCATCTAATAGCTCCAACTCTACTAGTCGAGCTACTCTATAGTCTTCCTCTTCATTCAAGTAGTCCCTTAGCTCGATACGCAAAGAAGGGATCTGATCTCTAAAGGCAGTATGAATTTCATGCCAAATACTAAGTAATATGGAGTTACACTTGTGGGGGTGCGGATAGAAGTTTTGAATGCCCAGAGGGAAAGGTGAATTTGTAAATGCCAATCATGACCTATCTTGTTCACCATCTTCTCCATAATGTGAATTAGGGTTTTATTAGAAGCCTCAACTTGCCCATTACCTTGAGGGTAATAGTGGGTTGAGAACTTAATGGAGATTTGAAAGCGTTTGCAAAGTGCTTCATAGTTTTATTTTTGAACGATTTACCATTATCAGTGATAATAACAAAGGGGATACCATATCGACAAATGATATGATTCATTATAAATTTAGAGATTTGGGGACCTTCTGTATAGGTAAGAGGAACAACCTCTACCCATTTTGTAAAGTACTTCGTGGCAATTATAATGAACTTATGGCCATTTGAGGAGATAGGATTAAGTTTCCCTATTAGATTGAGACCCCACTTTGAGAATGGCTAGGGTGTCATGATTGGTTGTAAGGATTACGCCGACACATGTATCAAGTTGTCATACTTTTGACAATCCACGCACTTCTTCACATGTTGACAACAATCATGCTCCATGGTAGGCCAATAATAGCCTACTCTAATAATTTTCTTTGCAAGGATGATCCCATTAGTATGGGCCCCACATATGCCTTTGTGCACCTCCTTAATTGTTTGGATAGACTCATCGGAATTTGAACAACGCAATGATTCCCGTTGTAGCCTTGACGGAAGAGGGTGCCCAAGTAGGGTATAACAAGCTATACGTTGGATGAGGGTGCGTTTTTCAACATGAGAAATGTTAGTGGGAAAGGTTCCATCATGGAGGTAATTAAATATTTCAGCGTACCATGGTGAAAAGGGACCAACAACTTCACTTACCAAACAAGACTGTGGTATGTCATATGTTGATGTTCTTAGATGTTCAATGAAGAATGGCATATCATTGTTCCTTGGTGGAATACTCAACATGGACCCCACTATAGCCATAGCATCAACTACTCTATTTTGTGCTCTTGGTATTTTCTCAAATGTTATCTACTCAAAGTATTCTTTCAAAGAATCCACCATCCTTTTGTATGGGAGGAGCTTCTCGTATTTTACCTTGTATTCATCTGTGACTGTTTGATAATGAGCATTGAATCACCAATGCAATTGACTTGTCTGATATCCCACTTGATGGATAGCTTCATCCCTGTGATGAGAGCTTCATACTCCATTATATTATTCATGCATGGGAACCCGAGTTGGAATGTTTGGGAATCAAGTCTCTCATAGGAGTGATTAACACAACTCCGACACCTAAACCATGAAAGGTAAAGGAGCCATCAAAGTATAGTTTCCGAACGATAGATTCTTCAAGCTACATGATAGATTCATCTGGTTGTTCTAGACTTAAGGAATGACGGAATTGGAGCTTACTGCTAGCTAATGCGCTATGACTTATCCTTTTACTAACTTTTAATGAACGTATTCAATGTCAAACTTGCTTAATAAGATGATCCAATTAGCCATATTTCTAATTAGGGAAGGTTTTGATAGTAAATATTTGAAAGGATCAAGCTTTGAAATAAGCTTGATTTTATTGTTGAGCATATAGTGGCATAGCTTCTGAAAATTAAACACTATGGCTAATCAAGCCTTCTCGATATGTGGATAGTTGAGCTCATATGCTACTAATGTCATACTCAAGTAGTATACAACTTTTTCTCTCTGTTCTTTATCATATTGGGCCAATGGTGCCCCAATTGTGAAATGTGTAGCAGAGATGCACAATAACAAGGGTTCTCCTGCTATGGGCGACATGAGAACAGGGGGTTTAACCAATTATTCTTTTAGCAAGGAAAACACTTGTTGTTCCGCGCCCTGTGTGAAATCGACATATTTCTTAAGAAGATGTGTGAATGTATGACACTTGTCTGCTAGCTATGAAATAAACCTTCTAATGGCCTGAATTTTCCCTTGTAAGCTACACATCATCTAATATTCTTAGGAGGAGGCATATCTCGTGATAGTCATGACCTTTGCAGGTCCACCTCTATTCCTCTCCTTGACATAATGAATCCTAGTAATTTCCTAGATAACACATTGAAGACACATTTCTTTGGGTTAAGGTGGACTTTGTAGTCCCTTAGACATTGAAAAATACACTACAAAAATTTCGGAGTGATCCTCCTGAGTTCTAGATTTATGTAGTATATCATCTACGTAATCTTCCATGGTGTCACTTATCATGTCGTGAAATATTACAGTCGTTTCCCTCTGACATGTAGCATCTACATTCTTAAGGCCAAAGGGCATAACTTGGTATCAGAATGTTCCCCATGGGGTTGTGAAAGTTGTCTTGTATTGATATTACACTCTAATAGTAATTGGATTTTTTGAATTGGTACCACATTAGAAATCCACTCTAAGTAGTCGATAGGCTTGATGAAGCCTACTTCTAATAACCTTTCAAGCTCTACCTTTACCAACAAGGCGATGTGAGGATGCATCTTCCGGAGCTTTTGTTTGATGGGCTTGGTGTTTGGATACAAAACTAGGTTATGTACCACTAATGCAAGATCAAGTCCTAGCATGTCGACATAAGACCAAGTGAAGATGTCTGCATACTCTCTCAAGAGTCCTATAAATGTTTTTGCTCTTTAGCTGAGAGTGAAGCTCCCAACTTAACTATCCTCGGCATCTCCTCTGTGCCAATGTTAACATCTATTGTATCTTCCACTAGTATCTTTGACTCACCCCCATGCACGTAGGATCGGGTGGAAGATTGAGATCCTCTTCTATCAAAGGTGGCTCAGGGAGCTCCTCATCTTTATACGGGTACACTATCTTTTCCATAGGTTGTTCTACTTGTTTTTCCACAAGTGCCTCAAAGAGGTTTTCGCTATAGGACTTCCCCTTTTCTTTTCGTAAGGATTTTCTATATGAATCTTACCCTTGCTCACTTTTTTAGTTAATTGTCCACATAATTATACCTCCTCTCTGAAGTATGCACATGCGTTGAGCTAAATGGAGAAGCCTTTCTTGTGATCATTTCTTGGAATGTTATCTTTGATGCCCAGAACTCACCAATAGCCTCATCATTCGAAACACGTCAATAGGCACATGTTGTTGTTGATCCCAATTCATAAGTGATGGGTAGATGAGAGTTAATGTTTGAGTTATAGGGGTTATGATGGGTGTAACAGGGGTTATGGTAAGGATATCCATGTTAGAGAATAGGTTCATAGAGGCGAGGTATTTGTAAAGACTACACAGGAATTTGTTTCACTTTCATTTTCAAACAAACTATCCTCACTCTCAGAAGAAGCATACTCGTTATCTGAAGGGTGAGACTCATACAAATGGACGCCGATACCTGATTTACCTAGTATGCGATGAGGTATTAAAAGGGATTCTAATGACCCTTGCTCATAGTAGCCACAACCACGTCCTTGATATCTCATAGTAAGCATGATTCTGTTAGGAATAACATACCTAGATGACTTATAACATAAAGCCATTTCATCATCTTGAGGATGAAATATAATGTTGTTGAGGATTCTCTCATCTTCTACTAAGCCACCTGAAGTGAAATTGATGAAAGGGAAATTCTACCTTGATCTTTGGAATTTGTAGCATGGTCTACCACATGCTTTGGCTGATAGAGGAATGTTTTGAATCATAAGAGCTTGCTAGAGATTATACTCTCCATAACCATTGTTTATGACCTTCATCTCCCACATAGCAAAAGGAGATTCCAATGTAGCCATATCATTGTTACTGGGAGTCAGGGTGCCTAAATCCACTCGTGAAGTGAGGGCTTCGACTAAATATGGATAACAATCTCCGTAGAGGGACACTCGTAGATAGTGGGAAAATAACCTGACAATGCTTTGCAATGAGAAAATGGTTGGGGATCCCATTATATAGTAAGTGCCTGTCCTTCATACTGTAACTTTAAACATTGATGATACGTAGATGGTATAACTTGCACGAGGTGAATCCACAAATGATCACGCAATATATTGTAAGGGAGCTCCAAGTCCAAGACATGGAATTTTGTATCATGGGTTATGGGACCCACTACGAATGAGAAAGTGATAATTCTAGTTTATTTTCATTCTTCATTGTCACGAGCCTTTATAGTGATGACCTTTGTTTCCAAATTAGCTTGTGTAACCCAGTTGACATACTAGTTTAAGAGTATAAATGGTGAGACCCGATCCGTCATCTGCAAGCACTCTCTTGAACTTCGTATGCTTGATTTTTACCTCAATATGTAAGGGCATGTTATGTGAGGGATTTTCAGCTAAGGCCTCTGTAGGACTAAAGGTAATGTGTCTTATGGGAGAGATTTGCATTGCTATGGCCTGTAAATGTGCTGGGTTAACATCGATAGATACTCCTAATCCTCGTAAGGTTTTTCAAAGTATATCCTTATGGACGCTAGAGATATTTAGAAGGTCTAAGGTTGAAATATTAGTTGTAGTCTTCTCTAGTTGATCGATATGTCATAGTGACTCTCTTGTGGAGGAGGGGGAATAGGTTCAGAGATAACAAGGTGATCCTGCCGTGTTGTCATGACACACTCTCTTGTTTTAATTCTAATCATATTGATTTTCTCAATGAGTGGATGAACACAACTTATCAAGGCATCAAAATGGTCTTCGTTGGACATATAGTTAGCATTCTTATTCTGAGATGATTGTCCCCGATCCAAATTTTTCCTTTCTTTGTGATTGGGAAAAGGATCTTTGAAGATCCCTAAGTTTGCATTTGGAGATTTTTAGTGGCAACATAGTCTACTTCAATATCGCCACCTTTGTCATTTGGGTTTTGAATATAGTGTTTTAATCTTCAAAACTTGTCTCATTTTATGACCCTTTACACGGTGAAAGTTACAAAATTCATTATCCCTAAACCATGATGGTTTAGGTGTGTTGTCTCCATAGGGTTGTGTTTCAGGGTATTTAACCATGTTAACAACCTCTAACTATTTTAGTATGGACGATATTGATTCAGATAGAGGTGTGAAAGTACGACGTTTATACTTCATAGGTGGATTGCCTTTTGCAAGCTTCAAAGGTGTGTGGTTCTGAACGACTTGTACCCACTTAGAATCTACTATCCCATCACTAACAACATTTTTGTTTTTATTAGGAACAAAATTTGTTTTATTATTAGATTTAGAATCATTATGATAATGAGAGACATGTTCATAGAGTCCCCTAGCTAACAACACTTTTTCAATTTGACTCCCTTTTCGATTACCTCTTCGAATGTGTTGCCATAATGCATTTGCAAGTGGAACATGATGTCTAGATGGAGGTTGGGAATAAATATACTTATTAATTTATTTTTAGGTATGGAGCAAGGAAAATAACTAGCTAATCCCCTCCATCTTTGTAAAAATGCAGCGAAGTTTTTATTATTTCGTTGTTTGGCATTATAGAGATCTATCATGGTGATGTCACTCTCAATATTGAATGAGAAGTGGCACACAAATTTTCACTGATTCCGACCGTGTGGATAAAGATCCCTTGGGAATGTGTAAGAACCATTCTAACACCATTCCTCCTAAGCTCCGTGGGAAGAGACGTATAAGATAATTGCCGCTATATGCAACCTCTTGGCAAGCCATATATTTTCCCTTATACTTACCAAATTTTGGAAAATCAAAGTGTCGTGGGAAATGTACTTGGAGCATGGCCCTATCAAATGAATAAGGGTGCAACTCATCGAACCTGGAATTTCTTATTGTTACCAGTTTTACCTTCTTATAATTCTAGAAGGGTGTTCTTCATAATTGACCACTCTTGGTTGAAAAGTGGATCTTGCGTGGGTGGCATAGGTTTATACGTAGGATTAAATCTAGGTATATTCCCACCTCTATTTTCTTGAGAATCTCTTCATAAAGATCTCTTTGTGCCTCCCATCGAGGAATGTTTATTGGGAACTCATGAAACAAAGCTTTAGGTTTTCCTTTCGGTATAGCTTGTTTCAAAACTTTGGGTTGTTCCTTTTGTTTGTGTGAAGCCAAACTTACCAATTGGCAAGTAAGGGCTTTGACCTATTATTCTAATGTCACCTCTTGAATAGGTACTTCATGACGATTTTGTTAGGATGAGGTTGTACATGATGAACATGTTCCTCATTGTCTTCACAACGTACCCTAACTATAGGTATATGATAGTATTCATCATTTTCAAATGGTACCTCCTCATTATTATGTGTGTAAGTAGAGGCATGACCTGGATTTAAAATTTCATTAACAATATGATGAGGTCGGTCTACTTCCTCTTCTCCATGAATCATTCCAAAAATGAGAGAAGGGTCTACTGTGGAAGGTAACTTAGCTCCTAATTCCATAACACGCATGAGTACTTCATGTTTGTTTTAGAAAATGTAATCGTTAAAATTGGTGAGGAGGACGCTCTATATTCATACGAGGAGAATCCTCCTCTCCACCACTATGGTCAACCATGAGATTATCCTCTAAAAGAGGGTTGTCACCTCCAAATATATCGGTTCCTAATATTCGGGATCCCATCCTCGTAGTAGGCATACTCGAGATAGGAGATTCAATAAAGCAAAAAAATTCCACTAAGGTTTACTAAAAAGGGACCTTAGTCAAATTTTTGCAGCGTAATAACGACACTAAATTGTCAAAACAAGGTGACTATAGAATAGCCCCAAAATTGATAGGTCAAAGTGAATGTGTGAACTAAATAATAATGAACAAGCTACCCTAGCAAGGTAATGTATGACACAAGTTTTCCTTAGAATAATACAATGATGTATAACGCTCAAAATTTAGTCACACCAAATAGTTTACTCCCTAAGATTTGTCTAGATAGGTTTGCAACCAAATAGTGACAACACAATATCACCAGTTAGGTCAAGTTTGCAACAAACAAGGCCTAAATGATAAGGAAATGTTGACGCGATCTTCTAACAAGATATACTAAAAGCCAATTTCTAAACACTAACAAAGTCTAAGCTTTGTAAAATGGATGATACAAGTGCGAGTAGCGTAATAATGCTATTTGGACATGTAATCAAAATTTGTGAGAAAGAAATATTTTAGTATCAAAATGGCATTATAGCCTCTAAGTATATCAAGAAATTGCTATGCATGTGAGCATCATAACCTATAATATAGATATTTAGGCCTAATTTCACAATGGAAAAAAGACGTAAATATCTTAATTATATGGCTACAATGCGGGAAACGTAACAAATCAACAGAAGACAAGGATGAAATCACCTAAATACTATGATAATGAGTCTCAAATATGTGTCTTTGAGACAAGGGGGCCTCTTAGATCGTGAGTATGTACCATGCACACTTTCAACATTGCGCTTCCGACATTGCAACCTAGTCAGTCGTGCAAGTAGAGTACAAAAGTGGTGGACACATGATATCTAGCGGTATCTATATATGTTGTTTCCTTTTATCCAAAAATGGGAAACAAGAAAACAACGGTGTAGACCAAGTGGTGTTGAAATAAACTTGATGTTATTTTGGCAGAGTTTCACCTTGTCTTAGGACAAGTGAAAAACTAGGACAAAATGACACTAAGTAGATTTCATGATGAAATATCACGCAATTTCAACTTTAAGAGATTCTTTCCCTTGTTCGAAAAACAAGAGTTTGAATCTAAAAATTTTGTTACTTTGTGAGAGCTCTCAAGTATACCAACTAAGACAAAAAATGGCTCCAAGCCGGCAAGCTTCCTAGGTGGTTCTCTCTCTATGTGTCACAAGTTTACTTCTGTGAGCTCAATTTACCTTGGTTTCCCAAGGAGTATCTTAGATTTACTTTACCCCCTTCTAATACAATGAGCAACTAGTGCATTCAGTTGTATTATCACTGGGGTCGCAATGGAAGTAACTTTGACTCTAATCTCACCAAGGCGTACTAATCAAGTCGGTAGTGTGGAGCACTTTCTGTTTCATTCACAAGGTTCCCTCTTGCATGAAATACTTTAGGGTTCTAGGACCACCCCCATTGTTGTAGCTTAAGGCTTATGCTAAAGGGGTTATGTCCTAGTTAAGCGGACGAGCCGTAGCTCTTAACCGAAACTTGAAAATACAATGTGATGATTGTGGTGTATTTGTTAATCTTTTAGCCTTAAGGTGGTTTTTGTCGTACTCCTTTTGGAAACCTACAATCACACATGTAGTTAGAAAAATTATTTAGGTTCTCATTTCTTTGACTAACATTAGGTCCTTCAAACAAATGATTAGTAGTTCAAAAAGGTTCACAATATCATAGAAAGAGGATTAAGTGTTGTTTTTGTTTCTCAAGATCACACTAGGTGCAAGAGAAGAACATACACAACAAATAATCCAACTAAATAGAAATGCAAAGCTTGTAAATCAACTAACTACCATAAAAATTTGCAGTTAGGTTTATTCCTAATTAATTCAAGCGCTTCTTAATGGAAGACTAAAACTAATTTTTATTCCCAAGATCACACTAGGTGCAAGGGAAGAGCATACACAAATTTTAGCCTTGATTATTTATCAAATGAAAAAGCTCTTAAACTAAAAGATCAAACACATGCCAAAAATGAAGGTCTATTCTCTTAAGCACAAAATGAATGACGATTGTTTCTACTTATTCCCAAGAAGCAAAAAAAAAGTGGTTTATAGGTGTTTTTGGTTCTCAGGATCACACTAGGTGCAAGAGAACATACACAACTATATTCCAAACTTAATCAATGTATGAAAACATAATAAATCCTCAAACCCTAACCCAATTTAATAAAAAATCCTTTATCAAACCCCAGGAATTTTTTTTAGGAATATTGCTCTAAAATCATTAAATTGACAAAAACAACATCTAAAAACCCTTAAAAACTAACAAGAATCATAAAATTAAAATTCTAGAATTTTGAGAAAATTTTACCTTGATGTATGGGCACCCCTCTTAGTGCACAAACACTCACAATCATGCATAGGTGCTCACAGTCATGCACATGCACCCCTATGTTATTTTTCACATAATCAATGATGCATGGGTGGTTCTAGTGAGGAACATGTACTCTTCGCATGCACATGGAATTTTTTTCACTCAAAACCAAAAATTTAGTGTATGCAAGGGCGCTTCTAGTCATGCATAGGCGCTCACAGTCATGTACAAGCGCCTTTTTCCTATAGATGGTCAAAAATCTAGGTTTTGAGCATATTTCTTGAAAAAAGGTCAAATCTTTGGGATTTTGGGTCAATTTTGACAGGGCTTCGCCTCCTTATATCCTGCAAAGAACATCAAAACACAACTTCTACCACTAATCTAGTTGAAACAACTTTCAAAAATGGAAATTGATCTATAAAAATTGAAAATTACTCTAAAACTTTGAAATTAATCTTAAAAGCTTGATAAACTAATCTAAAAAGCTTGAAAGTACTCTAGAAAGCTTGAAAGTAAACTAGAAAACTTGAAATTAATCTAGGAAACTTGAAACTAATCTAAAACTTGAAATGAAAAACTTTGAAACTAAGTTAAAAAGCTTTAAAAATTGAATGCAATGGGGTATGGTCCCATAGAATGTAATGAAAGCACCCTAAACTTTTACAAAGCAAATAACAAAGCTAATCAAGGAAGGCTAACACCATTTCCACCTAATAGCTAAGGATTCTAAGTCTAGGAATGTAACATTAAGATAAAATCTAAAAGGAATGCTTAACTAGTATGAAAACAATGTAAAACTAACTAAGCATGCCTACTAATATGATTAATCACCTAACATGGGCCTAAATAGACTTGAGGGGCAATACAATGATTATGGTTGCTACTCAAAAAAATGGTTAAATTACCTCTTCAAATGTATTTTTAAGTCACTTTAGATATTCATCTACTAACCTTGTTGAAGGTTTTAAGAAAGGATTGGACTTGGCTTAGAAATCATATGTATTATATGAGATGCACATCAAAGCATGGTGTAAAGTATTAAGGTAAGAGGTGCACTCTTTTTATAGTTTTCCTTTTGGGGGAAACTCGTATTTTGGTGTATGTGGGACTAAAATCCCCAAATTAGATTAGAATCGTTAATCATGATTAGGCCTTGCTAATCACAATTAGTGAATTATCAAGTGATTAAGATGTGAGGAGCCTCAATCAACCGCTTAGGGTCAATTAGGAGGGTAGGATAAGATTTTGAAGCTTGTTGAGATGTTGTGGAGGTGAATGGGGTGATTTTGAGTGGTCATAAGAGAGGGGTTTGAGTCAATATTAGGGCATATTGACTGGTCGAGGACAAAATAGGCTTAATTAGCTAATAAACACTAATTATCTATTTTGAAGAGGATTTTGACTTACGATTTTCCGTAAAGTGGCATCCTGAATGTGAAAGGAGTTACGCAATCAACAATGTGGTGTTAATTGGATAAATTAGTAAGGAACGTTAGTTAATTAGCAAAAACCACTAATTATAATGAATTTGGCAATATTAAGAGTGATTTGCATGCATTTGGCAATAAGATTGCAAAAGCGGAATTTAGGTGTTTACACTATCAATAGGATTTTTAAAGAGATAAAACAAGCCTTTTTAGAAGCAAAATAAGGAAAATATCCTCACATCTATCGTGCATGTTCTAGTACGAGAAATGTGTCAAACTAGATGATCATCAACACAAAGATTTGAATCATTGTCACAACTTGTTTACAACCAAGAAATGTCTTCCTTCTTCAATCTTAGAGCTCCACTCCTCTCTTTTTTCTTGATCATTGGAATGATGATCAATTAGTTACAAAAAAATGCTTAAATATGCTATTCAAAGCCTCTTAATCGAACCTTTGGGCCTTTTAAACCCCTCATGAGTACATGTTTGTCCTTTATTACATCATTAAGAGACCTATCCTATCCTAGTACCCTAAGACCTAAAACCTAGGTCAACATCACGACTTGAATATGACCTCAAGAGGGCTTCCACCATATTTTTACATGCTTTATACTCAAACATTACATTGAAACACTAGTTCAAGCCAAAATTGCCTTGAAGTGCAAATTGGCGAGTTTTAGAGGGAAACTATCCAATTCAAATTTGGGAAGGTCTTATACATAACAAACACACCTAGAAGACTCTAGATGACCTCCTAGACCTATGAAAACATTGAGAAACCCAAACCTTTGAAGATGTCACCCATATGTACAAGCTAGGAGTGATGCTCTGCCTTGATAAATCTCAAAAATCTAATATCTAAATGTTTTTGTATTTTGACAATAAATTTAGAAATGAAAGAGATAATCAAGAGCTATCTTATGATATGGTCAAGAGGTAAAGGAGGGGATCATGTAAGCATGTGAGACACGGGTCTCAATATTGCATTGTAGAGGATAGGATTAAGAGGTAGTACTCAAATATAAGGTTGTAGAAAATGCATAGGAGATGTAGTTCTTATAGAAGGGGCCTAAGGAGGAGAGATAAATGAGATAAATATTGTAAATGTGATGTGAATATGCCCATGCATAATAAGAGTATAAAATAATGTGCTAGCATTGAGAGAAAAAAGAAAAGAGGCCTCATAAGGGATGTTTTGAATTGAACTAACTTGATTGAAAAATGTAACCTTATATTTTAACAAAGAAAAGAGATAATAGTCATAAGATCATACATCCAGGACATCAAGGAAATGGGTCACATGAGTGAAGACTATCAGTGATTGAGAAAAGTATATCCATATTAGTGGATTCCACTATATTATGGAGAATAATTTGTCTAAGAGGCTGAGTGTGTGTATGTGAAATGTGTCAAATAGATTTCTCAACACAACCTAAAGGAGTAAGTGGTGTGAGCGTGTATAAATTGTATTTAAATTGTGATTAATAATGCTATTATAGATATATGGTCAGATGCAAAAATCATGAAAATAAAGCACATAAGAATAATTGCTAGCAAGCAATGCACTATTAACATCATGATCATTATCGTAAACAAGACCTCATATTGTTCAAGTAAAGGTAGCTCTTTGATAACTTCATGTGTAAGTGACTTTATTATCACATGTGCTTTACCTATATTGATATTTTCTTGTGAAGGATTTGATAATGGAAGTATAAAAAATCATTATTACTAACTTGATACTTAAAGGTATAAGGGGTGTAAATAGGTGTAGTATCATGATTTTTTTCTCGGTGCACCAACCCCACATGTATGTAATGAATCAATAGGAATGGGATACGTTGGTAGGGTGACAAGAATCTTATTAGTAGTAGCATTTATAATAATGAAATATTTTAAGGGATCCTTATCTACGGTATGTGTGTATGTATAACAATCTTATATAAAGGTGAGGCATTGAGAAAAATTAGATGGTATGACCCCATATCATGAAATCTAGGTCATCTTAGGAGGAGATTATAATAAATACCAATGTCTATGGAATATAACATAGTGGGGTGCATTTTAGGACCAAAATAAGCATACAAAGTGATTGTGGAAATGAGATACCACATGATATTATTAGAGCCTCAAATAACAATAGTATTATTAGCAATTTTGCTCATGGAGATACTAATTTTTCGAGAAAATGTCTATGGAAAATATTAAAGCTACACACACTATCAACAAGTACCCACTTAATGAAAAATAAATGAATTTTTACAATAATAAGGAATGGTGAGCATTGATCCATTTCTGGAATTGTTGTAGGAGTGGGAGTTATATCCATGTTTGGCAAGGATTTACAATAGGGGTAACACTAGTGTAAAGAGTGTCGATGGGAAGAGAGAGTATCGGGTTATGTTAAGGTGTACTTGAAGGATATAGTATTTGTATATAGAAGATATTATATAACATATTGGAGCTTAAATCATTTATTGGTGGCATGACTAATACATTGATGGTAAGAAAAATAGGCATTTGTGCCAAAATACTTATTATGATGTTTACTTGTATCAACCTCAACAAGGGGAGGGAGAGATACAATACCATGCTTAATTAATTGTTGTAACAACACATGAATCAAAGAAGGAAAATATGTGAATTTTATTTTCTTTGGGTAACCAAGACTACATCTGAAGAGGAATATGGGATGCCCCCATAGATATAGACACATTGTAATGGCCATACTAAATGTGGCCAACGACATGGAGTTTGACTCAAAGGTGTAAGTATAAGTCACGATAGAGTAAGCCATGAAAACATTGAGGTATAAATAGAAATCATAGGATTCTATAACATAAGGTCTGATTTGGAAAAGGGTGACACGATGCCACTCACATGGACCTAGAATACCTAAAAAATAGGATTCTCAGAGGACTTAGTGAGGTTGTTGAAGAGAATATTTTCACGAGCGGGTTGTTTGCAGCAGGAGGCCACTCTTTGTCAAGTACAAATTATGAAAATGGTGCTAGCATATGCTCAACACTATTAACTAGATTCTAGATAGAATAGTAAGGACGGATGACAACTCCATCCTCACAGTGCTCACCCCTAAGGGCATCTCACAATATATGTAGATTCCAACTAGCAACAACATGGTCATAATCTCAAAAGAGTTTGCATCTCACAAGTGGTTGAAGACTAAATCTTACCTCTAGGGCCTTGTTCACACTGGGATCATGGTTGAAACAAGGTAGGAAACCCTCTCATGTGCCGAAGAGTCTACCAAGAACAGAGTTTCACAAGGTTTAATCAGATGTAATCATATTTTTAAGCAAGCTAATGGATAAAGGATTCAATTAAAAAGAAGGTTCACCAAATGATTTAACCCTAAAGACATAAAGCATAGGTTTTGTTTTGGTTCCTTCTTATTTGTTATCTTAGAATTAGGGTTGTAAACATGTAATATATTCATATTAATTAATTAACATTAATACATGAATAAAAATAGACTATTATTAGAATTTTTTAAGATATAATATTAGAAAATAATAATAATAAGGTGAAAACACAAGGAAAAAGATGTATTTATCTAATTATGTCTTTATAAGGTTGATCTATTGGTGGTATAAGGGTGAAAAACCTAGAAATAATTTGGAAGTGCTTCATCTCTAATCATGGAAGTGTAAAACATGATAAAGTATGGAACCATTGGATGCATACAAAGATGTTTGGAAATTTTGCACATGTTTAGCATTTTTATGACTATGTTTTGGACTCTTGCAAATTTTTGTACTTGTCTGAGCAAACCTGAAAAATATGATTTGTTATTAAACCCTAGGTGTTGTAGGTACAAACCCTCGGTATGACCCAAAATAGCTTTAAACCCTAACCATGAGTAGTAGATCATGTAGAAAGGTTAGTGGTTGGGTTGAAGTGAAATCCATACACCACCTACATTGGCAATATTTTGAAGAGGATTCAAACCGCACATATTTCTCCACCTATCATGTGATATCTATATGGATGCAACTAGCTTTGCAATTTGATCACTTGATAATACAACAATGGCTTGGTATTCTTAGCTTGAATTGGTTTACACAGTCTCTAGCTTGGGAAAATTTACTTTATAAGTTGATGGAGTGTGCTTCAGAACTATCTAGGGGTTTCTCCCATAGGTTTTTTCTTCTTCAGAGGAATTTAGTAGATCTTGGAGTGCTTTAGAAATTATTTGAACTCGAGAGAGCTAGGTAATTTGTAGGTGGGCAAATGAGTGCATTTTACTTACTTATATAGGGGTTCACAAGTTTAATTTTGCATTAAGTACAACCCATAAGGAAAGTACCTACCCATAAGAAGATATAAAATTGAGAAAGTGACCATCAGGGATGAAATCACTAGTTTCACACCAAATTATTTGGTGGTTTGGTACCTTTTGGTAGTCTTGTACATGTAAGTTCTAGGATTCTACAAAGTTTTGGGAATGATGGTTATGGGGAATATATTGTTGCAGATTGATGCAAGTAGTTTCATGAGTGATTGAGTAGTGTGAATTAGGAATAAATTCATGTAATAAGGACGAGGACATGTAATTAAGTCTAGAATGTGTGCGTAAGTCATGATTAAGGGATGAATCCAGTTTTCATTGTTAAGTGATAAATTACCAAATTTAGGTGTCTACAAGATTGCGATTTACCTAATATACATATGCACAATATATAAGCATACACAAGTCAAGTAAAATTTTCAAAAAATTCCTCAAAGAGATGTGGTCTTGTGTAACATACCTTGACCATATAAGCTTTTTTTTGTTAACATATAACCATAAATACTTTATCACGCACATGTACACTTGTTGTGTGATTTAAACTACTTATTTACTTTTATCTAGGAGGATTTTTCCTAAGAGAATCATCTCATTTTCCATTTTCCGGTGGTGTCTTTGAAAAAGAGTAAGGCCATTTTGTATTAGTTTTGTTCTAATAGAATTATATGAGTCTTAGTTGAGTTTAAATACATTCAAATCACCAGCAACATACGTATTGAGCATATTGGTTTTTAGATTGAGGTGGGTCAAGTGTATATATATCAATCCAATTTCTTAGCTAAGGATTTGTTTTACAATTTAATATTCTTGATATTTATTCATCGAGCATGCTTTGGATGGGTGATTATATCCTAAGAAAATAGTAGATGTTTAACGGTGTTTTCCACCCCTTTCCAAATTGAATATGTCTATATTTTGAATATTTAATGTTTCACCCTAGAAGCTATTGGGCTGAGTGATAGTAAATACATTGGAACAACTTGTAGAATAAATTGTGTTAATTTAATTCTTCCTACTAAGTTTACCATTTTTAAATCCATTTTCCCAATTTAAATTTTTGTTTAACTATTATTGGTCCTCAATTTTGTATTTATTTTCCAATGCGAAGAAAACAAAATAGGCCATGAATAACTTACCTTCTTGAAATTTCCAAATCCAAAGAACACACATACACACACACACACACACACACACACACACACACACACACACACACACACACACTTGGTCAAAAGGGTTAATGGGTCCCTTACCTGTTTATATAATAATTTTTTTACAAAATTTCATGCCCAAATAGGCGATCAAAGATACCCCATCCATAGTAAACATAATAATACAAAAAAATTGAGTCACTAAAGCTATAGAAAAACTATCAAAAAGAAAAGAAAACCCACACATGCGATCTGATATCTTAAAGCCAAGGCGATAGTATTTAGCATCTTCGGAGCATCAAAACTCTTCCTCTTTTGTAGCAACAACCATACCAAACCATTTCACAACATGTCTAAATAATTTTAGTTACACCTATTTAAAAAATATACAAATATCCAATTGTAAAGATTTAGGTTCATCGAGATCAACATAATAACCTAGGGATGCTTCATAATTAAACTAGTTCTTAGTTTCCTCCTCCTATTAACAAGATTTCACCCAAAAATGCATGTGGAGACTAGAAAAATTGTAACTAAATCATCAATCCACTAAATCCCCTTTCTTTTCATAGCTCTAATGTAAATTTTTTCTCTAAGACTCACCTCCCCAACATTGAATGGGACATCCATTCTCTTTTTCTTGAGGGATGTGAAAAAAGTTTCCATCTAGTGTAACATCCACTATACACATGAAAACCCAACACTTGTACATTTTTTTGACCTTGAGCACCTAGAAGAAATTCGAATAATATTATTCCTTGTGGTTGTATTTATATTTATGATGATAAAAGTAGACATTTCTTAAAATTTAATGAAATTGAGTGAACTCACTCATAAATAAGGAAGATAACAATATAGATTCATGTTTTAAGTGGAAGTTAATTGTATTTACTGAGTCTCTCTTAGTAGTTGAAACCCATAATATAACTTTTCTTTTTGTTACAACAAGATGCATAATTAGGAGTTCTAATAAAATGAATAAATAAGGATTGATATATTTCACCGTTGGAGGCCTTTTGTTTGTTTGAAAGGATTCCACGTTTCCCATTTATGGAGACTAAGGTGAAGGGTGTAAATAAGTTATCATCAACATGTTAATAAAACATTTGGTGGTTATGTTTTTTTGGTCCTTGTAGAGCACATAAGAATATAAGATTACAATTATTTATAACTCTTCTTTTTATCTAGATCCCCAAAATGTTGTAGCTTATGTTCTTGTATTGAACATATATGAAAAAGTGTGTAGGTGAGGTAAGGTTTAAATGTTAAGGTGATTGATGAAGGATAAAGGATTTAAAAATATGCAAAGTTAGAGAAAATGTATTGGGAGATGAAGGCAATAAAATATTTTTAAATTCAAAAAAAGTGTCAAGTGATACAACCAAATAGGAAAAATAATTATTCCTCTACCACCATAGTGAGAAGTTTGAAAGCGTGATTAGATTGTTATATCTATTGTTTATTCTTCCACTTGGATGTACTCTGTTACACAAGATACCCCTCAGCCCAAAATGCCATCAAAGCGGGGTGTGTTGACATGTGTTAACACCTTACATTTTACATTATGAAGGTACGTGAAAATTACAAAAAAAATGGAGAGAACCCTATTTTAGAAAAGTGTTAAACTTGTGATGGCTATGGTTGAATATAATATGTATAAAATTTATGAAATGAATAAATAGTCTATATAAGGGTGGTAATGATGAAGAAAAGTGGAATAAATTATGAGGCTTTGTAAAAAGGTTCTTCAAAAGTGTACAAACAAGAAGATTGGTTTGACTTAACGGAATCTCATAAGAGGAGAATCTTGACTAGCATTAGATATAAGTTAATGGTTTTACAATTAATCTAGGTTACTGAGATAAAGTATGGTAAAGTGAAGTTTTTAGCGAGATGAGACAAAGAAAAGGTTTTTACAATTAATCTATTTTTTTGTAGACATTTTCATCTTCGGCATTCTTCTTAATTCATCAATATTCAACCATATCCATTGTAACATACAAAATAAAACAAAGTTAACGCATACATTACACAACACATATCACATCAAAAAATATTTCCAAAGTATCTTTACATTTTCATCCCTTTTATTGCTTGTAACTCATGTAATTATTAGTCATATTGACAATCTTAGCCCATATACAATATGTAAAAATGTCATCTATGTAACTTTGTACATTTTTTGTAATTGGTTATACTAAAAGAGGAAAAATGTACATTTAGTACTCTTATTAATGTTCATGTACTTCTTCCACCAAGGAAAAACATAAGCTTCGATAAGATTATCTCGAGATGTTAGATTAATATTAATAGGGTGTAATGGGTTGGCGGGGTGAACCCACATACCTCATTTGAAAATTTTGCAGCATTTTAAAAAACCTAAGTAAATGACATAAACATGGATTGAATAGTATACATTATTTTGTACAAATATTTACTCAAAATGGTAATAGATATAAGGTGTTATAAATAATTTATCAACCCATGCCAATGTTGAATCAGTTTGATTCAAGTATATAGATGAAATGACAAGCACTGATGCCCCTTATTATTTCTATTGAAATCTATTTAATCATCCCTAATTTATCCCAATTACTTTCATCTTCTATGATGCACCCACATAATATATTTAAGAACTAGCTAAAATTTTGCTTAATTAAAATGACTTATAATAATTATTTCATAATTGTTAATATTTACTAACATACTACAATAGGTTTGGTATGATTATTCTGACCATTCCACATAATTACACAAAATAATGTAATGGGAGTATGAATATGTAAATAATTTACAAAATCCAAACAATTATTTCATTAAAAATTGAATTTTGAATCAATTAGGGCAATCTAATTTAATTTTCTTTTCTTTTCCCCTATTTTTATCATTGTTATGAAATCAATATATAAATTAAGATATATTATTTCAAATGGGGATTAGCAATTTACCTATAATTGATAACATCATACACCTTATCCACTAACAAAAAGTAATATAAAAGTTATTAAATTTTGTGTGGTTTGTTTATGTGGGGATGCACAAGTTCCTAATATTAATTTTAAGCAATCGCTCATGTTCTAACATCACATTTATAATATGGTTTGACAAAAGATTCAAAATGGTGAGGCTCATGATCCTAGAAAAAACTTGTGATAAAATTTTAGCATCAGTGATCATTTTGACACACTAAGTGTAAAAAATGTTTTTAATTTGGCACTTCACTAGATTTAGTATTTCAAACCAAATATTAACACACTTTATGATAGGGAAAAATTAATAAAATTAGCATCAATCCCTATCTAAAATAAAACTTTCGACATAAAATGTGACACTAAATACTCCAAACATACAAGTGATTTTTATTTTAGCGAAACACTAAGTGAAGCTAAGAAAAATTATTTGATTGACAATTAAGAGTTTTATATAATATTTCAAGCACTTAAGAATTGTAGGGATTGCTTATTACCCAAGGAATAATTTTTGTACATGAACTATCAAACAATAAATTTCATAAAAATCAAAATAAGTTAAACCAAAAGAACATGAAGTGTGTTGAGTTCCTTAAAAGTTGCTCATTTGTTGGGAAGTTCAAAGGTAGAAAGTCGATAGAGTTTATCATGCATGAAGAGAATCGACTTGATAAACTAATACAAGAGAAACAATACTTAACAAAATATTTAAGATAAATAGAATAGGAAAAATTACTCACACAAGATTACATCATTTATCTTGGGTAAACCCTTATGAGAAAAAAATTGCACGATAACTCCTTTATTGCATCAACTCGACTCTTTTAATACAATAATGTACTTCCAAATTCTTCTTTATCCTAATGCACGTGTAAATATATATGCACATCAAAAGGAAAGCATCAAGTAGTTTTACAATACAATGGTACTAAAATTATGGGCCAATAATATAACCCATCACAATTATCTAAAAATACGAGCTATCAAACTACCCCTATATTAACATAAGTTAAACCACCTATACGGGCCCAAATGTGTGTGTGTGTGTGTGGACTAATGAGTCCAAGAAATAACACTCATATGGCATATCATTAGCCTATAAACCTTTCCACTTTGACCATTCATATACTCCTAAACTATGCTTTCATCCTCATTTCTATCCTAGTTGCATATATTCTTTTGTTATGGTATACATAGTGATTTCTTAATAAATTAATGTAATTTAATGATTTTACCATATGTTTTTACTAACGAATGAATCCAAGGTCATATGAGATACTTGTAGGAATAAAAGGAGGTCACACTCAATATGTTTGATGCAGCTTTTACCATTTGTTCTATAACTTGCTTGTTAGCCTGTAACATCTAGATAATTCATGTAACATCTAGATAGAACCTCTAGCCACCGGCCAAACTTTCTATAGAATTTGTTCATATAACATCAAATCTTGTAGCATATGTTGGCAATGAGTTGGTGATTGAATATTCCTTCCACAAACTAAGGAGATGAATTAATTTGTTAAATCTAGGGATGGACAAATAAATATTACATTATGTCGTTGCATTATTATTGCAACTTTTTGATTTTATGTAACTTACTATTGTTGCAAAGTTTATTATATTTGGACAACCATATGATTGATTACGACTCCTAGATTCTAGGGAATATTTGAATAACCAATTATCTCCCTATATAAGGAGTAGAGTTTGGATTGGAAAAGGAGGTAGGAGTCATGAGTCAAAAGGCATGAGTGAAATAATAAGTAATAAAGTGTGAGTATAATAGTTTTATAATGTTGTTATAGAAGATTTTACAATGAGATAATTCAATTTATAGTAACTTACTTGTCTTAAGGAGGAAATGAGTCAAGCTCTTGTCTTCTTACCGAGGTAGGGCCCACTCGTTCTCTTTCGTTGGATTAGATTTCATTACATATCTTATGTGTGTATTTCTAGTTATTTGAATTCAACATATTAATCTTGGTTTTCCTATTCCAATTTTTGTGTATGCACTATATTTATGTGCTCTTAGTTCATTGAGTCATGAAAGCTTCCAACACAACATTATAATTCGATTCGGAAGATGTTTGATTTAATTTCATGTGATTTATGTTCCCTGTGAGTGTGATTTCAAGTCAAGTCATTTACCTTTCGCAATTGTGTTTCAATTATACAACGATTAAGACCCAACATTCAAGAGAGACTAGTGTCACAAACATTGTTATCACCTTGTCAAGCTTCATGTACTCGAGTTGAAAATTTCATGAAGCAACAAAATTGTAAATCTAGGGGGCTACCCTTTAGAACCGTATCTAACAAGATGTATGAAATTGCATCATATGAATAGTGTAATAATTTTGCTCAAAATTTTGGCGTCATTTCCAGGGAGGGTGTCAAGTACTAGGATTTTATGAATGTTGATTTAAATTTCCTACTTTATTAGACTAACATACTCCTTTCCTAGAGTAAGTTTACTGTCTACATTTAGAAATTAAAATATCTAAAAGTTTCACCTTTCATTGTAGGGATAAACATTATAAGCTCATATCACAAGTCTTGTCTTTGCATGATATAGTAATGATTAGGAAAAAAATAAAACAAAAATAAAAAAAAGGACTAACTCTATGCAAGTAAGAGCAAATGGATGACAAAAATAAATTTGGGGAGTTTGATTGGTAATGACATATAGAATGAAGGGATGATTAATGTATGTCAGGAGATAACAATATTTAAGGCCATGATCAAAGAACTTCTGAAGAAGGCTAATAGGCTACAAGCCTCAACTAGCACAACCAAATCAGGGAATAAACATCAAAATCAAGAATTAGTTGTACTTACTTGGTAAAAACCAACCTATAACAACTTCAAATATATCAATAAATGTCCCTATTGGTAAAGAAAAATAACTGAATTTACTTTAGTGCACTTAATGAGTAGTTTGTCACATTCTATTATATTCTTATTAATAAAGACCTTTAACATGCATCCATTAATGAAGGAAAAAAACTGTAGAAGTTTCCAATAAAGAAATATAAGTAATTAAACTTGCAACAATTCCATGCATACCTTTTAATGAGAGCTAACTTACGATAGTTAAAACATATGCACTTATTAGTGTAGATCTACTGTCACTTCCTTTGCATCTATTGGTAAAGAGCACCAACTTGAAACAACCTCTCCAACTTTAATAATGAAGATCAATATGCAATAGTTTGTATTACACTGGGTGAGAAGAAATTGTCTCTGATAATGGATCTTATGCGTATTGGTAAGGAAAATCAATCTGATAACAATAGTTGCATCCACAACAACATATGAATCAATTGGCCAACCTAAAATAATGGATACTATGTTTACTCATACATAAAACTATATACCTATTTATAAAGAAGAGAATCATGTAACACGTGTCATCACACATGTTGGAAGAAATACATGATTTCAACATCATCATTTATGTCCATGCCTATAAAAATGCCTACAACTATTAATAAGGATGAATTTCATGTAGAAAAAGTGCCTATATCAATATCTGTGGCCATGGTTATTCAGATTTCAATTTTCTTGAAGAAAAAAGTGGACCTGATAATAGGAAATTACATGCACGACGAGGAAGAAAATTGTCCCTAACGATTGGAGATTCATCCGCTCCAACATCTGCTGGTAAAATGTCACATGTAATAATAGATATTGCATCTGTCACAACCGCTACATGCACGAAGTTAATATAAAAACAACATGTTGAGGATGGTTCAAAGGTGGATAAAAATGAAGAAATCACTTCAAAAATAATGATTCGAAGTCAGGGAGACTAGGAAAATGGTCTTGGATTCAAGGGCTCTTCCCCTTAGCCCCTCTCTACACCACTACCCCTGGACCTTATGAATGCTTCACCCTTGACCCCACTAGGGGATGTTGCCCCCAAACCCCTCTTTCACATCCATAGACTAACAAAATTTGGTGGGGAGTTGTACCTAATGGAAATGATATTGTTACAACCTATCCACCTAAAAAATCTAGCCCATATGTGTTTATTCCTCCAACAAAAAATCTGCAACTGTCCACAAAATTCCTTCTCATGATTGAATGCAAATACATGAAATAGGTCATGAAAACCAATATGTTCCTATTGTATAATAGTATCAAGTTCTTCTTGATATTTTAAATAATATTTGTTGCTTCTCATCTTGATGATTGCAGCATAAAAGATTGACATATATGTTAATACGATTGGCTACATAAAGGAAACATAAAGAAAGTGATATAAGCTAGAAAAAGAAAAGAAAAATTCTTATCTACAACTCGGATGGGAATTTTGATTCCAATACAAGACAAACCAGGTATGCCATGGTTATTTAATTTCACTTCTTTTGGTTATGTTGTTCATTCTTATTATAGTTATGTACTTCATTACATATAACATCCATCTCAACATTTGATAAAGTATTACCAATAACCATCTATCCATGGCCATGGTATCAAGGTCATTCATGGTAGCCACATTTCGAAAATTGATAGCTACAAAAGGGTTGCATTTCATAAAACTATCATTGGTTTAGTGGTCCAAAATAGCCAATAACGTAGCCTAGCCTTTATGATGAAATAACATTATCAA
Organism: Taxus wallichiana var. yunnanensis; assembly: GCA_018340775.1. NCBI lineage: Eukaryota > Viridiplantae > Streptophyta > Pinopsida > Cupressales > Taxaceae > Taxus > Taxus wallichiana. Next base: position 766,926,033 of record CM031239.1, on the reverse strand, counting down.
ACTATTTTTCAACCCATTAGCTATCCAAATCTACTAGCTCTATGAAGTTGATGGTTTGAACTATTTTAATACACCTACATTTAATGCTCAACCTTCAAGTTAAAAATTAGTAACACTAATTTTCTTTTCTCAAACTCACACATAAAAATTAGCAACAAATTGGCTTAACCAACTTGTAATAATGAAATGATAGCATTCACATCCATTGTATCCACACACATTCAAGGTTGTAGTAAACCACGTCCCACATTATTTATAATAAATAAATTTCCTTGAGGAAGTCTTTCAACCACAAATAAACAAATGATCAACAATAATTAGTCGGTCATTGATCTTCCTACATTCATAAGTTAGGTTGTACCATTGATAATTCATGCTCATAAATAACTAACTTTTGTACAATTTTTGGATTTTATAGATAAATTTTACAAATGTATGTCTCTACATGCTTCATATATTCATGGGAATAAGAGCATAATAATGAATCTCACCCATCAATGTTTGATTTTTTTCGCAGGCCTACAACAATTACTAGCTATACCTATAACAACTACAAGCCAACCTGTAGTAACTAAGGGCTAACTCATATCAACTATAAACCAACCTGCCGAAACTCCAAGTAAATTTCATAGTAATTAGAATCATGACCAAACCTTGTTATAAGAAAAATGGTGTAGTCTATAACCAATATGGTCACTTTCTACAAATTAGTTTTCAAAAATTAATACAATTAAGATGAGTGGTGCAAAAATAACATAATTAGTAGCCACATATTAAGAAACTTGGTCATTTCATTACACAACAATGCCACCCAATCTTAGATGGAGCCAAAATCACTTTGTGGATCGAAATCTTATCAACTGAAAAACATCATATTCTTGCAATTCACTCAAACATTGAATTACAAACACACCATTCAGACACATTCATATGTAATTATGTACAAACATCGAAATACCAAGTTTAACACATTTGAATCATCTCTCTCCAATAAATTACTTGTCCTCTTAGATAAATCATCCCAATAACATTATTCTTGGATCTATTAGGGATACTATTGCTTTCCCTTAAAAAAATCCAAATTCATTGTGGGAATCTTCTAAACAAAATAAATGATATTTGTCTCTTAAGCAATGATTTTAGCAGCCAATGGAATCTTCAATGAGAGCAAAAAATTACAAACACCAACCACCATGAGGTAGATATAACCATAATTCTTTCATACCTCAACTATCCAACAAATTTTATATGACATAATTTGAATATTGATGTGATATAAAGCATGCTAGGAAGATTTTCCAGGATCTTGTAGGATACTCTTGTGACATCTATGGTTTGGATTGATTCATTCTCATATCCTCACCCAAAATTTTTCCTTACTTGAATGGATGGATAGTTGATCCATGCTATTCACAACAAATAAACTCCTTTCGGCATAAGTAATCAGCTGTTTGGTAATTTTCACTACATTCCTTGTGCTTATATAGACTAATAATCAATTTATTTTTTCATTAATATATTTCATGTTGTGTGTATTGAAATCTTCTATCTAAAACACCAACTAAAATTTCATGGTTTTACTATTATCTAGTCTTTATTATCTAAGGAAATAAATATATACATCCTAAAATGAGCTTGAATAGATAATTTCACTTCGATTTTTTAGAGCTAACATCTATTATCAAGTCTACAAGTGCATGATGATGCTTTCATGAAAGCTCTTGGATTGCTAAAAAAATTGATTGCAGGATTCTCTTAGTTGTAATTTTCTATACACCTAAGCACATTCACCAACATGCTACATTATGGCATATGGGAAGCCCACATTTTTAATGGTTTTTTCTTAAACAACCTCACATTTCCTACATGACATTCAACACAAAATCACATAGAATGATGGGTACACACAACAAGGGGATTTATCCTTGACAATTGGCCATTATTTCACATGAGAAGACTCCCTTTCTCTTCTACAATTTCCATCTTGCTCCCTAGTGCATCTATAGATATGCCTATTACTTCACACACTACCTCACATAACACTAGTCCTCCTAGGTCTCATCATAGGCCCTTGATTTGCATATAAAAATTCACATCATTCTATGTTTTTGATGGGCATTTAGTTGCACATGTTACATCACATAGTTCTAGGGCCTCTAGGTCTCCACCCAGGCATTCTTCTGTGCACATTATCTCTTGTAGCTCACAACCTCATCCTATCTTATGTAAATATTCTAGCTTTACGACTCACACTATCACTTCTCATTGGTCTTCTAAGAGTTCCCATTCTTCTAGTATTTCCCATAGATATGACACATCACATTCTACTCAATGTTCTTATATTTTTAGTTCTCCTCATAGGCCTTTTGTGGCACATATCACCACCATGGTTCTACTTGCACTTGAGTCACATTCTATGACACATTTGAGGCTTGACCCTTCATCTTCTTCAGTAGTTTCCTTACCTCCTAATAAGGTTATATTGGGTTGAGTTCTCATATTATCCCCCACCGTTTCTCGATGACACACTTTATTTATAGGTTCAACCTAATTGTTGAGGGAGTGGTTCTACACTGAACCTCACTTTGCACACACACACACACACATTGGGGGCAATCTTGCTTCCCATTTTTTGTTTCTTGGATCACTCTTCCTTATCTTTAGAGAATAGGTTTTCATCTATGCCCTCATGGAGGGCCTAAAACACAAAAACATTCAAATATTGGCAAAAATACAAAATTAGGACCTGTTTTTATAACATACATTGTTTGCACTTTACATTATACATGTTGTTTACTCATTTGGTTTGATAGATAAAATTTCTTCTTTACACACATGTGTTCACATGGTATATTGAGCATGATGCAAGACATACACAAAGCGGTACATGATGATAGGTGTTGACCTACCCTTTACCCAAATTTCTAACCTCTAGGGGTATCTTCCTTTTACATACTACATCCAGGTGTTATATTTCTATTATAGTTCCTTTCTTTCCTCATTACACTTGATTATATATATCTTGTGTACTTTTTATCTTTTAGGATAATAGGACTAACACATGTGTCTTGTGCAATGTTTATAATCATTGCTAGCTCCTTCATATATCATATATCATATATCATATGTTTTACATCACATTTTTCTATGCTTTCCTTTCATACATATTTCTTTGCTTGTGTGTGTATGTTTGTTTTCTCCTCGATTATGGATTTAAGGGCATTGATTGACTTGCGACACCAGGGGTGTCCCATGTTTGCATCTTAACACATTGTGTGCGGTTGTGTATCTCTTGTTTGCAAGCTCACAAGCCTTGATTTTCTTACGACACCACGGGTGTCCCATTTTTGTAGGCATATTTTCCTTTTTTGTGATACTATTTGGTATCATTTGTACTTATTTTTACATTGTATGCACTTGTTTTCTACTAACACATCATTTTCTATTGTTTTTATTGTTGTTTTGTTGCATTAATATGGTGCTTGTTATCTTGCTTCTTGTCCTTGTTGCTATTATTTTGCACCATGGTTTCTACCATGAACATCCCCTTTTGTAGGTGCAGTTTCTTCTTGATGGCCACCACATCAGCTTTGTAGAGGTTATCTACAAGTTATCAACATCTTAGACACGGGTACACATCTTTCCTTTTGAGCTACATGCTCAAATTCTTCATCGCACGTGCCTCAAAAGTGGGGTCAAACATCTAGGGATTTATTCTATAATTCTAAAAAGAACAAAAAAATTTCTCGGCACAAACATATGCAAAGACAAGAAAAAATTACCCAGAATTAGATTCAAGAGCAGAAAATTGGTAAAAAACCATGCATGGTCAAGAAAGTACATTCTAGTCAGGACCATACAAACAGTCCTAACCCTATCCTATAATTTTTCCTAGAGGGAAAATTTCTCCAATTTTTACCATTTTCAGATTTTTCATCATTATTGCATCATTCTTATATGGTTTCATATTTAGATTAAATCGGCTTGGCATAGTTTTAGGGGCATGAAATATTTTATTCTCTCTTTATCCATGATACTCAATTTCACTTCCATTTTTAGACATATTGGGGCATGGATATCCTTTTCCCACTCATATTTTGGCATGTTATTAGTCCTATTCAGTTTCTACTCAGATGTACGACACATGGGAAGACTATGGGGAAAATTGTTTCTCTTTTATACTGTGTTTTAAGTTACAAAATTGGGCTTATATTCATCTGTAGTAGTATGGTTCATGGGATTATGGAAGGAACTGAAGAAACTAAGTTCTTCGTGGGTAGGATTTCTTATCCTCTTTGCAATTAAGGGAATATATCAAAGTTGTTGAATGGATTTGATGCACGGTCTTCCTCTCTTGGCGCAGGGTGCATCTGAGACACCTATAATCTAACCCAAGCAATTTAAATACTTAAATTGCGCTAATTATCCTCTTTCCTACAAATTGATGACATATCGTCAATATAGCACACTTCCTCTTATATCACCGTTAATTAGCGACATTACGCTAGTTAATTAACTCTTTTGTCCAACCAATACACCAATTAACGACCTTCAGTTAATCAGCTCCCCTTTCTATCTAGATTAATTAATTATTTCTAATTAATTAAGCTCCCCTTTCTATCTATATTAATTAATTATTTCTAATTAATTAATCCCCCTTTCTATCTAGACTAATTAATTATTATTAATTAATTATCTTCCTCTTCCATTAAATCAATAGATCATCATTTATTTGATTAAATCCCTCTCATAGTCTAAATCATGCTGATTATTCCTCTAAAAAGCTTCTATAAGCTTGCACACCTATTAATTAATCACTTGGATTAATTAATAAAGCCCCTCAAACCCCATGGGTCACTAAAGGACAAACTAAACTCTCCTAAGGTTGACTCAACCCTTTCTAAACCTTCCTTATCCACAACTAACCTAACCTCTCCATTTATGCCACATGAAGGAGGATGTAGATATTCTTCTATCCATTGGGCTATATAAAGAGCCCTCCTCCTACCTTTACACTTACACCTACTCCTTGATAAACAAAAGTGAGCATATAGTAATACACTATAGCCATTTTACCATCTTTGAGCATTCCTCCATTAGAGTGGAGCTAATCATCATCCTTTTGCATTCAAACAATCAAGTTAGTGTTGTGAAGAAAAATGGAGTTAATCAAGAAAGGCCTAATAAGCCATGGCTTGATGAACCTCCATCTTTGATCATTTTGGATCAAACAACCACTATCTCCTTTTGATAGCTAAAGATCTATATAGGTCTAGTTTATTGATTTAGCTTTCTAAAGAGTAGAGCAATAAATGTTAGTATGTTAGCTTGAAGGTTTATTTTCAAGATTCTAATGCATAGTATTAATGTTTATTACTTGTTTAGCTCTTAGCATGATGATGTATTGATATTGATTTAGCTTTGTTGTAGGACTACTAGGTGTTAGTTCTAATCCTTTTGACTTAGCTAAACAAAATCAAGCATAGATATGGCATGCCGGTGGGGACGGGTCCTTAGTCCCTTAACATTCTAGCTCAAGTTTTATTGTTATTTCAAGTTTTGGCTAACCCTAGATACACACATATGGAAAATAATGTTCAATTTCTTAAGATTTTTCTAAAATTACATGTGTAGGATCTCATTTAGAGCTTTAATTCTAATGGGTTGTTGTCAATTTCGAGCTAACATACTAAAATTTGGAGTGTGTTGAGATCTTTTGTGTATTTTGATAATATTAAATGTGTGAAATAATGTTAAATTTCTTATGATTTTTCTAACTTTGCATGTGTTGAGTCTTGTTTAGGGGTTTAATTTTGATGGGTTGTTGTCAATTTTGAGCTAACATATCAAAAATTTGACCTTTTTGAAGTTGTTTATGTTAAAATGATATATTTTTGACGTCACCTAGGAAAGGGAGTGCACACATCATTCTGTGCGCGCAAGCATAACTCTCATTGTGTTTTTACATAGGGTGGCGTAGGTACACAAATCCTAGCACAGGCATCCAAAACCACGCGTAGACACCTTAAATCGGGCGCACACGCCCAAACCATGGCATACACACCTTCAAAATTATCATTTTTTTAACAGAGTAACATAGGCACAAAAATCCTAGCACAGCAAAAAAATCCCGGTGCAGCCCACAAATCCTAGCGTAGGCACACAAATCCAGTGTAGGCATCAATAACAATCTTCCGAAGTCCATAACTTTTCCTCCCGAACTCAAAATGACTCGTTTTTGTTGCGTTGGAAAGGTATTGAAGAAAACTACACAATGGAAACATAAATTTGGGGTTTTGAGTTACCAAAAATTTAAGGTTTTCATTTTTAGTAAACTATTCATTTCTAACATGTCTAAATGCTTTGTAAAATTTGGTCTTTGATGTTCTAACACCTTGTAGGGTTTATTTGAGACTAATTTCTATTTTTTCATAGTATATTTGAAGATACTTTATGCTAATTTTGCTTGATTAAAGTTAATGAATGTTGCATTTTTGTTTAGGAGGCTAGGATCACGTATGCTCTTCCCTCACACCTTTTAGGTGATCTTGGGAATCAGAAATGATTCTACACCTTGTCTATTATTTAGAAAACATCTCATTTAACTTAATGCTTGTTCTTAAAAGGATGAATGTCAAAGTTGGTTAAAATGAACAAATATTGCATTTGAACGAAGTGTTTTCCATTTTTTGATTTCATAGTTGGATTCTATGCGCGTATGCTCTTCTCTTGCATCCTAGGATGATCTTGAGAATCAGAAATGATGTTTTATCCTCTTTTGTGTTTTTGGAAAATTACTAATCCGTTGTGCAGGACCAAAAATGCTTGTCAAAGAAAAGGTGGCGTTGAAACAAAATTAAGCTACTAATATATTTTCGTGTAGGTTGCCAAAAGGTGTTCAAGAAAACCACATCCAATTTAAAAAGATAAAAACACACCACAATTAACACATTGTATTTGCAGGTTCGGATAAAGTACGTCCCGTCCGCTTAAAACTAGGACATAACCCATTTGGCATAAGCCTTAAGCTACAACAATGGGGGTGGTCCTAGGAACCCCAAAGTAGTCCACACAACCTACTTGACTAGTTTTCCTTATGAGTTAGCGTTACCGGTTGTGCGTATGATGACCCCAATGAGAGTACATGATGGATGCACTTATTGCCCAATGTGCTTGAAGGGGCTTAAAGTAAAGTTGAGATAATCCCAAATTAGTCATTGCAACTTTTTGGGTAAATCGAGCTCGCTTAAGACAACTTTGTAACACCTAGTTGAGAGAACCACCTAGGAAGATATCTTTGACCAGGAGCCAACTTTGACCATTTCAAAATAGTTTTGAGTTGTGAGCCATTATTCATCACAAAATGTGGGAAGCGTTACTTTTGCTTAGTTTTTCACTTACCCTAAGGTGAGGTAAAACTCTGCCGAAGTAAGGCCAACATTTTTCACCCCCAATTGATCTACTTCCTTCACTTTATTTTGACACTTTGTTGATCAAAAGAAGAGTGACTACCTTTGCGTTATCAATTGATTATTTCTGCCACTTTTTTGTCCGTTTACACCCATCCATGTTTGTAGCTGGGTTAGTTAAATGTCTAAAGTGTGTGGAGATGTTTTCATATCATTGGTAGCCTTTGTGATCTTGATACCTAAGTCAAGATCGTCATCATAGTTAGGCTTGATTCATCACATTGAATTTCCTAAAAAAGGTTACCTTATTTATATCGTATCACTACAATTTTGGTATTTACGTCTTGTTTCTTGTAAACTTGACCTAAATATACATTGTAAGGTTACACTATACACATTTTAACAATTCTTAGTTATACTATAAGCTTTTAGTTTGATTCTATTACTACCTTGATTTTGAAAAGTGCTATGTATTACCACTTGTGTGTGTTATATCAATATCATCTTGATATCAATACCTTACTTTCTCACAAAGTTTTGTTAACATATCTTGGTGACATTGTTGTGTCACTCACAATCGTAACTCACACTTTTTGAGATATAGGTATTAATTAAATTTGGGCTTGCTTCTCATATACCTTATTAGGAGGTCACATTAACTTCTTGTTATTATTTACACCTTGTTCATTTCTTTGAACTCGACATAAGTAGGGACATTTTGTTAATCATCATATGACACCAACTACCTTTTTGAAGACAAATTTAGGAAGTAATCCACTTGATTGATTGGTTTAAAACAAACTTTGTGTGATTGTGTCTCATTTTTCACATCGACATATCCATTTCAGACAATCACTTTGATCCATTGATTCTTTATCATTCATTATTCTTTGGTCATTAATTTGGCTTTGTGTTTTGAACTTGTGTGATTGTTCCTTGTGTTTATCCATCTTATAAATTCATTTCTAGGACAATATTTTGGGTCTTTGATCCTCTTGATCTTCTTGTTTTTGCCTAAGTTCATGATCATTTTTGAACACATCTTTCAAACCTTGGCAGAAAAAACATTCAAGCAACTTTTGCATCAATTGAACATTGGAAATATTTCCTTTGTATCCTTTATGTTGCTAAAATTTTGATCAATCCTTTGGCATTTACGCCTCCATCCCTTATTGGATTATCAATCTTGAGTCATCACAATATATGTTTTCCTTAGCTTCCCTTTTGGAAAATCACACAAGCATCCCCATATTTATGAAATGTCTAGTTGGTTGTCGTTATGCTTCCCAAATCAACATGAAACCTTCTTCACTTTGAAAAAGTTTGATCATACAATTTAGATCTAGACCTTTGAAGCCAACACACAAAAAAATGACTAATTATCACAAGGTCCCTTATACATACGACAATAAGGAATCAAATTTTCTATGTACAAATCAAAATATGCACATCATGACCAAACCTCATTTGGTTCTTTGCATTAGAGAACCCATTTGAGTAACTGTTCCCTACCTTCATCTCATGTCGGTGGTATGGTTTGTACACTTATGATCCTTATCTTCGTAGGACACTTTTCATCATACATTTAATAATACTCCTACCTCACGGTCCTCCCTTTCTTTAAGGACCCCTTTTATCGGTCGCCTCAACAACATCTTCTTCCTTTGAAGATATGCACGACTCTAAATCCCTCCAATAAAAAATCTAATACAATTCTTGAATCACGGTCCTTTCTTTCTTTGCAAGACCCTTGTTATTATTCATCCAATACACTTCTTGAATCACGGTCCTCCCCTTCTTCACAAGACCTTCTTCATTAATCACCCCCATGAAGTCTTCCTTCTTTGAAAAGCCATGTGACTCAAAGTCCTTCTAGTGAAACATCTAAATCGACCCATGCGTCATAATCTACAGACTTTGGACTTATCCTACTAGTTTACTGAGATGATATACCATCATATAGGTAGGTCCACACCACCTTCTTCTACTCTTGAGACATCTAGCTACACATCTTATTCATCCCACACATCATCTTCTTCTATCAATCATCATCAAACATCTTCTAAGTCTTCCACACCAAGTGAACCTCTTTCTTCCAATCAACCCCCGGTGATCGATCAAAAACTTATACCGATTGACATATTTCAGAATGAAGAAACAATCATGGCATTTATAGGGGCAGATGAAGATATTCCTTTAGAATATTATGAGCAAGGATTCTCTTTAGAATTTTATGCACCCACATATTCTGAGGAAAAGGTTAATTCCTTTTATCAAGAAATAGAGGAAGAGCCTCAAATCATGCAACTTGATCCTCCTCTTATTCTTCCATCTTCACATTCTTCATTATGTGATGAAACTCCTTGGTCTTGCATTGATCCATGGCCTATCTTCTCATCACCCAATCACTCTTTGTCTATCATAATTCCTCAATCACAATCTCTTATGGGGTTAATGTCAAGTAGCCCTTCATCTTCGTCTAGGTGTGGGTCACCTTATAGTAGCCCCCCTTGGGTATTTGTGGGGCATTTTTGAGTAGTCCACTATCTTATATTCTTAGGGAATTTCTAACTAGCCCCTTGTCTTCTATGTATGGATCGCCTCGGGTACTCCATCATCTTCTATTTGTGGGCCACATCCTAGTAGTCCATCATCTTACATCTATGGGTCATGTCTTAGTAGCCCTTCTTCTTCTATTCTTGGGTCACATCTTAGTATCCCTTCATCTTCTATCTATGGCTCACCTCCAATATCCCATCTTCTTCAATCCTTAGACCGTATCCTTTTCATCCATCACATTATTCTTCTACCAAATATTGTGGCAAGCCCACCCAGTGCCATTCCTCTCATCAATTCTAAACATCCACGTTCTTCTCTCACTTCTCAAGATCAGACAAGTCAAGCATTAGCTTATAAGAAATCCAGACATGTTCTTTATCAAGCTAAGATCAAAACTCCGAAGATCTCTAAAGCTCCCAACAACTCAAAAAATTATAAAATTCAAAATCAAACGTGATTCCATAATGCACACCAACGTACCCATCAAGTATGGCACAAAGTGCAGAAACCTATGTATAGGGAACTCAAACTCCTACATATGAAACCCATGTTTCAAAACAAGTCACAATCATTTGTTTAGTGTGAACTCACCATGATCATCGAGATTAGGGATAATATCACTCTTGATAAACAAACATGTGTAGTCTCCCTTATCAAGGAATTCACACACATCGTTATGGGATCCTATCATGCAGATTGACATTATTGGTCCTAGCTTCCAAAAAATCTAAAAAATCACCAAAATAATGAAACAGTTCAAAATAAAATAAAATCAAAAACAGTTCAAAAATACAAAAAAATGAGAAAACATTAAAACATTATAAAAACAAAATCAAAGGTACAAAGATCAAACATTGCAATCATGTATTGTGTACACATGGATGTTCTTTCATATTCATCTGCAAGTCATCTACCATTTTCATCCCTTCGATGTTATTGTGGTTAGCCTATTTACACGCATTTTGTGACATTTATCTCTATGGTATTTGTTTGACCTTGGTCTTTCATAACCTTGGTAAATTAAAGAATGACTGACCTCTTAGAGATTCCTATCACTATTCTCATCTAATAAACTTGTTGGGAAGAACTTTTGGACGTATTTGTTGACACTAGCCAATGTCATCATTGCAATCACCTCCACATCCTTCCATCAAGCCATCAGTGGTTCTTAACCCCTTGTTAAACAAGAGAGCTGAAATAAGTTTTCAGAAGCAAAAGAATCAAAATCAATCAATCAAAAAGTAAAAGCTAAAAGCAAAAGTAAATTGATATATAACTCTCTCTTGGGGTATTTCCAATAATCTCTACCGGGGCTATGGATGCCTGACTGACAGTAGAGAAATGTTGTGATTAGAATCAAATGGACCTTCATTGGGGCTATAGACGCCTTTGATCGACACCGAGTAATGTAAGGCTCTCCTTCCATAATCCATTCACAAATCACCTTTCAAACTAAATCATTCCTACACATTGACTAGTGTCTTCACTTGTTGTCTATCAACTCTTTCCTTTAATAGGTAATTCATTTCCATGTGCACACACAAGATCTCGATGAGTAAACAAGATTAGTATGTTATCAAGTGTTACTTTTTGGACCTTGTTCAAACTCTTTCTTTAACACATGTCTTGTCTCATGATTTGTGCCTTGGGCTAATCACTTTTTCATCGAACACCTTCTAAATCTTTTCATAGCATCCTTTGTTATTTGGAATCATTTAGAACATCCATGTGTATCGGATGTCCTCTTTTCCATGTTTGCAGGAACCTTTGTCCCCCTTTAATAAATCAAATTTCTACTTCTTTTCTCTCATGTGTTTCTTGGCCAACTTACGTTGGGGGCATCCTTTCTCCCTCAAGATTGAACCTATTTTATATTGGCCTTGATCCCCCTTCTATATGTGAAGAGTTTGTCTTTGAATACTCCCACCTAATCATTTGGGCATATCACATCTTCACTTTCTCGTATGTGTGGCATTCTAACCTTGTACATCCCATCTATCACTGGGGGCATCCATGCTTCTTTGTCTTCATGTACATAGTTTCGGAAACCTTATAAAAATAAAAACATTCAAATATGTTTTGAGAAAAATAAAAAACAATATAAATCATCCTACAAAAAAATGCTATTTGGTTCTCGCTTGAGCTTGTGTGTGACTCACGGAACATCTTGATCTACCTCCATCAACAAAGCTAGTTTTCTTACTATGCTTGTACTCTAGGGCAAAATGAGTTGCTTGGTACTGTTTCATAGTGCACAATTGCTTTTCATAGTACCCAAGTGTCCTCCATTATTCCCCTTACATATATCCTTGCTTGGGGCACCCTCTTTTAACCCTTGTCGTTAATTAAATGCAAGTCAAAATCAAAGCTTGATAACAAAAAACATTATATTATGTTTCTTTATTGGGTTAGCTTGTTTTCTTTCTTGTATTGCATTGCATTATGTATGTTACTGAGGAGTTAGGCTACTTTTACTTTCTTGTATTGCATTACATTTTGTATATTACATGGAGTTGGTATTTTCAGCAATGGACAATTGTTTGTAGTATGACTTTTCATGTCATTCTACTTTTTCGTATGCTTATATTTTTAATAAGGACCGATGACGTAGATCTTTGGCAATATGATGACAATAAAGTTGTTTCAATACACTGGATGAAATATTTCTCTTTTTCTTTCATCTTCATTTCTCCTCTACATCATTCTCCTATCAACACTATTCTTCTTATTCACTTGGGGCATCCTGCTCTTGCCCATTCTTTTATTCCATTTCTCTCACCTTTTGTGATCATTGATTGCCTTCTTTCATCACCCCATCAACACTCGAGGGCATCCCTCACTTCTACCAATTTTTCTTCTACACTTTCAAAATTTATCTGTCTACTATCTTTAAAGTGGCGTCACTTACGCCACCCCAAAGAGGGCAAATGTAGACACCTATAATTTAACCCAAGCAATTTAAATACTTAAATTGCACTAATTATCCTCTTTCCCACAAATTGATGACATATCGTCAATATAGCACACTTCCTCTTATATCACCATTAATTAGCTACATTACGCTAGTTAATTAACTCTTCTATCTAACCAATACACCAATTAATGACCTTCCGTTAATCAGCTTCCTTTCTATCTAGATTAATTAATTATTTCTAATTAATTAAGCTCCCCTTTCTATCTATATTAATTAATTATTTCTAATTAATTAACCCCCCTTTCTATCTAGACTAATTAATTATTATTAATTAATTAGCTTCCTCTTCCATTAAATCAATAGATCATCATTTATTTGATTAAATCCCTCTCATAGTCTAAATCATGTTGATTATTCCTCTAAAAAGCTTCTATAAGCTTACACACCCATTAATTAATCACTTGGATTAATTAATAAAGCCCCTCAAAACCATGGGTCACTAAAGGAAAAACTAAACTCTCATAAGGTTGAGTAAACCCTTTCTAAACCTTCCTTATCCACAACGAACCCAATCTCTCCATTTATCCCACGAAGGAGGATGCAAAGATTCTTCTATCCATTGATCTATATAAAGAGCCCTCCTCTTACCTTTACACTTACACCTACTCCTTGATAAACAAAAGTGAGCATATATTAATACACTATAGCCATTTTACCATCTTTGAGCATTCCTCCATTAGAGTGGAGCTAAGCATCATCCTTTTGCATTCAAACAATCAAGTTAGTGTTGTGAAGAAAAATGGAGTTAATAAAGAAAGGCCTAATAAGCCATGACTTGATGAACCTCCATCTTTGATCATCTTGGATCAAGCAACCAATATCTCCTTTTGATAGCTAAAAGATCTACATAGGTCTAGTTTATTGATTTAGCTTTCTAAAGAGTAGAGCAATAAATATTAGTATGTTAGCTTGAAGGTTTATTTTCAAGATTCTAATGCATAGTATTAATGTTCATTACTTATTTATCTCTTAGCATGATGTTGTATTGATATTGATTTAGCTTTGTTGTAGGACTGCTAGGTGTTAGTTCTAATCCTCTTGACTTAGCTAAACAAAATCATGCATACAACGTCAAATCCTCTTTTTGGTTCTTCTCTTTGAAATTCATGTGTTGGGTTGGTAAACCTAACACAACGACCTATCCTTGGAACAATAGGGGATTGATCACATCAATTATTCATTAGAACAACCTCAAAGCACAAGAATAGGAGCACATTCCCTCCACAAGAAAAACATGTGTATTCCTTCCATGTTTTACATCTCTTTGGAATTTCTTATTACACATTTCTCTATATAAATTTAATTACATTTTGAGTTAAATTTCAATTTCTTATCTTGGGCATTGACTACACTTTGTGTTGTGGGTTTCATTTTGGAGTGTGTTAACACCAACACAACGAAATATTGTAAAACAAAGTTATTGTGAGAAAAGAAAAAGTGTGTCTACACACTCAGGTATCTTTTCCTTTAAGCATGCATTTTCATTTCATAATTAAAGGGGGGAAAATGTAGACACTCAAATTTGGCAATTTATCCTTTGACACAACTAGTCTTGATATTGCACACTTGCATACACAGATACACCCTCCTCACTCTTTCTTAACACAACTTTGATATCTCCTTGGATAATTTATTATCTTTACACACCTTTTTTTCATCATTTCATGAGGTTTCATAACATAAAATGCATCTAAAGAAATCCATCCTCGACCGAGAAAGATAAACTCTAATTTTTCCCTTTAGGTCAAAACCACCGGTTTAGGTCGGTTGTCTAAATCTACAACTTGAACATGTTGTACGGTTTTAGCCCGACACATTGTGCACTAAAATAATCTTCATATGGACTAATATTCCCACTTAGTCAGCCTTTCTTGACATAATAACCATCATAAGATTATATAAGAAAGTTTTCATACCTCATTTAAGGCCATAACACCTTATGTTCTCCTCATGTTGAAGCGAGCACTAAAGGCATTTATTGTTCCGTAAACAACGAATTGACTTATGTAAATCTATTAGAGAAGCACCCTCTACAGGTTTGAAATCTTCTCCCAGTCCAATGTTTTCCATTTTCTCTCCACAAGCAAGTAAAGTGGCCCTTCCCAAGTATTTGAGCAAATGTAAAACGAAAACAACATAGTGTCAAAGTATGTTTGTGAAATTTTGATTACACTATAGTAGATATCACATACTAGGAGAATGATGTGTAGTTTGATCCCTCTTCGGATTATTAGTGATGTTTCAGGTGGTGCAGGGTGCCCATAACCCAAATAAATTTGTATTACAAGAACCCCATTTTACATTATGAGTGTTTGAAGGTTTGAGAAGAGTTATAAAGAAATTCCAAAGGAAAGTAAAGAAGATCAACGCATAACGACAATTATTTCTAAGTAGGTGAGGTACATGTTATTGCCAAATCACCACAACCCCGAATGGCCGAATGTGAACATGACATTCGGTTTGATTGGGTAACATGGGATCACCTCTCAAGATGTGGGATTTGGGCTCAAGGTAAATTTATGGAGAAGGCCGACTTCCTCTTCCTAAACTAAGTGTTGTACTACTCGTAGTGTGATAAAATTGTTATCTAGACCTATGCTAACATTTTCATGGTATTCAGGGAAAGAGATTTAAAATAAATGAAACTATACTAGGGATGGTGATGCACCAAATAAAGGGTGTTGCCATTCAATAAGGGTTAATTTGAAGAGGGTGTTGTGCACCACAAGAAAACTTCACCTACTGCAACTTTGAAAGGGTAAACATAATACCACAAACTAAAGAGCATGTGTTCCCTTTGTTAAAACTCAATCAGACAAACAATATATCAGTCTTCTAGTGAAGAAGGATGAAATTAAGGAGGAATAAACACCACAACTCAACTACATGTAAAACTCCACCACTTGATAAGCACAAAACTCTAAGAACCTGCAATAGAAACTTAAACTTACACAAGTGTATCTGTAAGCATGAGAAAGGCACAAAGAAGTATGTGGAATGATGAAAAGGACTAATGGTAGTCACAAAACATACACTTTTATTACTTCAACAACATGCACAATGCATCATTACATTTAGAAGAGGAAATGGTTGCCATTATAGTCTTGGAAAGGAGGCTTGAAAGTTCCCCAATCCACAAAGCTAACTTGTAGGATTCTTGAAAAATATACACTTATCTAAGATGTCTAACTTGTCCAACTTGTGTCACATGTCTAAGTTATAACCAATGTGTAACCCCCTGGAATGAACTTCCAACTTACATTTATAGAAGAATTTTGTGAGAGAAGAGAGGAGAAGTCATAAATTCCTTCCTAAAATGAAGGCACATGATGGCCTACATTAATTACATCACTTAAGAACATTCCATCATGCTTAATAAATTCAAAATTTGAACTTATCCTCCATTTAATAAAAATAATATTTTTGATAAAATATTTAAATAATAAAAATATTATTTATTAAAATATTTTAATAAAAATAAAAATTTATTAAGTGGGACCCCTAAGGTCCGGTTGGTGTTTTGAAGGGACCTTAATGCTAACTTGGTCAACCAGCTTACCATCCTCTCATGTTTACGTGACCGAGTTGACTGCCTTGTGTTTTTGCCTTCGCGGGCTCCAATTCCCGATGACTTGTTCAACAACTCAAACCACTCCCCTTTCACGAGCTCATTCTTTCTTTCAGCTCGCTATCCATGTGACGAGCTCTCAATGGATTGGACCGACACTCCATTTTCTGGTGAGCTCGCTCATAACTTTCGACTAACCGAGTTGCCAGAGATCGTTGAACATCTCAAATATACATTAGCTCCCATCATGCCAAACTTGTGAAATTTTAATTTGACTTCAACTTGTCAAGCCAACTCCATTTGACTCACCATCTTTGCACCATTTGAAAGGCTCGCTCGATGTTACCATTCTGAGTATGAACTCGTCCTCCAAAATGACATTCCACATGACAAGATCTTTCACCATGCCTCAACCATGTTCATGTATAGGTCGAGTCAAAATGATCCACAAGCCTCTGTAATGTTGGTTATACTCACTCAAATGATTCACTCACCGAGCCAAGCTATCGAGCTCGCCCCTTGACTCACCAACTCCTTTGATGGTATTTGGATCCTCTACTACGTTGGGATGAGTTGAATCCTATAACAAAGTGCGATGTGTTTACATAGCTCGCTCATGATCTTTTCTTTCTCGACGAACATGGAGTTGTTTACTTAGCTCGATCCATGAGCTAATCTGCCTAACCTCCCATACTCGAGCTCTTCGCATATGCATGGTTCAACGTTCTTCTTCCCCCAAATCATCATTCTTGACTCGAGTCTAAGTTCACTTTACCGACTCCGAAGATTTACCCCGCCTATTAGCTCGGTGAGCATTTTTCTCCATGCGAAGCACCTTCGTATAAGCTCAACTCCTAATTACTCGGCACATTTCACATTGAAAATCATTACAACCATCGTCTCAACCACTTTGTTGACCTCACCGAATTACCCGCCAAACACCTCAGAACCATTGTGCCACATACTCCACCGAATGTGTTGGCTCATGACTCGACCAACTTGGAGATGAACTCCCCATTTGCCTCGATGATTTTCCCGTATTGGATCTTCCAAATTTGGAGCCCGAACACTATTCATCCCACATTTGAGTTACTATCTTTGGCCTTGATAATCTGAATTAGTGGGCTTTGGGAATTTGAGGCCACTTTGCCTTGACACTAACTCAACGAATTGGTCTCTAATATCTCGTAATTCCAATGAACGTGGAAATTTTACCTTGGCTTCACTATCGCCAAAATATCAAATCGGCTCTAACTTGAATATCTCCCACCAAGCCATATTTGTATGCCCATTGAGTTAGGATTTGCGAGCTCTAAACTTAGCCCCATCTGAGCCCAAAATCATCTCTCTTGCCGCGTCGCCAAGCTCCCACATTGATTCCAAGTGGACCTTGACTCGAAGACCTATGAGCAAATTCATCAGCTCCTCATCAATGCTTCTCACCATGCATTGATGAATCTATAGAGCTCGGTCTCTGCCTAACTTATTTTCAAGAGCTCATCCACCTCCTCCATGAGCATGCGAGCTCTATACATCAAGTCGTTTCTCAACGCTAAGTTGACCTTTCATGCATTGTGTCACCGATCGGTATCCTCCTCTATTGAATCACAACTCGCTTCATTTTTTCACTGAGTAACTCACTCGAATCGCCATGGTCATTCACTTTAGCTCGATACATTGAGCTCTCCATCACATAGCAACCCACGAGTTATTACCTCACCACCTTGCTCTACGTTGGAAACGTATCGACATACCATTCTATTTATTTTGTCTTGCTTCATTGCTGAGCCGACCCTTCAAACACACAATGATCTCATGTTCTCCTTCAAGCATCAATGATTTATTCACATGCTGAGTTGAGTTCCATTTTCTCTGCTTTGAGCATTAGCTCATCTCAACTCGAGCTTCCCTTATTCACATGGCCCCGAGTGACTTGGGTATCATGGTAATGCATCCTCACCAGGATATCGTCCATCCACCCATCAAGCCATGCTTCAATTCCCTTTTTCTCACAAACTTGTCTATTTTGCATTGGCTTTGAGCTGAGCCTACAATGTCAATACGTCTCGAGCTATGCCTCACCTAACGAGCTCGACTCAATGTTGCAACATAAGGTGAGCCTTTGGTTCCCTTTAATGACTCATTCACGAGGTTCGTCTGAGTTCCTTGTGTGCCTCCATGAGCTCGTTAGATTCCAATGAGCTCATCACACCATGTGTGTATTTTTGAACACCATCTTAGCTCAAAACCAAACTAACTCTATCGGGATCGAGCATCCCATGGTTAGCTTGAGTTGAAAATAATGGGGCTCCACAAGACTCATTCAAAATGATCTCACCACATGATCTTGTAGCTCGTCCAAGATTTGTATTGAGCTCACCGAGTAGTTCGTCGAAGATTTTTATTGATCTTATCGAGTAGATTGTCGAGCTACTCAGTGAGTTGGCTCATCCAATAGTCTATTTTGCTACTGTAAACATGATCCTACCCTGATTTGTAAACTTCATCACTCTTTATTGACACTACAGAGGTAATGGGAGCACAATAGGACCTTTTAAACATTATTTATCAATTTTGATGTTTTTTTGCTCATGTCGGATGAATGCGGAAACGCTAGGGAAATCTCTCACTCTAAGCAAATCTCCAACCTCCAAGACTTGGAAAAGTGAAAATAAAACAAGATGATTCGTAACCTCCTGAAAAAACATAATGCTCCTTAAATGCAAAATTTACTTAAAATGACCCGGAATGATCATGGATGACTATTCTGGTCCCAAGATCCAATAGGACCCTATTTTCTAATTTTGTCAAGTGTGTAAAATTGGATAACAAGTACACAAAAAGTTTTGGAGCGAGAATCTAAGGAGGTCCAAGACCGTAGTGAAGGGTTAGGACCATATAAATGGTTTGACCTAGTTGTATGCTTTTGACTAGGTAAAGTTTTAGGTGCCTGTTTAAACAATGAAGCACTTTCAGTTCTAGATTAGCTTGTTTTTGCACTCGATCAATCAAAATCTCTCAAATCCACACAATATCAACTAAGTGTAATTTCTCCTTTGTGTTTTGATAGTTTCTAGTCAATAGTCACTTTGTAAAGCATTATTATGATTTGGGAAATTAATGTTAGAATTTAATTAAATTAGAATATCCACCTTTTGTATTATTTCATCCTTTTTATGTATGTTAATTAGAAACACACTAAATATTAAAAGGGAATGAAATAGGAATTTTAAAAAAGTGAAATCATTAGCAATTCGACAACATTCTCATCTATATCCACCCTTTCCAACATTATATTTTTTTATCCTCTTTCATTTCCCTTACAAAATGGTACTACACATCAATGTGTTTCATTTTAGAGTGATACCCAAGTTTTTTAGGACATATGTAACTTTGAGAGTTATAATATATCCTTACATTATTTTGAATCACCCGATAGTTGGAAAAACACATTTGAAGCCAAATTGATTCCTTGATTGTATGAGTAGTAGCATTGAAATCTCTCCCGTGGTGGATATTAGAACACTAGTCTATAGTTCACTTATCCAACTTACCATTCCATCAATTAAGTTGAAAATATACATATGGGTAGACCCCACACATATCTAAATATCGACCCCAATCGAGTCTACAAAACCATATAGACTTAATGTTTTCTTTCACATGGATTACCCCGGTAGAAAATTGCATTATCATATATCCCACTCAAATACTTGAAGATCCCCTTCACTACATTCTCTTGCTCCTTTCCTATATTTGACATAAATCTTCTCACTATTCTCATTGTATGAAAAATATCAGGTCTAGTACATACCATTGCATATATCAAACCTCCAACAACACTATCATACTTAATCGACACATGCCCTTAATTTCTTCTTCTTCTATTTTAGGAAATTATTTAGTAGATAATTTTAACCAATATGAAAAGGAGTACTAAATAGTTTAATTTTATGCACCTTAAACATTTGTAGTATCATCTTAACATATTTCATTTAGTTTAACCATAGTTTCCTATTTACAAGATCTCTTTTAAGTTCCATGCCTAAAATAAAGTTTGCAGTACCTAGATCCTTCATATTGAATTGAGATAATAATTAATACTATACTTGACTAATAATTTCTTTGTTATTACCAATTAATGTCATGTCATTGATGTGGGAGCATTAGGGAATGAAGAGCATCAAAGTGATAACCATTCTTCTAGTCATGATTTTGAGTTGTTCGAAAGCCTTAAAGGTCTTAATAGGCCTATAGGAATCATTTCAAGCAAGTGAGAAGGCTTGAAAATTTGAATTTCTCCATGATTGTATTTTTCCTCAAAAATAGGATTCAAACTTGCAATTCTAGAAAATGAGGAAGGTAGATTGTCATGGAGTTAAAGAGAGGTTGTAATGCTTTGGAAGGGAGTATATAGGTGTCTAGGTATGATGACATAGGTCCTAGTATGAATACGAGTCAATAAAAGTTGAAAAAGATGTAAAAATGCCCATAATGTGTTAAGGGGTATGTGAGGAGTCATCAAGGAGTTAGTTAGGCTTTCTTGGAAGTTAGACTTAAAAAGGTGAGAATTCAAATGAATGGGAGTTAGTGATCCTCCTAGGAGAAAGAGGAGAGGATGCCTCGAGAAAAGAGAGGTCCGTGATAGGAGAATGTAGAGAGTAAGAGTGGTTTTTGTAGAACATAGTCATATAACTATAGAAATACTTCGTTTTTGTATGAGAATATTGTCTTGATCATGATTGAATTTGAGTTGTGTGGTATCTCCTTGTTTTTCATTTGGAAAGTGTGATTGAACCTTGACAGGAGGATTAGTAGAAGTTTAAGTTGAAGTTCATTGTTTTCTTGTATAAACATTGATGCATTAAACTATGCATAAACAATGAAGTTGAGTCTAACAAGGTTTTGGTTGTTTTGATCATAACTAATAGTATAAAGTTCTTCTAAAACAGTAAATACATGATGGTAAGTGATGAATTTTTTATTTCATGGTTTATGAGTTGAATATCATGATACTTTTATAGCATGCAAGGACCCTTAGAGGCTAGGACCGAGTAAGAGCCAACAAATGTGAGCAATATGTGTTTTCCATAGCTTGAGTAAACTTAAAGTTTGTGAACTTTGTATTCGTGTGTGAAGATTATCATTAAGAGTAAATACAATGTTATCTTGGAGGATGAATTAGTGGATTGTCTTATGAATTTAGTCTCCTTTTAAGTTGATTGTGCATGGTTTAATAAACTTTGTTTTCCTTTCTTGGAGAGTAAAAAACCACATGTTTTAAGGGTTGGTTATTCCTTGAGACCTCACTAGTAACTCATGACCCTAGAAATGATTAAGATAAACCTCCATGTCAAGTGACAAGCTTTGAAATCAAGAATCATCCATTTTATAGAGTTTTTTGAGCTTCTCGGGCTCACTCAAAATTAACAGATTAGGGTTTTGGAAGGAAATTAAGTTTGAAGCCCTTGCAAGTGGAATTTAATCCTAAAAATTGAAAGAAAGCATGGTGAAAGACCAATAAAAGGGATTTTGAAAGAATTTTAAGCAACTAAGGGTTAAAACTCAAGATAATCATGACACTCTAGTGGGAGATAGGCATACACATTATAAGACCTAATTTTGAAGGTCCCTTAACAAAGGAAGTATGGTTTATCTTTGGAGTTCAATCATGAAACTTTTCTCACAACTAGAACTTTGAAATGGGTATCCAAAAATATTGAGTTTTTGTTTTGATACCTCATGCAAAGAAATATACGAAGGGAAATGGATCGAAATCGGGCTAGAATGACCTAGTGAGCCAAGGAAAGGAAAGTAGTCTTTATGAAAAGATATTAAGGAGTTAGTTTATAAGATTTTACGCACACTGTGAAAAAGGTAAAGGGTACTCGAGAAAGTTAAAAATTTGTTATGGGTAACTATATATTCCTCCAATCATGAAGCTAACGCGAGCCTTGATCTTAAGAATTAAGAAGGGTAGTTTAGATAAAGTTAGGTGAAAGTTTGAGTTTTGAATATTTTGCATCAAGTTGTGATTTATTTAACATTAATTTGATGTGGATGACATGATACAAGGTATTGAATGAGCCATTGAAGGTTAAGAAGCAAGAATATGCTTGTTTGAGTGAAGGGTTAGTCAAGAAGAGTGAAGGAGAAGTTGGTGAAAGATAAGTGGAAAGTGAGGTTTCATGAATTATGGTCATCATAGGAGTTGAAAATAAATTGAATGCAAGGTATGTGGTTTATAGAATAGGGTATAGTGATTAGTGAAGGCCTTAAGGTGGTATTGGATCAATTTTTGCATTTATAAGTCATTTTAGGCTTTTGAATGATCCTCATATGCAAAGTTAGAAGTAAAGGTGTTGTTTGAACCTTAACTATTGATTGAATGTATGAAATAATCTACTTTGATCTGCATCAGCCATCCATATACAATATTGTGATAGCAAAATTTCACTTTCGTGTCTAAAATAAACACGTGGAATAGCTTTGCTTCTTCCAAACACACACCTATGAATATTTTGGTTCCACATTCTTGGTGATTACTTCAAGTTATAATGATAAATTTTCAGCTTGCACACCAAATCCTCCTTTCCCTTAACTTTGAAGGTTGTTCCATGTAGGTTTCCTCAACAACTTCACCATGTAGAAAAGTTGGCTTTACATCCATATATTCTACTCCCAAATCGAAAGAAGTGATGATAAATACAATAAATATAATTGAATGTAAATTAGAAAAAGAGAAAAATGTCACCAAAACCAAGTTCCTCTAGTTGAGAGAATCCATTTTCTACCAAGAAATATTTATACTTCTCCATTTTCCCATTTGCAACTAACACATTTTCTTCTTAGATGTAACTTAACCAAGTCCCATGTATGCATCTTCTCCAAGGACTTCATTTATTTCTCCATGACCTTCTTCCAAGACTTAGTTTATTTTGTACGAAATGTATTCTTTACAATCTTGGGCTCTTTATTAGTAACAAAAATGTGATAAAGAAACATGGAATGAAAATCAAGAGGATTATGCCTATCAAGTATTCTTATAACCCAATTGGAGTTTTGGTTCTGCATCTTCTAGTTCCTCCTCATCTAATCCATCTAAATATTCCTCTTTCAATTTTATGGTTGTTCTCTAGTTGCATCAAATTTAGACACATATTGACTATCTCCTAGTTCAACATGATCTCGCTCATGATATTTCTTTAATTTTTCTTCATGTTGTGGAATCCCCTTAACCTCTCTAAAGCTTACATTATGAATGTAAACAATCTTCTACGTTTCGGATTCCATATCATGTATACTTTTACACCATTAGAATATATAATAAATGTAAAATTAACACTTTTATGATCTAACTTTGTCCTTTTTTCTTTTGGAATATACATATAAGCAACACAACCAAATACCCTTAAATGTCAAATATAGGGATTCTAACTAATTCATGCTTATTGTAGATTTTTATTTTCAAAGGCTGATGTAGTTGATCTATGATCAAGTAACAAGTAGTTTTTACTACTTTTCCCAAAATTTCTTTTGCAAACATGTACTACTATACATGCTTTTGCCCTTATCCAACATAGTTGTGTTCATTCTTTTTATGAATCCATTTTGATTTGGTATATATGGACTTGTCTTTTCCTTTATATTCCACATTATTTACAAAATTACTCAAAGGCATTATAGAAATAATCCCCACTATTATCAATTCTCAAAGTCTTTATTTTCTTTTTTTGTCGATTTTCCACAAGAGCCTTAAACATTTTGTACTTATTAAAAATATCATATTTTTCTGAATATATAGTGAGGTTTCCTTGAGATATCAATTACAAAAGTGACATAATACAAATATTTTCCTATTGACAAAACTTTCATAAGTCTAAGCACATCACTATGATCTTATAACATTGTCAGGAAACTTTACTCTAGTTTTCTCTCCAAATACATAGTGCTCATAGAAATCAAAATATTAAGGAAAATCATAAAAAAATTCAACCATAACTTTTTTACTAATGTTTGAATGACTTTCTCTCTAATATGCCCCATCGTCTAATGCTACATCATTATATTCTTTGTAGGAGGTGTAGGATCAAAATATGAAACATTGTTATCCTCATGATTAATATAGCTATTCCACTCATCACTTACAATGTTTGCCTCAAGTTTGAATAGATTTCTTGCATGATCTCCTATTTCTAATACCATTTCTCCTTGAACCAGATTATAGTTATCCTTATTAGAAATTACCTACACATCCAAACCATTCATTTTTAAATAGATATTATGTTTTTAGTTAACCTAGAATGTGTAGAACACCGGTGAGGGTTTTAATCCATTATTTTGGAAATTCAAATTACCTTTCCCATGAACTATGATCTTGTAAATTAATTTTTCTCCTAGGAATACATCAATTTCATTGATATTTTCATATTCATAGAACCACTTCCTAGGAGGATTCATATAAAAATAGGAATGTAAGTCAATCAAACATGCATCATCGCATGCTTGCTTAATCTTGAAGTTGTCAAAAAAAAATTCTCGAGTCTTCAAGTAGAGGATATCATATATGAAGATCTCGACATTTTCAAATGATTTATTCTTTTCAGCCTTTTTATATCTGTGATCTTTTTGAAATTCCCCATTTTACCACACTTCCAACATTTTATTTTATCTTTTGTTATAGTCTTCAATTTACTTATGGGTTTTGACTATCTTGGCCTTTTCTTGTTTCTCTTTTAGGTAAAAGGCCTCACAAACAACACATTATTTGTTTGATAATATTATGTGGATTTTTACCTCATCTCTTCCAATAATAAAGTCACTAATACATCCTTAACTTTTAATGTTGATGTAGTACTAGTAATAGCCATAACTAGGTTATCCCAAGTGTTAGGTACAAAACACAACAAACTAAAGCCTTTTATTCTTCCTCCATTTTAATTTCAACAAAATATAACTGAATAATCACAATATTGAACAGAGAAAATTTTAAGAAACATGCCTTAAAAAATTATAGAAATCGTGGTGAATTTCCTTGTAACTAATTTCGTTGTTTTTGCGAATCTAGTAATGTCGGGTTTTGTTTTATGGTGAAAATGGTAAAAATATTAAAAATAGTTGCAGATCGAAAGGTGAATCTTGTAAAAATAGTTTGGTGAACACCCTTAAATGAAAATTTCCAAATATTGACAAGAAAAAGAGTATTTTCAAGTTGTTTTTTTAAATTAAGAATGCTTCTATTAATAATAAAATGTTACGACACTCACAAAACTAAATTACTATTTTATTTTTACACAATAGAAGAGGGATCTATTGGGGCCCTCACCCTTGAAACTTACACACACACACATCAAAGTACAAATTAAATCCATATAATTGTACTACCTAAAGTTACAAAAGATATCTTGTAGGAGGAAACAACAATCTTGACATAAAAACTTACAAATCGACAAAATAGATATATGTTATGCGGCTATACAAGACTATTCTTGCTCACTAGTTCCATATGAGCAAGAGAACTTGAGATTGGTGTAGAGCCAAAGAGTAGTATCTCCTTCCTCTCATGAAATTCCTTGTAATCATCCATGGCCTAAAATACATACAAAATTTGACTGATGCAGGATGCAGACATCCCCTTTTCAATCAAACTCTTTCGGGATAGAGGAGGGCCAGATTAAAACCTTTAGAATCTCAACCTCCCTTTAGGCGTGGCCAACCAGTCTTGCATCATTTTTCCACCATAGGGTAAGGGTTTTCTTCCCCTTCCCCAAAATCATGACTCAGATTTCTCCCTCAAGTGTAATTCCACTCTCACAGTTATCTGTTTGAAGACCTTGCACACCTTTCACTCCAATCTTCCTACTTTCTTCGACAACTCGAAATAACTTTTGTCAAAGAATCTACGTCAGGGCGTGCACCTCCTACCCCATAACCTTTGGGTGGAAGTTGTTCCAGATAGGCTTTAGGACAAGTCCATCCTCAGAAGTAAAATATCCTTTAGGAAAAAGATTCTGAACGAGGAATTGATACATTTGAAAGATATGGGTAATACTAGCTAGCCTAGCAAGAAAACCAAAACATACACTATCAACAAAATAAAAATCCTCCATTGACTCCATGGGATTAGGCAAGGTTAAGACATGATTGAAAAGTCTAATTCAACATCATTGCATAAAATATTTTTGCACAATAAGCTCCTTGGAATGTAAGCCATAGTGGGTCACTGGTCACTGGGTAAACAAAAATAACATGATTTTAATGGGAAACTCTAAAGCTTAAGCAACACATGATGAGAAAAGAGAGAGCTCAAATTGGCATGCTTATACAACTTTTGAATTATACTAGTTCTAACTTGTCCTTATATATAATTCACCATGACTACAAGATCAAAACACTAATGCATTTAATTCAAATTCGTGTGAACTATGAAAAAATAGAAAAGTGTATTCGATGTTTATGTGAACTGTAAAAAATTAAAAAGTGTAATGATAAAACATTTATATTTGAGCCAATATTAATTATATTCATGGGAAGATACATTAATGAAAAATGTGTGACACCATCTTCTATTTATTAACCCATGGGCCACTCATAAATCATAAATTATAATCATTATATGACTTGATTTTGAGCTACTTCCTACTAGTACTCATGGATTTTACAACTAATGTAGATTTAATACGTCATTTTTCCTGATTCTCCACGTATTCCCATAGATATTTCTTGTCTTTTCATATCTAAGTCTTGTTAATTCATATGTTTCTTTGCCCATTTTCCCACCTAACCTCATTAATTTCTAAATATGATGATGCAAAATTAAAGGGCTCGAGGAGACCTCTCCAATGAGACCAATTTTGCAAGATTTGGAGTAGCAGAGTGAAATTTATGGTCATTTAAAATTTTACATATTGGGAGGAACATGAAAATGACATGTGGCAACTTTTGATTGGTCACTGAGATTTCCTTTCAAACATGTGTGCCCCGAATGTCACTCTGTAGTTATGGAGTGGCATACATTAGAGGAAGTAAAATAAATCCAAGAAAATATGTCGATGCTCAAGCCTTTGTTGAACAAGAAGATGGTCAAGAAGTGTATTAAGAGGTTTAAGAGGTCGTAGAGCGACCACAAGATCATTGTTAAGGAAAGATGGTATAGACCAAAGGGTATCGATTCCCGTGTGAGAAGAAAGTTTAAAGGATGTGTCTTTTTCTCGATATGGGGACGGGGAATCGGAATCAATGCAATCAATTTCACAACATTGTCATGAAAGAAGACATAAAATACAAGAAGCCTAAATATAAAAAAAGATGAATAAGATGGAGAATGTACAAAAAATGAAGAGTTGATTTGGAAAGAAATTATGATGGAATCCCAAATCAGAAAACTCAAACCTATTTGAAGATGAAGAAAACTATAGACAAGTAGAAAAATAGCTTGTGAAGATCCTAAATGGTGAAGAAGAAGTCAAAGAATATGAAGATCAAGTTGAATTAGTTTGGAAGAGACCATGGGAAATGAAGACCAACACGAACTTGATTTTTTATATTATATGAGAGTTAAAGAGGAAAAGAAGAGAAAGAATGAAGACAAAGACCAATTTTGTAAGATTTGGAGTAGCAGAGTGAAATTTATGGTCATTTGAAATTTAATAGATTGGGAGGAACATGAGAATGACATGTGGCATCTTCTAATTGGTCACTTTGAGATTTCCTTTGCCACATGTTACCCTAATTGCCACTCTGCCTCACCTCATTTGGGCATCGCGCAAACCCGAAACTTTATTGAATTGGTTCATTCCGTGGGCTTGGAGTCCACATAATGCCTTTTCCTTGAGGAGGCTTGGAATCTGCCACATGTCCATCTGATATTCAATTCCTGTGTGTCAAGGCTTATTTTTCATACCTTTATGCTTAGGTGCCTAGAATGGGTGACACTTGGCCACTCCTCATTCACTGTAGCTTATCAAAAGGTTTAGCGTCTTCCTAAGTAGTTGCCAGATTTTTTTAAATTTGGTGGGCCTTCTAAAGGTTTAACGGCTTCCAAATATGGCTTTGTTCCACGGGATTTTAAACAAGATCCACCTAAGTCCATTATAAATAAGTTATCCAGATTCCAAATTAATCTAGGGGTTAATTAAAAATTTGGGATAAAAATGTCATCTTGAACATGTGATGTTACCATGTATAGATACTAAGATACATATGGATACGTGATGCGAAGTATGTTTTTATTAAATTATTTTAAATATTCTGCATTGTTTGATATATTAAGATCAATGATGTACATGCTATATTTGGGATGAAGGCTTGACACACTCACATTTTGAATGGAAGTGCCGAAATATGCCTAGTGAAGTGACAATATGTCATCCATTGAATGGAATTTGAAAAGAGACTAAATTTGACGTCTACATGAAAGACGTAATCATTTATAATGATGTGCTACTACTTGTGAGGTGATATTTAACGTCCATTGAATTTTGGAAGGCATGTTGTAACGAAGGTTGAATAGATTAATAAAGTTTATGGTCGTGTAAGACTCAAAATATTCATTTTTCGAGTAAGTGTCATCCTACATTTGATTCTTTAAATATTATATTTTTATAAGTAACATTGTATAAGCCTTCGATTTGAAATATTTCAATATAAGGGTTTACAAATTAGGGTTTGAGGTTTCCAGAATCTAAAATTCCAAGCATGTCTACTTCCATAGAGCCCAAAATAAAACCTCAATCCCATATGCCAAACTACTTAAAACCCTTGGTTTTATTGATGAATATCATGATATTTATGATCTGTAATTGGCACAAGAACCTCACAACTTAGATACTTGTCTGAGAATAAGGAAATTACAAATAAGTGTTTGAATCCATTAGGTTGGATAACATGGGGGTTGGATTGGGACACATGATGCTCCACGAGGTTTTACCCTACCCTAAATTTTGTCATTCTTTGTGCCCAAAATTACGATGGGAAAAAAGTAATTATTGCAAATGGCACCGGAGAAGAAATGTTGTCCATTACGGAGGAAAATATTGGCCGTGCATTGGGGTTTGAAAGTAAAGAATTAGGAACCGTCAACATAAACCTAGAAACAATTGCTAACGATTATCATGCCACCACTCAAAATGCCAAAAATATTTTTTTGTGAAAAATAACAATTGATGGAACAATACCTAAGACATCTAAAATGTCGACATGATTGATACGATTAAACTGTTTACGATAATCATTCTAAATCCATATAATAATTAATTTGAAGGTTAATTATTATTAATCCATGGTATTTATCATATTTAGCCTTGATCATTTTATCATCATTTATCATTTATCCTAACATTTCATCATTAATCCTTTTAATTAATCCAATATCCCATTTTTATCATTAATATTTTTAATCCACTATTATATCATATTATCATCATAATCCCTTATTATCATTTTATAGGAATTTAATATTCCTACATCTACCTACATACCCACTCTACACATCCCTACAGAGCCTTTTCATGTAATCTCACTCCTAATCCCATTTATTAACCTAATCTAATTCTAATCCTAATCACATCCCCACACCTCTAAATCTAGAGGCTTCTATTTCTAGAAGCCTCTCTAACCTTCTCCTTTTATTAAATTTTTAATTCAATGGAAGCTTCTTCCCTCCATTATTTTTGAATTCAAATTTCTAGAGTCTTCCACTTTAGAATCCTCCAATCCTCACATGCATTCTCCACCCTTGATCCAAATCCAACATGGCTTCATCTTAGCCATTTAATCCTCTACCCACAAACTATAAATCTAGCTCTCCTCCTCCATGAGAGCCATCTCTCAAATCCATAACAAGTTTTTACCAATTTGTTTCATCACTCATCCATTTTTATCTTTAATCACTCAATCAATCCATTCAAAGGCAATCAATCTATCTATCATCTTTCAGACAGGAAAATCCAAGCACAATCAAAAACGCGTCAGTGTGTTTCCATAAAAATCAAGAAAAGAAAATCAATCAAAGAGAAAATCAAAAACATCAAAGAGAGGAGTAGGTAAGTGTAGGTATAATTTCTCTCCTCTTTTCAATCCGTGATAGAATATTCTCTATCTAGTGTATTGTTGAAGAGATTAGATTAGGGAAACAAATATGCTTTTTTTCTCACATTCTACACACTAATATTTTTAACATATACGATACCAAAAGGGAAGCCTTCATATATCATTATGAAGTTTAAACTGTGGGTTAGGGATACCATTTCTATGCTAACATTTTACCTTGGATTCGATAGTAATGAGAAAGTGGATGTAATCCTCTTTGAAATGGTATACAATAGCCATTTCGTTACTCCACCTTGTCCATACAGATTTGTTGAGCACATTGAAAAATCTATGTATAAACATTTCTTAATAATCAAAGAAGGCTCCAACACTAATACCTTTAGGTTCATTGCTTACTTGTGCTATTTATTTCTATGACAATTTTTGAATCATTTGTGAGAAAAAACTTGCAATCAGACCTACAACGATGATTTGAGGGCCAACCAAAAATTTTGCTTCCATTAATTGAGTGGACCCCCAAGATAATAATGTTTGATAATCAAAGGGACCAAAATAAATTTGTGGACTACTTTTGGATTCCAATTTATCAAGAAAATTCAAAAAGTACAATGCCTAGATTGCCTATGACTTGTAGAGAGATTCAATCGGGATAAAAAATATAGTTAGATGACTAGTACTTTGTGGAGGAATATATTGTGCTAAGGTTTAATGAATCAGGAGTACAACATTACAAATTGCCGATAAATGTAACATAGAGGGTTTTTTCCTTGGAATATATACGACAAATGGAAAACATAGATAAATTGTATTTTGTTACTTAGAAAAAGAGGATCATATTTCCTTCCTTACCATTTTCATGTGGAGGGTTCACATTTGAGAGAAAAGCATTCAATGTGGCACATGAAATTTTACAAATTTTTAAGTTTGATGTTGACTCTCACTTGGTTGTATGACCCATGTGAGGTGATTAAAGCAAGGGTAGTGGTGAACAAGAACTCTACCACTAAAATTCAACATGAAAGTAAACCCCTGCTAGAAAAATTGAAAAACAAGAACTCTTGGGATGACGTAAAAAAAGTAATGGATGAAATTTTTATTAAGAAAGGAATTAGTTTTCAAGAGTTGTCAACACAAATTTTGGGATTGCATCCACAAAAATAAGGCAGAGGCATTTCAATATGAATTTTTTTATGCAAAAGCTAATAAAAAGTCATCTTCTAAAAACATGCCAAAGCATCTAGATGTTGTTTTGTGAGATAAAAATTAGACAAGGTAAAAATAAATTTTTTGGTCTATGAGGTGGGACCTAGGTGATCCAAAAGTTGTTTTAGAGTATGATTCTATTCTAGAAGATGTAATTTTTAGCATATTGTGGAATGAAGTGCATCCCACAAAGGTAAGTAGTGATGATCAGTTTGACTTTGAGGAGGAATTACACACTCCCCTTGCTAGGGGGATAACTCATATAAACCAAGTCTGAATGAAATCATGAAACAAACATATACTACATGGGAAGTTATAGATAAAAATATGGGTTTTAGTGGTGGTGGTTTAGGTTAAAATAGGAAAGGCATTTGACTTCCACTAGAGGTACATCCTAGAAGAGGTTCCGATAGGTTAGGCCTTAGATATTTAGAGAAAGAACCAATGCATACAAAAAATGGTAATCCAATGCATTTTTCACTGTAGTCAAATCCTCAACAAATGTTTCATCCACAGGTTGAAAATTCAAGAGGAGTTGGAAATGAATCTGTTAGTGTTGATATTGTTAATGTTATAGTGATGGTAGTAGTGTGGTGGTATTTGGCAATACATATTGGTTTACTACTCCTCTATTTTAAGTAGTTCATTCCTCTAAACACCTAAAAATTTCTTCCACATAGGAAATTATCAACCCGAGTTTTCCCAACAAATCAAAAAAGATTTCATTAAAAGAAATAAGAAGAAAAATAAAATAAACAAGAACAAAATGTTATAATGTAACTTCATATCTTGCCACAATTAGGGTATTGCCTACATATAACCCAGACACAGATACCATGGAATACATGTATGTTGTGCCCAAAGTTATAAAACCAGAGGATCAAATGGTTTCCAGTGACTATGATGTAACCACCCTTCAAATGGATTTTACCAAAATGAAACCTTGTGACAAAATAAATGTATCAAAAAGGAACAATGATGTGGTATACACAACATTTCTAAAGGAAGACAGAGAGAACAATAAGTTGAATAATAAAATTTAAAAGTTAGAGGAAGACCTAGAAAATGAGAAAACAAATAGAAAAGTGACAGTTAATAAGATTGGTGAGTTGGAGAAGAGGATAAAATCATCTGCCTCTATGATTGCATTCGTTGTGAATGAACATGACACAAGTGGAACTGGAAGAAGTGAAGAAAAATTTATAGGAAATGAAAAGTAAGAATAATAGATTAGAACAAATTTGGGAGAATTGCAAGAGGTTTTGAAGGTAGAGAAAGAAAAGGCCAAAAAATGGGAACATAGCCTAGAGGAAGAGATAAAATTCAAGGAAATATTACAAAAGGAAGAGAGAAAACAAAATGAAATATTACAAAAGGAGTTGGCGAAAACACAAAAGGAAATACAGTCTTCCAACACCAAACTATCTGAATTTTATAAAAAGACAGGTGATTAATATGATAGATAATGTTTGGGGGAAATAAACCAAAAAATTGATGATTTGATTAGATTGTTTGAATTCATGGATGATTTGTAGGGAATATATGATAAGCTTCGTGAATATGTAACTGGTAGTAAAAAGTGATGGCTTTAAGAGAGGATACAACAAGGAAAATTTTGGAAGCTATCTACAAATTTAGTGACACGAAAATGACATCCATAGGAATTCAAAACCGGATTGATGCCTCAATAAAGGTATCATCTATCATTCAGAAGTGTGTGATGCTAGGTGAAGCACAATGAATTGTTGAATAAGTGTCAAACAATGTTACATGAGCTTGCATGGAAAGGTACAAGATTTCACAAATCTTGGTTTGCCAATGCCTTTTGACAAAACACACCAATTCATTAAGAAGGATGCATTCTAGAAGAACATGAAGGAAAAAATGATGCAAGAGAAGAACCAAATTCTAAGAAGGTAGATGAGACAAATTTTTTTGGCTTTGTTAAACCATTGATAACCTTGTTAGTAAGTTTTCATACAATAATAAAGGAAATCTCCACTCTCAGTTATGAATTGCTAACAAAGTTACATGTCAGTCACTCTGATTTACAACAAATTGTAATTCCAATAGATGAAGAGTGGAACATGTTATAGAGGATGAGATAATTAAGAGTAATTTAATTTTGAAAATTGTTCCATTTGTTGCACTTTTCAATTTTTTTCATACAAGGCATGTCTCAAGCAAGTTGAATGAGGAATAGTGTTATTTTTCATTTCAATACATAGTGGTTCAAAAAATTGACAAACCTTTTATGTTAATGCTTTGTAGGTGTATGAGAAACATAAGTGTTTTTAAACCAATGTATTTCTATTCTGAAGACTACAAATCAATGCAATGTATTTCAAGTTTCATTCCAAAGACTACAAATCGACACTGTGTTTTAAAAAAATACAAATAAGGAAAAATATATTATCATAACAATGTACTGAATATTTGAATATATTATATGAACATCTATATCACATATCCATGAATGGAAGCTTCCAATGTATTGATGGTGGATCATCTCTATCATTTTCTTGACCAGTTTTTTGACTCTCACTTCATTGACAGTCAACTAATAGGGTTATCTATTGTATTTGTGGCATTGTTATCAGCCCCTCTCCTTTCATTAATCAATTCCATATTTCCAAAGCCATGTCATAGGGAAATTTATCCACTTCGTACTTATGATGTGTAAATTCTCAAATAATTTTCCAAATTTTTGTCAAGCTTGTTTCATAATTTTGACTTTATAAAGGTCAAGGCACTAAAATTATCTCATCTTCAACTGAACCCAAAATCATTGTTTGACATAGCTCATCCAATGAGAAAAACTCGGACATGGTTTGCTGTAAAATAGTACTTAACCCATTTTTTCCATAGTCTAGGTTATTGCTCCACACTCTAAGGGATTATCTAAACATTTGAATTGATCAATCATTGTAGAGGTAATTCATGGGATTGATCAATCAAACTATCCTTTTTTAAAATACATGAAATATTCATTCCATTGATATTAGCAAGCTTATAAAAATGTTGAATCAATGTATTCAATCTCTTGTGGTAGTCTTCTACAAAAATCTTTCATTTTGGACACTATTCAATAAGTGGGATTTATTAAATCATTGCTTCAAGTAAAACATCCCTACTAAAATGTTCCCTTATTTCTTGTAGTAGGAAACTACAATTTCTCTTAACCTTACCCTTGTTGATGATACAATGTTATCAAAGAGCGTCCTTGACATTTACCTTCTCAACCTTACCGATTACTATTTGAAATAAGTGCATTGGTATCTCATATCCACGCATAAAAAGCACATACTTCTCCAAACAAGTTAAACCTCAGAAAGCTACTTGCATTTTCAATATTTATCAAATTATTCCAACCATCAAACTTTGGACCTAAAAAAACAATGTCATTGATAAATAAATATTCTATTGCTAGACAAACATGTTTCCTCAAACTAGAAAAATCAACAATATATATAGTTATTTCTGAGCTTGTTTAATTAAACAATGCATTTTATCCAACATGGGAAGGAGACCAAACAACATCAACAATGTATCTATATCAATAAAAAAATGTATCAAATCCTAATCCTTGTCCACTTCTATGCGATTTTTCCACATTACTCCCAATAAGGATTGATACTCATCAAACACTCTGAATCGGTTGATACAATGAGATCCACCTAGAGTCAAAATATTTTAATAGTTTACGTCCATTTGTCAGTGTTTCTATAGATATTTGGAATTCCATGAAACTTTTAGGACTACGATAGAAATAAGCATGCACCTCTTGAACAAGTTCTTCAACTTTTGCTACAGGTTTAAATTTTTTGACTATTTTGTATGCTAGATTCATTCTATGAGCCATACAATGAATGAAAATCATATACGAGAAATGATATGTTTGAATTCTTACACACATACCATTACGATGACCTTGCATTACAGATGCCTCATTTGCCCCAACACATACCAACTTTGATGCAATTGTAACATCATCCATGCCCCGATCTCCTCAAACTTTTTATCACAAATTCACAAAGGTTTTCAACATTTGAGTTCTCTCTCATCTTGTGAATAACAAGTAAGTGAGGATGTCTCACATGATTCTCAATAGTATAAACATACATACAAACCCAAGCAATATTATCTACTATGGTTTTTGAGTGAAGAAAGTACTAATTATCCCATGTCCTTTGGCCATTTTACTTCATTTTCTGTCATCACTGCCGACCTTCAACACATACTTGCCTAGTCTATTTTTTTCATTTTGCGTCATTCTACCTTTGGACCGAGGTGTCCGGCCCCGTATTAGGGTGCACCCAGGTGTCATGGTCCCATTCGGGGTACCCTGATCCTTTTCCTACTTTACCTCCATCTTTTGGGCACTTTCTAGCCATTTGGGATTTCCATATTTTTAGTGGTCACCTTTTTGGGGTTAATTACAAAATTAGAACAAGAGAACCATATAAATATAAATTTATGAGACCATAATGAGGGACCAAACACTAGGAACACTACTATCATCACCTAAGGTTGCATCCATCAAAGGCTCCATTTGCATCCATCTAGCTCCATCACAAGGGACAAGGTTGGTTCATCTGCATCACATTACATAGGAGGGAAGTTTATTCTATTCCATCCACCATTTTATTACATTTCTACATCTAGTTATTTCTCACTACTTCACAAAGTGTGACTGACACAAAAGCACCTAGGGCATGATTTACACACACACACTAGAACTACATTTGGGTTTGAGATGTAGTGCAATGCTCAATTAGTAAGTCCACCATTGTGGCGCTGAGGAAAGTCTGAACCCCTTCATATGCATCTTTCTTTTTAGGGTTTTGATGCTTCATCTTGGGGTTTTTGAAGGTGATTCCTTATTCATGTATTACAGCGACACATATAATACAGTTTAGTGAAGTTAGTGCGATAAGAAGAGAACACATGTGAACATCCAGTGACACCTTTGATGAGGGTTTTAGGTTATTTCATAGACTAGGGCACCCATACCTCGGAACCAGAGCACCCCGGGTGCCCCTATTCCTCTCCCAGTGCACCCCATCTAGCCAAAGATCTTGGATATGTGCACTTTCTGCTTTTGTGTTATCATTTCCTCCTTTTTTCATTTGGCTCATTTGACACATATGACATACATAGTCCAACACCTTTCGAATCAGCTAAGCTCTTTCTAACCCTCTTTTCTCATTAGGGTTTCACATTTCTATTTACTTAGTTGCTTGGGTCATTTTATTTATTTATTTAGTTTCATTTTTATTGTTACATATATTATATTAACATAAATAGGCCCCATATTTCCATTTTAGTTAATCATTTTGGTGAACCCAACTTGAATTACACTTTCCTTCTTCCATTTTTCTTCTTATGCATGTCCATCAGTGTAGTGGTTGTTTTGGGTCTTTTCAATATTGTGAGCTTCCTCCATTTACCCATCACACTTCTAAGTCAATGGCTGATATAACTACATCTATGACTACCATTGACTGATAACCCCTTAGAGCATTCCCCATGTTCCTCTCCATGAAATAGAAGCATCGATAGTGAGAAGTCCTATGATGAAGACACCAATGTTGACCAAGATCAACTCAACACTATTACTGATTTTTGACAAGATTTTGCATGATAATCCACTCATCTTCCATGTCTTCCATGCTCTCTAATTATTGCTTAAGAAGCTCGTGATGCTTTGAACCTCTATAATTTCTCATTCTTCGGCTCCCATGGTCTCCACTACACCCACTTATGTCTCCATTCCCATTCCTACAACCACCGCTCCCATCATTCACCCTAGCACCCTAATATGCAACTTGGCTCTTCTTCGAATAATCTGATTTAACCTCTTTATATCAGGATTTGCAAACCCAAATTCGCTAGCTCCAATTTGCTACTTCTCATGCATCACCATCTTTAGACTCTACTTCATTGTTGCATACTCCTTTTGCACCTATTATTTCTACCTTATCCATTTCCACCTAATTTCATCTCTCCCAAATTACCCATCTTTAAAGGCCATGGTGACCCACAAGAGCATCTTTGAGCTTTTCATGTAGCATGTTTAGACTATGTAGATGACCATACTATACTCACTAAGCTTTTTCCTCATAGTTTGCAAGATTATGCGATGCGTTGGTTTTATGACCTACCTATCCATTCGATTCTTTCATTCATCATTTGGCCGATGCTTTTCTCACTCACTTTTCTATTAACATTGGCTCTAAGATCTCTTATGCTCAACTTGCACAACTTAAACAAGGATCTAATGAACACTTGTCGGATTATGTCTTGTGTTATAAATTTTTTTTAGCTAAGATGTCTAATGTACTTGTGGATGTTAAACTTCAAGACTTATTCATTCAAAGTCTCTTACCACCTCTCCAAGAAAGTGTTCTCTTTGAGACTTCTCCTTCATTTGATCAACTTTTTCATACTCTTAAGCTTTGTGAAACCAAGCTCTTAGCTATAGGAAAACTTAAGTACCAAGAGCAAGCATCATCCTCTACACATTTTCAAGGTAAGTCAACATTTAAGCCATCTACGACTAAACCAATGGACACAAAAGTCATTCATCAATGTACAAGTCTCTCTACTACTAAGGAGCTTCAATCACAACCACAAAGGTGTATCTTTTCTAGGTTTAGTATCCCTTTGTGAATTTTGTTACCACAATTGGTCGATAGTAATCTTATTACATTGCCTTCTCCTCTACAAATTGATCCATCTCTGACCAAAAGGGCATAATTTTGATGAAAATTCCCATTGTGATTATCATCAATGCGTAGGACACTCCACCGATTGTTGCTTTGACTACGATTTCTCATTCAAGGGTTTGATTGACAATGGTCAAATTGAGCTTCAGAATCTATAACATCTCCACCTGTCAATGAAAATCATAAGCTCAAAATATTTAACAACCCTCTACCCAAACATGATACAAAAACAAATGACTCATCGACTAATTATGTATATCATGCAAGTGCCTCCTCCTACATCAAGGGGCTCTTGATTTTTAGTTGTGCATACTAATGCTTTACCGGTCATCTCTTTTTCTAACCATGATTATCATGTGAATTTTACATCTAATCACCTACATATCAATGCATCTATTGGTTCGATCTCCATCAATAATACTAAGGTTGACCCATCTTGGCTATTAGTGCATGTTCTATTCCACTTTATTCATTATATGGTTACCCCTTATCACAAATTGAATACCCTATGAAAAAACCATATGGTGTTGTCAAACTACATGTTACGGTTGGTCCTCTCACTTTGCTTGTCCCTTTCCTTGTTGGGAAAATAGTCGATGGTTGTGACATGTTACTCGGACTTAATTGGATTTGTAGGTCTCAATCCATTATCTCTAT
Source organism: Taxus wallichiana var. yunnanensis (assembly GCA_018340775.1). NCBI lineage: Eukaryota > Viridiplantae > Streptophyta > Pinopsida > Cupressales > Taxaceae > Taxus > Taxus wallichiana. The sequence goes on along the minus strand of CM031239.1, from coordinate 766,886,886 downwards.
GAATCATTTTGCATGACTCAAATTCATTCATAACAATCAGGTTATCTCTATTAATGGTGTACCCCCATCTATTCCATGGTCATCATCTCTATCTACTTTGAGCATCGATCATGCATCTCCTACATCATCTAGCACATCACATTCTATGTTACTAAAAGCACAATCTACTCCTAGTTCACCTACTCACACATTATCTACACGACCTCACCACTCGCTAGTCCTACACATAGGTATAGGCCCATTCCTAGGACAATTACTACATCTCGACATAGGTCACCACCTCGTTTCATTCCACATGGGGTGTCATCACTCCGTGCTTTGAATGTTTCACATAGATCTCCATCACCTACACATTTTTTCACACCACAACATTCATCATATATTCATCCATCACATGCACATAGACTTCATTCACTCACCACACAACATTTATCTACTATACCACCATTACTAGACACATGGTCATATGATTTCATCACCACATGCATCGGATGAAGGACCTTCATCCTTCACCATTATTGGTTAGATAGTTCATTCACACACACACTTGGGGGCATAAGCATCACACACTCCCCATCCCCCCCTCATCATAGCATACACACACACTCATCATCATTTGCATATCATACATCCATCTCATCATCATATGCATACTCATCACACTCACTAGTATCATCATTACCCGATGACACACTCTTGTGCTTCAGTTCACACTTGACTATTGAGGGCATACTACACATGAACCCCACACACTACACAATAGGTACTACACATTGTGTCTCTTCATACATTCTCACATCATATGTCTTACATGTCTTACATCATACATTCTACATTTAGTCTACATCATTTAAATTCATTTTACACATCTATACATCATACATCATATTAGTATTTCATCATACATATGTCACACTCCTATTATCTATGAGTCTCTGCATCACATACTACTCATCATACATATACACATACATACATATACTACTTCTACACTACTACATTACATTACATTTGCATACACACATTCACACATTTTCACATCACATGGTCATCTATTATCATCACACATACTACATCTTCTTCTACGCGTTACACTCACTACCCTATGACACACTCTAGTTCCTTGGTCCATACTCGATTACCGAGGGTTTACAAATCAAATGGACCTTATCATATACACATGTTCATCATTCGACCTTATCATCATGTGACATTCCTAGGTTAGTGACATACGTTATAGGCTAAATGGTCACCTATTCCTTCATCTTGTAGTGGTATACACTTTAGGCTACATCACCACTCCCTCTATTATTCATCTTGTAGTGATATATGCTTTAGGCTAAATCATCACTCTTTCATCATCTTATCATGATATATGCTTTGGTTATAGGGTCACACACACATTCATCTAGGTCATATCATCAACACACATACACACTCATCACAACATGCATTTACACACACACACATACTTTGACCGACCCCGATGATGCACTCTCATTTTTGGTTCATTCTTGACTATTGAGGGGGAAAACTAAATGAACCTCATTGCATAAACTCCATTCACTCGGGGGCACATGGCTCCTATCATCCATCTTGCATTCCATTCCATCCATCCACAACATGTTGCATATCTTGGTTGCTTTTACTCTTACTTGCATTTTTTGTATCATGTTCGTCTTATTACACATGCTAGATAGATCTCTTGTATGTCATTATTTTTACCATACACACATGTGCGTTCATGTCTTTCTCTAGTTGTGATCATAGATACAAGTCTCTTACACATAACATGGATGCTCACCTCTACCACTCCTAAAATGGTTGTTGGGGGCATCCACATTCATCTCTTACAGGTGTTATTGTTTCATTTTGTACTTAGCACTTTACATTACTTGCTTATACATGCTTTTGACATATGGGTTATCTTTCTAACATGCATAATGGGTGCTTCATGTGTAACATTTGTTTTGCAGGATTATTTGCTTCCATGGCTATCTATTTGTTTGTCTTTCTATTGCTTTTATTGTTTTCTTATTGTATGTGGGCATTTGCCCTTTGTTTGGTGTGCACACTTGTTTGTTTGTATGTGCCATTATGGCCTTGAGTGTCTTGTGACATCATGAGTGATGTCCCATGTTTGCAACCACTTTTGGTGGTGGTCTATATTGTCTTCTTTGTGTTTTTACTTTCTTTTTCTAGCATACATTGTTTGCGTAGCGTACACTTTGTCTTTACATGCATTTTTTTGTACTAACACTTGTTTTCTAGCCACTTTTTTGTGTGTGCCTTGGTTTCTACCAAGTGCATTCCCTTCCCCCCTTATAAGGCACATAGTTTATGTGGTTGGTCCTCTTTTGGGGCCGCATCCTCCTATCCATGATGTTGCATGCATGCCCCAAAGAGGGGGCATCATTTGGGGTTTTACACACTACACTACACAATGCTCTACCCGGTACATTAGTTCAATTTTTTCCATCCTTGACATTGTGGGTTATACAATGAGTGGGTTCAGACCAGTCTACGAACCCCATACACATGGATTTTATAGGACATGGTTGTCCTTAGCATTTTGGGGAGAAATTATAGGTTAGAGGATATAATGGATTTCCTCTCTACACTACTTTGGCCAGTGGCGTTGGATCACCCAAAAAACTAGAAGTATAGAGATCTCTTTCACACATCTTCGGAGGAAGTAATTACTGAGTTAGAGAATAATGCAACTTTCTCCTACACTTCTTTGGCCAGTGGCGTGAGATTGCCCAAAAACTTTCACATAGTCTACAGGATATCCTTTCTACACCCTTTTCTCTCATCATGGATCAGGTGCACATGTTCCTTTTACATTTTTTCATATTTCCATTTTTTTATTTTACATTACTCTATACATACATTTTTTCATATATATACATGCGTATTTGACTACTTGATCGTCTTCTCCTTTGTAGGTTTGTCCATATGAGAAGCAAGCAAGTCAAAAAAACAACAACAAACAAATGGCAAACAACAACAACAAACATTTTTGCAAGCACACACCTCATACTAACATGTAGGTACATCACACACATCACTATACTACACATGTGTTTCCACCCTAGGTTCACTCTCATCACTTTTTCTCTTTTACATCTTTAGTTCTCCACGCTCCATCTTTTTGTCACTCCATGCTTTGTCTAGTCCTTCGGACATGCTTTCTACATCACTCTACATGGACATCAGGTACATGCATCTCTATCTACTTTATGTTACGAGTGTTTCTCACTCACCAACATAAAGTGGGGGAAAATGTAGACACAAAATCATGCACTTTGGGTATTATTTAGTCTTGATCTCATACTACTATTCATATGGTTTTGAGTGAAGAAAGTACTAATTAACCCATGTCCTTTGGCCATTTTACTTTGCTTTTTTTTCATCACTTTACCGACCTTTGCACATACTTTCCCATTCTTTTTTTGTCATTTGTGTCATTTTATCTAAGTGGGTGCACCCAACCCGTACTGGGGTGCCCTAGGTGCATTGGTCCCATTTGGGGTGCCCTGAGCCTTTTACACTTTACCTCCATCTTTTGGGCACTTTCTAGCCATTTGAGCTTTCCATATTTTTAGTGGTTACCTTTTTGGGGTTAATTATGAAATTAGAACAAGAGAACCATATAAATATAAAGTTATGAGACCATAATGAGGGACCAAACACTAAGCACTACTATCATCACCTAAGGTTGCATCCATCAAAGGCTCCATTTGCATCCATCTAGCTCCATCACAAGGCATAAGGTTGGTTCATTTGCATCACACATGCATAGGAGGAAGTTTATTCTATTCCATCCACCATTTTATTACATTTTACATCATAGTTATTGCTCATTATTTCACAAAGTGTGACTGACATAAGAGCACCTAGGGCATGATTTGCACACACACACATAGAACTACATCGGGTCTGAGATGTAGTGCAACGCTCAATTAGTAAGTCCACCATTGTGGCCCGCTTGAGGATAGTCGACCCCTTCATATGCATCTTTTTTTTTAGGGATTTGATGCTCGTCTTGGGGTTTTGCAGGTGATTCCTTATTACAGGTATTGCAGTGACATCTGACGTAGTTTAAAAAGTTAGTGTGATAAGAAGAGAACATGGGTGACTATCTAGCGACACCTCAAAGGAGGGTTTCAAGTTTTTTCGTAGACTAGGCGCCCATATATATTAGACCAGGGCCCATGGGTGCCCCTGTCCCTCTCGGGAACCCCGGTCTAGAGAGAGCTTGGATATGTTCTTTCTCAGGCTTTTATGTGATTGTTTCCTCCTCTTGTTTTCCTAGTTCACACACTGACAACACAATTCAACACCTTCATCGAATCAACTAAGCTCTTCCTAACCCTCTTTGCTCATTAGGGTTTCACATTTCTATTTACTTAGTTGTCATTTACTATTGTGCATATATTAGATTAACATAGAATATTCCCCTTTTAGTTAATCACAAAGACATGTATCGTGCAAAATTAAGTTTCTCTTTCAAGTCTTCTCTCTCAACCATAGCTATGCATTTTCCCAATCCCAAACACTACTTTCGGACCGGTGAGAATGAGAAAAGTGTGAGACACCAAGAAAATACAACATCTTATTTTGTTAGAAAATCATATAGAATGACCTCTTTTCGAATGTGAAAAACAACATGGTGGAATTTAAATTTCATTGATCGTGCGGAAGTTTCACCTCCGACATTCAATTGGGCGGGTGATACAATGTCAACTTCATTCTATGGAATGTCTTTGACGGAGGAATTTTATTGTCATTATCATTGTCATTAACATCATCAGTCATCAAATCATCAATGAACTCATTCTAATTTTCATTTTGAATGCAATCATTATCCCTTGATTGTGTTAGTCATACTAGAGAAGGATGGGATTCCTTAGATGGTTTCTCAAAATAAGATGTTTTTTTGTCGAATGCTAGTACCAAGAGGGGTTGGAATTGCTTTTTTCCCGAGTTTCCCTTTTTAGTTGTCATTTTCCTTAATCTTGTAAGGACAATTTTTGAGTTAGCAGTGATGGGATGCAAATCGACTAAGGCATTGCAGTGTCATGACATTCACGATACCGAAAAATCAAAAATTACATAAATAACTTACAAAAGTAGATAAAACAATGCAACATGATAGAAAACATGTTTTAAATAGACTTACCTACACTAAGTGCTTGTAGGATGTAAACTACAATGCAATAGCCGACAAGACCTTGATTTATTTAATTTTTGTAAGCAAATTGCAATATGATGATTCACTGAATCCTTTTCTACTACTTCACAAATTCAAAAATTGGCAAATCGGAGAAGGTTAAAAAAACCTTTGAAATTTACTCAATGCTTAGTGATTCTAGTTTCTACTATCTACATCTATGTAGCATATATATATGGCAAATTTAATCAAATTCCTAAAAAAATTCCATACATGTCAGTGAATGAGACCAAAGGACCAAGAAGGTTCCATAGATTTCTTGGCGATCCAAAAATATTCAAAAATGTTTTAAAATCCCAACCCATCGATAATGTGATGATTCAATAAAAAATATACATTGGATTGGAGATTCGTTGTCTATTCCCAAGGACAAATTATTGTTTGTGGAATTTTTGGGCGAAACCTAGTCACTACCATGGCCATAAAAATAACCAAATTCATATTCCTGAATTCCTACTATTCACCAAATTATGAATATTCGCAGCGTTGACATTTTCCCTTGTATTGAAAGCATTCAAATATTTTGCCCCATAGCCACCATCACTCATTCTTAATGAATATAACTTCTTTAGGAGAAACAATTTGATCACTAAAGACTTTGTTTGATACAAATTCCCTAACTTCTCTCATAGCTTATATGGCAGAGCGGTTGTCTATGTCAACACATTCAACAAGATTGAATCCGAAAGAGATAATTTAATTGAAATCTCTGCATTCCTACCGATCTTATACCAATTCTATACATTCATACCCATAAGAATATTTTCGGACACATCCCCAAAGTGATCTTTGTCTAAATAATATCTTCAATATTGAACTTCCATAACTCAAAATATTGGTCATTAAGTTTTTCGATCTCAATCCTTGTGCTTCTAGTTATTTTTATTTCCTTGAAAAAATTCTCACATACAAAGCTCCCCACTTGAGAAAATGTTATCATGGGTTACATAAACCCTAACTTTTCACACAAAGCTAAAACCTAGCTTTGATACTAAATGAAGAGAAAATGACACGATAAACTAATACGAGAGAAGAAACCCTTAACAAAATCCTTAAGAATAGGAAAAATGACATATAGAAGATTCCACTTACACACGATTTGTCATGTAAAAACCATTATGTGAAAAACCCAACACATTAACTCCTTTATTGCATAATTCAATACAATAATGTATTTCCATGTTTTACTTTATCTTAATGCATGTGTGAGCATATATACATACATCTAAAGGGAACCATCCAAGAAATTTTACAATATATTTGGTTACTAAAACCATGGGCCAAGCATGCAACCCATGACATTTCCTAAAAAACCACGAGTTATTTAATCAATCATATAATAACATAGGTTAAATGACTGGGTATATAGTCTATAAAGGGGGTGAATCATGCAAACTATACAATAGATTCCCAGAAGGCATTGAGTAGGAAATATCTTTGGTCACATGAGATGAGAGTGGAAGTAGTTGGGTTTGACTCTATGAGAGTTATATGAAGATGGTTTAAATGCATACAAGAGTCCAACTAACGTGGATCAAACTTCATGACCGGGTTTATTCACACAAGAAGGATTACTATTTAGAGGAACAATAATTGTGTATACCTCATAGTTTAATGAGTAAGAATATAATAAGAGATCAATACGGTGGAGGTCTAGTTGATTACTTGGGGTGGATAAAACATTGGTGTAGTTAGGTAAAAGTTTCTATTGGTTGAAGATGATCATGCGGTGCAAAATTGTGGAGTTTTTCAACGTTTGAAAAGGAAAATTCAAAATACATGTTAATATCACCCATTGTCAATATCAAAAAGTCCGTAAGAATATATGAGCATGGATTTCATTCATGGGCTACCAATAAGGTAATGAATCTATCTACGTTGTTGTGGATGAATTCTCAAAGATACCACACTTTATAACTTACAAAAAAACTAGTGATGTCACCCATGTTGCAACTTTAATTTTCAAGGAAGTGGTAGATTGTATGGTATGCCTAAGAACATTGTCTTAGATGGAGATATAAAACTTCTTAGGCATATATGGAGAATTTTGTGGAGAAAGCTATGTTGAGTTTCAATACAACTTAATAGACATACAAATATAAGCTATGAATACAAGACTCATAAACTTGTTGAGATGATTGGTTGGGAATATGCCACTTTAATGGGATACAATTCTAACATAAGCTTTCTTAGAACAAAATAGTGAATAGATGTACAACCAAGATTTAGTTTAAAATTGTGTATGGTTATAATCCTAGAGATTTTTTCGAGTTGAGAGATAGTTAATTTGAGTGGAAGTGTTATAGCAGAAGACTTTGTTGAATATATGCATGAAATATATCAAAAGTGAACGGGAAGTTGGATTAGGGTACTAAGAAATAAAAACAACATGTCGATCTCAAGAGGAAAGAAAAATAATTTCAAGTTGGAGAGTTAGTTTTGGATAATTTGAGAAAAGAGTAGTTCCTAAAATGAAGGCAAACTTGAGTGAAAAATATTGTTCCAAGTAAGGTTTTGAGGAAGTTTGCAACAAATTATTATGAGATAGAACTCTGGATGGATTGATGTCTCTTATATTCAAAGTAATAGATTTATACCCTTACCCATTGGGGTGTCACCTTGTTAAGGCAATGCATAACACATGATCATCTAAGGGGCGAATTATTTACAATTTTTGTCTTGGTATAATCGTATAACAATGAGTATTTATCTAAAATGGGGGCCAAAGAATGAGAGAATGTGGTGGTAAATCCCAACAACTTGAGGTCATAATTAGAATCCCATGATCACATATATTTTGAATTTTTTACCAAGTGACACACCCAAGCTCTTTACCATGAGGGAGGAACAAGTGTGAGAATGCAAGTTTGGGTTCTTCCATTACCGATTGGAAACAATAAATACTTGATAAGGTTAGAGAGAACTTGAAATGGTGGTTGATTCCATGATCATCAAAAATATGAGAGGAAATGCGTATGAGTATTGATGAAATGAAGGATATAACACTTGTGGTTGCAACTTGGTGAAGTGCATCCAAGATTTCCAAACATAGAAGATCAATAAAAGAGATCACGAAATGTTCATGAGAAGGAGGCCATGGTTCATTTCACTTACCTTGGGTGTAGGATGCAAGAGCGTTTGGGTCCACAAACAATCTTGTATCCACAAAAACATAAGCAATAATAAGATATTTTCATGAGCCTTTAATATGATGAAGGATTCAAATTCTCTAAGTTTTTATTGGGAAACACTTTGTAAAGACCAAACACATGTGCAATCGCACAAGTAAGAACTTTAGTGGTGACCTTGCTAACTGTAAACCTCTTCGCAATCTCAAAGATCGAATCCACATGCAACCGTGCAAGGATGAACTTCATTGGTGGCCTTGTTCACAAGCCTCTCAAAGCATATTTAAAGTCCTGGACCAACACATAACCACACAAGAATGTACTAGGTGACCTTGTTTATATGCAAAACTCTACGAACCATGGTGCAACATCATATTCGAGCATCCCCACATAGATACAAGGAATGACACAACACAAGGGCAATTATTTCTTAGCTTTGAAGATGGTTGTGTGCCTTAGTCACTTTGATAGTGTGTGTAACTCTATGCAATGTTGGGAATCTCACAATTATGCATATCTTTGCACATATACAATAATCCACACCCTTTGCACAATAGAGAGGTTCACGTCGGCTAGAATGCACATTGTGCTTTCACTTGGAAGGAGAGAAGTGTTGTGTGGGTCAACTTACTCGAAGTATCGACAAAACAATGTTTTGTGTAGTATTACACCCTAGACTTCGTGCAACTTGTGCCAATTGTGAGTAAATTTCGTAAAAATATCAAAATTTTGACTAACATGTGCACATGGTCAAAACACCACGCTTAGGCAATCAAAACATTGCAACTTAAGTCAAAGAGTCACAAAAAAGCCCAATCGTTTCTCATGTGGAAGATTAAGCATTCAAAATTCCATAATGTTTTTTGATGGATGTCTTGATAAGGAAAGGACCCTTCTTAAAAGAAGATTGGCTAGCTTGGTTCAAGGTTCTATTCCTCTTTGTTTTTGAAGCTAGCTAGAGTTGGCTCACTAGAAGAGACTTGCTAGGAACATACAAGTCTATGCACGTGGTGTAAAGTTGGATCACATCCATTGAGTTACATATATATTGTCTTCTACATATTTTGTAGCCAATAATAAAACTTAAAATAAGTATTGTCTATAAATTTAGATTCCCTATTGAAAGTATATAAATAAATGTCTTTGGTTGCTCTTTTGTTCAAAAAAAGTACATTTATTGACATTTGAAATCCTTAACTACACAATTAAGGTGGTTGTTCACTCAACTCATTAACGATATCAAAATCAATTTTACTACTCATGGGTGGAGACGATTAGAAAGCATCCGAAACATCTAATCACAAGCACTCTTAAAGTCAAATCAACAGTCCCTTATGAGATCCTGTTGGCTGAAGCGGGTACTTTCCCGATGGAAGCATCAACAATAACTCAGTTGCTAAGTTATCTGAAAAAGGTTGAAAGCATGGATAATCATCATTGGCCCAAAATAGTTGTGGAGGAAAAATTAGAGCGTAGAAAGAAAACTTGGATGAAGCAAAACAACAAATGGATGAACAAATGGGGCATCAACTTTTAGGAGTGTCCTAACAACAACAAGGGAAATAAAAAACTATGTGATAGAAAAATTTAGGACTGTCATGTGGACAGAGCAAATTGGTCGAAAGAAAGCATATTACATCAAAAAATTTAACCCCACTTGGGAGCATGATGAAAAAGCTTATCTAGGGGCAGCTATCAAGGGTAAAACAAGGATTTTAGTGGCTCAACTGAGGACTGGATCGCATCACCTTTGATGTGAAACCGGTAGATGGACTATACCCAAGGAGGATTGGGAAAGGAGAACTTGTCTTTTCTGCAACAAAGGGGTGGTAGAGACAGAATGACACTTCATCATGGAGTGTTCAACTTATGATGATATTCATATCTAGTATGAAAACGACTTGAAGGTGGACAAATTAAATGAGTTATTCAAAGAAACAAGACTTGAAAAGATCGTGGGTTTTGCAATTAAGATAGAAGATCTAATATTGAAAAGAGTTTGAAATCATCTTAAAGTCTCAACTTCTGATCGGTCCCATCAAGGCTGGAATTTCAAATTATTTGTACCTGTCAAAGCAAAATTTGCTGACGGTTTAGTTCTTTCACGTGGCTGTAATTTCCAGAAATTTTTATGGATATATGTAATATCTGTTCATATATATAAATAGGTATTATGTTTTAAAATAAATCTTCTAAAAAATTTAAGGTTTTAAAAATTTCACCTTGTTATTGTCTACGGTTTCTAATTTTTTTAACTGTAATAGACACTTAAAATCACAAAAACGGCCTCCTCAGTCTCATAAACATGATTAAAATCATCCATTTCATTTTAAACAACTGATTTTAATATGGAAATATTGAATTTAGCAATAATTATTGTGTCACATGGACCTTGAAAAAGAAAAAGGGTTGCCATAGAGAAAGAAATAAAAAATGGGTGTATTATTATTAAGTTTAGTCCACGTGCAGCCAAAATGTTACAGCTGTTGGATGTTAACTGAAGGTCAGCCACATCCAAAAAGTTATTTAAGCTGTCGAAGTTGTAAAGGCAAATCCTCGATAGATTTTTATTGGATAAGACAAAGAGTAAGTGGTCTCCAATTGCACATCAGCGGTTCGATTCCGAGTGAACCAAACAGAGGGCTTTTAATAATCTTAATAAATATTTTAATTTACCGCGTACGGCACTCTGTAACAAGAGATAAATTCTTAATTAATTAATTAATCGGATTAAGTAGGAAACACAGTTATTTTTTCAGCCGAAGAAGCCCGTCTGAGTCCACACTGCGTTTCGAACCCGGCTCATGTCTCGGCCCTTGAGCTTTCTTCCGACGCCTTCCACGACCGACGTGGCGTCCACGTGGCTTCGGGCTTGCTCCCTGGCAAGGTATTCATGCGGCGGCAGCCTCTCCTCCTCGTCCACGTCATCATCATCCGCCACGTAGACATTACTACTGTTGACGTTGTGGTGAATGCCCAGTATTTTGGTCCAGTCGGGCACGTTAACAGGCGCAGACTTGGCCTGAACATTTTTACTACCCTGCACGTCGGAGGTTCCAAGCCGGGGAATCATCCGCGATGTAGTGATAAACGAGAGGCCAAGGGATCGAGTCGCAGGGTCTGCAAAGACCACAGACAACCCTAAGCCGCCATCGCCCAGCCTCACAGACTGACTCGAGGGTTTCACTTGCGAATGGAAATAATTGCTCTTCTTCTTCTCGATATCGTCGTCAGAGCCGCTCGCCGCCGGCCACACGTCCTCCTCCCAGAGCTCCTCCAAATTATCGCCCTCGGTAATAGTAGCGGCGGACGAAAAAGAATAACGAGAACCAGAACTCAGAAGCCTCTCCGTGCGATTCGAACCCGCGCCCATCCTTCGAAGCAGACCTTCGGTGGAGCTCATCATTTCGAACCCCTGCAAAAAAATTACAAATCTACCTAAAACCCTAGAAAAAAACAGATTTCACCGGCTGAAAACTTGATCCGATGAATCTGAAGCAGATCGCTTCCACAGCCACGCAATGAAAGCTCTAGGCATGGATTGAATCCCCTGCCCCTCCTCCATATCTAGTTTCAACGAAACAGAGAGTCGAGGGTCCATTTTATATCGCGTCGCGGCCTGGCCGCATTCGGGTTAATTTTTTCCAGGCTCCAGCTAGGCTCCACGTCCGCATTCAAGACTCTTACGCTCCCAACGTCAGCGGGAGTCTTTTCGCGATTGAATCCTCTCCACACGTTACCATCCTGCTCGCCGTACGTTTTGTCAGCGTGGACGGTGTCTGGCCACTTGCGCTGTGCCACGTACGGCGAGGGTGGGGCCAAGCCCACGGGCACCCGTGGGGCCCGGACCCCGCTGTGTCGTCACATCGGTTGACAATCTAATTTAGTGAAAGCGAAAGGCGAGTGGAGGATTCTCCACATACGTTGCCATTCAATTCCAACAAGATTGTGTGTTTTGGAATTTAATGGATTAATGTTCTTTTGGAGTTTATGCGGAGACCACAATTATTGGCCCAAAGCTAAAGATGTAAAGCTTTCAATAACCTAATATTTTAAATAATGCATACTTTAGACGCCCAAATTTTAATTATTAGTTTATTAACTACAACTAAGCGGCACCCCGCATTATTGGGGAACAAACTTCCACTTATTGCCACTAGGGAAAAGAAGTTGATAATTACATCTCCAAAAGAGGTGGTCGAAAATCAAAAGAAAGTGATCGGTTTGTATTATAGGGAATTCATGGGACCCCTCGCAAAATATTTCCTTTTAAGAATTCAATTTCGAGAAATTTAGTTCTCAAATGATAAAGCAGCATGCCCAATAATTTAATGTTATTCATATAAGTTCAATGTTAAATCTTAGTTATTTGGTAACATCGAATTATTTAGATATTTGTTGATATTGATTTGATAAATTTATATTAACTCATATCTATTTATTTTGTGAATGTAAAGTCTCATTTTAGTGAAATAATAAATTTACTAACATCAAATTAATAGTGTAAATATTCGGAGGTTATTCTTTTTTAAAAAAAAAAAAAAAAATAAATGTATTTTATGGATATTTTTGGCAATTCTAATGGATGTTATATTAGCAATTATTGTTATATATTCATTATAGACCCTCCTCTCTCTCAACACCAGAGAGGAACCATTGAAACTTTCAAATACAACTAGATGTTATTATACACAAAGAGCTTGCAAGTATACTTGATCATGAACATAAGGAGTGAGAATAAGAAATAAGTAAATTGACGAAGAGTAAAAAAATTTCAATCAAAGGACTATGTCAAAGACAAATGGGTATTCATATGCGGATATGAGAAGTGTAGTGCCCACATCCCTTTGACACCTTTTGATACTGATCTTGATATTATTGATTACACTATGCACATTATTATGGTTTTGATTTAGTATGATGTTAGATGTTGGACCATAGATTATTGTTGATTTTGATTTAGTTATGATGCATGATGATTATTAGAGACACTCATATGTGGATGATGATATACTATTTGACATGGATATATTGTGAATGTTGTTTGGGCATGTGATTTTTGGATATTGTGAGTAGACTTAAAAATGGACATTATATGATGATGATATAGTTGTTGATATAAATTGTGAGTGATATTGTTGATTGCCTTGATGTTGTTGTGATTCATATGTATATATGTTTTTGTGATTATATTTATATCATGTTGGATGTTCGATATGGCCACGAGGCCGAAGGAGGTATTTGTGTTTTGCAGGTTAAACTATCACAACAAACATCGGGAGATTCAAGACCAACCACATTGGAATTCTAGATGAATTCAACAAAGTCACCATGACAACATGTTTTGTTTGAGTGTGTGTTTGTTGGTGTTAGGGGTTCCCATGGGAGATCACCTTTGAATGTGACCAAGGGTTTTGTATATTTTATTAATGTGGTTCCTTTTTATTTTTGTTTCTATGTATTTTATTAGTGATGTGTCCCTTTCTTTATTTAATTAAGTTGTGGTAGATTAATGTGAGAAAACATATGGTTAAAAGGTAATTAATTAAATTGGGATATAAGGAAGTAATTATTAAAGTTGTTGACCCTTGTGTTAAATGTTGTAAGGTGTGTGTAAGTAAGGTTGTAAGTGATGTGTAAGTATGTGTAAGAGTTGTGTAAGTCAAATTTTGGAGTATGAAACACTCCACCTCTTTGAAAATTCAAATTTGTCCTTGGAGGTTGTTTTTGGAGGCTTGTGGGACAAGTAAAACTTGTCTCATACCTCTTAATTTAATTTACCAACCATACCTATGGTTGGAGGGTTGATTTTAGACCTTTTGAATGCATTTTTATAAATCAAGTTACATGTTTTTATTGCACTCTTCTTACATTTTATTTAATTCAGTCCTTTGGGGTGTGAGCTTTTTGGAGTGTGTAAGTTTATTTGTCATATTTTCACCCACCTCTTTATTGTGCCTTGGAAGATGAAATTTGACTTTTGTGTTGGAGTTGAGGATGTGTGATGTGGCATCCTACATGGATCCACCTCATCCTCTCCTCTTCCCTCTTCTATAAAATTAGAACTCTTTGCCTTGTTTTGGGTTGTTGAAACTTTTTGCATGCTTCCTTGGGGGTGAATTTTCTTGATTGGAGCTCTTGCTTTTGGAAGGAGATTGGAGAACTTTGCATGCTTGTTGGTTGCTAATTTTGGGGTGTATTTGACATTAAAAGCTTGCTGTGTTGGAACAAAAGCTACCATGGAGAGGTAGGAGCTTAGCTCTTCTTTTATGTTGTTATTTTCTTTTTGTGTTTGTGTGAATGGTGTATGTTTTGTGTATTTGTTGGTTGTTTGGGTAGACTGCCATAGGAATGGTGTAGGAGAAGGCTATGGGGAATTCATGTGGGGGCATAAGGGAATGCCAGTGGCATCAAAATTCTTGTGGAGGGAGTTTTGGGTTTGGGATCCACCATGGAAAAGAAATAGCTTGCATTTCTTACCTTGTGGGGGCATAAGGAAAACTGTGGGGGCATAAGGAGGGATTGTGGGGGCATAAGGATATGTGTGATGAATTATATTGGTGTTTGTTACAGGTGGATGCCCAATTCCCATTGAGAGGTATAAGCACCTTCCCCCATAGCTCTTGCTCCTTTGGCTTGCATGATAAAACCCGAGTTCTGTTTTAATGTTTTCAATGCAGTTGTAAACTGTTGTATTGTGTTGAACTGTGTTTTATTTTGAAATGTGCATGTTGAAAGAATGTTGTGTGTATGTTTTGTGGAAGCCTATTGTTGCCATGAGTTGAATCACACCTTCTATTGCTTTGTGGTTGGGGCTCGGGGGCCAATGAAGAAGGATGGCTTCTCCTCTTCATTGGATGTCTTGGTTGGGTGGAGAGCGTTGTCTTTCCCCACTTTTGTTGTGATCAAATTGGAAGAAAAGGGAACTTGCATGTTGTTGTTCTAGAGTAGAGGAAAATACAGTTTGACAGTACCTTGAGAAACAAAATTCTTTTGTAACCTTTCCCACTTTGAAGTGGATGAAATTGTAATATTTTTTGTGAAGGAAAGATGTTTGTATTTGGATATGAAAGTTGTAATTCGAATTGTGAAAGAGATATACTTTATTTTTTTGGGTTTTGAAAGAAAGACATGAAATTTGTAAAGTGAAATGAAAAGAGAGAGAGACTCTGTTTTGCTTTGAAAGAATGTGAAAGAAAATGCAATATTCTGCTATGTAATTAATAAATGGTTTTGGAAGGAAATAAAGAAAGAAGTTGTAAAAATTGTCTTTGGAAATCAATGAATGAATGAAATGTTCTTTCCAAATTGTATTGTAAATTTAATTCGATCATGTCAATGTTTTGGGAATCTCTGTTTGAAAGGAAGAAACGTATGTGAGGAAAATACAATGTTTTGCCTCTTTTGGAAATGTGTAAAATTGAAATCAGAATTGCATTTTGGGTTTAGAATAGTTTGATTTAAATCATTTAAATGTATTAGACTAGATGAGAAATGAATTTTCATACTTGGAAGAAGAAATGACAAATAGATCCCTCAAGATTTGATCCTGTCATTGTAAATTTAAAACTGGACAAATAATTTATTTAAAATGCATAGTTCAAACTTGCAAATAATAATCAACATTGAAACATCAAAATTTAGCATGATATAATATCAATGAACTCATTTTGAAAAAAAAACACTTAAGGAAATCATTTAAAACATTGCAAAATCGGGCCCAAACCGTTCACAGTTATTTTGCAGACTTTTTTTGTCAAATGTTGGAAAATTTGAATTGGAAATCAATTAAACAAAATTACCCTTCAAATGCATCCTAAATCCTTCATAGAATAGTTCTCCATGTCTATTTGGCATGTTGAGTGAAGGAGAAGATCAAATTGAACCAAATTTATAAGTTAAAATTTACCAGTTTACTTTTAATAATCCTGCAGCTGTTTTTATAAAATTGACCCCTTAAACTTTATCAAAATCTAAAATTAATGATTTTTGTGCAAAGAGAGGGCGCGAGAGCTTTCAGAAAGTCTTCATTTTCCCAAAACCGAGCTTTTTATCAAAAGTTATGGCCTTCTGAAGTTTTCTTCACTAGCATTAAAATTTTGGGAAAAATTCCTTGGCACTGTGACCTGAAATTTTCCCTCGGGACTTAATAAAATTTTTGGGAAAATTTTTAACATTTCCCCCATCGTCCCACCGGCTGCGCAGCCAATTAGAGGTTGCCATGTGGCATGGCGGCGGAGGGGAGCGTTTCTAACCTATTTTTTCGCGAAATTAGTTTTTGGAATTTTTTTGTAAATTTTCCCGCATCCCCGCCAACCCTCAGCCAATAGGATGTCGCCACGTGGCTCGGTGGAGGCACGGGGATATTTTTTGAAACTTACCCCTTTTCCCCTTTGGTAAAATTTCTCAAACTCCTCCGCGGCCCCGCACTCCTACTCTTTCCTTGGTGAAATCCTCTCCGCGGACGCGTAGGCCCGCACGTGTAGCTCATCCTTTTCCCCCTCCTTGGTGAATTCTACCAAACACGTTCGTTGCCCTACCCTTGCATCATTTCCTCCCCACTTTGGCTTAGAGTTCGACACGTGTGCACGGTGGTACGGCGGAGGCACGGGTGAAAAAGTTATTTTCACCCTCGCGCAAAGGAAAAATCTGCTTTAAGTCACCGTGCGACCCGTCCAACTCGTCATTTTGCGCAATTTTTCATCCTCAGGCCCGCGGGCCTGCCCTTGGGGAAAATTTTCACCTCAAGGCCCGCTGGCCCATAACTTGAGTTTTATAAGGAGTTAGGAGGACTTCTTTATATCATTGGAAAGGTGAGAAACTTCATATCCAATGGGAATGATTTAGGGAAATTTTGAGCAACGTTAAGTGTGAGAAAAATTAAGTTGAAACTCTTATTAGTGTGAGTTATCCTATGTGTCCTCCTCTCATGTTGGAGGGTCATCTCACATGGGTTAGGTTTAGGGTTTTATATGTGTCATGCACTAAGGTTACTCAGCACCCTATATGTACCCCTTTTCTATTCATTTATGAGCATGCCAAGACACTCCGTTGTCTTTCCTCTATACAAGCATTGTTTCTATTGAGCAAGTTCTTCTATTATTGATCAATTTTTTCCTTGCTATTGCGGGAGCTTTCACAATTCCGTTGGAGTGCAACTACTTCGTGGTGCCTCGTTTTCGATTCGATTCTCGCAAACTCTTTTTATGGTATCGAGTGAGATCGGGTAAACGTGCACTCGATTTATTTTTATTCTTTATTACTCTTACTTGGTTTTGTTATTTTACTCTGCATGAAAGTATTTTGATTACTATTTTCTTGAAATTATCTTGCTAAATGTCTAACAAGCTTTCTCGGAAAGTTTTTGTGTTTTTTTCTTGTGCATGTGTATGCGTGGTTGCAGGATCCTTGATTTCTTCATTCGTGGTTCTTTACTCAACAAACCGCTGTCCCCTCGGCATTTTTTTGCTTCCCAGGCGTTTTTAATCACATCTGCCATGTTTTTGGTGTGGGTAAGCTAAAACGTGGCTACACAGTGTTTTTGGACTATTCTAGGTATTTTTATCGATAAGACATTTTGGACTCTCCAAAGCGTTTTTTATTGTTCGAGACTTTTTTATCATCTCGCCACGTTTTTTAATTGTTCGTATTTTTAATCATCATTTGCCACGTTTTTTGCTTCACAGGGTTGTAAAAATCATCTGCCTCATTTTTTTGCTTCACAGGGTTGTAAAAATCATTTGCCACGTTTTTTGGCTCGCTTTAAAACAAAACGGCTGGCAGAAAGCAAAACGGCTCGTACTCTCTTGACGCGGCCAGGCAACATTTCTCTGTGTTTTTTCACCCTTGGCGCGGCCAGGCATCATTTCCCTGCTGTTATTTATCCTCGGCGCGGCCTGTTCCCTTGTTTTTTGGTGTAGGCAACATAAAACGTGACTGTTCATTCCTGTACGCGACTGTTCATTCCTGTGCGTGGCTGTACACTTACACCAGTCAGTTTTGGTAAGTTTCCTTCCTTTCTTTTTAAAAAAACTTACTCAATCTCTGCTTTTTTATAAAAACGAGCCGTGTAAGTATACATGCTAAGTTTTTTTTACAATCAAACTTCTTTTTAGTAAGTTTTTAAAAACATTTCTAACTCTGACAAGTTTCTTAAGAACTTTGTTTTAATTAGAAACATTTATCTTTTTAAAAAATCTTCATCTAAATCTTCATTAGATTAGATCTAATTTTTATTTCACATTATTTAAAAATATATATTTCCTTGGCATTATAATTTGGTCTTTGGATTGTTGTATTTCTAACCTTCTGTCGAGTGCCGAAGACGAAGGGTGAGGTCCAGGATTGGCAGGTGGCTAATTCCCCTCGCAATACAAACAAACCCTATCTCAAATTCCATGTCGTTTCCAACGAGCATACATATGACACCCTTTGCATGCATTTAGGGCACTTTTTTAATCCGTTTGCAGGCTTATTGGCTTTTTCTCATCAAATTGCGGGAATTGGTTTTTGCTATAACTTTTGACTCGTTGCTCGGTTTTGAGCACTTCTTTAGTCAAAGTTGCATGTTTTTTCGCACTCTAGATGATGGGATCATTAGCTTTGTAAACACACTAATTTTATAAAGTTCCGCATTCTGGGGGGTGTCTTTGTATTGCTTAATTCAGCTCATTCTTTTGAGCTTTGTTCAATTTCTTTTTCGTGGACTTGTGGCGTGTCCGCCACTAGTATTACTGACAAAGGGATTATTTTGTGTGATGTGAGACACTTTTTCTCACCACTAGGGTTGGCTTTCACCTCCTTTCTGTTTTTTACTTGTGCTTGTTTACGGTGTTCCTCTTTTGTTGCGCTCCATGAAACACTGTTGTGGTCTCCCCTCTTGTGCATTATTATGCTAATTGCAAGATGAGTTACCAAGTGTTTCAAACTGTATGCATGGACCCGATTGTAATCAATGCACTAAACTATAAAGTGCCAAAGGCAGGGGGTTTTTATTGTCCTGGGTGGTTGTGTTTCTTTTCTGCATTTCTTTCTCTCTCTCTCTCTCACTATGGATGTACTTTCAATTCCTTTGCTTACGCCATTCAACTTTTTCGAATGGAGATTGAAAATAATAATGAAACTAAGGGGTAAAGGGTTATACCGCATCACCATGGGAACTGAGACTGAACCAGATGACGAACCTGAAAAATCTAAGTGGTTAAACCGTAGTGATGAAGCTTTAGGTCTTCTTTGCATGTTTGTTTCTCCTGACTTTCTCTTCCACATTGAGGCGTATGAAACACCTACATATGCGTGGAAAGCATTTGGATGTGATGTTTGGACAACTAGATGACATGAGAACACATGAGTTGGAAAACGAACTACTAGGGTTAAATCTAGTGACTTAGAAAACCTACAAGCCTTCTTCTCAAAATTTGTCCACATTAGATTATTATTAAAAGGATGTCAAGTAGAAAAGAATGATTCTCAACTGATCTTGTCGATTCTCTCTAAGCTAGGTCCCGAATATTCTATCTTTGTGTCAACTTTCTACGCTACAAAAGCTGTTTTGGGCGATACTTGGATGATGCCCTCCTTTGATCGCTTTTTGTCCCAACTCATTCGAGAACAGACAAACTCATTGAAATGGGGTCTCTCAAGTCCAAGTCACATGCCCTTATAAAGAAGTACTAGTAAGGAAAGAAGACTGAAAAGAAGAAAGAAACTAAGGATCAACCTAAGAAAGAAACCAAGATCAAACCTAAAAATGACACAAACACTTCGACTTTTGAGCCTAGAGTGCAGAAAAGCAAGTATTTGTGTTCCTATTGCAAGAAGACTGGTCATCTGACGAGTAACACTTGTTTTAAGAAATAGGTTGATCACTTATCTCATTTACTTGAGAAAAATAAAATAAGTGTTCTTGAATCAATAAAACAAAGTGCTCGAAGGCCGAGTCTTCTGCTGCAAAAGGTGCTAGAAATGATAAGAAGAAAGGAAAGGCCCTTGTAGCCAAAGTTGCTCCTTCACCGACATGGATTATAGATTCGGTGCCTTGCACCACATAGGTTCTTCGCATGTTGAGTTTTCCAACATCGAACCTTGTGGAATGTCCCAAATCACGATGGGTAATGACAAAACAGTGTCGGTTTCCAGGTAGTGGATCAGTAGAGATGGATGGGGGAACATTTAACCAAGTGTTGAGTGTTCCTGATCTCTCTACCAATCTCCTATTAGTTTACCAAATTACTCACCTTGGTGAAGGAATGCGAGTGGAATTTGGTCCTAACTCGGTGATTATTCGTGAGCTTAACAATGACACTACAGTGGCTGAGGGAAAGGCATATCACCATTCACGGTTATACACCTTCTCCCACTTTACTTCTGATTCTACACCCACTGCCTTGCTCACTCATGCAAATGAGGTTAGTAAGCTATGGCATGAGTGTTTTGGACATCTAAACTATCGCTACCTTGAACAATTGAGTCAAAACGAAATGGTCAATGGGTTGCCTCGCGTCAAGTTTTCTAAGGGTCTTTGTGAGGGTTGTACCCTTGGAAAGCATCCTGAAAAGAACTTTGACAAAGGAAAAGCCTGGAGAGCCACTTGTCCTTTGGATTTTGTTCACAGCGATGTTTCTTGTCCATTTCCTTCTCCTTCATTTACTAGAGCTCTTTATGTGCTAACCTTCATTAATGACTATTCGCGATATACTTGGGTATATTTTCTTAAGCTTAAGTCGAAGTCTTTGAACATTTTCGGGACTTTAAGGCTCTCACGAGAAACAGTAGAACGGTCTCATCGAGGTTCTTCAAATTGACAATGGAGGTGAATATGTAAACAATAGGTTCATGGATTTCTGTACTTCTGAAGGGATCTCTCTGCAACATACAATTGCTTATAGCCCTTCGCAGAATGGAGTCGCAGAAAGAAAGAACCGTACTCTTAAAGAGATGGCCACTTGTATGATTCACTCGAAGTCTCTTCCTCCGCAGTATTGGGCCGAAGCAGTGAATTGTGCAAATTACATTCAGAACCGTGTTCCACACAAGGCAGTAAGAGGGATGACACCCTTCAAGCTTTGGTTTGACGCAAGGCGATGTTGAGCACTTTTGAGTCTTCGGATCTAAGGCTATGGCTTGGATTCCCAAGAAGAAACGTAAGGCCTTGGAACCACAATCCAAACCTTGTATCTTTGTAGGGTATCCTGATGGCGTGAAGGGATATCGATTGATGAATCCTACTTCTCATGAGCTATATATTGAGAGAAGTGTTAAGTTCGATGAGTCCTCTTCGACTTCTACTTCTCCACCTATTGAGGTTCTTCAACTCGTTGATTCAGATTTTGACTCATCAGATGATGATACTATTGAGCGTGCTCCTCTTCCGGACCCTCTCGACCATCGACCTTTACATCTTCTAATTCGATAGTAGTGATGATGACGAGGACTATGTCCCTTCTCACTCAAGTGAAGAATCTTCGACTCTGAGAAGCACGATCCTCCCTGGTCCCCTTTGGGCGGGAAAACTTTGTAAAGTCTTTGGAGATTTAGTTGGAGATACTTGGATATGAGGCGTACTCGCTCATATTTCGTTGGACCCACTCCTTCTTCACCTCTGCTTCGATCCACGTGCTTCAGGAGGCTTCTGGTATTCTGAGTGAGATTCGCCATGGATGAGGAGTATTCTCTCTCATGAAGAACGATACTTGGGACCTCACCACTCTTTCGAAAGGAAGAAAAATCATTCGGTGTAAGTGGGTGTTCGAACAAAGTATGGAGTAGATGGAGACGTCGAAAAGTTTAAAGTGTGATTAGTAGCTAAGGGTTTCTCCCAGATAGATGGGGTTGATTATACTGAAACCTTTTCTCCGGTTGCGAAGATGACTTCTATTCGATGACCTAGCCATTGCGCACGACAAACAGATGGAAAGTTCATCAAATGGACGTTAAGAGTGCCTTCCTTCATGGTGACCTAGAGGAAGAGATCGTATGGAACAACCTCCGAGGTTATGTCCAAGATTTCTCCCTCATTTGTAAGTTAAAGAAGTATCTTTATGGCCTTAAACAATCCCCTCAAGCTTGGTATGCTAAGATGGACTCCTTCTTACTTACATTAGGGTTTACTAGGTGTCACTCTGATCCAAATGTTTATATTCTATGCAAGATGACTCCATACTCATTCTTGTTCTCTATGTTGATGACTTGTTGATCATTCCTCTATTATTGATTCGTGAAGATCGCCTTAGCCAACAAGTTTTCCATGACTGACTTAGGTTTGCTTCATTACTTCCTTGGGATCCAGATTTCACAATCTGACTCGGGAATCTTGATTTCACAACCTAAGTATGCTCTTGATTTGCTAGCTCGGTTTCAGATGTCCGATTGCAAGTCTTCTCCTACTCCTTTTCTTTTCGGGGTTAAGTTGGTTTCAGATTGCTCTACTCCCTTGGTTGATGGTACTCTTTACCGATAGTTAGTTGGGAGCTTGATCTACTTGACTCACACTCGACCGGATTTATCATATGTTGTTGGGATTGTGTCCAGATTCATGCAGGAGCCACATGAGTTGCATTGGAAAGCAGCTAAATGGATCCTTCATTATGTTCGTGGCACTTATGCTGATGGCATACACTATCATGGAGGGGTTGATATTGACTTGATTGGGTTCACAGATTCTGATTGGGCCGGTGACTTAGATCATCGGAAATCTACTTCTGGCTATAGTTTCTCTCTTGGTTCGGGTCCTATTAGTTGGTCTAGCAAGAAGCAAAATGCAATTGCAATATCATCTACAGAGGCAAAATATAGAGGAGCAATTAACACTGCCACATAAGCTATTTGGCTACAGGGTATTCTGACAGAGTTTGGCATCCACTTTCGGTGGCCTACCATTATCTATTGTGATAACACGAGAACTATCTCTATTTGCAGAAATCTAGTTCAAGATCGCGACGGACGAAGCACATTGAGATCCATATGCACTTCATACGGGAGCTTATTCATGATGGTATCATCGACACTCAGTACATTCAGACAGCTGATCATATTGTAAACTTATTCATCAAGCCTTTCATTGAGATGAAGTTTCTTCACTTACGGTCTCTTCTTGGGGTGAGGTCTTCTGCAGCTACCCATCTTCTTAGGGCTATTTAGTCCTTCTTTTCTTCTTCTTCTTCTAGGAAGATTGTGTTTGTATATGGGCACCTTATCAGGCCTTTAGTTGTCGGGCCCCATTGACACATCTTTCTTAGTTGTTTAGGAGTGTCTTTCTCTTCCGTCTGACTCATCATAGCCACTACCCCAGCTTCGATGAAGGGGGTGTTAGTGTGAGTTATCCTATGTGTCCTAGGTTTAGGGTTTCATATGTGTCATGCACTAGGGTTACTCAGCACCCTATATGTACCCCTTTTCTATTCATTTATGAGCATGCCAAGACACTCCACTGTCTTTCCTCTATGCAAGCTTTGTTTCTGTTGAGCAAGTTCTTCCATTATTGATCAATTTTTTCCTTGCTATTCTTTGGAGCTTTACGATTCCGTTGGAGTGCAACTACTTCGTGGTGCCTCGCTTCGATTCGATTCTCACAAACTCTTTTCAACTCTAAGCCTGTTAGAGAGTGGGTATGGTGATAGTTTACCCTCCGAACCTAATTGAAACCTCTAACACTAAATTTTGAACCTTGTGACTCTCGATAATTGCTAATAAAAGAATAATAGGTTCTAGTGTAATTTAGACTTGTTCCTTTAAACAAAAAAAATTATTCCATAATTTTCCTAACTAACCCTAGGTTGTTTCTTGGGTCTCAAGTGGGTTGTTTTAGCGGGCATCATAAGAAGACTGAAAGATAATATTATTTTGTACAATTGTATCCAATATATAAGGAAATAAAATGGTGCTATTCAAATTAGGATCCTTATAAGAGACCATGAGATTTATTTTGTATTGGCAACCATCAAATAAATAGTTGTCAACATGTTGTCCTGTAAAATGTCCCCACATTTTACTAGACATTCCTATTAATTTTTTTAACCTATTTCAGTCCAATTTTTCAAAACTGATCCAAATTGCCAAAATTACCTCTTTCAAAAGGTCAACTTTTGGGAAAGGGTTTTGGAACCTCAAAGTGTTTTAGGAGCCTAGATTGTAGTCACGTAAAGGTCTCATAATATTTTTTGTGACAGTGTGTCTTAAGAGAGTTTCTACGAGCTTTGGAATTGTCTTAGGAAAACTTTCTCTCCAGGGGATTTTTGGGGAAAATGAATGTGTGTGCATTATTTAAGGTCACCTTATGACAAAGGTTTCAGGAATTTCGGGTGGTGTTGGGAGCTCAAATCCCAGTCATCGGAAAGCTTACAGATTCTACTACATGATTGAAAAGGTAAGACAATTTTTTGGGAGAATAAAAAGAAGAAACCTTCCCAACACTTAGGCATAGTGGCATTTCTCGGATAAGAAATTTGCTTTGAAGGTTTCAAGCACCTCAATCAGAGTTGGGATCATAAAAAAAGGGCCAAGTTGAAGAGCATTAAACTCCCCTCCATGGCGTAAGTAACGGTTCGTGATCATACTTGTTCTAAAATCTTCCGGCGATTCGATTCATTGGAGCGTCTTCCTCGACAAAAATCACGATATGAGAAAAAATTCACGAAGAAATAATTTTTAGAGTTTATAAATTCTCTCATTGGATTCGTTGGCACATTTCCAATCAAAATCATAAATTACCTTGTTATAATTTCGCATTGTGGTGATGATGTCATCATTTCCACATGTGCACTTTGGGAGGTTGGTGGCCTTTTGGAGATGCAATGCATATTGTATCTCCACTCACACAAGTGTGCCCCCTTTTGATTGGTTGAGGAAAATACAAGCAAAAAACTTGAAAAAGAGGAAAATGAGGAGATTGTTTGCATGTGGGCCCCAAAACTCCACCAAGGGTGCATTTTTGGTCTCCATCTACCCTTAGCGCACTTTGGAGGTGAAATTACACCCCAAAAGAGTTCCCTATGCTATTGGGGGCACATTTTGGAGGAGTGGAATGACAACAAGGAGGAGAATTCACTTTGCATTTACAAAACTGTTCATTTTCCACCTCCATGTGCACATAACTTTCGAACTTTGAATTTACCCCAAAAAACAACATCCTCCATGAAATCATAAATTGCAGCACAAAAACCATAAAAAACACATATTTTTACACCCTTTATGCTATAAAAACCGCCATTGTGCCCTAATTCATCCAAAAGTGGTTTTGCTCATAACTTGTGATCCCATGGTTGGATCTCTTCCAAATTTTAACCATACAACCCTCTCAAAAAATAATTTTCATGGATCCATTGATCATTTCCCATGGTTGGATGTATTTTTTCTATGATCTCATGAAACTTTCAGTTGTTCCAAGCTTTTTTCACCAAAACCACCAAATTTTGTGTTGAAGATTGTGCAAAATCTACATGGAGGAAACCTCTCAAATTTTGTCAACAAGATCCCCTCACCAAAAGCTCCATTTTTAGCCATAAAAATTGTTCTATGACGAATAAATCCATATGTTATGAGAAAAACCACTTATTCCTCTAAAACCACTTAGGAAACTCCATATACACTAAAAATTGTTTCACATTTTTCTCTCAAATCCTGCGAAGGATCATCACCAAATTTGAGGATTGATTACCTTCCCAAGAAATATCTAATGAATCAAAATTCAATCCATTTGGATGAGTAACGATCCCAAAATGAAGGACCGATATTTTTACACATCCTTTATTAAAACCATTTTTCAAGCTTCGATCACCAAAACTTGTTTCTTTATTTCTCGTTGATTCCAAGGAGGGGTTATCACCAAATTTGAATAATATCATTGTATTTAGAATACATTTACAATGAATTTATGTGTGTCCAATTTGGATTTGATTTTCTCGGACCATAATTGCCTAAACACATATTCAACAAAGAAACCATTTAATTTTTTGAAATTTTGGAAACCGTCATGCGAAATCTTGTTTCGCTTGCTCCATTAATTCATATCATCATTATAAAGAATATGAAACAATAAAATTTCATGATGAATTTCCACTATTATGGATATGACCCCGTTTCAGTTTTGGTTTCTCTAGTACTCGGACATTGGAGATAGTACCGTGGAGCATATGGACTTCGATGATTTGAGGCAAAGGATGGAGGAAGGATCTCGTACTATCCTACCCGAAAAGGTATTTCACAAAGTGGAATCAACTAAGATGTTAGGTTCCCCTTGGTCATTTAATATACTGACTTCATTCTCATTTACACTAAGAATTATGAAGTTGAAATCTAGATGATAACTATTGATGACAGATCCATCATTGTCGTGTTATCCCCCAAAGAATATCAAGACACATTTCCATCCTAAGACCTAAGAAAATTGTCATCCTGAGCAAGGAGGATGTATTTCTCGAGTGGGAAAGAAAGGAGTCGTGTTTGCAAGGAATTACTGATAGGGAACTAGATGAAGATGTCACACAAGCTTTCTTGTCTACCAAATTCTCTCTCTTGTTTTGAGTTCAGTCAAGAGTTCTCAGATTGTATTGTTCTCCTCATCCGAATCATGGGAGAAGCGTTGACCAAGGATTTTCATCCATGGATATCCCAGCTTATATTGATAACCACCGAGGGATTCCAAAAATAGATTGGAGTCTCGATTATCGGTGATAATTTACACTTTGATTGATTAATCTCAAAGGGACATAGAAATTCACCATGGATTTCTATTTGGTATATGTCATTGCAATAATACAAAAGTGACCAGGGGTTAACTCCAAAGAGAAATATTCGAAAGGCTCACTGTATACCAAAATTACCCATAGTTCACATTGAGGGAATATAAGAGGCACTATGTCAAGGTTAATGATGTCTTCATTATATATATGATTAGGAAGATGGAGGGTGAAATTAATTGCTAGTTCTCAATGGAATATTGAATGATAATTAGTAAACATGGGAGTCATTTATCACAATTCAAAACCTTCTCCTACATTTATTTGAAGGATTCGATGATGCTCCACTATAACTCTCATGATACAGTACAAACCGGGTGCTCATTGAACTATCCGACAACTATCTAGAGTGCATGTGAAATGTCATGAAAGAAAGAGGAAAGGAGTTACATTCCCAATTCAGATGAGAATTTACTCTTGCGGGAACTCAATAAATGTGAGAAATATTGAAACTTCCTAAGATCCTTCAACTGTATGCCTATTTAGCCATATGATATTTTAATAAAAGCAATACATGGAGGAAAAACATAAGTACCTTGACATGTTCCATCTACTTGAGTTGGAATACTATTGAGAAGACTATGTAGATGAGACGAGGTCGCGAAAAGAGACTATTCAATATTAATGGTGTAATAGATGAAAGATTTACAAATGAAATGGGTCATTGTTGGCATTGAAGATGATGGTATTAAGATATTTGAGTCGAATACTTAGATAACATTCATTTCAAGCCCATCCTCTTGTGGATTTATCGGTGGTGGAGCTTATTGACATCCCGAATCTTCAAAATTCGTTCTCCAAAGGTCAAAACAATGGTTCATAAAAGTTTCACAAATATAGCCACAATCCTTCATCCTCCTACAGGAAGTCAGAGAAATTGGGAAACAAGGTGTATTCCAGGAAGTAAGAGGTCCAAAAATTTCAAAGGTGCTCCTCAAACTAGGAAAGCTCTCCTACAAACATCTTTAGAACCTTCACCTAAGTCCCCTCATAAGAAGTTTTAGATTTGAAAATAATTAACTCATGTGCTCTCGAGCTAGGAGAGTTCATTATTTCTCTTGTAAGAAACTAGTCTAAGTCTCTTGAGTTATTCATACAAAGTCATCTCAAAGGTCCATCATGCTTCCAACACAACTTCACATGAGCGGTGAGCATAGGTATTCTCTAGTGCAAAATCAAGCAATGATCTTCGTTTCTATATAGATAGTCTAATGGTGCATGATTTATCGTCATCTCGATGGTCACACATTCTCGTGGGTTCAAAACATCATCAATGATCGTCGATGCACCATGGCCAAGGTAAATGATCCAATAGTCGAAATATCCCCCAAAATCTGGAAGCTTATTCCCATTCCCTGTAAAGCCAAGATGAACTCTCAAATCACAAAAATGCTTTAGGATTCGCAATTCATCGAGTTTGATCGCCCAAGAGTGGATAAGGATGAATCTGATATGGGGATGGCCAACTATGAAATGACTCAATATCCTCTTAGAGAATTAGATCTGAGGATACATTCATAAATTTGACCAAACCGCCATAAAGCGCGTCACAAAAATAAGGGAAAGTGAAGAAACCAAGGAGTAATTGCATATCCAAGTGCGTACTTTGAATTACTATGTTCAAACATTTTTGGAACTAGATTCTCCTCCTTTTTCTCCCCTCGATTTAATTAATCCTCCTGCAGGTAAGATTGACCCTCATGCAATTCAAGAATTCAAGTGGCTTCGAAAAGTAGGGAAGATGACCATATATTGGGTTGGCTCCACCATGCAAAAAGGTTGTGAACTCCTTTGAAATATGATTAGGATATTCAAAATTGCTTCCTTATCAATTGAGAAGGTGTATGAGGTTCTCTCCATGGTTAGAAAAGAAGCGTATCATTAGAATGAGCCCCTACCCATCATTCATGAGATGAACACTATGGATCCAAGGTCATTACTTGATAAGGTCTTCCTAAGCCCAAAAGATAACTCTTCTCGCAAGTGAATGAAGAATATTGAATGGAATATGAGATCCCTCACCGAGGCTACATCAAGATCGTCCACATTATCAAAATTGAGGGCAAGAGATCAAGGAAGAAATCAATGATCATTTGAGTAGGATGAGGTGTCCTCCATCGATCTGAGTATATGTCACTTGTTGAGCTCTAAGAGCACTTCGAAGCATTATAAGAGGTGATTTTTCCGATCCATGACTCTACAGAGACAATCTCATGGACATGTTAGATCAGATAAGATCAACAATCTCATATGTAGTTTAAAATATTCCAAAGTGGTTGATTTATTGTAAAGTAATCGAGCTTTGTAATCCTACACAATTAGGGAAAGACAAAATATTTTGATGAATATAATGCACTTAAAATTTATGTTGATTGTGCTTTTCATCTTGATTTGCATATTGGTGTCTTCTCATTGAATCTAGAAATACTTCTAGTTTTGTGGTTGATAAATTTAATATTTATATTTATTACTTGAAACCCCTTTTCTCCTTTTCTCTTCTCCTACCCATACTTCACACTCATTTTCCTCCATACACTATTGCCACATGTTCAGTGGATTGCTCATGTGTGATCACTAGTCTTTGACCACCCAAAGAATAACATTAGTGTATAATATTTCTAGCTTTAAATAAATGGGAGCCTCCCCATTCCAAAGAGGAGGGACTTACTCCTAGAGCATTGGCGGAAAACCCCATATTTTTTCCTTGAAAAAATATTTTGCCAACAAAACACACCACAAAAAGATGTGATTGAGCTTCTCAAAATTCCTAAGTGTGTAACACATGTCAAAGAAGTCATTGACAATAAAAATAATTTGTTTCCCTCTATAGTAAAACTAGCCAACATTTTTCTACCATTATAACGAGTTGACTATGAGACAATGGTGTTGGAGTTGTAGGCATAGAATTGGAAGTTTACATAGTCAATGAACTTTCCACAAATAAACCAATAATGCATATTAGCTAATGTTAATATTCATATGTATGACTAATTTTGTATAGTATGATTTAGTAGTGATTGTTGCTATATTGATTAAGATAGAATTGCAACAAGTAAAAACAATTGACTTTGGAGTGAGTACATTTTTAACATGACCCAATTGTAATTCATATGTTAGAACATGTGCTTAATTGATCCTTGGGATAATTCACCCATATAGCTATAGCATAAATAATGATGGTTTCACAAGAGATATTTGGAGTTTTGAGTACTACTATTGGAAAGTTATATGAATCATTTTCCCTTTCTAGCATTATGACGAAACCAAACACATGGAGACAACCTCATATATGGGCTATACTTTTTTCTTGCACATAGTCTAATTATTAAACTTGTTCCCACTTTCCATATAATGTTATTAAAAATTGAGGAGGTGTATGCAAATAAATAATGACCTAATAAAAATACTCTTTGTCTCTATAAGAGGGTATTATATACTAGATTAATAAAGGGGCCATGATAAATACACACACCATTGATTATAAGTTCTTTGTAGATGTGGAACTAGGAAGGCATTACTCTACACCCTATATGTGGTATAGGGTTTCAAAGCCTATACCTAGAGTAGGGTAGTGGCATCTAACTAGCTCTTGAATGCAATATAATGATAATGAGGTTGGATTGTATCAAGGTAAGAATAAAGTAAGAGATCCTAAAGGTTGTTAGATAAGATTAGGAAGGATTATAATAGAGGTCCAAGTAATTAAAAAGAAAGAGTCATAAGGATCAAGGGTTATACAAGGTAATAAGGTAAGGAATGATAGATAAATAATGCAATAGAAAATAATTTGCTAAAGTATCCTAATTTATGCATGACCACAACATCAAAATATGAAATAAAATAAAGGACAAGAAGGGTTACACCATTGGTGCATTAACTTCCCACAATATTTTTCATACTTTATGAGAGAGTTGATGTGGGGGACTATAGACACTAAAATTTGGTAACTTGTCCTTGTGCAATGCCAAGTTTGACCTTGTATCCTTGTCAAAACAAATGCTCACATTCAGAATCCAATCTCATCATCTGTTTAGCCATTATATAACTTTATTATATTTACATCATCCATTGTCAACAAATTTTAAAATATTATTCAATCAAAGAGGCATAAAACATGTGATATTCATTACACAACTTTTTAGTTTAGGAGTTTATCTCTCCTATCTAAAATCGTGCATAAGGGATAAGATGTGGGGTCGATCTTGGATAACTTGTATGGTCCTACCCCTTCTCAACCACCAACTCTAATTTTGATGCGAAATCATTATTTAGGTCATTTCATCTTCCTAAGGTCAGCTTTATCATAAAATGTCACCTTCGAAAGACTATATAAGCAAGACATTATCACATTATAACTCACCTGACATTCTTACATGCTCCTATTACAAACATCATTCCAAAATCACTCAAAGGGTTCCTAAATCTACTCAAATCAGCTACACAACATCTAAGGAAGTCTCTACTACAAGTATGAAGTACTTAACTAGGTCAAGCAGTATAGCTTCACCCATATACAAACATGAAAAGATCGTAGATCCATGTCGTAAGCACGAGAAAAGTCACTCCAAGAATTACACAAGTGTTTCAATCGACACAAGGTCCGGGTTGGATAGGAGAGTTACACCACATCTTTTTACCATGCTAGGTACATTTTATACTATGCATTTAACTCGCTATCTTGGTTTAAAGAGACATAAGGTTACATCTAGGGGTTAGTTATCTTTACAAACTTGATTAGCTAAAATGTAAAATTATAGCCTAATCTGAATGTTATAGCAACAATAAATAAATGAATAATGAAATACTAAATTAAACCCAAGTAACTAAGTAATGATTAATGAAACCCTAATTGTGAAGAGGATTAGAAGAGCCTTAGATGATTCACGAAGTTTTGGGTGTGTTGTAGTGATGACCAATTGAATAGGAGTGGAAGACCATCACACAAAATCCTAGAAAATGCAGATCCAACAAATTTGGCTAGACTAGGGCACTTGGAGAGGGAGGGGGCACTCATGGGAACCATGGTCTTTTTTGGGTGCCTGGTTTACATAGATTCTCAGAAAACCTCCTTTGAGGTGTTGCAATATGTTCACACATGTTCACCTTCGATCACCTATATGTCGCACTTAGATCACCGAGGTCACCTGTAAAACTTGCGACAAAGGATGCACTTGCAAAATCCTCAAATAGACATCAAATCCTAAAAAGAAAGATGTAAAATAAGGGGTCAAACTGTCCTCAATTGCCACAATGATGGACTTACTTACTTAGTGCTACACTACATCTCAAACCCAATGTAGTTCTCATGTGTGTGTGTGTGTGTGTGTGTGTGTGTGTGTGTGTGTGTGTGTGTGTGTGTGTGTGTGTGTGTGTGTGTGTGTGTGTGTGTGTGTGTGTGTGCCCTAGGTTGCTCTTGTGTGTGTCACACTTTGTGAGTAGCGAACAAGTAGCTAGATGTAGAATGTAAATAATGTGTGCATGGAAACAATAGACTCCCCTCCTATGAAGTGTGATGCAGATGAACTAACCTTTGTCCCTTGTGATGGAGCTAGATGGATGCAAATGGAGCTCTAGATGCCTTGATGGATGCAACCTTAGGTGGTGATAAGTAGTGCTTAGTGCTTGGTCCTTTATTATGATCACATAAATTTATATTTATATGATTCCCTTGCTTAAATTTTGTAATTAACCTTGAAAAGGCCAAATACAAAAAGATAATATGCTCAAATTGCTAGAAAGGACCTAAAAAGTGTGACCAAAGTGTAAAGAGGACAAGGGCACCCAAAGGGGACAGGGCGCTTTGACGCTAACGTCTTGGCTAAGGCGCCGGTGTCCATAATGAAAAATGCCAAAAGGTGAAAAGACAAACTGAGAAAGTAATATTGTAAGATTGAAAGCATAATCATAAAGAAAAGAAAGGCGGCCAAAAACATGGGTTAATCATTACTTTTTGTACTCATGAATCATGTAAATAATATGTCATCGGGACTACATAAGTACCCAAAGTGTGTGATTTTGTGTTTATATTTTCCCCTGATGACACCCTAAACTTTACAAAGTAAATTGCGTGACTAAATAAGGAAATCTAACACCATTTTCCATCCATCTAGCCAAGGGTTCTAAGTCTAGGAATGTAACATTAAGATAAAAGCTTAAAAGAATGCCTAATTAGTATGAAAACAATACAACATCTAACTAAACATGCCTACTAATATGCTTGAATTACCTAACATGGGCTTAAATAGACCTAAGAGAGAAATCAAATGGTTATGTTTTCTACTCCAAACAAGGTGAAATGGTCTCTCCCAATGACTACTTGGTCATTTTGGATATCCATCTACTAACCCCATTGAAGGATTTAAGCAAGGATTGAATTTGGTTATATATCATATTTTTTCTATGAGATGCAAATCAAAGCATGGTGTAGTGTATAAAGGAATGAGGTGTACCCTTTTTATAGTTTTATTTTTGGGAGAAACTTGTATTTTGGTGCATGTGGGACAAAAAAGCCCCAAATTAGATTAGAATTGCTAATCATGATTATGCCTTGCTAATCATAATTAGTGAATTACCAAGTGATTAAGAGGTGTGAAGCCTTACTCGGCCACTTAGGGTCAATTAGGAGGTTAGGATAAGATTTTGAAGCTGCGAGATGTTGTAGAGGTGAATGGCATGATTTTGAGTGGTTGGAAGAGGGGTTTGAGTCAATACTAGGGTATATTGACCAAAATAAGGGCAAAATAGGCTTAATTAGCTAATAAATGCAAATTGTTTGTTTTGAAGAGGATTTTGACTTACGATTTCTTTGTAAAGTGGCATCTTGAGTGTGAAAGGGGTTACACAATCAACAAAGCATTGTTAATTGGCTAAAGTGGTAAGAAATGTTAGTTAATTAGTGAAAACCACTAATTATAATGGATTTGGAAAGAATGAGAGTGATTTACATGTGTTTTGGCAATAAGATTGCAAAAGTGAAATTTAGGTGTCTACATTTGCCCCTGTTTGAGGTGAAGTTAGTGACTTCACTTCAAATATAGTAGAAAAACATAAACGAGTAAAAATTTGAAGACAAATTAACAAGATGAAGGATGCCCCTCGAGTGTTGATGGGGTGATAAAAGAAGTCAATCAAAGATTGAAAAATATGATTGAAATGGATAGAAGAAAATAGGCAGAAGCGGGTGTGAAACCCTTCGGTATTGAGAAGAAAGAAAGATAGGGGTAAACGTGGTTGTTTATTGCCCTAGTTGATTTGGAAGAAAAAATAGTAATGGTAATAAATGATAACAAAGAAGAAATGCTTAATGGAGAATATAGGACAAGCCCAATCTTTGCATCCAACCTTTGATAAGCAACCTTTTTATATCATTTTTCTCCTAGGTCTACATAATTGGCCTTTGTTAAAAATAAACAAAAGTGTAAGATAACATGAAAAGCTAAATTATTAACAAGTGTTTACTACTAAAAATACATAACTCCATGCAACATACATTATGCAATTCAATATGAGAAAGTAAAATGATATTTAGCTCCATGCAACATACATTATGTAATGCAATATGAGAAAGTAAACCAACTAACCTAAGAGATAGACAAAGGCAATCACACCCATTCAAGAAAATAATGTGTTACACCCATGTTTTTGTTATCAAGTTGTAGTTCCCAAATGTTTGTGTTGTAATGAAAAGGGTTAAAAATGATACCCCAAGCAATAACACATGCGAGGGAAAAACAAAGGACACAAGTATTCCTATGAAAAAATTTTGCGCACTACAACATGTTGGTGTGAAATTTTTTTGGTTAGGCAGGTCGTGGGGAAATAGGCCAACAGTGTGCAGGGCATAGCCCCTCTTTGAGATAACAAAGTGAAATTGGTTTATTGCTAATCTATCAAGTAGGAATCTATGCAAATCTACACTATTCTAACTTCAGGGGGTTTGGGATCTCATCCCAGTAGAGGTAGTTCAACAACGAATAGAAAGGTAGGAGGGAAGGAATGGAGGAAGATAGATTTGAAGGAAGAAAAGAAATGAATTCCAAGACAGAAAGGTCAGAAGGTTTATGCTTTGGGCTGGTAGTAAACAGAGCCAAACTTACTTGCATAAACAAATAAAGCAATACTAATGAACATATGACGATAATAGGAATGAATCCAACAGAATAAAAACATAGATCTAACTTAAGAAAGATTTGATGCAAATAACACATATATTGAGCACAAAGTCTGAGCATATGTATTAATATTTCTTCTGATACAAGAAAGTACAAATTCTTTCTCTCCTCACTTCTTTTCTCATACAAAAAATGTCCACCTGGAATACAACAAGTATTCCAGTATTTATAGAAGGAGAAGAGGAAAGAAGACAAAAACAAACCAACCACTATTTACAAAATATCTTACAAGATATTTACAAAATATCTAAAAAGTCAAAAGTTGACTTTGGGCAAGTTTTTGGATGGCAACATCCCATGATGCAACATGGATGATGTCATCATAAATGCCAACATGCTTTTAAATATTTTCACAAAAATGATCAAAGCGTACACAAGAGGAGAAACTGCTCCTCATCATCTCTTTGCTTAAACTGAGTGTCTTGCTTCTAATCAGGAGAATCGATGTGACATTGCGCTCAATATTCCATAAACTTGCTGATCATTGATAGAAGTTGATTATGATCTAGACCTTTGAAATGGTTGCCAATGACTTCATGCAAGTTTCTTTTTCATTCTTGAGCTTGTCGGGTAACCCGGCGAACTCCTCGCATGCATCGATCAAGAAGCCAATGAAATCGTGGGCCAAGAGATTATTGATTGAATCTCGGTTGAAAGTGACCTTTGGTGCCAAACCTTGAGTGACTATAGCCTTGAAGCGCTGGAATGTATCGTTTGCTTCCCTCAAGGTGAACGATTCACTAAGTATCCCTGGAGACATCTTTGTAATGGTCTGCTCCATGTTGTATCGTGCATCCAGGGCTTCATCCTTGATTTTATCTATCCTCTCTAGGATATATTCCATTTGATCAACCCAATAATATAATGCAACGAGAGCTTTATTATGTGCTCACGAGTGATCGATGACGCCTTGACCTTCAATAGGTCGTTAGTGAGTAGTTAGCCATTGCTTGGAATGTTTCGAGTTGTCAGAAACGACATTGTCCAACTCCTTGGAGAGGGATCCCTGCTCGCTTGTAGCTCCTTATTTGCTTGATCTATATCCTGGTAGAGCATTGTGAATTTCTTAATCATTTCCTCACTATCTCTGAGGATTCGCTCTATCTAGGAGGATCTTTGTCGTGCTTTGTTCACCAAACTTAGCATATTCATTTATTTTATCCTGACTGAGAACTTCATAGGCTCGGCGGAAGTCACAGGAGGAGCGTTGCCCATTCTCTACAATACTTAGAGAAGATGTTTGTTCTGTTCTTTGAGTATTTTCTTCTCCTCTTTTGCTTCTTGAAGCTTCTTACAAAGAGCATCTACTGTAGACAAGGCCTCTCCTTGTAGGCTTTCAGACGAGGTTCCCATTGTGACTTGAGTCACTATGAAGTTTGTGGGAGACATATCCTTCTTTTCTTTGGTGGGATTTGGGTATGCAATCTCCATGACTCTCTCCCCCGAAGTGCTCTTAGAAAAGTGAGTTATCACTTTTTGCTTCTTGGGTCCCTTCTTTGGAATGACGGAGAAGTCCATGGGTGTGATGGGAACCTTTCTCTTGTGTTGACCTAGATGGTCAGAAATCCAGCTA
This sequence comes from Taxus wallichiana var. yunnanensis, assembly GCA_018340775.1. NCBI lineage: Eukaryota > Viridiplantae > Streptophyta > Pinopsida > Cupressales > Taxaceae > Taxus > Taxus wallichiana. The sequence continues at coordinate 766,850,044 of CM031239.1, read as the reverse complement.
GGACTTATGGGAGAGGGAGTAGAGGGAATAGAAGAAGAAACGAGAGTGAAAGGGGAAGCAATTGTGGAGGCCACGGGGAAGAATGTTAAAACTCTTAGTGGTGGCATCGACAAGGAGTCCAACGCGCTACTTGCTTATGGGGCTGAAATTACTATAGGAGAAGAAAAGGACATGGAAATGGAAGGGATCTGCAATTGGATAGAGGGAACACTAGGTGACAGATCCGCGAGAGAGGAGAAGATGGAAGAGGTGGGAGATGGAAGGGAGGAAGGGAGAGAAGAAGACACATCCATAGGAATAGATGCTTCAATGACATGAGGAGGAAGGAGTGGAAGAAGGAATGATGGGTACCTCAGTAGTTGTAGTTGTGATAACATCTTGGGTGGATGTATCCATTGAAACTTCCATTGGCTCTTCTTCTTTACTTGGAGATACCAAGTCAACCACTTGTTTCTCAGAAGTAGCAGGAGGGATTTAAGGAGCTTCTTCTTGTTTACTTGATTCTCCCTCCTTGTCCTTTCCTTTTCCTTTCGACACTTGTCTTTGGTCTTGGAGGTGCTCTACTTGAAGGAGAAGTAGTGAAATCTACTCCGAGGTAGGTGAGACCATTCTATTTGCACTAATTCTCGGTGTGCTACAACGTGGGCTTAACCCTTTCCTAAATGGTCTTAGGTGCTTTGGCTTTGTCGACCTCTGTGAATGACCAATCGTCCCCATCCGTGTTAAGGTAAACCTAATCAATTTCTTGATCAGTTTCTTGGAATCCTTTAGAACGATGGCTACGCCATAATGGATGATCTCCTCCAGAGCTAGCCGGGAGTGATCCTTTACGATGTCTATTTCATGTGTCAGGTCGATCCAGATGTCCTCGATCTCAGGAACATGGATGGGATCATTTTTTTCCCTTGGGAGGCAACTCCAACAATCAAAGGTGGGCCTTGCTGGGAAGTTGTGCTTCAAATTTAGCAATTCCAGCTCAGCATACATCTCCCACGCTTTGGCAAGTGTGGTGTAGGTGTATCGGCCAACTGTAAGGGGGAATGGAGTTCCTCCTTTCTTTCTCTTCATGCACTTCTCATGGTAAGTGATCAGTTACCTTAACAACTCCAAGATGATCAGCTTGGGCCCTGTATACCTTGGTAGCTTTGTCAATTCACCCTTAAAATTCACCGCTCTGAGATATGTGAATGTGGGGAATTGTGTGAACAATGCTCCCCATTTCTTCGTGGCAGCAATCACACTCGGGATGGTCCGACCGTGTCTCATATTCGGCCTTAGTAAGTAGATTACCTCATAGAAAAAGGCATCATTAATTTTGGAGAATTGGGAGATGTTGGCCTTGAGCTTTAGCTCTGGGTAGAATTCATATATTTTGACTTGGGGCCATACCCCATTTCGAGCTAGGCCTGCGAAATCTCTTGTTGATGCTGTAGTGTATACAACGTAGGAGTTCATGTAGAACTTCCCAGTTGTTAGGACTTGTTGAAGCTCTTTGGGAAATGGTGTCATTTGATGATTTCACCTAGCCAAAATGCTTTGATAAGGTGTATTCTTGCTCATGGTCTCTAGGACCTCAGCATCCATTTGTGGAAATAATGGGCATTAGGGAGCCCAAATACTCTATTCAGGAAGGTGATTGTATCACTCAATTCCTCATTGAAGTCACTACGGTGGATGGTCTGTGGCCATCTACTTACCGACTTCTTGTTTTTCAGATAAAGCTCATTCATCATTTGCATGCATTTATCTTCATTGTTGTCCCAGGCCTTCTTGTAGTCTTCTAGACTTATGGCGACATATTGCATGTGATGAGGAATGCCCAAGGTCAGTTCAAAGTGACGAGTTGTGAGGTCGATGATCATCTTTCCTTCCTTATCTTCGACACATCTAGTGTCCTTGTTATAGCACCGAGCCACCAACATGATGAACTCGTTATTTACAACACTTACTGGTAGCCCAGCTGCAAAGTGCAATCCACTACCCACCAACTTGTTCATCCACGAGGCCACTACTTGCCTGGTTGGTCCTTGCCCAAAAGTCATCCATATCAATGTGCCCTAACTCAGAGTCTCTGATGTCAAGGTCTTTCTTTGCATATGAGTTAGGCATCCTGACTTTCTGATATTTGTACTTCATCTCTTGTTCATTTGCTTTGCTTTAGCTTTAGACTTTGTTGGTTTTTTGCTTGATGAAGACATGTGTGAGCTCAAGGATGGCTGTTGTTGTTCTGCAAGAAGGATCAAGGAGGTCCAACACAAAAGAGCCATGTCAACCGTCATGTTATTCATAATGAAATCTTGCAGAAAGAAGAATGAGAAATTATAAGGCTTAGGGCGCAAGGCGCAGGTTCATAACATGCTGCAGAGGCTTAAAAATGTTGGGCACACTTTCTGGGGTGTTGACATGAAAAAAGTTGTGCCAAGTGTTGACAGGAGAAAAGTTGCGCTTAGTAGAAGGGGCATGGTTTTCTAGGTGTTGACATGTAATTTTGGGTGCCAAAGGGTAAAGTGCAGGGTGCAGGTTTACAACATGTAACATGTCATGTTGATGTTAAGGGAAATGCACCTGCACCTTAGGGAAAAACTGCTTTGATTGGGCACTGAAAAATATTGTGTTGCATGGGTTTTAAGTGTGCCCAAGGCACAATTTTGAAATATGTTGCAAAGGAAATCAATGCGCTAAGGAAAAAGCGCTTGGCACAGATTTGAAGCACACAACATCCTATGTTGATGTTGTGCAGGATGTGCCTGTGCCCTACAAAAGCTGCTAAGTGTTTTTAAACTGGGCACGGGTTAGGGTCATGTTGCAAGAAAGGACAGTGCACCATGCTTCAAATTTAGCTTTAACAACTTAGCTTATTTTCTTTCTTTCTCTTTCTCTCTTTTTGGATATCTTTGATGGTAAAGAGAGGGTTTCAACAAGATAATAAGTAGGGAAAAATGGCCTTGGGTTTCTTCAGAGGCAGGGGCCTTCCAGATTTGCAGATCTGGAAGGAGAGGAAAAGGGGTTTCCCAGTTGGTTATAGATTGTTAAGTTCTTCTTTTTAGATTTAATCTTTTTAACAACCCTAAAACCTAACACAACAAAAAAAAAACCATAACAACAAGGATGACGAAGCCACTTACCCGGTTTTATAAAAGACGAAGGACGACATTGGGGTCCACAAGCTTGAAAAATGGCACGCGGGGGTGACAAGGATAGCTGACAGGCACAGAGAAAACACTTTTCACAATTTTCAATTCATGAAAATGATAGGTGTCAGTGCCTATTTATAGAAAACTTGGCATTTATTATTTCACCAACTTTCTTTGGCGCACATTTCAGAGTGTCGACACGGGTTAAAATGCACCTTGGCATAATTTTATTGGCGTTGACATAATACTTTCAACGCCTTAGCACACATTTCATGGTGTCAACACACCATTTTCCGCGCCAAGTTTAAAGAAAGGTTGAAAAATGGCTAAGTCCTAAAAAACTTGATTTTCAAAAGGGAGTTTTAGGCCATTTCAAACGTTAACAGACTTCCTTTGGGGACCAAAATGGAAATTTTGGTATGGTTACCTACAAATTGCCCTTGTCAATTTTTCGGGATAACACGACACGATCTCTAACAACTCACTATTGCATGGGAGAATGCTGGCGTAGTATGCGGTGAGCTTTTGTTAATGGAGGTAGATCATAATGATCCGCAAGTCGTTTGATACGAATAAGAAATAATCGTAGAAATATGCTTTTGTAAGACAAATTTCAAAGTTCAAGAATGTTGTAATTGACATAGGCTTTATTGCGTATATCTTTGTTTACCAATTTTTGTAAAATTTTGACTTTTTATAATTTCTTTGTTTGGTTTTTTGATTGTTTTTACTTTTCTATTTTTAATTTTTTTTTCCATACTTGTATGTTTGATGAGATACCTTTGAGCAACATGTTTATATTTTTGATATTGGTGTGGGGGCGATAGATTTGTGATCATGCACAACCCCTCTTACCCCATTGGTGATATGGTATTTAATGATTAGCTTTTAGTATACATGCACGACATAGACTTAGCATTTTTTTGATATATGATGTATAGATGTGATGGATATGTGTGATATGATGATGAAATGATAACACAATGTACAAGTAAAAATTAACAAGCACAAGCTTAAACAAATCTAATCAAAGCAACACACTTATTTACAAGTATGCAATACAAAATGGACTCAATGCAATACACTATAGACTAAAGTGATATTTAATCTAAGTAAGCAAGTGAATCCAATGTAAAGCATATAATACAAAAAGTAATACAACCAACCATACAAACTAACAACTAAAAGTAAGTGAACCACTACTTCGTTTTTGTGGGACAGGTTATGGGACATTTTTCACTATTTTTTATTTTAATTCTAAGATAATTTTATATATATTTTTAGAGTTTTCTACGAAATGTAGTTAAATGTTTTGATTTTTCCAAAGGATAAATCTGTATGATTTGGGATTTTCAAAAGTTATACAAATGTTTTGACATTTTCTCAATAGTTTTCCAAAGCAAACATGCAAGGAAATAAAGAAACGTGGATGCCCCAGCGTTAGATGGGATGTACAAGGGTATAATGCCACATGTTATATGCCAAAAGTGATCGTTGTGAAGCTGCCCCCAATGTGAAATGGGTTCATTCAATGTTAACTTCTCCACACTCAAAAGGTTAGATTAGCCGGATTAGGGCAAATAAGGATAGGCTCACAAGGGGCTCAAACGACTGTGAAGACTAACTTGGGGAAAAGTTGCCAAACTCCTTAAACCTAGACTCCTTATGAATGATGGAACCTCCCTTGGTGCCGAAAGCTGGTTTTCACTAAAGGACTTGTCCAAAGTTCCACCATTGCGTGGTTTCCACTATTGGACGTACCTAATTATCTATCTTTTTCTTTTTCTATTTTTTTGTACTTTTTTGTTTTACTTTTCTTGGTATTTTGCAGAGACATCATACTTAAGCATAGAAGCACTTAAGATGCATTGCGTTCATGGGTTCTTGAAGTTCTTAGCCATCTGAATAAGCCAACTTATATGCACTTGAACCAAACTTGATAACCACAATGTATGGTCCTAGCCAGTTGGGGTCAACTTTCCCTTTCTTTTCTCGATCTTTATTTGTGTTTTTATGATTTTCTTTCAACACCATGTCTCCTACCTCGAACTGACGAGGTATGACCTTCTTGTTGTAGCTCCACCATACTCGATCATGATACACTTTTAGGTGATTGAGGGCGTGAAGGAATTTCTCATCCATTAGCTCCAACTCTACTAGTCGAGCTACTCTATAGTCCTCCTCTTCATTCAGGTAATCCCTTAGCTCGATACACAAAGAAGGGATCTTGATCTCTAGAGGTAAGATGGATTCGGAACCAAATAATAAAGAATATGGAGTTGCACATGTAGGGGTGCAGATAGAAGTTATGAATTCCTAGAGGGCAGGGTGAATTCGCAGATGCCAGTTATGGCATATGGTATTCACCATTTTTTCCGTAATGTGAATTAAGGTTTTGTTGGAAGCTTTGGCTTGCCCATTACCTTGAGGGTAATAATGGGTTGAAAACTTGAGGGAAATTTGAAAGCGTTTACAAGGTGCTTTCACATTTTAATTTTTGAACAACTTACCATTGTCAAGTGATAATGAAAGAAGGGATACCATATCTCGAGATGATATGATTCATTATAAACTTTGAAATTTGGGGACCTTTCAGTATAAGTAAGAGGAACCTCTACCCATTATGTAAAGTATTCATGACCATTATAATGAATTTGTGGCCATCGAGGATACAAGATTAAGTTTCCCTATTAGATTGAGACCCCACTTTGAGAATGGCCAGTGTGTCATGATTGGTTACAAGGATTGTGCCGATGCATGTATCAAATTTCCATACTTTTGACAATCCACACACTTCTTTACATGTTGAAAATAATCATGCTCCATGTTAGGCCAATAGTAAACTACTCGAGTATCTTCTTTGTAAGGACAATCCCATTAGTATGAGCTCCACAAATTCCCTTGTGCACCTCCTTGATTGCTTGGATAGATTCGTCAGAATTTAAACAACGCAATAGATTCCCATCGTAGCCTTGGTGGAAGAGGGTTCCCCTAAGTAGGGTATAGTGGGCTATACACTAGATGAGGTTGTGCTTTTCAAAGCACAATAAATGTTCATAGGGAAGGTTCCATCATGGAGGTAATTAAGATTCGGTGTACCACGATGAAAAGGGACCAATAACTTCACACACTAAACATGAGTCGGTATGTCGTATGCCTTCGCTCTTAGATTTTCAACAAAGAATGGCATATCATTGCTTTTTGGTGGGATGCTCAACATAGATCCTACCATAGCCATGGTGTCTTGATGATCTGCATTAAGCTCTTGGTATTTTGTTGAATGTTATCTCGCTCAAATAATCCTTTCAAGGAATCAACCATTCTTTTATATGGAAGTAAATTTTCATCTTTAACTTTATATTCATCTGTGACCTGTTTGATAATAAGCATTGAATCACCAATGCATTTTACTTGCCTGATATCCCATTTGATGGATAGCTTCATTCCTGCAATGAGAGCTTCATATTATGCTATATTATTCGTGCAAGGGAATCCAATTCGAAATGCCTGCGGAATCAAGTCTCTTGTGGGAGTGATTAGAACAACTCCGACACCTGAACCATGAAAGATAAAAGATCCATCGAAGTACATTTTCCAAACTGTAGATTCTTTGAGGTACATAATGGATGCATCTGGTAGTTCTAGACTCAAGGGTTTAGTACCTGGTAGTAGAGCTTCTGCTAGTTGATCTACTAACACTTTTCCTTTCTTGAATTTTGATGCACATATTCAATGTCAAACTCACTTAATAATATGATCCAATTAGCCATCTTTCCGGTTAGTGCTGGTTTGGACAATAAATACTTCAAAGGGTCAACCTTTGAAATTAGCTTGATTTTATTGTTAAGCATATAGTGACGTAGCTTCTGGAAAGCAAACACCATGGCTAGGCAAGATTTCTCGATTTGTGGATAATTTAGCTCATATGCTACCAATATCCTGCTCAAATAGTATACAACCTTTTCTCTCTGTTCCTTGTCATATTGGGCCAACAGTGCTCTAATTGTAAAATGTGTGGTAGAGATATAAAGTAATAAGGGTTATCTTGTCATGGGTGGCATGAGAACAGGGGGGTTGGCCAAGTATTTTTTTAGCAAAGAAAACTCTTGCTGTTGTTTTGGTCCCCAGTTGAAATTAACATCCTTCTTAAGAAGATGTGTAAATGTATGACACTTGTCTTCTAGATGTGAAACAAACCTTTTGATGGCCTAAATTTTCCCTTGTAGGATACATAGATATCTGATATTCTTAGGGGGAGACATTTATGTGATATCCATGACCTTTGCAAGGTCCACTTCTATTCCTATCGCGTGACCTGATGAATCCTAGTAATTTCCCATATAGTATACCAAAGACACACTTCTTTGGATTAATTTAGACTTTGTAATCCCTTAGATGCTGAAAGATATGTCATAAAATTTCTGGGTGTTCCTCATGGGTTCTATATTTAGCTAGTATATCATCTACATAATCTTGCATGATGTCACTTATCATATTGTGAAAGATTACATTCACCGCCCTTTCTTATATATAAGCGCACTTTGCATTTTTAAGGCTGACATGACTTGGTAATAAAACATCCCCGTGGAGTTGTGAAAGTCATCTTGAGTTGATCTTCTTCCACAATATTTATATGATTATAACATGAGAAGCCATCCATGAGTGAAAGCATCTCATAGTCTCATTGTAGAATCGACAATCATGTCAATGTTTGGAAGAGGAAAATCGTCCTTAAGACAAGCTTTGTTTATATCCCTGAAATCCATACACACTCTAATGCCAACTAGCTTCTTTTGAACTAGGACCACATTGGAGGTCCACTCTGAGTAGTTGATAGGCCTGATAAATTCTACTTCTAGTAACCTTTCTAGCTCTGCCTTTACTAATAAGGTGACACGAGGATGTATCTTTTAGAGATTTTGTTTGGTGGGCTTGGTATCTGGGTGTACCACAAGATTGTGCACCACTAGTGCAGGATCAAGTCCTGGCATGTCAACATAAGACCAAGTCAAGATGTCTGTGTACTCTCTTAAGAGTCCTGTGAATGTTTTTTGTTCTTTGGCTGAGAGGGAAGCTCCCAACTTAACTATCTGTGGTAGTTCCTCCATGCCGATATTAACATCTATTGTATCTTCCACTAATAACTTTGATTCATCCCCCATGCGTGTAGGATCAGGAGGGAGATTGAGATCCTCCTCTATCACAGGTGGTTTAGGAAGTTCTTCATCTTGAAGCGGGTACATTATCTTTTCCATAGGTTGTTCTACTGTTTGTCCACAAGCTCCTCAAAGAGGTTTTCACTATAAGACTTCCCCTTTTTATTTCCATAAGGATTTTCTTTGGAAATTTTTCCCTTCTGACTTTTTTACTTAAATTCCGGCATAAATCTACTTCCTCTCCAAAATATGCGCATGCGTTAAGATGAATGGAGAACCCCTTCTTCTGATCATTTCTTGGAATGTTTTCTTTGATTCCTAAGAACTCACCAATGGCCTCATCATTCTAAAACACGTTAATAGGTACGTGTTGTTGTTGATATCAATTCACGAGTGATGTATAAGTGAGGGTTAATGGGTGAGTTATAGGGTATATGGTGGGTATAACATGGGTTATAGTAAGGATAACCATATTGGCGAATAGGTTCATAGATGCAAGGTCTTCGTAAAGACTACATTGGGAATCTATTTCAATTTCATTTTCAGAAAAACTATCCTCACTCTCGAAGAGGCATACTCAACATCCGAAGAATGAGACTCATATAAATGGATGCCTATACCTGATTTACATACTATACGCCGAGGTATTGCTAGAGCTTATAATGGTCCTTGTTCTTGAACCACAACCATGTCCTTTATACCAAAATCATTATCCGATTAGGAATAGGATAATCAGGTGATTTATAGCATGTAGCCATGTCATCATCATCTGGACAAAATATAATGTCCATAAGAAACCTTTCGTCTTCTAGCAAGCCGCCAAGAGTAAAATTCTTGAAAGGAAAGCCTCTCTTGATCTCTAAACTTTGAAACATGGCCTACCATGTGCTTGGGCTGATAGTGGACCATTGTGAACCATTAGGGCATGTTGTAGATCATACTCTCCATAACCACTTGGTTTGAGCTTCATCTCCCATGTAGAAAAAGGACTTCCCTGAGGTGGAAGCACCATTTCATTGACAGCAGGTATCTGGATCCAATCTTGAAGTGAGGGCCTTTACTTTGGATATGAATATTGATCTCTATAGACGAACACTAATATATTGTAGGAAATATCCCGACAACGCTCTACAATGAGAAAAAGGTTGAGGGTCCCCCTGTATGGTAAGTGTATGTCCCTCATATTACAACTTTAAACACTGATGATATTTTGATGGTATGGCTGCGCATGACATGAATCCATGGGCAATTGAGCAAGATATTGTAAGGAAGTTCCAGGTCCAAGACATGGAACTTTGTATCATGTGTTATGGGACCCACTTCTAACGAGAAAGTGATCATTCCAGTTGATTTTTCATTCTTTATTATCATATGCCTTAATGGTAATGACCTTTGTTTCGAGATAAAATTTGTGTAACCTAGTTAAGACTAGATTGAGAGTACATATGTTAATACCCGATCCACCATCCACAAGCACTCTCTTAACCTTCTTACGTTTGATGATAACCTCAATATGAAATGGTAGGTTATGTGAAGGATCTTCAACTAAGGATTTTGTAGTGCTGAAGGTTATGTGTTCCAAAGGAACAAGTTGTGCTTTCATGGCTTGAAAATGTGTTGGGTCAACATCAATGGATACTCCTGATCCTTGTAAGGTTTTGTAAAGTATATCCTTATGAACGCTAGACATCTTTAGAAGGTCTAAGATGGAGATCTTAGCCGTAGTATTTTCTAGTTGATCTAACACATCATAATGAATCTCTTGAGGAGGAGGGGGAGTAGGCTCAGAATTTATAACAAGGAAAGCTCATCGTGTTGCCACAACACACTCTCTTGTCTTGATTCGAATTGTATTTATTTGTTCAACAAGTGGGTCAACACAACCTATCAAGGCATCGAAATGGTCTTTGTTTGACATATAGTTAGCATTTTTATTTTGAGACGATTGTCCCCGATCCGGATTTTTCCTTTCTTCATGATTGGGAAAATGCTCTTTGAAGATCCCTAAGTTTACATTTGGAGATTTTGCAGTGGCGGTGGAGTCTACTTCAATATCACCATTGTCAACTAGGTCTTGAATATATTATTTTAATCTTAAACACTTGTCAGTTTTGTGACCCTTTACACGGTGGAACTGTAAAATTCATTCTCTCTAAACCGTCTTTGGTTTTGCATGTATCATCTTCGTAGGGTTGCGTTTGCAGTATTTAACCATGTTTACAACGTCTAACTATTTTAGTATAGATGATATGGATTTAGATAGAGGAGTAAAGGAGCAACATTTATACTCGGTAGGTGGAATACCCTTTGCAAGTTTTAAAGGTGTGTGGTTCTGCATGTATTGCACCCATTTAGAGTCTACTATCCCAACACTAAAAACATTTTTGTTTCTATTAGGAACAAACTTTGTTTTATAGTTAGATTTAGAATCATTGTGTTCGCGGGAGAAAGGTTTTAAAGTCCCCCTAGCTAACAATGCCTTTTCAATTTGACTCCCTTTTTGATTTCCTCTTCGAACATGTTACCGAATACATTTGCAAGTGGAATGTAATGTCTGGATGGAGGTTGGGAACAAATATGCCTATCAACTACTTTTCGGGTAGGGAGAAAGGAAAATGACTAGCTAACCCTCTCAATCTTTGTAAAAACACAACAAAGTTTTCATTGTTTCATTTCTTGGAATTGTAAAGATCTAACATGGTAATGTCATTTTCTATGTTGAAAGAGAAGTGTCATATGAAACTCTCTACTAGTTTTGGCCATGTTGATATGGATCCCTTAGGGATATGCACAAACCAATCTAGCATTGTTGCCCCTAAACTTCATGGAAACAATCACATAAGATAATTATCGTTGAATGCCACCTCTTAACATGCCATATAAAAGTTCTTTATATGATCACGAGGGTCACTTTTTCCCTTATATTTATCAAATTTTGGAAAATAAAAATGTCTTGGGAAAGGTACCTACAACATGGATTTGTCAAATGTGTAAGGACATAACTCATCAAACCGATACTTCTTGTTATTGCTACTGGGTTGGCCCTCTTGTAATGCTTGAAGGGCGTTCTTCATTGTTAACCACTCTTGATTAAAAAGTGGATCTTACGTGGGTGGCAGCATAGGTCTATATAACGGGTTAAGCCTAGGCGTACGTCCACCCTTTTTGTTGTGATAATCTCTTCATAAAGATGTCTTTGTGTCTCCCATCGAGGAGTATTCATTTGGAATTCATAAAACGAAGCTTTAGGTTTCGATTTTGGTATAGCTTGTTTCACAACTTTTGGTTGTTCCTTTTGTATATGTGAAGCCAAACTGACCAATTGATGAGTGAGGGCTTGGACCTGTCGTTATAACATAACCTCTTTAATAGGTATTTCATGACAATCTTCATTAGGAGGAGGTTGTGCATGATGAACATATTCTTCATGGTCTTCACAACGAATTTTAATAGGAGGCAAATGATAGTCTCCATCATTTTCAAACAATATCTCCTCATTATTTTGCCATGCAGAAGTAGAGGCATGGCTTGGATTTAAAATTTCATTAAGAGTGCGATGAGGGAGGTCTACTTCTTCTTCTCCTCAAACCATGCCGGTGATAAGAGAAGGATCTACTGTGGAAGGTAATTTGGCTCCTAGTTCCACAACCCGCATAGGAACTTCATGTTTGTTATGAAAAATGTAGTCATCAAAATGGGTGGAATGAAGCTCTGTATATGCATGAGGAGACTCCTCCTCTCCACCACTATGATCAACCATGATATTATCCTCTAAAAGAGGGTTGTCACCTCCAAATATATTGGCAGCCAATTTTCGTGACCCCATCCTCGTAGTAGGCATTACTTAGAACAGAAGGTACACCACAAAATACTTCCACTAAGGTTTATCAACAAGGGACCCTAGTCAAATTTGTGTAACACAATGACCCTAAGTTGTTTAAAACAAGGTGACTATAGAATAACCACAAAAGGGATGAGTCAAAACAAACATACGAACTAAAGAATAATGAACAAGCTACCCTAACAAGGTAATATATGACACCAATTTTCCTTATAATAATACGATGATGTACAATGCTCAAATTTTAGTTACACCAAATAGTTTACCCTTTAAGATTCCACCTAGATAGGTTTGAAACCAAATAGTGACAACACAATATCACCAGTTAGGTCAAGTTTGTAACAAACAAGGCCTAAACGATAAGAGAATGTTGAAGTGATCTTCTAACAAGATATACTAAAAACTAGTTTCTAAACACTAACAAAGTCCAAGTCTCGTAAAATGGACGATAACAATCTGAGTAACGTAATGACACTATTTGGACACATGAACCAAGCTTTTGGGAAAGCAAGATTTCTAGTGTCAAAATGATGTTATCATGATGCTAACAATGTATCCTTAACACTCATAAAACTCAAGACAAAGTTAGGATGTAAAAACTATAACAAGAAATTGTTATACTTACGAAACAAACAATGTAACTCTACAATATAGAGATTCAGCCTAATTTCACAATGGAAACGAGAGGTAAATATCTCAATTGCATGGCTACAATGTGGGCAATGTTACAACTCAAAAGAAGATAGGGATTAAATAACCTAACTACGATGATAATAAGTCTCAAATATGAGTTTTGAGAGAAGGGGGCCTACTAGATTATGAGTACGTACCATGCACACTTTCAACACTTGTGCTCCAACATTACAACCTAGTTGCGCAAGTAGAATACAAAAGTGGTGGACACATGATATCTAGCGGTATCGTATATGTTGTTTCTTTTTTTCCAAAAATGGGCAACAAGAAAACAAGGGTGTAGACCAAGTGGTGTTGAAATAAACTTGGTGTTATTTTGGCAGAGTTTCGCCTTGTCTTAAGACAAGTGAAAAACTAGGACAAAATGACACTAAGTAGATTTCATGATGAAATGTCACACAGTTTCAACTTTAAGAGATTCTTTCCCTTGTTCAAAAAACAAGAGTTTGAATCTAACAAAGTTGTCACTTTGTGAGAGCTCTCAAGTATACTATCTAAGACGAAAACAATGGCTCCAAGCCGACAATCTTCCTAGGTGGTTCTCTCTCTAGGTGTCACAAGATATCTAGGAGTGAGCTCGATTTACCCAAAAATTCACACTATCTAATTTGGGAGTTTCTTAGATTTACTTTACCCCCTTCAAAGTATATCGAGCACCAAAGTGTTTTCAGTTATACTTTCACCGGGGTCGCGATACATATATCTTCGACGTTGATCTCACTAAGGCGTACTTAGACAAGTCAAGTAGTGTGGAGCACTTTCCTATTTTGTTCATAAGGTTCCCTCTTGCATGAACTAATTTAGGGTTCCTATGACCACCCCCCATTGTTGTAGATTAAGGCTTATGCTAAAGGGGTTATGTCCTAGTTAAGTGGACGAGCCGTAGCTCTTAACCGAAACCTACAAATGCAATGTGATGATTATGGTATATATTTTTTATCCATTAGACTTATTGTGGTTTTTGTTGTACTCCTTTTGGTAGGCTACAATCACACGTGTAGTTGGAAAAATTGTTTAGATCCTCCTTTCTTTGACTAGTGTTAGGTCTTTCACAAAAGCAGGTTAGTAGTTTCAAAATAGATTCACAATATCATAAGAAAATAACCATGAAAAACACTTGTAAATCAACTAACTACCATGAAATTTTGTAAAAACAAGGTTTATTCCCAATTCATCCAAGTTATTTTTAATGAAAAGACTAAAATTGCTTTTGATTCCCAAGATCACACTAGGTGCAAGGAAGAGCATACACAAATTCTAGCCTTGGTTATTTCACAAGTGAAAAATTATTTAAACTAAAAGATGATTAACAAAGCTTCTTACTTACTCTAATGATAGAAAAAGAAGGTTTAAGAGTGCTTTTGATTCTCTAGATTACATGAAGTGCAAGAGAAGAGCATACACATCTTAACCCAAACTCATACAAAACATGGAAACAAGATTAATTCCTTCTAACCCTAAGTGATTTTATGAGAAAAATTACTCTAAATCTATGAAATTGATAAAAATGGTCTCTAAAAACCTCTGAAAAGTAACACAAATCCTAAAATCCAAAACTGTAAATTTTGAGTTTGATGCAAAAATTTACATAGACACACCTATGCACCCTTGTCGACACGCGTGCTCTATTTTAACGCTTATGATCCCCTACCAACATGTGCACTCACCTTTGAAAAAAATGACAGACAATTGAAAAATACAAGCTGACGCCTGTGCTCACAATTTGACACTTGCGCTCACCTTTGTAAAAAATGATAGAGTTGAAAATACAAGTTGACATGTGTTCTCACAGTTCGACACCTACACTCATAGTTTGACGCATGCACTCATAGTTTAATACCTACGACCACCTTTGTAAAAATGACAGAGTTGAAAATACAAGCTGATGTGTGTGCTCATAGTTTGACACCTGCACTCACAATTCGATGATGCTGCGCTCACAGTTCGACACCTATGCTCACCTTTGTAAAAATGACAGAGTTGAAAATACAAGTTGACGTGTGCACTCATAGTTTGACACCTACGCTCATAGTTTGACGCCTGCACTCACAGTTTGACACCTACGCGCCCCTTCATAGAAGTGGCCAAAATTTGAGTTTTGACAAGAATTTATTCAAAAAGGTCAAATCTTTAGTATTTTTGGCAATTTTGATAGGGCTTCACCTCCTTGAATCCTGCAAAAAGCAAGAAAACACAACTTCTACCACTAATCTATTTGAAACAACTTAAATAAATAGAAATTAATCTATTAAACTTTGAAAATTACTCCTTGAGAAACTAATCTAAAAATCTTGAAAGTAATCTAAAAATCTTGAAAGTAATCTAGAAAAGTTGAAATTAAAACTAGAAAAGTTGAAATTAATCTAGGAAAATCGAAACTAATTTATAAACTTGAAATGAAAAACTTTGAAAATTACTCTAAAACTTTGAAATTAATCAAAAAGCTTGAGAAGCTAATCTAAAAATCTTGAAAGTACTCTAGAAAGCTTGAAATTTAAACTAGAAAATTTGAAATTAATTTAGGAAACTTGAAATAAAAACTTTGAAACTAAGTTAAAAAAGCTTTAAAAAAATTAAATGCAATGGGCTATACTCCCATCAAAGCGTGCAAATGATGACACCCTAAACTTTACAAAGCAAATTACATCACTAAACAAGGAAAGCTAACACCATTTTCCATCCATCTATCCAAGGGTTCTAAGTCTAGGAATGTACATTAAGATAGAAGCTTAAAAGAATACCTAACTAGTATGAAAAAATACAAAATCTAACTAAACATGCGTACTAATATGCTTGAATTACTTAACATGGGCCTAAATAGACCTAAGAAGGCAATCCAATGGTTATGGTTGCTACTCCAAACAAGGTGAAATGGTATCTCCCAATGACTACTTGGTAATTTTGGATATCCATCTACTAACCCATCAAGGCCTTAAACAAGGATTGAACTTGGCTATATATCATATTTGTTATATGAGATACAAATCAAAGCATGGTGTAATGTATAAAGGAATGAGGTGCACCCTTTTTTATAGTTTTCCTTTTGGGATAAACTTGTATTTTGGTGCATATGGGACAAAAAAGCCCCAAATTAGATTAGAATTACTAATCATGATTAGGCCTTGTTAATCATAATTAGTGAATTACCAAGTGATTAAGAGGTGTGAAGCCTTAATCAACCGCTTAGGGTCAACTAGGAGGCTAGGATAAGATTTTGAAGCTTGTTGAGACATTGTAGAGGTGAATGGCATGATTTTGAGTGGTTAGAAGAGGGGTTTGAGTCAATACTAGGGTATGTTGACCAAAATAAGGGCAAAATAGGCTTAATTAGCTAATAAACGCAAATTGTTCTTTTTGAAGAGGATTTTGACTTACGATTTGCCGTAAAGTGGCATCTTGAGTGCGAAAGGGTTACACAATCAAAAAAGTGTTGGTAATTGGATAAAGTGGTAAAAACATTAGTTAATTAGTGAAAACCACTAATTGTAATGGATTTGCCAAGAATGATAGTGATTTCCATGTGTTTTGGCAATAAGATTACAAAAGTAAAATTTAGATGTCTACAACCCCTAATTTATGTTGGTGAGCAAGATGTTTGATAACATAAAGTAGATAGATATGCGTGCACTGATAACCATGTAGATTGACGTAGCAAACACGTCGAGGAATAGACAAAGCGTTGGGTGATAAAAATATGGAGCATGGAGACTAAAGATGAAAAAGTGTAAAAGGTGATGAAAATGAACTTAGGGAGGAAATGCATGTGTAGATGCCGATGTGTGTGATGTACCTACTATGGTGTTGATGTTGTTGTTGATGTTAACTACCGCTTCCCATACTTGGTAGACCTACAAAAGAGAATATGATCAAGTAGTCAAATACACATGTATATGTGTAAAAAACATGTAAGGAAGTATGTAAAAGAAAATGCTGAAAATGTGAAAAAGGAACATGTGCACCTGATTTGTGATGAGGAAAGAGTGTAGAAAGGATCCTGTGTAGATGATGTTGATGCACGCGAGTTTTTCGAGAAATCTCATGCTAATGTAATGGAAGAAGTGTAGGGAGAAACTATCTGGTGTCATCCTCCAACCTTTAATTGCTTCCCATCATATAAAACACCATTGCAGATGGTGTGTATAGTGCTAAGGACTGTCTTCCCTATAAAAACCACAGTGTACGGAGTTCTATAGACTGTGTTGAACTACCAATTACTGTGTGATATGCCCTCTGGTCTCAGGTAATCTAGGAAAGGCCGCTATGTGATATGCTCACTAGTCTTAAGAAATCTAAGAAAGGCCGCTATGTCATGGACCCAAGTCTAATTTTGAGTCCTGAAAGTGTGTTATATTATCAGATCTTGTGTTGTGTATACTCTGTATGGGGTGACTGATTCACCCAAATGATGCCTCCCTTGTGTCCCTTGGATGGTGCTAGATGGATGTAATGGAGCTCTTAGATGCTTGATGGATGCAACCTTAGGTGGTGATAGCTAGTGCTTAGTTCTTGGTCCCTTATTATGATCACATAACTTTATATTTATATGATTATTTTGCTTAAATTTTGTAATTAACTCAGAAAAGGCCGACTAACAAAAATATCGGATGCTCAAACTCTTTGGAAAGGACCGAAAATATGTGAACAAAGTAAAAAGGGGTCAAGGGTGCCTAAAGGGGATGAGGGCACCTAGAGTGACATATTGGCTAGGCATTGGTGTCTACAGGATGTTAAATTTCAAAGTATAAAAAGGAGACGAGAAAGTAATGGTGTAAGACTAAAAGTGGCAACATAAAACAAATAAAGTTGGCTAAAGACATGGGTTAATTAGTACTTTTATTACTTAGGAATCGTATGAATACTAATATGCAATCAGGACTAAATAGATACCCAAAGTGCGTGATTTTGTGTCTATAGAAACTATATTAATTATTTTTATTTTTGAAATGTTGAGCTATGTACAACAAATAAGGGTAGCATTAAGGCTATCTAATAATAACCTCTCGAAGAGGTGGAATAACTATCGAAGAAGATGGAGGCTTAGGCCTTAATTATGTCATATAATGTGACTCAAATGTAAGTGGTACAATAGTAGTGATGTTTTCCAAAGAATGCTTGAGAGATGAATTAGATGAAATAGATTCATGAGTAGTGTGTGAAGTAGAAGAATTTTAATTGAGAATTTTAATTAGAAGATCATGTCTTCAAGAGATTGATATTGATTTTGATTGATGTGTGAAACCCATTGTGATAGAAGAGATATGACATAACATGTGATGACTAGGGATATGATTAAAAATATTGGAAAACATAGTGGAAATATGACCCTTATATAAATTCATAGGGGCATATATAATTCAAGGAAACCTATTCTTAGAAAAAAGAAGAAAGAGATATCTGAATATGCCCCTAGGTAATTGAGAAGGGATGAAAAATTTGTGTATGTAGCCCAAGAGTGAAGATTGAGGTTGCAATTGATAGACCCACTAGCAATAGTATGTTATGAGCAATAATGTAATGTTGGATGCATGAATGGTTGCTATGTTGAATTTGTAGAAATAGTGACACATGGGTTCTAGCATAAGAAATTATCGGGAGGGAGGATGAGGAGGAGGATTTATGTTTAGTAACATTGAGAAATATATAATGGGTTCTTATATTTTACCATAGTCATCACAAGAATTGTGTAGCTTTATGATTTTAGTAGATTTATCTAGACATTGAGAAATATATAATGCTTCTGATGAAATAAATTCCTCTTCTTCATTAATAGCTCGAGACTTTCCATTGCAAATGCTCGAGCTTGTGGGAAAAATATGTGGTATTTATAGTCATCACAACTAGAATAAAGATCCAGTAATTTGGTATTATCTATGATATTTTCCTTTGTATTTATATGTCATCTAAGGCCATGTGTCCTTAGAATTTGAATATAGTTTATATTTTCATTTGATAAATCATAGGATGTTATCTATGAGATTATTCTATGAAGGAGGCACATTATCCTATTTTTGAATAGGGGTGGGAGTTGTGGTGGCATAAGGGATTTTAGAAACAAACTTAAAGGATTTATCTTATATGTTATTATTCCTATAGAGATAGACATATCATCATCATCGATAGTTGTATTTTGGATAATTCCAAGAATACATAATAGGTGTCACCTTACTAAGTTAATCAAATAATTTATATAGAATGTCCGAGCAAGTGAAGAAGATTATTTTTATTTCCATTCTGAAATGATTTCATGATTTGAATTAGAATCTATCGTGGGAGCGGATGCAAAATGTGGTGCAAGACCCCATATCAAAACAGGGGTGTTCACTCATGGGACAGTAAAGATGGCTCATCAAAGACAATACATATGCAGACAATCTAAACAGCAACAATAGGTCCGGATCTTATGCTTCAGCGGCAAACGAAAGAATGCTCAAATGAGCTCTTAAAACCCTCCTGGGAGGTCCCGACGCTGAAAATCGAAGAGGATTTCAATTTGCCCATCACCATCACTACTATCATAATCGAGAGATGGAGAGACCATCGAACCAACTATCATCTATTTCTAAATGGATCCATGTTTGTAATTTGGTATTATCTATGATATTTCCTCCTTTGTATTTATATGTGCTCTAGGCCATGTGAACTTTGTCATGCTTGATGGGTATAGTTTATATTTTCATTTGCACAATCATAGGATGTAATTTTCTCAAACCGAGATTGGCTTGCTTTCCAAACCTGGTCATGTTGATGACTGTGAACACTCCAAACGTAAGAAGGAGGTATTGATTTATATCCTATTTTGATTACATGAATCTTGTTTCATATGTCAAAAGGTGTATCATTCAGCCGCTGACATCATTAATATGCTTATAAAGTATAGGTTTCATAATGTTTGGACAAAGGTGGTGGATCGGAAAAGAAGGGTAATGCCAAATCTAAATCCCCTATTTAGGTTTTAGAACTTGAAATGCTACATTTTG
Organism: Taxus wallichiana var. yunnanensis; assembly: GCA_018340775.1. NCBI lineage: Eukaryota > Viridiplantae > Streptophyta > Pinopsida > Cupressales > Taxaceae > Taxus > Taxus wallichiana. Next base: position 766,830,243 of record CM031239.1, on the reverse strand, counting down.
GCTTATGGCTCACGCAAGGAGAATGTCACATATTAAAGGATATATATACCTTATGTTGGGCTCTTTTGTGATCAAGTTGTTGGATTTTTCATTGTAGATCATAGAAATCATTATCACAATGTCATTTAATTCGATACTAATTGTTTCTTCGCAGAATGCGTTCGCACTTGGAAAATGATTGACTTTTTTTGATATTTTCCTAGCTCGATAGTGGGGGTATTAATGAGTAGGTTTAAAGTGATTAAGTTATTATCAAATAATTTATATAGAATGTCATGTTTTCTAACATTATTTTCAAATCAAGAGGTGTTTTTTGTTATAGGACTTTCACTTCACTTATATGGGAACATGTATCATGCATAATGTGTGTATCATATTGCTTCTCATTAGGCTTATAACTAGATTGATCTTGAAAATCATGATCCTTTAGATGTGTTATCTCACATTTGAGAGATGTGATCTCAATATTCATAGCTTGAAATTGATCTTGAAAATCTTATTGTAAATATTGAATAGACTCTAATATAACCTTATGAAGTGTTTCAAAATTACTAATAAAAGAAGCTAAAATATGACTCAAAATTGCATTAACATGGGAAGGTGTCATATTATCAGGGAACATTGTTTCTTGCACTAGTTTTATGGGAGTTTATTTGGATGTTCGATGAAATTGAAGTAAATCATATAAGGAAACTTGAGAATTTGTAGCATGGGCCATGATGGTAGAAAAGATGAGATAAGAAAATCTAATTGTGTAATAAATAATAATAACCAAACACATGGAGGGATGATAGTGGAAAGATCATAGGAGATAAGACCCAAAAGTGATGTTGAGAAAAAGTGATTGTCATCAAATTAATAAAATGACCATATATGAAAATATAAATTGAATTTGATGAAACTAAGAGAGGTATTTTTGAATCTGATTATGTGGAAGAAAAACCTCCAAGGAATTATGCAAAAAGAGTATATTTTTCTGATTATGTCCTAATTACTAAAAACATTAATTTTGAATTTCCCAAAGTCTACCAAAAACTAGGAAAAACAAAATGATGTTTTTCATTAAACATAAATAATTTAATAATAATCTCAAAAGAATTTGAAAATAGATTCGTTATGATTGAGATATGCAACAAAAGGTGATTTGACAATTAAGAGCCCTAGAAAGAGACCCAAAGGGTAAAACCGACCATGAGACCCTAAGGAAAAGTATGAAAACTAACTTTAGGGTAGGTGGCGAGTTGAAAATTATATTTGGATATGAATATTCAATGTATAAATGAAAACCTAGGTCAATTAGGGTTTGAACCAAACTATGTGATTTAGAAGTCGAGTTCACCAAAATGTTTAAACCTTTATTATATTGTGTAAAATGCAAGAATTAGAGAATTAGGTACACTTGAAGGATGTAAGTGTAGTTTCAAGAGGTTATTCGATTAATTAAATTCCAACATTAATCATACAATATCAAAAAATATGTACAATGTTTAAACAATATGGTAAAAACTTGAAAACACAAAGGAATAAGTTCACTTAACTAATTACATATGGATCGGGAGGTTCGGGAGTGCATACTGCTGAAACAAAGGGATCTAACCCGATTATGTTCTATTCTAGGAAATGTGTCTAGAAATTTACCTAGGGTAGGAACGCACACTTCTACCAAGACTGTATGTATGTACGGTCTTGACCCTTATGTACTGATCTTAGACTAGATTATTTTATGACTCTATGTCTTGTTGAGACTATCATCTACCTAGAAATGTTTGTCACCGCCAAACCCTAGTTGTTGGTCATGTTGCAAATCTCTTTGAATATTTTGAACAAGATTTAAAACACTAGCCATGGATAGGAAACCCTTTAAATTAAAATTATTTGGGTTTAAAAACCCCATGCACCATCAATGTTGGCACTTCTCCAAAGAGGCCTCAAACCGTAATTTTCTCTCCACCTTTTATATATATGAATGAATGCAACTATATTTGGAAACCTCTTTGACAATACTTGAGTTGAGTTTGGATCTTGATAAAATACTTGAAGAAGTGATGTTTGAGTACTTGTGGATGATAGAGACTGATGTCTTCACTTAATAATAAGCTTCATACATGTAGATATTACTACCTTAATGATTGTAGATGTTCCTTTACAACATTTAGTGAGCCTTGGGTACATTTTACAAGTATTGAAAGTGAGTGTCTCAATGTCACTAACGGATTTCCCAAGTTAGCAAATGAAGTCATGTTATCTTGCTTATATAGGGTTCCAAGGTGAATTATCAAAGAAAGGACAACCTAGAGAAGTAAAAGACCCATCGAGAGAATTCAAAATTGAAAGAAGTGATGGAGGATATGTCATTGCGAAACCATATAGATAGGTCGGGAGAAAAAATAAATTTTTGACCACACTTTGTATGGCCTTGACCAGGATGAAAAATATGTCAAATGAGTTTACATCCTATCAAGATGACTTAGTATATGGATTTTTTTGTATTTTAATCTCAAAATGTGTTGGCATATCATCTGTAAGGATAAAAAAACTAGATAAGAAACCTCAAAATTTTCTAAGTGAGAAGGGAAAGGATGTGTTTATCTTAGCAAGGGTGCATTGTCAAAACCAAAAGTACCAAAGAATAAATTGCCAACTTTGAGTGTCTATAATTCCTTGCGTTATAAGACTACACTTTCTAAGATGAAGAATTTCTTGGATAATACCAAATCACATCATATTTTTACTAAACGCATCTTAGTTCCCTTATAAGAATAAGTGATGTTTGTTTGACAAGTTCTATTCATTCGATTACCTATGTCATACTTTGAAATAGTGTGAAGATAATATACTTAGCATAAAAAAGATCAAATATTTTTCTCATTGATATGTAAAATTCTACTTTGGAAACTTAAAAAACCACACACACTGTTCTACTTCCAATTTATTTGAAAATTACAGTTTTGAAAGTTAATGAATGAATTCTAGCACTTAAAACTAATTTGTAGCAAATAAGAATGAACAATTTAAGTACTTAACTCAATATTTTTATCCAAGGAACCCCCAATTTTAGGGAAAACCATTTGGGAAGGGCATCTGCTCTTTCTTCCTAGTTATATATACGCTAATTGAAAAGAATACAGACTACAAGAAGCCAAAGGTAGAAAACAATGTTACTTCCACCCTCTTTACTTGTTTGCTTTGCTCATACACCTTGTTTCTACAAATTAATTCCAGCACCAAATTATTATTGCTCACTTCTCCCATGAATTTATCATCAAATTCAATTGATCTTCTTACTTTTATAGTTGCTTCCTATGTCCTCCCGTGCATTAGAGAATAGGAAGGGGAAAACAGGGAAGAGACACAGTCTAAATGCTTCAAATCCGTGACTATTCATGGATATATATTTGTTTTTATTAGTGTTAGGACTACCAATGAATGTAGACTGATAGCTATGTAACCACCATGACGGTTACACAACAACCAATGTTTGTAGAGCGGTGTGTACGTAAGCTTGGGGTGGATACACAACCACCATTCTGCGCATTGGGGTGACGGTTTTGTAACTAAATAGTTTTCTCTCCTTTTTGATTAATTTTTCTTTTGGTTATGCTTACTATGATGAAGTGGCATATTTTTAGATCCCTATGGATCACACCTCCCATACTTAGGAGAATTTTGGTCCCAAAAAATATTAGTAGGGGAGTAGATGAGGAAACCATTCCCTCACTTTCTCCTTCAAGTACCACTGGGCCTACCTTGGTGTCTTCCCTTTGAGTCCAACCTACCAAGATTCTTGTGGACCTCTCCTTATTTCTCTAACCTTCTGCTGCAACACTACATCCTCCTCTAACTCACCTCATGAATCCAAGATGCAATCTTCATGGAAGGTAGCAACTAACATTCTTCTTCTTCATCAAGTATGGATGGCTCATATAGGTGCAAGTTCTCACAATTAACTACTTGAGTACGTCCGCATGAAGTGTGGAAAATCAAGTACAAAATCATTTTCTCCAACCTACTTGTGGATTAAGTTTCCTTTCTTGACCTTGTAGTATTTCCTTACTCGAGTATATCCAAGCCTTGTCTCTAACATAAAGTTTGTGCTCTCTACGTTGTTGAACATGTCTATCCTTATACCTAGCTTTAGACTTTTTGTTGGTGATAATTTTTTCGGGTGGACAAACTTTTGGAATTCTTTCAAATGCTCGGGAATCTAAGTCCCTCTACTTAACCGGTGTAGCTTCCATATATGCATGCGTGAGTAAAGGTGAATTTTCTTGATGGCCTTGTGGTCGGGGATCCAACAGGGGAGCTCCACTAACCCCTGTGGCAAAGCTAGGCTCGGAGACTAGTGGGAAAGGGGAGTGAGAAATAGAACTAGTTAGAACATATGAGAAGAAACAACTCTACAAATAACAACAAGACCGATTAGAATTTATGAGCACAAAGTATCAATAAATCCCTTAGTCAAAAAAGGCTAGAAACTCCTTCTTCTTGTATTGATTTCTTAAACAAAAGTTGTACATAGTGTGGGAATGGAGGAAAACTTAGTGAGGGGAAAATGGAAGAAAATGGCTATCTCCTTTGTTCTCTCAAAGTACAATACACTCTTGAGTTTACAAAATCAATCACCAACCCTTTGAAATGGGAATGGATTTACAATTTATAGAATGAGATATGACTCTTCATCTACCCCCAATGCCTTTTCATATGTCCTCGCACAACTTAAAACTTTTCAACTTCCTAGGAAACTTTTAAGTCCCTTTTTATAACATAAAGGTGACTTATTACATTAGGAACATTAATACATATGAAAAAGTGCAACCCCAACAAAAATTAGAACATTGAGAGAGAGAGAAAGTTGGGGAAGAGGAGAGAGAGAGAAAGAAGAGAGAAGAAGAAGAGGAGATGTCATTCCCGATGAAGTCCATTGATCCTCGTTGATGGAAAGCTCAATGTGATGAAACTCTGAATCTTAAAACTCATGTGAAACTCCTTCCAATTGGCTCACAGATGCTTTGGAATGAGTGTTTAAAAACATTGTTGAATGGTTTTTCTGATGACCATAACTTCCACCCTACACAAGATACTCCTGCAACTCGAGCCATGAAGTGAGTGTCGGGAGACACTGTTGAATTCCCTGAGATGAGTCTCAAATTCCCTATGAGAAATGCCCATGGATGATCTAGAATGATGGTGTTGACCTGAATGATCATCCCTCTATGTCCCATTGTGCCAAACTTTTCCCTTTTGAGAATGACTGCTATTTTTAGTAAGTACAGATGGGGCAACTTACTATTTTTAGTAAGTGTCATAGTTAGCTTTTCCCAACCTCAACCGGCTATGGTAGCTTGAATTATTTTCTTCTACTGTGTTCCTCTCACTTTTTGGACCAACTAGCTATTTATAGTAGGGGCTTGTGGAACCACTTACTATTTTTAGTAAGTGTCAATTGTGAGCCGAGATGACCTTTTTTGATGACTTTTTCCTACGACAATACTCCCTCTATGTTCATTGCCTTTTCATAGCCTCTTCAAATGGTGGCTTACCCAAAGCAACAGACCCCTATGTAGGAAGGCATGCTATTTTTAGTAAGTGCACCGTGGATGTCAGATTGTGACAAAACAAGTTTTGAAAATCTAGGTCTTATTTGGGATTCCACGCTCTCGCATTTTGAGTAATTCCTTCATCTGAACAAGTGGGAAAATGATATTTTCATCGGTGGGGGAAGAATACTAAAAAAAAAACATCCCTCCATATCCCTAAAAAATAGGGACTTCATGGCATGAAAACTAGTTTATGTGAAACTAGATTTTTCAATGATCATTCCCTCCAATTTTTGCGTGATTTCGCCCACTGGAACCCTGAGAAGTGAAGAGGTAGCTGCTGCCTTTTTTACAAATGTTCTTCATGTGATAAGGAAGAAATATGATGAAAAAATCAGTCCTCCATATCCCTAAAAAATAGGGACTTCATGGTAAAAACTAGTTCACGTGAAACTAGATTTTTCAACGATCATTCCCTCCAATTTTGCGTGATTTCACCCACTGGAACCCTGAGAAGTGGAGAGGTAGCTCGCTGATTTTTTCCACTACTATGTCATGGTGGCCATTAATGGAGCTTGAAATTTCAGGTCTGGTTTTTGTCTCCATTTTCATGATGAAATCAACTCATTGTGATAGGTTTTTGCTTCTTGTCTCATTGGTGAAATTTCTCTTCGATCGGTTGTCGGTTTGATGAGAAATTGAGCTTTGTTCTTCATGGAGCCGGAAGTGAAATTTATTCATTGTGAGAATTCCTTGCTGTGAATGGGAGGTTTGAAGGTGATTTTTAATGGCCTTTGAGAGTGAATAACTCAGAAATAGATGGTTCTTCATTTTGTGCACTAGCTTTTGCAAGATATGTTGAATCTTCATCTCACGACAATGGAGGTTTTATGAAGAATTCCTTCACTCTTCTCTTTCATTATTCATTCCTCTGGATATTTTGATCAATATATTATTTGAAACCTATGCATATTCATGGAGTGGAAGGTTTTTTTGCTATGGTGGAGCTGGTTTGAGCAACAATGGTGGACTGAGGTGTTCTCTGTAACTTTTCTTCTGGTGAGAGAAAAGAAAAGAAGCAAGAAGTGGCAAACAGTTAATTTTTTTCAAATTTTGAGTTTGAGTTGGGAAAATTTTCATGTCCTTGACATCCCTCACCTCAAAGGGATGTGAGGGACATCAAATTCCATGGTGAGCAAGGTGATGACACATGGCAGAGATCGACGAGAGGAATGAAGGCTAAAAATCAGCTTTAAAGCACTGAGGGGCTGGAAGTTGGTCATATGGGTGACCAGAAGTCTCCTTAGGGTTGGGAACATTTTTCCATGTTTTATGTCCCTGACCTCAAAACATGTATGAGGACATTAAATTTTCCATGTGTGTGATGTATGATGATCAATCTGATTGATGAGGCTTTGAGCTCCCCAGCTTGAGGGACTGGAGAGGTCATGAGGGAGGATGGGGCTAAAATTTTTCCAATGTGTGATTTCCCAAGCTCCTGAGGGACAAAAATCCCTCCTGACTGGAGTGACACGTGTCCTCCCAAAATTTGACTAACTCCCGAACTCGCTCCAAGAGGACAACTTGAAATGATGATAACTTGAGCTCCCGATGGAATTTTTGATGAAATTTTATATGATATTGACTAAAATGGCCTTTTAAATCCAATGGTGGGGGTATCATGTCTTTATTCTTCCATTTGATCCTAAAAAATGGATTTTTGATTTGGTACTCCACATGTATGCATGAGAAAAACTACTTGCAAACCCAATGCACCAAAGTGTTGTGAAAAAATAATTTCACCATATTAGGGATTGGAATTACCTTTCCAATGATTTTTTTTTTTCTCCTAACTCCATCCGGAGCTCCAGAATCACCTTTGAAGCTCAAAAATTTTTTGTGTGTGCTGCACTTCCTAGGCTCGTGAACCCTGATTTTGATCAAACTGCCCAAACTCTCCAAATATTTCCTGAATCTTCCAAAATCACTTCCATGATGTCCCTAGGCCTTTCAATTCACCTCCATGTTAGATTTTGGATTTTTTTTTCCACTCCATGGGGTTTGCTCCAGTCTAGGAAGGCCAGTGATAGCCCTTCCCAACACTGCCCAGAGATAAATTTTTAATGAACTCCTAAAATCACCTAGGGGGTTGATTTGAATTTCCTAAATCACCTAGGGGAATGAATTAACACAATTGGGAGGTCATTATTGAACTGACTGGGTAGACCTGGGGTGCCTGGAATGATAAAACATGAAAAATTTGGTATAGGGGTATAGTTGTCATGCTTAGAAATTGTCAATTTCCTTGTTGCACATTTACATGAAACAAATGGCTCTAGCTTGGGGACATGACATGGAATGAGCATAATGAAGACATGACATGAGAATCCATAATCTCAACTTTAGACCATATGATCCATTGAAAAAGTGCCTTATCCATTGGGCCCTATGGAGTCATGTACAACTTACAAGAGACAAGAGAGAGAGAAGAAGAAGAAAACACACACACACACACAAAAAAATGGAAAGGAAAACACATGACACAAAGGAAGGAAACACAAAAAAAGGGAAACACACCTACAATCACCTATGGTACAAGGTGGGGACAACCCACTTTCACTAAAGCACTTTTTTATTCCTCAAAAGTTACCCCTGAGTGGGAAACCTTGAGTGATGTTGTTCTGTGAAGCCATTGAATGGTTCTAGAAAGTAGCCTCCTCTCCTTAACTATTTATGAAATTTGGGTGCTTTCATGACCATCTATGTGTTTTTGTAGGAGTGAGTCCACATGAGCTTCTTGATGCTCAAGGTCTTCACTTAGAAATTCCATTGCCTTCATGTTCTTTGAAATTGGTTTCATAGTGCTAGTTGCCTTTTGCATTTATCCACATAGTTGATTCTTCATTGAGCATCTCTACCACTTCCCCAGGGCTGATTTTCATTCAAATTACTTGAACATTTTGAGATTCTTTTCTTTCCTAGGTCTATGCTCATTGACCTCTTTTCCATGAGAAACCTTAGACTTATCCTTTTTCTCTACTCCATTGTGAGGTGCTTGAGTACTGATGGGAGGATTGGAAGTGAAAACTCATACTTGTCTTGTATGGCCATGCACATGAGTTAAGAGATCAAGAATCAGCTCGGGGTCTTCCACAACTTCCACTGCATCCAATAGTTCTTGCACAGAGATCTCCTTTGTTACTTCTTGCACTCATCTTTGTATGCCTTTGAAGGATCTTTATTTTGTAGCTCAAGGAAACTATCTGGAGGGATTACTTCATCATCTTGGGAATCATTGCATTCTATCACTCCTTCATCAAGAGGAGCTTCAAGCTTCAAAGGCCTCAAAACTCCTTGCTTCAATTTCTTCATCATGGAAAGAGTCTTCCTCTTCAAATGGGAAAGAAAATATCTCCATTTCATCATTGCATCCATCAATCATTGGCTCGGGAGGGCATCATATTTCTCATCTTTCTTTATTTCAACATGGCCAACCTTCACATTGGTTAAGCTTTCAAATCAGATTCATGCTTGTCTTGTAGATTCATGGCTTGCATCAGGAGTTTGAGACTGAGCTCAGGGTTCTTTATTTCTTTCAGCGGCTCTAAGAAGTTCTTGTATAGATAGTTCTTTCAAACCTTTTGAGGGTTCATCACAAGACTGGTCTTGTCTCTCCATGACATGATCAAGGGAGTCTTCATCTTCAAATGGGAATGAGAATATCTCTTCATCATGGATAAGCACATAAGCTGATTTTTTTTCATTTGAAAATCATCAAGAACCATTTCCTCTTCTTCATGGTTTGCATCGTCTAGTAATTGGGGCTTCCCTCTTGTAACTCAAATCTCCTCAATGCTTCTTCAAGGTCCATACCTCTCTCAGGAAGGCATGTATGGCCCTATCAAGATGGGAATATCTCTTCCTCCTTGGTTGTCACAAAGTGATTCATCTCCACCTGTATCTTGATACAAGATGTTGGTTTCTGGACTTCTAGACTTTCACACTATGTACCTCATCTTCTTCTCTAGAAGAAATTTTCCATGTCTCCCTTAACTGGTATGGTTGTGAGAAGACCAATTCATCTGAATTTTCCCTCCCAAGTCTCTAACAAAAACCCCTACTTAACAACATTCCAAATGAATCTGGAATGTCTGCTACCAAAATCATCGCTTGAAACTTTCTTGTCTGGAAATATGGTGAGAGCCACTTGTGCATCTTTGACCTTCCCTACAAGTGGGACTTATTTTGACTCAGGGAGTAACAAGAGCCACCGGGTGGAGTCATGGTGAGTTTGAGAGCCTTGGTGACCTTTAAAGGCATCACATTGTCTGAGGCACCAAAATCTATTATGCAATTTTTCAATACATATTCTCCAACAAGAAGGGAGACATAGAAAGGATCCTTGTCATCTTGGATGCACTCAAGGAAAGCATGTTCTGTGAGGGAGGTGTAGGTGGGTTTGGTAGTAATCCTTTAGAATAGGGTGTTACAACATTGGGTGTTAAACTACCACTTGATATATTGAAATCTCTCAAATTTTTAGGTGAGAGTTCTACAAATATTCAGTTTTAGTAATCTGCACTTTGGCTTTGTTTGCATATTCTATGAAGTCAAAAGGAGAAGATGTGGGTGAGGGTGATGAAGGGACTGATTTTGGATTTAGGATAGGTTTGGAAAGCAGGAGTAGATTTTTGGGGAATAGAGGGGATCTTGAAAGGTACACTAGGAGCTTTCAAAGTACTAGATTTTATAGGAGAAGATTTAGATTTAGAATTAGAAGAGGCATCATTGGAAGACTTACTTGGAATTTTGGAGACTTCTTATTTGCTACAAGATAGGCTTCAACAATGCAGACTCCATGGAGGGTGGGAGTGGAGATCCTGACTGATTATTTTTTTTTTGGAGTCACCACAAGAGGATCTTTCTTATTTTTCTTTACAATAGTGGAGGAAGAGCCCCCTTTCTTAGACTGAGAATGAGTGAATACCACACATGAGAAGCTAGGTGCATCTTCTTCATCATCTTCATCACCTCCAGAATATTCATAGAATCTGATTTGTGTATCATTCTCAAACTCATCACTTTCTAGGAAATCACCACCTTCACTTTCTTGTTCAAGCTCCTCTTCATTTTCCTTACTCCTACAACTTGCATTGATAGGTGGGGCCTCCAAGGAAAGCCTTGGGGTGCTCTGCAATTTGATTTTATTGCTTCTTTGAGAAGAAACTCATTCAAATATTTCCCTCCTCAATGATGCCATTTCATTTTCCATTTTTAAAAAAAAAAGGATCGGTTCTTTCATCTCAGGATGTTGAGCTTTACCCTTTGAGGGATTCTTGATCTTTCAGAGAGGATGAGATCATCATCAAGTTCAATGTCCAATCTTTGTGCTTTCTGCAATATCCCTCGGTTGAACTCTTTGTAGGAAAAATCCTACCTCGGTGATTGAGAACTAATAAAGAATCTCTTGACGTTGTTTTTTGATGGTGAATCCTCCTCTAGTATCTATGAAGAAAACCGGTCAAAATGAGCCACAAAGTCTCTCATAGTTTCATTTTCTCCTTTCTTTATTTGTGCCAATTGAACAAGGAGGTCTTGATAGTCCTCAGTAAATCTGAATCTTTCCTCAAACTTCCTTTTGATGTCATTCCAACAAGTGATGGATCAAAAAGGTAGGAGGTAGAACCATTCCACTACTTTTTCTTGGAGAGACTCCATGAACAATCTTACAATGACATCTTCATGTTGGACACCAAGAATCCCACATGATGTGGTGAAGGATGATATGTGCTCTTCAGGGAGTTGTGTGCCATCACCTTTGAACTTTGGAAATTTCTTGTGGGAACTTATTGGTAGATCATGAAGAGGTGGTTCAAGAGAAGATGGGCTGTATTTCTTCCCCATGGAACAATGGGTTGAGGTCTTTTCTTTTTTCCATTTCATTTTCATTTTTTCTTTTTTACCATTTTTTTCTTCTAGGAACTCAATCTTTAATGGGAGAATTTTGAAGGGGAGTATCAAAGTTTGGATCTTCTTCAAATTCTAGCACTTGAGAGAAAAAATTATGATTTTGCAAAGCCCTGAAATAGGAATATGAAAAGATCTTCCTTAAGCCAATTTTGGAAATTTGTGGAATATATATGAAAGGTGTGGACTATGAAAATAAATTGAAGTGTAGCTTTCAACAATGGATTTTCATGAACTTTTTTTTTTTTTTTTTTTCAATATTTATTTTTTTGAATTTTGGACCTTATGGTCATATTTTGGGTGTAGATGCTGCTAAATCTACCCCATGGTGGGTGCCAAAACTGTTGGCAAGAAAATTTTTGGGTGGAAAAACTTGTGGATTTCTTGCCAACATGCTCTGGGAATCTAAGTCCCTCTACTTAACCGGTGTAGTTGTCGTATATGCATGCATGAGTAAAAAAGTTGATTTTTTGGTGGCCTTTTGGTCATGGGATCCAACAGGGGCACTCCACTAACCCTATGAAAAGCTAGAAATTTCTTGCTAGAGAGGAATTTGTTTGTAAAGTGGGAAAGGGAGTGAGAAATGAGATAGGAGAACTAATGTTGTAGGTAGAAAATCATATTCCTACACACACTAGTTAGAAATTTCAACACATGCATTTATGAGAAGAAACAAATCTGCAAATAGCAACAAGACCGATTAGAATTTATGAGCACAAAGTATCAATAAATCCCCTCATCAAAAAAAGGCTAGAAACTCCTTCTTGTATTGATTGCTTAAACAAAAGTTGTACATAGTGTGGGAATGGAGGAAAACTTGAGAGGGGGAAATGGAAGAAAATGGCTATCTCCTTTGTTCTCTCAAAGTACAATACACTCTTGAGTTTACAAAATCAATCACCAACCCTTTGAAATGGGAATGGATTTACAATTTATAGAATGAGATATGACTCTTCATCTACCCCCAATGCCTTTTCATATGTCCTCACACAACTTAAAACTTTTCAACTTCCTAGGAAACTTTTAAGTCCCTTTTTATAACATAAAGGTGACTTATTACATTAGGAACATTAATACATATGAAAAAGTGCAACCCCAACACAAAATTAGAACATTGAGAAGAGAGAGAAAGTTGGGGAAGAGAGAGAGAGAGAAGAGAGAGAGAAGAAGAAGAGGAGATGTCATTCTCGATGAAGTCCATTGATCCTCGTTGATGGAAAGCTCAATGATGAAACTTTGAATCTTCAAACTCATGTGAAACTCCTTCCAATTGGCTCATATATGCTTTGGAATGAGTGTTTAAAAACACTATTGAATGGTTCTACCGATGACGTAACTTCCACCCTGCACAAGATACTCCTGCAACTCGAGCCACAAAGTGAGTGTTGAGAGACATTGTTGAATTCCTTGAGATGAGTCTCGAATTCCCTATGAGAAATGCCCATGGATGATCTAGAATGATGGTGTTGACCTGAATGATCATCCCTCTATGTCCCATTGTGCCAAACTTTCCTTTTGAGAATGACTTGCTATTTTTAGTAAGTACAGATGGGGCAACTTACTATTTTTAGTAAGTGTCATAGTTAGCTTTTCCCAACCTCAACCGGCTATGGTAGCTTGAATTATTTCTTCTTACTGTGTTCCTCTCACTTTTTGGACCAATTGGCTATTTATAGTAGGGGCTTGTGGAACCACTTACTATTTTTAGTAAGTGTCAATTATGAGCCGAGATGACCTTTTTGATGACTTTTGCCTATGATACTCCCTCTGTGTTCACTACCTTCTTCGTAGCCTCTTCAAATGGTGGTCTTACCAAAGAAAAATAACCCTATGTAGGAAGGCATGCTATTTTTAGTAAGTGCACACTTGTGATGTCAGATTGTGACAAAACAAGTTTTGAAAATCTAGGTCTTATTTCGAGATTCCACGCTTTGCATTTTGAGTAATTCCTTCGTTTGAACAAGTGGGAAAATGAGATTTTCATGGTGGGGAAGAATACTAAAAAAAACACAGCCCTCCATATCTCTAAAAATAGGGACTTCATGGCATGAAAACTAGTTTACGTGAAACTAGATTTTTCAATGATCATTCCCTCCAATTTTTGCGTGATTTTCACCCACTTGGAACCCGAGAAGTGAAGAGGTAGCTCGTTGCCTTTTTTGTAGATGTTCTTCATGTGACAGGGAAGAATATGATGAAAAATCAGTCCTCCATATCCTAAAAATAGGGACTTCATGGTGCAAAAACTAGTTCACGTGAAACTAGATTTTTCAACGATCATTCCCTCCAATTTTTGTGTGATTTCACCACTTTGGAACCTTGAGAAGTGGAGAGGTAGCTCACTGATTTTTTTCCACTACTGTGTCATGGCAGCCATTAATGGAGCTTGAAATTTTCAGGTCTGTTTTTTTCTTTTTTGATGAAATCAACTCTCATTATTGATAGTTTTTTCTTCTTGTCTCACTGGTGAAATTTCTCTTCGATCCGGTTGTTGGTTTGATGGGAAATTGAGCTTTGTTCTTCATGGAGCGGAAGTGAAATTTATTCACTGTGAGAATTCCTTGCTGCTGTGAATGGGAGGTTTGAAGGTGATTTTTAATGGCCTTTGAGAGTGAAGAACTCAGTAAAAATGATGGTTCTTCATTTCGTGTACTGGCTTGCAAGATATGTTTGAATCTTCATCTCACGACAATGGAGGTTTCTAAAGAATTCCTTCACTCTTCTCTTTCATTCTTCATTCCTCTAGCTCTTTGATCAATATATTATTTTAAAACTATGCATATTCATGGAGTGGAAGGTTTGGTTTCCATGGTGGAGCTGGTTTGGAGAAAACAATGGTGGACTGAGGTGTTCTCTGCAACTTTTTTTAGTAGTGAGAAGAAAGAAGAAACAAAAAGTAAAAAATGTTAGAAAAAATTTAGAAATTTTTTCAAATTTTTGAGTTTGATTTTTGGGAAAATTTTCATGTCCTAAAATCCTCACCTCAAAGGGACATGAGGGACATCAAAATTCCATGACAAGCAAGGTGGCGACACGTGGCGAAGATCCGATGACGGGAATGAAGGCTAAAAATTCAGCTTTAAAGCACTGAGAGGGAATTTGGAAGTTGTCATCATGGGTGACCAGAAGTATCCTTAGGGGCTGGGTGAATTTTTCCATGTGTGATGTCCCTGACCTTGAGGGATGTGAGGGACACAAAATCCCCAAGCTCCTGGAGCTGACACGTGTCCTCCCAAAATTTGACTAACTCCCGAACTCGCTCAAGAGGGACAACTTGAAACGGTGATAACTTGAGCTCCCGATGGACTTTTTTTGATGAAATTTTATATGATATTGACTGGAAATAATATTATGAATCCAATGGTATGGGTATTATGTATTTATTCTTCCATTTGATCCCTGAAAAAGAGGATTTTTGATCTGGTACTCTACATGTGCATGAGAAAAAATGTTTGCAGACCCAATGCGCCAAAGTGTTGTGAAAAAAATAATTTCACCATATTTTAGGAGACCTTGGAATTAAATTTACAAATATATATTTTTTTCTCCTAACTCCATCTAGAGCTCCAAAATCACCTTCAAAGCTCAACAATTGTTTTGGCCTGTGCACTACCTAGGCCTGTGAACCCTGTTTTTGATCAAACTACTCCAAACTCTCCAAATCTTTAATGAATCTTCCAAAATCACTTCCATGATGTTTCTAGGCCTTCAATTCACCTCCATGTTGGATTTGGATCCTTTTTTCTGATCAAGGGGGTTTCTCCAGTCTTGGGAAGGTTAGTGATAGCCCTTCCCAACATTGCCCAGAGATAGCATTTTTCAAGAACTCCTAAAATCACCTAGGGGATTGAACTGAATTTACTATTTCACCTAGGAATTTTGTGTTAACATCAACTGAGAGTTCATGGAACTGATTAGGTAGACTTGGGGTGCCTCGGAAGGGTAAAACATGAAAAATTGGAAATTAACAATTACCTTGTTGCATATTTGCATGATAATAATTTTCTAATTCATCTTTCACCTTAAGATGGATTTATTAGATCCTCTCAATGAAATTTGCAGCTCTAGTCACTTCTAAATCATGTATCTCCCATTCTTCCTACTATCAAATTGTAATGTCCAGTGGATTGGTAGGTAGATACCCCAAGCATGCTTCAAAAGGTGACTTGCATAGTGGATGTGTGTACCACCATGTTGTACGAATGATAAATGTAGGCTAAGGACTCATCTCAAGTCCATGGTAATTTGCTATTATACCCTCTAATAAGTTGTACCAAAGTCCTATTCACCACCTTTTTTCCCATCCATTTGGGGATGTAAGGTCGCGCTTCTATGTAACCTGGTGTCCATCTTGTCCCACAACGTAGTCTTAAACTTCCCAAGAACGTAGAATCTTTTCATAAATAATAGACTTTGGAAAACTAGAATGTACCCATACATTAGAAAAGAAAAGTTAAGCTTCCTCACATGCTTTTATTGTATTTTTATATGCCATAGGAACACACATTTTATTGAATCTATCAACAAAAACATATAGATAATCATGGCCATGTTTAGACATAGGTATTTCTCCTACAAAATCCATAGAGATATCCTCCCAAGTTTGAGTAGGGACCATGGGAAAGGCATATAAAAACATTCCTTCCTGATTTTATGCTTGCCAAGACAACAAAGTTTACATTCTCTTATGAATTTAGATACTTCTTCTTGCATATTGGGCCAATATAAATACCTTTGCAAGTGGGCCATGGTCTTGCCAACACAAAAATAACGTGATAATTTCAAGGTATGTGCTTCCCTCATCAATAGAATCCTTACTTATTTTGGCACGCAAATCTTCCCCCATTGGTAGAGTAGCCCATCTTTAAGATAACAATCATCAATACATGTTTTTTAGCCCCTTTGGACTATAACTGCTGATATGTCACCCCAAAATCTTTGTCTTGAGCATATGCCTCTCCGTAATATTCCTTTGTGAATGGCTCAACATGAGAGATCATGGCCAAACTAGAGATCTTCTCTATATGGGTGGCCTAGACAACATCTCTCACCATGAAATTTGTGCTACCTTTCTTATAGTTGATCACTAGATGGAACTGCTGAAGGAATCCCATCCACTTGTAGTGCCTTTCTTGTTGTAATTTAGACCGTGCTTGCAAATACTGAAGAGGTTTGTGGTTAGTGTACACAATAGTTTCTTTACCTAAAAAATAGTGTTTCCATTTTTTATTTCCTAAACTAGTGCATACATATCTTTATCATATATTGAATATCCTTTAATTGTTGAAGTGAAATTTTCAAAATGATAACATATTGACTTACCTCCTTGTAGCAACACTACTCCCATAGCGCAATCACTAGAATTTATCTCTAATTCAAAGGGATAATAAAAATTAGAAGAGAATGTACTAGAGCATGACTAATTTTGTACTTTAATAACTCAAAAGCTTGTCTTGTTCCTTACCCAAGTCAAAACCCTTATTCTTTACGACCACTATGTGTAGAGATGTTGCAATAGCGGAGAATCTCGGAATGAACTTCCTCATGTATTGTACTGCTCCCACAAAAATCCTAGTCTTTATGGCTCTCGTTGGTAATGTCCAATTTGTGATGGCTTCCACCTTATTTGGATCCACTCGTAGCTCTCCTCCTCCAACCACGTGCCCAAGATAGACAAGTGACTATTTGGAAAATTCACACTTCTTCATATTGCATAACAATTGTTTCTCCTTGAGAACTTGCAAGACTTGCTACAAGTGTGTTAGATTTTCCTCCCATGTTGGACTAAAAATTAGAATATCATCCAAATAACCAATGATACATGAATCTATGAACTCCCGCAATACATAATTCACAAATCTCATAAATTTAGTGGGCATGTTACATAAACCAAATAGAAGTACTAACCACTCATAAAAACCCTATTTCATTTTGAAGGTAGTCTTCCACATATCCTCCTTGTTCATCTGGACTTGGTGATAACCAGACTTCAGATCCAACTTTGTGAAGAACATTGCATGTTGAAGTTGGTCCAAGAGATCATATATGCATGGGAGTGGATATCTATTCTTTATGGTAATCTTATTTTAAAGAATGTTAGTCGATGCACATTTTCCAAGAACCATCCTTCTTT
This sequence comes from Taxus wallichiana var. yunnanensis, assembly GCA_018340775.1. Taxonomy (NCBI): domain Eukaryota; kingdom Viridiplantae; phylum Streptophyta; class Pinopsida; order Cupressales; family Taxaceae; genus Taxus; species Taxus wallichiana. The sequence continues at coordinate 766,812,606 of CM031239.1, read as the reverse complement.
GGCACCATCACATTAGGTGAACTGCGTATGGCGAGGTTCTTGGGTGTATCACCCCTTGGTCTAATAAATCCTAGAGTTATTTCTTTACCTTTGTTATCTCCTACAAGGATTGCCTATACAACCTAATATTTGGTAGAGGGGACTGTAACAATTTGAATCTCATGCTCTACTTCTCGTTTTGGTGGTAACTCACTAGGAGTTGGAAAACTTCCTAAAAATATTGAATTATGCTATCCAAATCCTTCATCCCCTTATTAGAAATATCTAAAATTTATGCCCCATATTTCTTATCTTTAATTAAAGTAAACAAAACTGATTATGATTTTCTTGAATTAGTCTCTTTACTTGGTTAACGCTTACCATAACAAGTTTTGACTTACGTTGGTGTGCTCAGATGTTGTAACTGATTCCGTCCTTGACCCATCTGTATCGGTTCTACCTTATCATGAAAATAACATCCTTTATATACAAGTAAGGACTCTGAAAACAACATCAAATGCATCATGTAGAATTACATCATCTTCTATTACATCGATATATTGAGAATTAATCCCAAACTTGAACTTACATCTTCTTGTTACCTAAATTTATACACCCTTCTCCACCCATCCTAAAAGATAAGGATGTGGATGCTCATAAGTTTCAAGACCAAGCTTCTTTACAAATGGATCAGAAATCAAATTAGATTGATAACCAATATCAACCAAATCATTTGCCTTAGTCCTCTTGATTTGGATTTGGATTAGAAATAGCTTACTCATTTCTTCTTATTGTTCTGGTTATTTATGTTGGTAGCTATGCATCCTAGCTGCTCATCTACATTAGAATCATCCTCTATCTCTACCTCCCCATATATATTTGCATCTGTTATAGACTTCTTGGAGTCCTTGATTTGGTTCTTTGGATGTAATTCTAGATGTAACTTCCAACATGTAACATCACTATGACCGTTGATATCACAATTCTTGCAAAAATTCTTAGGATCTTCACAAGTATTCAAAGTAGCAGTGGTCTTTTTACCTTTCCATTTACCTTTGTTACTTGTTTGTCCTTTTTCTTTCTTTAGCTGATTTTTTGACTGCTTTGTCTGTGACTATGCCTCTACTTGCTTCTTCTCATCATATATGTAGTATGCTTGCACACATGCTTCATTGAGATCCTTAGGATTCTTGGAGATGATCTTCCTTTGAAGGTGAGTGTGAAGTCCTCCCAAATATTTGGTTAGAATATTCTCATCCTCTAATTCCATATTGAGAAACATGTCTTTTCTTGAAACTACGTAGTGTAATCCTACACAATTTGACCATTGATTTGTCTAAAATACTACAATTTAATCATTTGATCAGTCTTATGGCCAATAGGATAAAAATTACTCTAATAAATTATTTAAAACCCTCCCAAGAACTTACAATAGGACACTTCTTCTTTTCACAAGTGGCTAGATGGGTTTCCCACCAAACCTAGAGAGCATGTCCTTGCATTTTGAGACGTGCAAAGATGATCCTTTGTGCCTCGGTGACATTGTGCACACTAAAATAAAACTCCAATTATTTTAACCATTTATCTAGAAATTATGTATCTACTTATCTTTTAAATATTTTAATCTCAACTTTGAAAGGAACATGATTAAATTTTACCTTCCCCTTTTCAATTGGAGTTTCTTCTTCAAACTCTTCTATATCTTCTTCCTCATCATGGCTCCTTTCTATGCAAAATTTCTTGGCCAAATCTCAAACCACCGAGTATATGGAATCTTGCTTAGCTGTTGTTGTGTTTTGTTGATTTGAGAGTTACCTTTAGTGTTGAAACACCCTATCCATAGTGCTTTCTCGGTATCTCAATTCTACGGACCAAGTTATCTTCTTCCATTTGATCTCTAATCCTTTATTTCCACTTCTTCGTAGATATCTCTGGATCACAAGGTATTACTTATTCACCTTTATAAATTTTCAATGTCATACAAATCACACAAGAATGAATACCACAGTCCCTTGGATATTATTATCAGCTTTGATACCAAAATGATCTTGTAAACTTCTACTTTGGAAACTTACAAAACCACACACTATTGTTCCTACTTCCAATTTATTTGAAAATGACAGTTTTGAAAGTTAGTGAATGAATTATAGCACTTAGAACTAATTTGTAGCAAATAAGAATGAATAATTTAAATAATAAACACAATATTTTTATCCTAGAAACCCCTAATTTAAGGAAAACCAGTCGGGAAGGCGGTTGCTCTTTCTTCCTAGTTATATATTGGCCAATTGAAAAGAATACATATTACAAGAATTTGAAGGAAGACAACAATGTTACTTCCACCCTCTCTACTTGTTTTCTCTGCTCATACACCTTGCTTCTACAAATCAATTCCAACACCAAAGTCTTCTTGCTCACTTCTCCCATGAATTGATAATCAAATCCACTTGCTCTTCTTTCTTTTATAGATTCTTCCTATGTCCTCCCGTGCACTAGAGAATAGGAAGGGGAAAACAAGGAAGAGACATAATCTAGACACTTCAAATCCATGACTATTCATGGATGTATTTTTTTTTATTAGTGATAGGACCACCGAAGAATGAAAACTAGTGGTTACACAAGCTGTTAATTTGTGCGAGAGGGAGGTTATGTAACCACCATTTTACACAAGGTGGTGATTATGTGACTTGACAATTTTCTCTCCTTTCTGATTAAATTTTCTTTTGGTTCTGGTTTCTCTGATGAAATGGTGTATTTCTAGATCCTTATGGATCACCCATCCTCCTATCACCTATAATCACATACTCTAATATAAGAATACCTTTAAGCACAAACATACTTATGATAAAATTGATGCTAGACTTATGGTCAATGTTGTGTCACAACCCAAAAATCTACAATTGTAATCTTCTCAATGATAGTTCACTTGTTTGTGCTTCTCACCTTAGAAAATGCTTCAAAAAATACTTGAGCAACATTGTATCTCTCCCTCCACCACTTGAGGTTAATCCAGTGAACATTGATTAAGCTAAATATGGAAATATATGCCTAATCTGATTGTTATTGCAGAAGTAAATGAATAAAAATTAAGGACATAAATTAACCCAAGCAAACTAATCCAAAATATATGAAACCCTAAGTGCAAATAAGAGGTAAGGTGACTTAGTTTTTTCACAATTTTTCCTGGACTTTGCGAGTGCTCAATGGATGAAAAAAGAGGGAGAAGCGTCATATAACACCTCTAAAAAGAGTGCGATCTCACAATCTTCCTAGATCGAGGCACTTAGAGAGGGGAGGAGTGCATGTGGGCACCCTAGGCATGTTTATGGGAAACTTTATCTACAGAATTGCTCAGAAAACCTCCTCTGAGTGGTCATAAATTGTTCGCCATTGTTCTCCTTTTGTCGTTATGAGGTTACACAATGATTGCTGGAGTAGTTGGACACTGCAATGAAATAATAACCTACAAAACCCTCAAAGAGACATCAAATACTAAGAAAAAAAGATGTAGAATGATGGGTTAGACTTTCCTCAACTTTCACAATGGTGATCTTACAACTAATAATTACACTACATCTTAGTCCCAATGTAGTTCTATGTGTGTATATGTGCGGAATTTTTCCGTATGTGGCTCTTGTGCATGTCGCACTTGATAATGACGAAGTAAGCTAGATGTGAAGAAATGTAATATATGTGTACGTAGAATAAAATAAAATCATATCCTATGAAGTGTATATAGAATAATGCGAGTCCCTTGTCCTTGAATGGATACTAGAATAGATTCTTGAATGCTCTTGAATATCCTTTGGATGTAACCATAGGTGGTGATAGCTAATGCTTAGTGCTTAGTTCCTTTATTATGATCACATAACTTTATATTTATATGATTCCTTTGCTTGAATTTCACAATTAACCCTGAAAAGGTTGACTACAAAAAGATAAGATTCTCAAACAGCTAGAAAGGACCCAAAAGATGTGAAAAAAATAAAAGAGGCGGGGGCACCCGGAGAGGGGATGAGGGACGCTTGGCGCTAGCGTCTGAATGGGTCTTGATGTCCAGATGATAAATTCCAAGGTACAAAAAGGAAGAATGAGCAAGTAAGGATGAAAAACCAAATGTGGCAATGGAAAGAAAAGAAAGGTGGCCAAATACATTGGTTAATTAGTACTTTTTCTTACTTAATAATCATATGAATAATAGTATGTAATCAAGACTAAATAATTACCCAAAGTGCATGATTTTGTGTCTACATTTACCCCCAATATATGTTGTTGAGTGAAATATCGATATCATAAAGTATATAGAGATGTGTACCTAATAACCATGTAGATTGATGCCAAAAATGTGTCGAGGAACAAGGAAATGCGTGGAGCGATATAAATATGAAGCGTGGATGCTAAGGAGGATAAAGTGCAAAAAAGTGATGATGAAAATGACCCTAGGGTGGAAACACATGTGTAGATGTCACGATTGTTCCTGTTGTCAATATTGATGTGATTTATGTGTGTAATGTTATTGATGTTTTTTTGAATGATGTTGACTATTGCTTCCCATACAAACAGGACAGACTGCAAAAGAGAAGAATGAACAAGTAGTCAAATATGCATGTATATGTGTAAAAAGCATGTAAAATGAAAAATGTGAAAAAGGAACATGTGCACCTGATCCGTGATGAGGAAAGAGTGTAGAAAGGATCTTGTAGATGTTGTTGATGACCGAGTTTTTGGGCGATCTCACGCTAGTTAGGCAACCGCAAATTTTAGGGCGATCTCATGCCAAGTAATGGAAGAAGTGTAGGGAGAAAATTTTGGTGTTATCCTCCAATATTTAACTACTTACCATAATGTAGAACACCATTACATATGGTGTGTAAAAATTCAAACAATTCAACCAATTTGATAGAACGTGAAAGTTAAAAGTGTTGTGTAGTGTATGCATATAGAGTGCTAAGGACTGTGTGCCCTATAAAAAATGTTGTGTAGTTATTTAGGCTGTGTTGAACTGCCAAATATTGTGTAGCTTCCCCCGGTCACGGTGTCGGGGAAGGGTTAAGGGCACCCAAATGCTACTATTTTGGTCTCAAGGTGCTAATTTTCGTGTTGTGCTAAGGACCCAAGTATGATTCGAGCCTGCCTCGATACTAACTTGACTGTGTTGTATTGGTATTGTGCTATGGTGAAATGTGATTATATGATAGTGTATGGGGTGACTAATTCACTCAAATGATGCCCCCACATTTAGGGTGCATGTGACATCGTTGAAGGAGTATGCGACCCAAAGGAGGACCTACCACTGTGCTGAAATTTTTCCCTACAGGGGGAGGGAGTGTACTTGGTAGAAACCAAGGAACATGAAAATAAGTGGCTAGGAGACAAGTGTTAGTACAAAAAAATATGAATATAAAATGTAATCAAGTAAACAAGTAGAAAATGTGTAAGCTAAGACATAGGAAGATAATACACAAGAAGAAACTGTAGACTACAAAAAATGGTTTTCAAACACGGGACACCACTCACAATGTCGCAAGAAAATCAAGGCGAAAAAACCAAAATTAGATAGTGTGCACACAAGACAAAGGGAAAATCCCACAAAAATTACATATAAAGAGCAAGTAATGACAAGTAATGTAACAAACAACCATGGAAGCAAATAGCCCTGCATAAAAAATGTTACACATGAAACATTCGTTAACATGTGAGGAAGATAAAAATTATGTCAAAATGTGTATAATCCAATATAGAAAAGTGCTATGAAAAAATTAAACAATAACACCTGAAGTGTATGAAAGTGGATGCCCCTAGGAGCCATTGTGGGACTGGTAATAGGTATTATACCAAGCATCCATGTTGCATGTAAGGATCTGTAGAACCTATGATCACAAATAGGAATAAAGAGAACATGCATGTGTGTATGATAAATATAATGACAGACAAGATATCTACCTAGAATGTGTAATAATATGTGCATGTAACAAGTAAATGTAAACAAGACTAAATGTGACCAAGAAATGCAAGTATATTGTGAAGTGAATATGGAATAAAAAGTGAGTGTGATAGGAGATGTGTGCCCCGAGTGAGTGTGGATTTGTATGCATGATATGAGGTTCATTTATATATGCCCCTCAGACAAGAAAGAATGAATCGTAAACAAGAGTACGTCATCAAAAAATAGTCTCGAAAAGTGTGTACTAGAAAGATGTGATCGTAGAACCCCAACCATCAAGTATGGTGTGGCACTAGAGCACGTCATAGGGTAATGAGTATAACATGTAATGGGAGATGTGAAAAAGATATCTTGTGAGTGTGTAGAGTGAATAAGACACAAAATGTGTAGTGGAAGCTACAAGATAAGATGTCATAGGTGTATAATGCATGATGTGAAGTATGTAGTGTGTGATGTTGAGTGTATAATGTGTAGTGTGTGAGGTTCATGTGTATAGGATTCCCTCAATAGTCAAGTGAGAAATAAAACATGAGAGTGCGTCATTGGGTAATGACAATACGAGTGTGTGTCATTTGTGTGAAGTGAGTCGTGAATAAAATGTGTGTTGATGTTAGAAGGGGGAAGAAGATAAGTGTTATTTCCCCCGAAGTGTGTGATGATGAATGAGTTATTTGATGAAAGTAAAGGATGAAGGTCCTCTACCCGATGCTTGCGGTGATGAAGGAGTGTGACCATGCTCTAAGAGTGGTGGTATATGAGATAAATGTTGCGTAGGTGAATGAATCCTATATGCATGTGACCGATGAGTATAATGTGAAGGTGATGGACACTATGTGTAATAAAATGTGGAGGTGGTGGACACCTATGTGTAATAGAACACGAGAGGTGGTGGACACATGTGTGTTGAGAACATGGAAGTCGTATGGAAACCTATGTGCGGGAGAGTGAGATGGTGAAGTATACCGATGTGAAGGAGCGGTGTGAGTAGTGGACCTAGATTGATGTGATGGACTAATAGACATATGAGATTGAGTAAAGAGGTGAGTGTGGACATGTGAGGTAGAAGCGGATTGTGATTTAGTGTGGAGAGGCCACGGGGACCTAGGTGCTCTAGATGATGCAATGACAACCTCAAGAGGAGGTTCCAACCATGATGTAGAAGGAAAAACACCATTGATAGAGATGACTTGGTTGTTATGAATGAATTTCAAGCATAAATGATTCATGGAAATGATATCTTGAGTTTTATGGAGCCAGGTGATACCTAAGAGCATGTCACACCCTTTGAGTGATGGTGCCCCAAGAAAAGGCACAAGAATTATGAGAGTACCTTGACAATGACTGGGAGCTAGATAACACCATATGAGTTGGGCATTGAATATCAAATTTGTGATACCGGATAAATAATAGCAATAAAGAGTACAATAGAACATGAATTGATGGGACATAATGGATCAAATCAAGTGTTATTGATAGTGATGGACTCAATAGAAGTAATAATGTGTAAGTGATCAAAAGAAAATGTAGCATGATAATCATAGTTAGAAAAAATTCGAGAAGTGGGAATGTGTTAGTATGAGCAACTATAAAATTGAGATCCCTTGATGCGGGAGAAGGCACTACGTGATATGTATCATTTTTCGAGGATTCACTTGCTTACTTGTCATGCTTTGGAAGAGGATTGTTGAATATTTTGAGCTTATGATTTTCATTGACTGGTGTAGAGGATGTAGGCTCTGGAAGCTCAAGTTTGTTATTATCGATAAGATCTTGGATGATAGTGTGAAGTTTGAAACACCTATTTGTAGAATGTCTAACACATTGATGATAGTCGCATCAAAATTTCTCATTATAATTTCGACCTTTAGGATGAGATGGATCCAAGTTGAGTAGAGGAGGAAGTGTAATAAGATTTCTCTCAAGAATTTTTTGTAATATAAGATGTGGAGCAATAGTCAACTTTGTATATGTACGCTTAGGCGGTTGCCATTAGATTTATTTGGTGTTAGAGACAACGTTGACAGTGACCTTAAATTCAGTAGGTTTTGTGGTTGGTTTAAAAGTTGATTTATTTTGAAAGCGTGTAGAGGATGAAGCTTGCTCCTAATACTTAAGATTTCCTATGGATAAGAGTTTAGTTTCACGTAGCTTGAGAGTGTGACACAATTGATCAAATGATGGAGATGTTTCAAATAGGAAACTTTCCTGAAGAGGTGGCAATAAACTTTGAATGAATAAGTCTTGAAGCTCAGAGTCCGCAAGCACATTAGACATCTTAGCTAGGTTGTTTTTGTATCGTAAGGAATTTAATCTGCTAATTTTTTGTTACATCATTGTTTAAGTTGTGCTAGTTGAGCATATGAGATCTTAGAGTTAATATTGATAAATAAATGAGTGATGAAAACATCGGCTAGATGTGTGAAATATGTTACCGAGTGGACATGTAAGTCATAGAACCAACACATCGCATAATAGGGGAGATTATGAGGACAAAATCTAGACATGCTACATGGAATGCTCAGAGATGCTCTTGTGGGTTACCATGCCCATTGACAATGGGGAGTTTGGGGGTGACAAAATTGGGAGGAAGTGAGTAAGCAAAGATGGTAGGTGCAAACTGAGTGTGTTGTAATGAAGTGGAATCCAAAGATGGAGACAAACGAGAAGTAGCTTGTTGTAATTGAAGAATTTGTGTTTGAAGCTCTTGCTAAATGGAGACTAAATCTTGAGTGCCAGTGTGGAAGAAACTTACCGTGTGTGATAAAAAAGAGGTGGAGTGAAGTGCTTAGTGGGAGTACGGATAGAAACAGGGAAAAAAAAGATTTACGGGAGAGTGGAAGTAGATTATTGAGTAGAAATGGAGGTGGGAATAACAATTAAAATATTAAGCTCTACAAGGTTGGTGGCTTCCTCATGAGCAATGAATAAAAGCAAGTCTAAGTCCTACAGATGCTCAACGATATGATCATTAAGGTATTTAAGGTGGGCTTCAATGAATTCTCCATAAGATTGAGCCATAGTGATAAGAGGATAAGATCCCTAAGGAGAAGGTGGATTCAAAGGTTGGGTTCACCAAAATGATTAAGCTAAATATGGAAATATATGCCTAATTTGATTGTTATTGCAGCAATAAATGAATAAACAATTAAGTACATAAATTAACCCCAAAAACTAAGCCAAAATATATGAAACCCTAAGTGCAAAGAAGAGGTAAGGTGATTTAGTTGTTTCACAATTGTTCCTAGACTATGTTGGAGTCTTGACCGGATGAAAAAAAGAGGGAGAAGCATCACACAGAACCTCAGAAAAGTGTGTGAGCTGATGATTTTCCTAGGACTGGAGCACCTGGAGAGGGATAGGGGCACTGTGGTATCCTTAGGCCTATTTCGGGTGACTATGTATGCATAAATGCTCATAAAACCTCATACGAGTGGTCACAAGTTGTTTATTGTTGTTTGCCTTTGGTCACTATGAGGTCGCATAATGATCACCAAAGTCACTAGAAATCTGCAATGAAATAATGACTGTAAAACCCTCAAAGAGACATCAAATCCTAAAAAAGAAAGATGCAGAATGAGGGGTTAGACTATCCTCAATTGTCATAATGGTGATCTTACAACTGAGCATTGCACTACATCTCATACCCAATATAATTTTAGGTGTGTATGTGTGGAATTATGCCCTAGGTGGCTCTTGTGCAGTCATACTTGATCACAAGAAAGTAAGTTAGATGTAAAAAAGTGTAATAGATATGTGCATGGAATAAAATGAACTCCTTTCCTATGAAGTGTATGCAGAATAATGCTGTCCCTTACCCTTGAATGGGTGCTTATAACAAATGCTTGAATGCTCTTAAATAGCCTTTGGATATAACCTTAGGTGGTGATAATTAATGCTTAATGGTTAGATCCTTTATTATGATCAAATAACTTTATATTTATATGATTCCTTTGCTTGAATTTCATAATTAACCCCAAAAAGGACAACTACAAAAAGATAAGATGCTCAAACAACTAGAAAGGACCTAAAAGATGTGAACAAAATACAAACATGTTAGGAGCACCTTGATTAACTAAAAATGTGATATAGGTACTAGTTAATCTAAGATATGAACAAATGTAAATAAAGTAAATAGATGCTATAAATAAATGTAAAGATGACCCAAAAACTATGATAAAAGGAAATGCTAACCCTAATGTGCAAGAGAGAAGAGGAAATAACTCAATTGAATAGAAGATGCTTGCATGATCTTTGTGTCGTAGAGGTGATTAGAGAATATATAAGTAGGAAAAACTATGTAGGAGCCCTAAAAAGGATGGATATGGGCTGAATCTCATGTACTACGGTTCCTAGAGTTAGATTGGGGCACCTACGGATGCTCTAGTATGCGAGAATGGGAGCCTTGAGTCGTAAAAGCTCGAGGCCCGAACTTCACAAGTTTGGCGCAGGTGGTATGAAACCCTCATTTGCATGTCGCATAAAATATGGTGTACTACGCCACATGTTACCGATACTCTAAGATGACAGAGAGACCTACAAGAAACCACAAGAGAAGTATCAAAAAAACTAAAAAAATAAGAATGCAGATGAATGGGTTGGACTGACCTTAGTTGCCACAATAGTGGGCTTAATAATTGAGCAATTGCATTACATTTCAAACCAAAATTTAGTTTCCTGGTGCAAGTATGTACATAATGTGCCCTAGGTGATGTTGTGTCAGTCGCACTTTGTTAAGTAGCGAGTAATAAATATATGTAAAAATGTAGTAGAACATGTGCATCGAATATAATAGAATCCTCCCCTATGTTGTGTGTGATGTAGATGACCTAGCCTTGTACCTTGTGATGGAGTTATGTGGATGTAAGTGATCTCTAATGTAATAGATGGATGTAACTCTAGATGGATGATAGTAGTGATTAGTGCTTGGTCCCTCATTATGGTCTCATAACTTTATATTTATAGGGTTCTCTTGATCTAATTTTGTAATTAACCCCAAAATGGCCGACCACCAAAAATATAAGAAGCTAAATGGCTAGAAAGAGCCCAAAAAGTGGCGGGAAAGTTCAAAAGGATCGGGGCACCCATGGTGGGACTAGGGTGCCCATGGGTGCCCCAGTACTATCTGGATGCCCTAGTTAGGGCTAAAATGACGAAAAATGATGAAAAATGACTGGGCATGTGTGTGGTGGAGGTCGGGAATGACGATATAAATTAAATAAAAATGGCCAAGAGACAGGGGTTAATTAGTAATTTCTTCACTCAAAAACCCTCTAAATAGTAGTATGAGACCGAGACTAAATAATGTCTAAAGTGCATGATTTTGTGTCTATATTTGCCCCCACTTTATGTTGGTGAGTGGAAAGCTTAGTAACATAAAGTAGATAGAGATGCGTACTGATGTTACGAATATTGTAGTAGTAAACACACCAAAGGACTAGAAAAAGCGTGGAATGACAAAAAGATGATGGAGCATGGAAACTATAGATGAAAATGCACACAAAAAGTGATGAGAGTGAACCTAGGGTGGAAATGCATGTGTAGATGCTAATGTGTGTGATGTCACGAATGCTTAGTATAATGTGTGTTGTCGTGAAGTGTTGTTATTAAAATTTTTGTTGTTGTTGCTCCCATTTGACTGCTTGTTTCTCATACAGCCGGACCTGCAAGGAGAAAATGATCAAGTAATCAAATATGTATGTATGTATGTGTAAAAATGCAATGTAAAAGACACATGTAAAAGTATGTAAATGTAAAATATGCAAATGAAAAGAGTGTAAATAGAACATGTGCACTTGATCCATGTTGAGAGAAATAGTGTAGAAGGATATCCTATACTGCCAAGGTTTTTTGGGTGATCTGACGCCATATGCTCAAGAAGTATAGGGAGGAAATGATTTGTGTCCTCCAAAATTTAACCACTTCCCTAAACTCTATGAAGATGTTTATGTACTATCTTGGTTTTTGGGTGATCTGATGCCATTGGTGAAGTAGTGTAGGGAGGTACACCCATTGTAACCTCTAAGCCTCTAACTACTTCCTAGAATTCTAAGGACTACATGTCCTATAACAGCCATTGTGTCTAGAGTTCATAGACTGGTCTAAACTCACTTGTTGTATGTAAACCCACAATGCCAAGGGCGGAAAGTGCACTGAATTGAACCGGTGTAAAAGTCGTTGTGTAGAATGTAAAACCTCAAATGATGCCCCCCTCTTTGGGGGCACATGTGACGTTGTTGATAGGAGAATGCGGCCCCAAAAGAGGACCAACCACATGAACCATGAAACTCTATAATGTAGAGGGAAGGGAATGTGCTTGGTAGAAATCAAGGCATGCACAAACAAGGATGTATAACCAAAGACAAGTGTTAGTATGAACAAACATGCATATAAAAAGACAATGTGTAATCTATGCAAACAATGTAAAAGCTACCAAACAAAGTAGTGGAATCACATAAGAAAGACAAAGAAGCCACACAAAGCGGGTTGCGGACATGAGACATCACTCACGATGTCGCAAGACACGTAAGGCCATCATGGCCACAAAAAAAAACAAGTGTGCACACCAAACATAGGGAAAAGCCCACATACAAGAAGCAAACAATAAAAAACAATGTAACAAACAAGTATGGAAGAAAATGTCCCTATATAGCAAATTTGCACATGAAGTACCCATTAACATGTTAGAAATATAACCAATATGTCAAAAAGAAAGGAATGTAAAGTGATAAGTAAAACATGAAATAATAGCACCTAGAAGAGACGAATGTGGATGCCCCAATGACCAAAGTGTAGGAAGGGTAGAAGGTGAGCATCCATGTTGCGTGTAAGAGACCTGTATCTGTGATCACAACTAGAAAAGATGTGAACACACATGTGTGGATGATATAGATAAATGACATAAAAGCAATCTAACTAGCATGTGTAATAACGTGACCATGGACACAAAAAAGTAAGCAAGAGTAAGAGCAACCATAATATATACGGTATGTTGTGGATGGATGGAGTGGAATGCAAAATGGAGTGATAGGAGCCACGTACCCTAAGTGAATGGAAGTGTATTCGGTAGTGAGGTTTATTTGGTTTGGCCCCTCAACAATCAAGAATGAACCATAAACGAGAGTGTGTCATCGGGAAATGGTCAAAGTGTGTATCTAACACATTGTGATGAATGTGTAGGTGTAGTGATGAGATGCGACCTAGCAACCATGTGTGCATGAACCATATAACTGAAGCGTATATCACTGACTAGATGAACATATAAGTGATGATTTATCCTAAGTGTATATCACTATAAGATGAATGGATGAGTGATGATTTAGCCCTAAGTGTATATCACTACAAGATGAAAAGAGGGAGTGGTGATGTAACCTAAGGTGTATACCACTACAAAATGATATAATAGGTGAAAATTTATCCTAAAGCGTATGTCACTAGGCTAGAAATTTTGCATGATGAAAGGTTGAATAGTAAATGTGTGATGAGTGTAAGGTCTATTTGATTTGTAAACCCTCAAACTTGATCGGAGTATGGACCGAAGAACTAAAGTGCGTCATTGGGTAGTGAGTGCGAGTGTGTAGAAGACAATGAAATATGTGTGATGATAATAGATGACCATGTGATGAGTAAAATGTGTAATGTATGATTCATAAGATGTAGACTAACGAGTGTAAGATGCGTGTGATGTAGTATGTAAAATGATAGAGTCATAGACCATGAAAGTGTTGGATATGTATGATGAAGACAAGTATGATGTGTGATGTAAATATTGAAATGACATAGACTAAATGTAGAATGTATGATGCGATACGTGATGTTTGGTTCCTAATGTGTAGTGTGTGGGGTTAATGTGTAGTATGCCCTTAACAGTCAAGTGTGAACCGAAGCATAAGAGTATGTCATCAGGTAATGATGATGCTAGAACGTGTGACGAAGATGCCTATATGTAAATGAAAATATGATAGATGTTAAATTGAGTGGGGGGAATGTATTAGATGTGATGCCCCCAAGTTATATGAATGAGTAAACCAAAAAATTATAGTGAAGGATGAAGGTCCTCCATTGGATGCTTGTGGTAGTGAAAACATAGGACCATGCTCTAACAATGGTGGTATGGTAGAGAAATGTTGTGTTGGTGCATGAAGTCTAAATGTGTGTGAGGGATAAATATATGATGAAGTCCGTGGTGTCACAAAATAAGTTGGCGATGTAGATTTTGAATGCGAAGGTGAGAAGAATCCACGTGGAATAAACCAAGGTGGGGACCTACGTCACGATGCAGTGACTATCCTAGGAATAGGCCTATGCTTGATGTGTAGGACTAGTGGAATGATGCGATTAGGTAAATGATGCTCGAGTAGGTGAACTAGGTGTAGATTGAACTTTGAGTAACATAGAGTGTCATGTGTGCTAGATGAAGCATGTGGTATGCTAGCTACTTTGTTCAAGGAGAAGATGACCATGGAGTAGATGAAGGGACACCGTCAACGAAATAAATTGATTGATGTGAATAAATATGAATCACAAATGATTCATATAAATGATAGATTGAGATTAATGAATCTAATTGAGACCGAGAAACATGTCGAAATCATCAACCATGTTTCCAATGAGGAAAGGCATAAGCATAGTAAGAGGAACAACCGTAACATGTAGGTTAACAATACCAAATGGTTTGTTGAAAGGGTACTCGGTTTGCGAAGGAGGATAACCAGTAGTCTTGATAAGTAAAATAGAGCATGCGCTAATGGGACATGAGGGGTCAACCTTAGTATTGTTAATAGAGGTCAAGCTAATAGATGCATGAGTATGTAAGCGATTAGAAGTAAAATTTGAATGATAATCGTGATCGAAAAAAAGAGATGACGAGTGGTGAATTGTAAGTGTGCGCAATGACCAAAAGTCAAGAGTCCCAAATGTAGAAGAGGGAACTACGTGATAAACATGATTAGTTTACGAATTAGTTGCTTTGGTGTTATGTTTAGGTAAAGGATTATTAAATATATGGAGTTTATTATTGTCATTGATAGGCGGGGATGTTGCAGATTTCAACAGTTCAATTTGGCCATTATCAAACAAGTCCTAAATGAGATGTTGTAACAAAAAATAATAATAAGTGGAATGTCCTATGCATTTATGATAATCACAATAAGAATTTTCATTGAAATTACATCCTTTTGGTCGAGATGGATCAAGTTGGAGAGGTGATAATAAGGTAATAATATTACCATCGACGAGTTGTGGTAGTAAAATGCTTGGAGATGTACTAAGCTTAAAAAAGTACATCTGTATGGTTATGTGCAAATCTCCTTAGGATGATTGAGTCAACAAATAAAGATATAACCCAATCATTTGAAATGATAGATATTAGGATTTTACATTATTCTCTTGGACTTGAAGTTTGGAAAAGAGAGAATCATATATTTATTTATAAATTGAAATATACTAATTAAAAACTTGAGAAGTTTTATATGATGGATTGTAAACCAATTGCCACACATATGGAGACAAGACTCCGGTTGTCTCAGACAGATCCATCACCTTAAGTACATGAAAATATCTCTTGGAGTTAATTGGGAGTCTTATCTACTCAACCTAAACTAGGCTAGATATCATCTATGCAATCATTTATCTTTCTCGGTTCATGTAAGAACCCATGGTTTCATCCTTGTATATAAAAATGTTGATACTGAGGTACATTAGAGGAACTATGGATTTTTACCTACAATACAAGAAGAACGATAACTTATTCATGATAGGATAGTCAAGTCAATAGATGATAGGAAATCCACTTAAGGGTTTGTATTATTTTTGGGATTTGAAATGATATCGTAGGGGAGTATGAATTTGATCTAGAGGATTTTTCAGGTGTTGGAAAGTTTCCTAAACCTCCCTAAACCATTACCATACTGTAGAGTGTTTTGAGACCTTTCTGATGATATGAAGGACTCCATAAATGGAGTCCAGATGCAAAAGTTATCGGAAGTTGGAAATGTGGTTTGAAAATGGTTCAAAATGGTCAACAAGTGAATCACGCATTGACACATGGAATTTTAGAAAAAGGTTAATTTTTGTGTTTTTGAGCCTCCAGTCTTTGACACATGAAAAATTTGGTGGGCCCCGCTATTTGTTGGTTGGGGACCCTCAGCCTAGGTTCGGCACACTCTTTTGTAAGAGGGGTGCCTTTGCCACCTTTTCATATTATCAATATCATATTTTCAATTATATATGCCACTTATTTTCCTAACTCTACTAATGTGGGACTATATGTTTGCAAAGTTCATATTTGTGCATTGCAGGGTGATATTAGCTCGTGCGAGCTATATTTCTAGCTCGGTGGGGTAATCAAATATTCACCAAGTTGATCACTTTATTATCCACAATTATCAAGTTATTTCCACATGGTTCTGGATTATCCTATCTCTTTATTACCTTGGCGGATCGACATCTCATATCTCGGTGAGCCCAACACCTATGATACTTGATCTTATCTATTATATCTCAAATGGTTTGAACATAATGGGTTGAACCACATATTACTCGGTGCATAGTCATCTCATAGCTCAACACATATCTATTTTTACAAAGGCAACGACACAAACTCAAAGTTGGCTTGGGGCCCTATATTGGGCGAGTTTAACTCACCACGTAATGGCTTTCAAACAAACTCATCCCTCACGGTTGGAGTATCGACCATCAACACAGCCTATACAAACTTGGGCATAACACATGACGGGTCACAAGTGGGCTATCCATAGCCGAAAGGAGTTGCAAAATCCAAAACATGGCCAAAGCCACGTAAACATAGGCCAAGTGGCCTATATGAAAATGTCTCCAACCTTCCTCGCATAGGATATGTGGGATATCTTCCCACTTATGTAAATAAAACCGTTGGTGGCTAAAATGGAGGATGGTGATTCAAAGCTGGTGACCTCTCCGGTCTAAACCCAATCCACCAACCGATTCACCCAAATGGCTCGATGGGAGGTTAAGTGAGCTCAGCTCTATTTAGAGAGCTCTATCGTAGGAATGTGAAAAAGAGTGAAGGGGTAGTTTGTACTCAACCTCAATTTTGAGGAACTTAGAGGAAGAATAAAGTCTTGGAGTAAAAGAAAAGTTACTCATAATTTCAAGATGAAGATGATGGTGGTATTCTTTTTCCACAAAGTGTAGACACCAAAATTGTGTCTTACGACCCCTTGTGACCCGCATCTCATTTCGCAACCTAACCTCATTACCTAAACCTTACACAAGTATTTATTAATTGCCTTGTAATTGATAAATCTACACCACCTTACCTACCACCTCACTTTGCCACTTCATCATGACCTAGCCCTAACCCTAAAACTAACCTAATTAGGACCCATGACTTGGTCTAGACTCACATCCATAACTA
This sequence comes from Taxus wallichiana var. yunnanensis, assembly GCA_018340775.1. NCBI lineage: Eukaryota > Viridiplantae > Streptophyta > Pinopsida > Cupressales > Taxaceae > Taxus > Taxus wallichiana. The sequence goes on along the minus strand of CM031239.1, from coordinate 766,795,291 downwards.
ATGCCTCCTTACTCGCACCCAAAGCCGACCTTCTAGCCACCTGACCAAGCCCGCAACTGATCTCTCGGGAGAAAAGCAGGGAAGGTGGGCTATTTTACTAAAAATAGCCTACTTTTTCCTAACCGATGCCGGTTCCTACTCGACCGCCGTCGGTTACGCAACCGCCATCGGTTCCCTGTAAATGGGCTCCCAAACTAAAACAACGGATCGGAATTTCATTTTGGAGATCGGTCGAAGGATTTTTGAATCAAAGGAGAGTCCAAAGCGATTAGCAGAGTCCAGAACTTCACTTGACCAAGCAGAGACGAGTGAAGAAACCAGAAGAGTTGGCAGCCAAGGAGATCAACTTGCATCTTCGCAAAAAAACCAGTAAGTTATATCTTGCATGTCCTCCATTATAACATTTCTTGTGCTTTTGGAATTGTAATCTTCCCAAATCCGTTCCTGAACCCATTATCTAACGTACCATTGCCTCTAACCCTCATTCCTTAGCTTCTAACCATCCCATTTCTCAATACTATCCAAAAACCAGCCATTACAAATACCACAACCAGCCCAGAAAATCCTAGAACCAACCGGTATCGGTTATCAGTGACCGCCATCGGTTATAGATAACCGGCATCGGTTCCTTTGATCAAAACCAAGAAAAACAGCCTTTTCCCTACCCAGTTCCACGAAACAATTTAATTAGTACTCTACAGTATTTTGTGTTAATTCATATTAGCAGGGGAATTGACCACCTTCGAAAGGAAGTTTCATACTTCCGGGCCCAAGGCAGTTCCCTCATTTATTATCTAATCAAAATCTTGTGGTCTTGTGTTCTTATTTGCAGGTAGTCCTTCCAAGACAAAAAGGAGTTCTTCGCAGTCAGCCTGATCTTTCTCTACGGTACGCGCACATCATCTCGACATTCTACAGGTATTCCTCCTAACCCTAACCTTATCTGTTTCTATAAGGAACGAAGCATTTCCGAGTGAAACATTTTGGCACGCCGGTGGGAGCCATTTTGGGTTTTTCTCTATTTCTTGCTTGCTTTTATTATAGGGAGCATACTTGCTGTTTTCTTCTTCTAGAGATATTCACAGGGTATTTTATTATTCTGGTAAAAGAACTTGCTTTGTTTTTGCATCTTGCATTAGTAAAAGTCATCTCTTTTGCTTCATCGAATATCACTTTCGATTTGGGTTTTAAAACACATGCATTACATTCCTGCCTGTTGTTTTTCAATTCTAGTGAACATAGATTAAGTAACAGGTCGTACACGTGGGGGTGATATCCACGGTATTGACAGGAAATTAACCTTAGTTTCACTGCACAACACATACTGAATCACTTCACAATTAACACAACATCTCAAACATCCCCCCTTTTCCGCGGTATTCCTCCGCCCGATTGAGGTAACCTTATAAGCCAAAACAAACTTGACATTTCCCCTAAGTCTTGTTGTTTAGGATTCTGACATCATTCTACGTCTAAAGGCATAAGCCCACAATAATTAAAATTAACCCTAAGGTTAATCTCTGCATTTGCGTGTGCCTCTTGCTTGTTTTCAAATCCTGTTTTCTCTGTCATACTTTGTCTTCTGTGATCAATAAGTTGCTAAACTACTCGACGTTGCAACCCCTTTGTATCTTCTTATTCTAGATTTTTGACACCGGCATCGGTTAAGGGACCGACGTCGTTTGCCCTGTGACCGACACCGGTTACCAAACCGATATCGGTTACTGTCTCTCTCAGCCCCTGACAAACCAGCAACTTGCTAAATTCACCATTCTGAGGTTGTTTTTGTCCTTGATAGATTGAAACTTTCCTGTGTGTTCTGGTCTATGGTTGTCATCACTCGGAAGCAAGCCGCCGCCATGGTTTCACACGCTTGCTCTGTTTCTTTGCCTGAATCACCCCCTTCACATTCTATAGGAATCCTCTCATATTCACCCGGCCCGTGCCCCGCGATCCACCTCAATCGCTCTACACCTCTCAACTCCTCAGCTATGTTCTGGTTACCATATAGTTCCCGTAGGGCCTCCAACTGATATCCGCAACTGTCACTCTCTCCCATACCTGCCTATAATACTCAATGTCACCCGGCACGGCCTGAGATCTTGCCTCTTTTATCCGGGACCCATCGTCGGAATCCCAACCTCTCGTACTCGGTCTCCCTCGCAGTATAGATCGGCCTATTGGTCGCACACAAACAATGTGCTCATAGGCCCAACAGTGTAATAAGTATGAGCAATCCAACGTTGTCCTGTGACTTCGCCTACAAGCCCATAAACCCCTGTATGGTGCCCATGCAAACGTAACGTTCCTTTCTATCATCTCCCAGATAACACACATCAATGCCTTTGGAAATTTTCCCCCTTCCGCCCTCGGTAATGCATAATACCCTACTGCTATCATTAATATCACTGCTAACCTTGTCTCCTCAGGGTGTGCTGCATACATTACCCCATATGTAAACGATAAACCTCGCTGTGTCAAATCTCGTGCGTATGGACCAAATACTGCTGTTATCGCTCCCCGTGCCGCGCTAGGTAGTGCCTGATATACTGGCTCTCCTGTAATAGGGAGTCTCAAAATCCGAAACACATCTTCCAATGTTACTGTCATCTCACCTGTTGGCAGATAGAAGGTATTTGTCTCAGGATTCCATCTCTCAATCAGCGCCTGTAACATACCATGGTTACGTGCGATTCGTGAATAATAACGGATTCCACTTAACCCCAAACGATTTATCAATGTCCATTCCGCTGGTGTTACATCCGCTCGGATTCGCGACAACAGCGCTGGCACACTATCATTCATCCTCAACTCTGTCTCTGCCTGCATACACCAAAACAACAAACAACCATTCAACCCGTTAGGGTCTTTTTCAAACATTCTGGAAATTTCTCCAGTAACCGGTACCGGTTATACATAACCGATATCGGTTGCATAACCGATACCGGTTATCCCTAACCGCCACCGGTCACTGTCAATTTTATACACCTTCCTTAAAAACAACCACCTACGACAATAATTTGCTCGTTTCTTCGTTTTTATACATATAAACATACCTGAAACCCCTGATTGCCTACCCGGTAACACTTACCTCACCTGCAACCCTTGTTATCATGTTTTCTTTCTCATATTTACCCACCTATTCTACCCCATCTTCTTCACAAAACCATGCAGAAATCAAATCACAACCAAAACGTTTACCTCTTGGGTTGCAGTAGCTTGCGGTGGCCCTTGTCTTCTCTCTTGTCCCTGCCTGCTGGATGTTTCTCCTCGTCCTGCCATTATCACCACCTTTTTTCAAACCTGCCTTGCTATCTTCTGAATCTCAGATCACAATTCCCTTTTCTTGTCTCTTCTCTCCTTATCACTCAGATTTCTCATGCAAAAACCTGTCGCAGTCGTCAAAACGCGTCGCGTTCGCGCTTTTAACCTCTTGCATGGCTCTAAAATTAAAACTTCAGTTGCCACCCTAGCTTTTTTATTTTTAGAAAAGCCCATACCTAAATAACCGGTATCGGTTGCTTAACCGATATCGGTCTGTTAGCTACCGACATCGGTTACCTAACCGATACCGGTTACACACCCTCCTTTTTGAAACAGGGTTCTTTTCTTCATTTCTCATCTAAATTTTTGTCGCGCCCGCCTCTTTGCCTGCATAAACAACACAATTTACCACATTTTGTTCATCCACCACATATAACATTACATTTTCATTAAACATCATTTATACCAATACACAACCCTCAACTACAAATATCAAAAAACTATCAATCTATACATCATTTGGATCCAACTCATCAGTTACATATATCACACTGTCACAAAACCACCAATTTATCACATAACCTGTCATTCATATATACGCACAAAAACATCAGCATCATCTATCTATCAACATGTCAATTAAACTCATCACACATTCTATATATTACCAAACCATTAACAAAATATTTCAACACATTTTAAAAACAGCATGTGGATCAAAACATCATCTATATATATATATACAAATTTTCAACAATACAATGTGCCCTACATCGGGGCCTCTGTGATCACATAATATACCAAAGCCGGCACGCAGGCCGCAATACCTACCACAAATCTCGACTCGGCTCGCAGGCCGGTCTCTCATATCAAAAATATACTCGGCTCGCAGGCCGGTATCAAATGTACAACCCGTACTCGGCTCGCAGGCCGGTATATAATAAATAAATCAATCAAAACAATGAATAAATGTAGGCACGCAGGCCTCTATCAATACAACCGGTTCGCAGACCGGTGCCCGTGTCCCTATACAAAACCACGTCGGGGATCTATCAGCTCTCCCCACCGCCCTCGGCACCTCTCCCCGCTGGTCCCTGTGGCGCCTCTCGCCTCCTGCCTGTCACAGACACGCCAGCTGTGGCTGCCCCTCCCTGAGATCTCTGGCTGCGCGAGGTCTCTGCTCTATGAGCTGCATATGCCTGATAATCGACTCCGGTACTATCAAGAATATCCTGATAATAACGGGCCTCTGCTCTAACCTCCATATAACGATCTCTCGCCACTGAAGGAACTGGGGCTGGTCCCCTGGCACCTAACACCAATATCCCCGAGCCTCGTACTGCACTCCGTGGCCGTGGTGGCGGTGGAGGTGCTTACTCGTGCTCGTACTCGCACTGCGTGGCCGTGGTGGTATCTCGGGGCCGTGGCGTGGCCTTCTGGCTGTACGGCGCTGTACTGCACTGCACTCGCGTGCCGTGCTTGGCCGTGGTGGTCTTTGCCGCTGTACTGACTCGAGCCTGGGCTAGCTGCCCCTGTAAAACCCCTATTCGTGCTCGTGGCAGCAGCCTAATCAGTCCTCGTAATAGGCTGCACTCGCCCCGAGCTGATCTCTCTCGCAATCACCGGGCCGCTAAGTCTCAGGCTCATGCGGGTGTGTCTACCCTCGCCGCTCTCTGTCCATTGCAGGACTCGACTGTAGATGGCCGTGCACCCGGCATCATCCACACCCCCACCTGCTGGTCTCTCCGCTACCCAGTCTGGATCCCAAGGCTGTGGTGCTGGCAGTGGGGCCTCTACATCATCCCTCCTGTACTGAGGGAAGGGAGGTGGCTCGTCCTGTGGCAGCCCCATCTGCCTGCGTACCCTCTCTAAGGGTATCCGCTCGTACTCTCCCGGCCTCCGTCCTGCTATCCAGAATGTATACTGGATCAGGCGCAGCTGTATGCGGGCTCCTCTGCCAGGCTGGTGACCTCTGTAGGGTCTCCATATAATGTCTACTGCGGTAAGGCCTCTGGAAGATATGTCTACATAGTAGGCCACATCCCGACTCCGCAACAATCGCCGTGGTGGCCCACAACCCCCAACCACCTCTGAAAGCCATATCGGTATACGATCTGTGGCCCTGGCTGCTGGGGTAGCCCTACTGGCCTGATGCATACGATGTGCTCGTATGCCCAACAGTGCAACAAAAAGGTCGAACAAATACCAAATCGCCTCCTCCGGCGATAGCCCCATAACTCCCTGTATAATTGCACCAGATATACTGGTGCCCATGCAAAACAGGTGTGCTCCTCCACCATCTCCAGTAGCACCCCCATCAATGCCCGTGGGAAGCGGCCTCCCTCTGAATCCGGGAGGGCGAAGCAGGTGACCCCTATCATCATCAACACGGCAAGCCGTGTCTCATGTCTGTGTGCGCGGTACATGTCCCCATATCCAATGCTCGCGCTATGATATGTAAGAAGCGCGGCTGCATCCCCAAAAACCTGCAGTATGCTATCCATGGCAGTCTCTGAATCCACCTGGAAAACGGCCTCTCCCTCGATCGGTAGCCGCAGGATGCGATACACATCCTCTAATGTGACGGTCATCTCCCCGGTCGGCAGATGGAACACATTGGCCGCCGGATCCCATCTCTCGATGAGGGCGACCATCAGGCTGTGATCTCTGTCGATCGCTCTGTACCTCTGGACCCCGCCAAGCCCCACCTCGCGCATGATGGCCCAATGCGCCGCAGATATGTGTGGCCTCATCCGACTCAATAGTGGAGGCATCCTATCACGCATCGTCAACTGCTGACGTGCCTGCAAAATCAACCCACATTCTTAGACCCACTCGTTCTAATAACATCTACTTTACCATCTACCCCCCTTTTTTTTGTAACACCCAAAATCTAACCCCACCCCAACACGCTACCTTACCCACCCGAAACCCAACCTAAAAACCCTAAAACCCAACCCAAAACCCACCCACAACCCAAAACAAACAAACCATCCCCAACACCCCAACACCATACACCCCAAAACCCAACCCAAAACCCACCCACAACCCAAAACAAACAAACCATCCCCAACCCAACCCCACACCCACAACCGGCGCCGGTCGATACATCACCGACGCCGGTCACCAACAACTGTACCCTTTCCTAAACTTTAGCGACCGATGCCGGTCGCTTAGTGACCGACATCGGTCACTGTTCTCTCCCGGAGCCGAACCCCCGCGCGGCCCCCAAACTCATTTTTTTACCTATTTCTACCCATTCACCCACCCAAAAACCCTAAAATTTTACACACCTAGCCGCCTTAGCCTATCTAACCTATCTACCCTCTCCCTTTCTCAAATTACCTCCATTTACCCATTATTTCCTACAAAATACAAATTCCTACCCAAATCCCAAAAACACCATAAATCAACCAAATCACCAAATTAAAGAGTTTAGAACCTACCGGTACGACGACACGTCGTCGTGGTGGGATGGGTGGTGGCGGTCCAGCTGGTCCAGCCCCTCCCGCTCCTCCTGCCTGTGCCATGGCTCCAATCCTGATCTGCTGGGTCCCCGGTCAATCACCTGCTGCCTCCTCAACTATTCGGGCCCACTATCAACTCTCTCCGCCAATCAAATAGCTCCACCTCACTCAATACCCCTCCAAATCAACTCTCCACGTCAGACAAGTCAATTTTGGATTACAAATAACAAAAGTGACAATGACAGGCCGTATGTTTCTTTTTATAGGTATTTCGACCTACACCGATGTCGGTTTCCTTTCTGCCCTAGGAAACCGGTATCGGTCCCTTAACCGATATCGGTCATGATGAATCGACGTCGGTCTGATACCCCTTTTACCCCATTCTTTGCCGTTCCTTATTCCTTGCCTCTTTTTCACCAATATCGCCTCTGTCCGGCCCAACCCAAGGCCTCGCCCTACCAATTGGCCCGACCTAAGGCCTCAACCTACCATTTGGCCCGACCCAAGGCCTCGCCCTACCAATTGGCCCGACCCAAGGCCTCAACCTACCTAATTGGCCCGACCCAAGGCCTCGCCCTACCAATTGGCCCGACCCAAGGCCTCAACCTACCTATTTGGCCCGACCCAAGGCCTCGCCCTACCAATTGGCCCGACCCAAGGCCTCAACCTACCTATTTGGCCCGACCCAAGGCCTCGCCCCTACCAACCGGCCCGACCAAGGCCTCAACCTACCTATTTGGCCCGACCCAAGGCCTCAACCTACCAATTGGCCCGACCTAAGGCCTCAACCTACCTATTGGCCCGACCCAAGGCCTCGCCCTACCAATTGGCCCGACCCAAGGCCTCAACCTACCTATTTGGCCCGACCCAAGGCCTCGCCCCACTTATTTGGCCCGACCCAAGGCCTCGCCCTACCAATTGGCCCGACCCAAGGCCTCAACCTACCTAATTGGCCCGACCCAAGGCCTCGCCCTACCAATTGGCCCGACCCAAGGCCTCAACCCACTTATTTGGGCTGACCCATGGCCACCACCCAACAACTTGGCCCGACCCAAGGCCGCATCACTTCCATACTATACCCACAATCACCGTTTTATTTTATCCATCCATCCTGTACCTTGTGTTTCATCGAGCTCACTTGTTCGTGTTTTAGCATGATTAGGGTCCTTGACTTGATCTGTCGACCAACTTTGCCTAGACCTAGACCGTGACGTTTATCTCAACCAAACCAACCATTTGGTACTGCCGAACATGCCTAAACGTTCCTGTACCTTACCCGTTATATACCCCCGGAGCTACTTCCTATGCCTTGATACCAGGATTATATCACCCTTGTTTGGATAAACTATCGACCTTTGCCTATATACACGCTGGTTTGCTAGTCAAATCATGTACCCTAGTCGTACTATTGCATTTCAACATGCGTCTGCTTCCTTGGACCTACCGCACCACCTTACCATCCTCTCTACAACATTTACCTTTTATCAACCCTATCCCTGATTTCCCGTTCGCTCAATCTGTGCTAGATTTGAGGGGGATTACCTATATCCTTAACATGAGAAACCACTTCATATTATTGTCCGCGCAGCTTTACAGAACAAGCTACACGACAATAAGGGGCTAATGTAGACACCAAAATTGTGTCTTACGACCCCTTGTGACCCGCATCTCATTTCGCAACCTAACCTCATTACCTAAACCTTACACAAGTATTTATTAATTGCCTTGTAATTGATAAATCTACACCACCTTACCTACCACCTCACTTTGCCACTTCATCATGACCTAGCCCTAACCCTAAAACTAACCTAATTAGGACCCATGACTTGGTCTAGACTCACATCCATAACTAATGCCTCCTTACTCGCACCCAAAGCCGACCTTCTAGCCACCTGACCAAGCCCGCAACTGATCTCTCGGGAGAAAAGCAGGGAAGGTGGGCTATTTTACTAAAAATAGCCTACTTTTTCCTAACCGATGCCGGTTCTACTGACCGCCGTCGCCGGTTACGCAACCGCCATCGGTTCCTCAGTAAATGGGCTCCCCAAACTAAAACAACGATCGGAATTTCATTTTGGAGATCGGTCAAGGATTTTGAATCAAAGGAGAGTCCAAAGCGACACAGAGTCCGTAACTTCACTTGACCAAGCAGAGACGAGTGAAGAAACCAAGAGTTGGCACCAACGAGATCAACTTGCATCTTTCAAAAAAACCAAGTAAGTTATATCTCGCATGTCCTCCATTATAACATTTCTTGTGCTTTTGGAATTGTAATCTTCCCAAATCCGTTCCTGAACCCATTATCTAACGTACCATTGCCTCTAACCATCATTCCTTAGCTTCTAACCATCCCATTTCTCAATACTATCCAAAAACCAGCCATTACAAACACCACAACCAGCCCAGAAAATCCTAGAACCAACCGGTATCGGTTATCAGTGACCGCCATCGGTTATAGATAACCGGCATCGGTTCCTTTGATCAAAACCAAGAAAAACAACCTTTTCCCTACCAGCCCACGAAACAATTTAATTAGTACTCTACAGTATTTTGTGTTAATTCATATTAGCAGGGGAACTGACCACCTTCGAAAGGAAGTTTCATACTTCCTGGGCCCAAGGCAGTTCCCTCATTTATTATCTAATCAAAATCTTGTGGTCTTGTGTTCTTATTTGCAGGTAGTCCTTCCAAGACAAAAAGGAGTTCTTCGCAATGATCGGCCCGATCTTTCTCTACGGTACGCGCACATCATCTCGACATTCTACAGTATTCTCCTAACCCTAACCTTATCTCTGTTTCTATAAGGAACGAAGCATTTCCGAGTGAAACACAAAGTGTTGTAGATTTTTTTGGTGAGGGAATTTTTCGATCACATTTTCATAGGAAAAGCACGTGGAGAGCCTGTGAAGCCACGAGTAAACTTGTGGATAGTTTCTGACAGGAAATCAGAGTCTACAAACCTTTTTTAAGCTTCACTTTAGGTATATTGTCATTTTGGAAGGGTAATTGTACTTCTTTGGACTATTAATAGACCGATTCACTTTTGTGAATTCAGTGATTAAGTAGCCTACGGGTGAACTCGTTATCAATTTCTTGTTGTGGATTTATTTTTAGTTTGTGAAGCTTTTGATTAGATAAAAATCATTAATTGGATTAATTAATTAAATTGGTGAAGCAAGCAATTGAATTTTAAAATGATTAATTGATCGTCAAGAAGTGTTTTGAAAATTGGGGTTTCAAAACACCCAAATTAGTTCAATTTAACACTCTTGATCAATTTTTAAATCTGTAAATTTAAGAATGGAAATTTTTAAAAGTACAAAAAAAAGTACCATTTTCAGATCGTGTTTGGTATCAGGGATGGTTTTAAGATGATATTCGATTCAATAAATCTGATTAATAGTGAGATTTCTTCAAGTTGGTGCAATTAGTTCAAGTGGTTGAACAAGTACATGTGTGAACTATGGGCGTAATGTTGAAACCGCTAAGCTCAAGGAAATCAAGCGCCTAATTACCAGATCCAGAAGAGAACTCTCTCTTGAGATCCATGTATTACTCCCTAGAAGAGGATAATACTCGACTGAAATTGGAATTGCAAGCCAAGGATGAGATCTTGGCAAGATTGCAGAATGGTGAGCAAAAAGGGAGAGACCCTTAACTACAGATGCAGAAAAAATGATGGATGAATGCACTGTAAGTATGTCACCATCAGATTCCTCATCCCATTTGGATTCGATTTAGGTAGTCATTTTTTTTTCCATTTTGAAAGATACACTAGAGGCATTGGATCTAAATTGTTAGATAAAATGGGTTTTAACAAAATTGTCCTTGGTAAGAACAACCAAGGTATGAATAACCCAATACAAGTCGAGGATCGTCCTCATTATGTAGGTTTGGGTTATTCTAGTGTGGGCAAGGAAATTGGAGAGACATCTAAGAACACTGAAGGAAGATGAGCTTCCAACAACAAAGTGTATACCCCACTAGCACAATAGAATGGGAATGGTAAGAAATTTCAAAGAAGAGGTAATGAAATTCCACCTCCTATTTCTTATCATAATCATAAATCTAGAAAATAAGGTAAACCTGTTAAGGATCCACTCTTTCTTTTAAAACAATATGGGTATGATATACAGAAGATGATGAATGATTTTCCATGCACGTTTTGTGGAGGTACTAATCATTCGTGGCCTTTTGTTGGAAGAGGAAAACCTTTTTGCAGAAGTATTTTCCAGATGAGTTGAAAAACCAATCTTGTAGCTTTCAAGTGAGAAATGGTAAAAGGTTTCCTCATCCTAGAAGAAGGAGAAAAAGAGGAACTATTGCACTCATTGTCATATGAGTGGATGATCATTGGAAACTTCATCTAACAAGCCATCCAATGTATGGTAAGAAAAAGTTGGTATATAAGGTAAAAGAAGTTTTTAAACCACCAGTTAAAAATGAATCAACCTCTAAATTATCCATAGTTGAACTGCTGATGAGTCTATTCTATTTTAATATAGAGAATGTAGGGTCATGTGAAATGGATAGATTTAATTTTGCATAGTAGTATTTTTTGAAAAACATACAAAAATTTCAAAAGTAATTTTGTGGATTTCCGATGTATGATGAAAGGAAGATTCACATGTTTTTTTATTGATTTGAAATTGGAAATTGGGGTCACCTGTAAGAGGATCTAGGAGACATGTTTAAAATGCTCAAATTTTACTTCTTACATGTTAAAGGATGACAATGTACCATTTTCTATTGTTAGCAGTAGTAGTATGCAAATTTAGTGGGCATGTGGTAAATGTTTATTTTTGGAAATTTTCATTTTAGTTAGTTTTGTTAAATGTCATTATGCAATTATATGACACTTTTTTGATTTTTTGGGTAATATAAAAATCTATTGTGTCTATATACGGGGTAATTGCACATCATGGCTACCCTTATTTTTAGGGTGATTATTTGTGACTACTTTGTGTAGTTACAAATTATGTGTACATTATTTGCACTAACAAACTAATGTGAAGGTATGCCTAGTGATCATTTGCAACAGAGAGCAGTTCACCATTCGGTGTTATAGTTTTAGATGGACAAAGTGGGCGTGAGCTTTGATTTGTGGGCGCTTTAGTTGTTTTTAGTACTGATCTACGTTTATGAAATTGTAATTTTTGAAATTGTCGTATCATAGAGTATCAGTTGAATTGTGGGTGTTACCATCGATCGATCATTTTTATGGCTTTATAGTGAGATTTGGCATCTCACAATTGTTTTTCGAGTCGATCATTTGTGATGGCATTGTTCAGCAGAGTATAGTATCAGGTTGGACACTAACTTTCTATTTCAGAATGGGTGTGAATATATGATCGATTGTTTGTGACTAATTAATCAACTATTTACATTTGATTAACCTATGATGTTTTTTTGGGTTCATGTATGTGTTTATGCAATTGCAGGAAGAGATAACATATTTTAGTGGGTTGATAAACAAATTTTTGTGGACAAAAAGTATTCCTAGTTGGGAGGAGTGATCCAAAGGTTTTTAGGTATTGTAAAGTTTCCTGAACCTCCCTAAACCATGACCATACTATAGAGTGTTTTGAGACCTTTCAAGGTATATAAAACTCAAACGGATTCGGATGCGAATTTATTGCGAGTCAAAGATGTAGTTTGAAAATGGTTCAAAATGGTCGACAAGTGAATCACGCGTTGACACATGGTAGTTTGGAAAAAGGTGGAAAATTTTAAGTTTAGTGTTTTTGAGCCTCCGATTTCGACACACAAAGAAATTGTTGGTCCTCGCTATTTTCTCGGATGGGGATCCTCAACAAGGTTCAACACACTCTTTTATAGGAGGGGTGCCTTTGCCGCTTTTCATATTATCAATATCATATTTTCGATTATATATGCCACTTATTTTCCTAACTATGTTAATGTGGGACTATATGTTTGTAGAGTTCATATTTTTGCATTGCGAGGTGATATTGGCTTGGGTGAAATATATTTCTAGCTTGGTGGGGTGATCAACTCCCCACCGAGTTGGTTACTTTATTATCCACAATTATTGAGTTATTTCCATATAGTTTAGGATTATTCTATCTCCTTATTACCTTGGTAGATCCACAACTCATATCTCAGCGAGCCCAACACCTATGATACTCAAGATTTTGTATTATATCTCGAGACGGTTTAAACATAGTGGATCGAACCACATTACTAAAGGTATAATTGCCTCATAGCTTGGTGCATATATAATTCTACAATGCAGTGAAAAAAATCAAAGTTGGCTTGGGGACCTATATTGAAAGCATTCAACTCTCCATGTAGTGGCTTTCAAACAAACTCGGGCCTTCACAATTGAAGTATCAACCATCAACGCAACCCATAAAAACTTGGGCATGAGATATAGCGGGTCACACGATTGACTGACTATCCATTTCGAAAGGAATGGAAAAATCCACAACATGGCCAAAGCCATGTAAAAATAGGCCAAGCAACATATATTAAAATGCCTCGAACCTTCCCCATGCAGGAGATGTGGGATATCTTCCCACTTTGGTAAACAAAATTGTTGGTGGCTAAAATGGAGGGTGGTGATTCAAATCGTGACCTCTCTCGGTCTAAACCCAATCCACCAACCGACTCACCCAAATGGCTTGATAGGAGGTTAAGTGACCTCGACTCTATTTAAAGAGCTCTATCTCTGTAGGATCGTGAAAAGAGTGAAGGGGCAAGTTTTTATTCAACCTCCATTTTGAGGCACTTAGAGGAAGAATCGAGTCTTGGAGTAAAAATAAAAGTTGCTCAGAATTTTGAGAGGAAGACGATGGTGGTATTATTGTTCAACAAAGTGTTGTATATTTTTCGGTGAGGGAATTTTTGATATCATTTGCACAAGAAAAGCAATGTGGAGAGCCTGTGAAGCCACATGTAAACTTATGGATAGTTTTTGACAAGAAATTAGAGTCTAAAAACCTATTTTTAAGCTTCACTTCAGGTATAAAGGTCTATTGTCATTTTGGAAGAGTAATTGTACTTATTTGGACTATTAATAGACCGATTCACTTTCTGTGAATCTGGAGATGTAGCCTATGGGTGAACTCCGTTATCAATTTCTTGTTGTGGATTTATTTTTCAGTTTGTGAAGCTTTTGATCAGATAAAAATCATTAATTAGATTAATTGATTAAATTGGTGAAGCAAGAAATTGAATTTTAAAATGATTAATTGATCATCAAGAAGTGTTTTGAAAATTGGGGTTTCAAAACACCCAAATTAGTTCAATTTAGCACTCTTGATCAATTTTTAAATCTACAAATTTAAGAATCCAGAAATTTTTAAAATACAAAAAAATAACAGTACCATTTTTAGATCAGAATTAGACTTGTGTTTCAAGCTTCTACACATAATCATAATATTGCACACCAAGTAGGAGCTATCTCGTAGTGATATGGCTCCTCCATATACTTGAAAGATTGGTAGTACCATAGAAATATCCAACTATCCTACATGTTGACAATGAAGGAATTATAAAAATTGTTCACAATTGTGTGTTTCATGACCATACAAAGCACATTGAGGTGCAATTACATTTCATTTGTGAACATGTTCATAATAATAACGTTCAACTTCATTATTTTCCAAATGATCAACAACATGTAGATGTCTTCAAAAATTCCCTTGCTCAAGATAAATTTGAGGGCTTAAGAGAATATCTCTCCTATTCACTTAATACCATTGTAAATTAACGAGGATGTTAGGAATAAATCTTAAGTACTTAATTGAATACATAGGTGAGTTAAATAATTCATATTTCAAATTAATTTTTCTATAACTATTAGTTGTCTAGGTGTATATTAATGGGGTTGTTCCATCTTAGATTATTGATCCCATATGTATTTCAACATGGGCAATCAAGGGCAGTTAGGGGAAATATACTATTTCTATATGTTTACCAATTTTAGTTTATTTTATCTAATTTATGTAGTGTGGAGAGAATTTATCCAATGTCTATAAACATTACAAATCTTTCCTTTGATTTTTTTGAGATTGGTAAATGCTTTTGACCGGAGCTTAGAACTAGGGGGTTGGTGGGTCCCCACCCATTACAAAATATATTAACATTAAGGACCATTCAACAAAATAGACTCGAAACTTCCACAACACGGAAATAGATAAGACCGCGTCATCCCACAAACAAACTTCCCAAAGCTAGACACCCGCATTTAGAACCATCACGCCCTAATGCATTACCACCCCGAATAGGGATCATGCATGAGTTGTAGAGGAAGAAATGGAGACAAAAATGTGTAAAATACCAACGCCGAGGAAGAAATCCCCATAACACCGACACACCCAAATGTTCGAATGCCAAGTTAATCTAAGAAAAATAGGTGAGAAAACCGACGCCAAAGGCCATTCAAAGCCACATGAAGGCCCAACCCTACTTGGAGCATAGGACCCACAAAACCCCGAAAAGGAAAGGACACCACCAACCGGCCTCACCACCAAAACAAAAGCAAACTCCTACAGAGAAGAATCCTCAGGTTGGCACCCAATACAACCAACAACATTAAACCCACCAAAAACAATAAACCCAAAGTTTAACAAAACAACAGCTCTCCCATACTCACTAAGGACGTGTCAAACTAGAAGAAGGATCTAAAAAACATTGTTTCCTCCTTATACGATGCTTAGGGAACCAGGATAGCCTGTCCCTAAGCTAGAAGAAGAAAAAGATTAGGACAAACCCCCTTCGTGGCCTAAAAAACATAACACTCCCGATAGTCATTGGCGAGTAGACCGCCGCCTTACCCTCCGAGAAAACTAGGTAGCTGGAAGTAAGCACAAATAAGGGAAAGATGACCCCCATTGTCGATCCTTTGAGAGAATAAAACCCCCCACCAGGAATGACCCATCACCTAAGACTAAGCCAAACTGCTTTAAAAAACCCTTGACTGTAGTAGGATTAAAACAATCTAGGGTCATCGACTAAACAAGTTCCCTTTGCATTTCAGGAGCCACCATCCCCTGTTGGACTCTATAAATTTTTGGATCTCTTTTTGGCACGGGCTTTGCATCCAAGACTTCCAACAAATGATGAAAACTAGGAAAAGACTCAACAAATGATGACACAAACACCCTAACCAAAAAAAGGGTCTATCAAAATAGGGCCTGATGTGCTCCTGAGATTTTCCAGAAAATCCTTCACAATCTAACTTAGAAGGAACTCAACATTCTGGCGGGAAATCTCTGAGAGACTAATGGCCAAGCTCTCCTCCAATAGGCTGGAAATAAGCTCCAACCCCTCAAAATTACGTGTGGAAAAACAAGATCGAGATAAGGTTTAACTCAACCATGTCTCTCGAATGCCTTCACCTTCTCCCACCGCTCTTTTCCATATCCACCGCAAACCTTCAAGGTTTGCTCGAGCCAAAACCCTAGCACCTCCATTGTCCCTAATCAAACCCCCATTAAAATTTAATCGAAGAGGTTGGGTTTGAACCTAGGTTGTTGGCTCTACAAGTTAAGCACCCCACCAGTCCACCACATGTCTTTCCTTTGATTTTAATGCTTGGTTTTGAGATTAATTAAATTCACCAGTCTCCACCTTGTTTCATACTTTACATATCACATACTTGTTTAACTATTAAGCAAGATATGATTGATATTCTTATTTATTGTTATTGTTTTCTTTACACAAGTATTCTTGTTTGTTTCTTATTATATGTTGCTTGTTATCCACACCATGGTTGCCACCATGTGTGACCCATTTTACAAGTACATATTCTCAATGGTAGCCACAACTTCATCCTTACATATCCTTCTACATATATTCATACATATAATACATAGGCACACATCTATTCATTTGATCCAAATGATCAAATGTTTTATCACACACGCCTTAAAAGAGGGGGCATTCAATGGGGTATTTATACACATATAGATAGGTTACAAGATACATAAACATATTTCTAATGTGGAAAAATTCAAACATGTTCAAAATTGTACTGAACAATCAAGACCATGGTATGATCACGACCTCTCCATACATTCCCACCCAGTGCAGGTAAATTTATCTCAAAATTCATGTTTTAATAGATTCTACTAGACATTTACATGATCTCTATACATGTATAGATATAAATTACATAATTTAGAGCAAGTTTTAGGGGGAATGAGTACTTCATTCCTTCATCATAATGGTATTCCAAACACGGCTTATAGAATGTTTTTAGGGCACGAACCTCTATATCCCTATAAAATTCTCAAAGTTCTAAAAATAAATTCAGAAAGAGTAGTACCTTTAGGGGCATGGTGTGGTCATTTCATCATAGTTTTGATGTAACAAATTTGTCTTAGATATTTCTGCAATGGTGTGTATGTGGGTTTTGTTATCACTAAATCATTGCACCCCCCAAATAGCTAGAGTATGAATGGGAAATTTGGTGTGAATGGATAACATGGTATCACATCTCAAGCTATGGGACTTATGAGATTGAGGTGAACCTCCAGAGAAGGCTGACTTCCTCTTCCTAAACTAAGAACTACACTACTCCTAATGCAAAGAAAACAACTAACTAGACCTATAATAATATTTCCAGGGGATTAGGGAGAGATATTTTCAAGAAATAAAATCTATACTAGAAGTGGTGATGCACCAAGAAAGGGGTTTGTTAGAAAAAAATCCATCTTGCCAATGAAGAAAGATGAACATGGGAAGAATGGACATGCATTACAAACCCAACCGCATACAATACTTCATTCTTGGATAAGCATAACAACTCCTAAAGAACCTACAATGGAAACCAAGGTTACACAAAGTGTACCTACTGAGACATAAGAGAAGAAAAGAGGGCATAAAAATGATGCAAGGACAAAAAAAGTCACAAAACATATTTTATTACTCCAAGCACTTTCATAGTGCATCATTACATAGAGGGAGAGGAAAAAGCCGCCATTAAATTTTTTTGGAAGGAAGGCTTGTAAGCCTCCAAATTCACAATAGATCAGCTTGTGAAGTGAGGGAAACTTGGAAAGTTTGTCTACCTCGAAATAATATATTCCCTTTACATTTTATAACATTATTTGAGTGGTGAGAGAAATAAGTAAGAACTCTTAAAAATAGGCCAAAATATAGCATATGATGGACCATGTTGTTCATCATAGTTGCGTCTGACACTCCATGCTCACTCACCTCATCAATTATACCCAAAGAAAAATCTCCTCAACTATATCTCATAAATTCAAAAATTTGAATTTTCTTCCACATTTTAATAAAAAATATTATTTTAAAATTTTAGGACACCTTGCATGCTTTGTGGTCCCATGGGTTTAAATTTTTGCATTGGGGAGGGGTCATGTGGCTAGCTCGGTACATGGCTCACCAATCACTCATCGAGTTGGTTGGCGAGCTAGTCCCTTTGTGTTATTTGGTGGCTCATACTTTACATTGGTTGGTTGCGCCTCACTTAACAACTTCCCCATAGATGACACAACTCGAATTATCCTTTAACAATTAGCGGGTTGTCTGTACATACCACCTTGTGTCATACATTGGTGGTCAATGGCTCATCGAGCCCCTCGAATGGTTGCGAGCTATTGCTATTAGCCAAGCTACGTGAATGTTTTCCAAGCTACGTGAACGTATGCTTCGAGATCTCCATTCAAAAGAGGCTCATGCCTTGTGCTCGTCTTGACATGTATGCCCCCATGTCTTACAACTCTAATGGCCACCCTTCGTATCTTTAGCAGATCCCGGCTCTTATCAGTCTGAAAGTGTATGGCCATTGCATTTAATGTTGAACCAAAAATCCCCACTAAATGACTTTGAGCTCGTCTTCGTGCACTGACTCATCACCAACTACCACGTTCCCACCAAAATAAAATATTTTGTGTAACTCGGAAAATGAATCTCCACATCGACAAGTCCTTTGCCTCAACTCTGAAATGAGTCCCTCCCGATGTCTAAAAACACTCCAAATTCCAAAGCCGAAAACTGATCCTAAATTCTGAATCCGAAGTCCAATTTTTGGACTTTGGACTTTAGTGAATTAGTAATTCGGAACTCCCTTCTTACATGGCATCGACTAAGCCACTCCAAACTTTGAATACCCATCTCCCCGAAAATGAAAACTCGACATCTCCGAACACTGTGACTCAGACTTCGGCTCGGCCTCTCAAACTTTGTTCTTCTTGAGCTCGCGAGTTACTCCCTTCAGTTAGATTTGACACCATCCTCATTTGGGTTCACCATGGATTCAAACAACTCGTCATCACTCTGAACTTTCAACCCTGATCTGATAAAATCAAATGGCTTAGCCACTTATATATCCGCTAGGCTAGCCAACTCAGATCTATCTCTTTTCCCTCGCCATGCATCAAACCGAGCCACTTGGCTTCACTCTAGTTCACCATTTTTACATGCATGAGTTCCTCTACGAGTACTGAGCTGGTTTTATTCCTGATTCTCCTATGGCCGAGCTAAGTCTATTGTGTGACTTCCTAGTTGAGCTCCTAATGTCCTCAATGTTGAGATTCAATTCCTTAAACCTGAACTCTTTTGCCTACCGTGAACCATGTTCAAATTCTAAGCCCGAGCACATAACTTACATCCCTCCATGATCTGAACCACTTATGTGACATTGAGCTATTCTTTTGCATGCATGAGCTGTTATTCTCTCAATCGAGCCATTTTAAGGGCTCGCCCAATACAACAATGAACATTGTCCTACCTGCAACCATCCTTCACCGAGCTCACCTTTTTCTACCCATATTAACACAAAACTTGGATCAACATCACTGCAATGTCGATCTCCTCACGAAATCCTTAGCCGACCACTCGATGTCATGGCTCTCTCTCTGTGAGCTCCACCATTTCCTTTCTATTTCTGAACTGACCTCAACGACTGAGCCCTTTACCTTAGTCTGAGCCCAATATCTTCAAAATTTCACGTAGCTCGACCAAACTTCAGGCCTTGCATCACCCAAGCCTACTTGTATTGAAATATCAATATGAATCCTTGATGCCTCAACTATCGAGCTTGACCTGATCACACGTTCCAACCAACTCGATCCTACTCCAAATCCCTCAAAAATGCCAACTAAGATTTTCTTATCTCCCAACTGAGCTCTATCGAATGAACTCACCGATCCATTAATGAATTCACAAAAACTATTAAAATAAATCAGCCTCCTATTTTTAATGCAATCATCAACTAGCTCGCCTACTAACTCGACGAGCTGGTTGATGAGATGTTTAGCTTAGTGGTTGACTTGGGCCACTATTGCATAGTTTTTCCCATTATTTTGAATTTTCTTGGAATTTCTAAAATTAGTGGGCCATGGGAAACCGAAAATAATTATTTTAGGCTAGCTACTCATTTTCCCCCATGTTTCTCATTTCCACTTAATATAGATTGTTGGATCCTCGTTGATGCGCTTTGAGGCCAATTCACTCTCGTTGTCCATTTTTTCATGAGGGAAAAAATGGATAAATTTTTTTGCGACCTCTCGGGGATGCTTGCATGCTAAGCACTAGTCCAGTAGCCTTGTGTATCCATTGGGCATGGAGTCATTTTTGTATCCGAAGCTAATCTGATTCTCCATGATGGATCCTGAAATCCCCTCGAGAACTATTGATCCTAGACCTACCTGTAATGCTAAGTATGAACTACACTGAATCTTATGATTTCGAGCACAAATAACACATTACGAGCTTGGAATAAAACACCGCAAATTTTATACATCATGGAACTCTATTAAAACTTGAATATTTCCTTATTGTGATCACTTCACATCCAACACAATTTTTGTAAGAGCAACGAAAAACAAAACACACACACAACAACTGAAAATCATATATGCTTCAAATGAAACATGCAGAGTGTGTTAGGAACTTATTTTGTTGAAAGAAAACCTATTCCTACTCTACGCTAACTAGAGGCATAGGTGAGCTAAATGAACCCTGAAACTAGTTTTGCAAAATATCTTCCTTTCTCACAATGGGCAGCCATGTATTGATTTGACAATGGTCATGGCTAAGACTGAGAGTGAAAAACTGAAACAAGCCCAATTCTCCACTTGGTTCACCAAGGCATCAATTGGAAAGATAAAATATGCCTCTTTTAGTTGCTCTGCATTTTTTTATAGAGGCATTGCAATTGATCCTTGGGGTTGTGAAACTCATCTTCACATTCTGAAGTGAATGTGACTACTTGTGACTTCTCCTTTAACTCAATGAAACCAAATACCTAATGGGACATAGTTTAACCCATTGAATATGTCAGCTAATTTGATCTTCAACTTTAACGAGGAAGTCTACTGAAGACATTCTTAAAAATATGGTTGTCCATGGTCTGATTTCCCTCATGTTTCCGTTTACAAACAATTGATCTTCCACCTGGATGAATGGTGTTGAAGTGATGCCCTTTTTGTTTCCTTTTCCTTCTTTGACAATAAAAATTCTTCCTTAATATGCAACTCCTTTAGATTATTTTCGACTCTAATGAAATCATCTTTGAATCATTTTTAGTGTTTGAAGTATGTTGCCCATCTAGGAATCTTTCGCTTTCAATTGAAGACACAATTTACCTTCATTTGTAACGTTCTCATCAAACATGAATCTTGAAAGGTAAATCTCACCCATCTGTTGTTCTTGAAAAATATTAGGGGCAGAAAGACCTTCTTGGTTTTATTCCATCATTACCAGTTCATCAACCAAGTCAGGATCGAAAATTGAGAGCAAGAAAATTTAGATAATATCATCTCTATTCAATGCTTTAGCTTCTTTCGTTTGCTCCTTTTATTCTTCGCTCAATGAGTCATATGGAAGATTCAATTCCTCCAATCTTGGCTTAAGAAGATGGATATGAGAAACAAGTTGTGCTCTAAACTTTCCTCTAAAGCAACATTCCTTTTATGTTTGAAAAGAGGGGACGAAACAAAAAAATTATCAAGTTCCATAGGCTCCTGTCCATCAAAATGCTCATCCAAATCTGACAAATAATCAGTCTCTCCATTGCTTAACTGTGTTGAGAGTTCAACTTCCATCATAGTGTTCTTTAGAGTGCCAAAGTTTTCACCCTGATCTTCTTCATCCCCAAACATGAAGTTAGAAAGCTCAAATTCTTCTTCAAAATCAGAAAATTGAAAGGATGGAGAAAGAGAAGGACTTGAAATATCATGTTTTGCACTTGAAACCTTTGAATCTGGATGGTTTTCTGCCATGGCTTGGAAATTCTTGTGGCTGTTGGAAATAACTAATGAGGATTTTAGCAAGTTAGTGTAACCCTCTAGAAGAGTTGCAAGTTCTTGACATGCATGGCAGTTAGGGTCATTGCATTCACCAAGCATCTTGCACTTTTGAGATATCTTCTTTCTTTACTTGTACATATCCATCTTCTTATGGATTTGAAGCCAACTCTTTCTCTTCTACAACTGAATGTGAAACTTGGGGTGGATCAACCTCTTCATAAACATAGTGCTAGCATGAACATTGTATTCTAAACACATAGATTGTTGGTCATCATCCTTCAACTCTGGCTTTGTCTCTACTACAAAACTAGTTTGTACCACATGTTCTTGAGCCTTAACTTTTGAAGAAGGTTTTATTAGGAGTGAAATTTTCTTGATGTGTTTTTGTAGCCCATTCCTTCGGATTTTTTTCAAGCTCTTCTTTTCTAGTATCCTTAACCATATCCTCCTCTTCTTCACTAATATCATAAGTTTGGTCCTCCCAAAATGGATTCTGGGAATGTAAGGAGGAAGGGTGGGTTGAGATTAAACTATTTGCTTCTTTGTTTGAGGTGGTGGAAGAGGTGCAACTTATTGTCTTGATGGCCTTTATAGAAAAGAATGAATTTTAGAAGAAAGAGGGGTCGAATGTTCATGGTGGGATGGGAAGATATGAGATGAAGAAATGGTATTCTCATCATGGGTAGCAGATGAAAAGATTGGGATTTGAGGTTTAGCTTGAAATGATATTGGTTAGGAAATGAAAGAGGACTCTGAGGTGGTGGTGTAGGACTTACCCATTGATAAGGTTGTCTTCTATCAAACTCATAGGCCTCTATCTCTTCGATCCAAACTTCAAGTTGAGGAAACATTTCAGCCATAAAAACAATCTTTTCCCATGGTTGTAAAAATTTGGCATAGGGCCAACCCACAGACAAGGTACCCTGAAGCCAATTTTGAATACCTTTATTTGAGTTGTGGCTCTATCTTTGCACCATACCTACCTCCACCTTTTACATCTTAAGTTCCAACTCAACATCTTCATATGTGGAAAATCCTCCATCATCTGCATATTCCTGCTCTTGAAAAGCTACATAGTTAGGTGAATAACCAAACTGGCCATGACTCTGCTCATAGGGATATGCATGCTACAACTGATTTTCATCATAATATTGAATTGGAGGTGGATTGTAGTAATCTGAAGATGGATTTTGTAAGCTTGGAGGAATGTTGAATGGTATTGTTTACTACTAAAAGTGAGAATTCCACGGTGGGAATGAAGTCATGATTGGACAACTTCATGGACTGGAAGAAAATGGAAAGATGTGGGAGGAAAATGATTGAAATGGGTGATAGGAATGATCTACAACTCACCGCACCCCAAATTGCCAGAGTATGAATGATACATTCGGTGTGATTGGGTAACATAGGATCACCTCTCAAGTTGTGGGACTTGCGGGCTTGAGGTGAACCTCCAGAGAAGGCCGGATTCCTCTTCCTAAACTAAACACTACACTAATACTAATATAAGGAAAAAAACTAACTAAACCTATACTAACATTTACGAGGGGACATATCATTATTCCTATATACTAGAAGGGTTTTAACTAGGAATAAGTTTTGGCTTTATTTGTGACTTTTGGCAACTTTTTGTGTTTTTGTGTTTTCCCGTTTTGTTTTCTGTGAAATTTCTCTAGATCAATTCCTTTGCCGGTTTGGCCTGATTCTTGGCCTGGAGTAACTGGGGATCATATACGCATGTTATGCCAGAAGGAAGTCGCCATCGGAGGTCCGGTTCACTGGGAAAAGATGAAGTTGCGCACCAAAAAGCCTCTTCTAGGCTGGCCGCATTTTTGGAAAACAAAGAATTAGAGTGGATAATGGGAAAATTAGAAGCAAGCAGCAGGTGGGAATTTTGTACCTACCTTAGCAGGGTACTTTTTCCCATGATAGAAAAGTCACTTAAGTTGCAGTGGGAAAATTAGAGGCAAGCAGCAAAGGGAATTTATTCGCTCCGCAGGTAAAAATTCCCATGTGGAATAAAAGAAAAGTCACTTAAGTGAATCATGGATTTTATTACCCGCCTGCAGGTGAATAATCCCATTATGAAAGTCAAATGACTTAAGTGACAATGGGATTTTCGGGGCTGCCTTGCAGGGTAAAAATTCCCATTGTCATGTGTTTTTAAAAATAGAATTCTCTTTAGCCAAAAAGTGCGACCCCTTTAGAGAGATAAAGGCAGCCTTTAAAGTGATTAAATTAATTAATTTCTCTTCTAAAATTGGCGCCCAAGCATGGAAGAAAGTCAACAAAAGCAAAGGGGAATAAAGGAGGTGAAATAGATTGTCTAAAATTAAATAAATTAATTTATTTAATGGCAGCCCCTTCATAACAAAAAGTGCGCCCCATTTGAGAGAGGAAATAATACTTTTTAAAGCATTAAATGATTAAATTAAATTCTATTTTCAGTGGCTAAGGTTAAAGCACACTGTGAAGCTTAAGTGAAGTGAAGAGTGGATGATTAAATTGATTAAATTTAATTTATTGGATGGCTGTCCTTAAACATGCAATTTTAGCACACCAGTTAAAGAGAAAAGCATGATTTTTAATTAATTAATTGCCAGGAATAGAAGGGCAATTATTAATTATAGAATTATGAGGGTTATATAAGCATGGGCTGCCATAAGGGTGAATTAATTAATTCACAGGTAAAGAAGTGCAGCCCAGAGGAAAAGTGTGCCCCATTTGAAGAGGATTTTTGCTCAAAAGAAGGTCAAATCAATGCTAAAAGCTTCCAATTTTGGCGCATGCATTGAAGGAGGTTGATTTGTGTTTGGATAATTGTTTGCATAAGTGATACAGGTGCTCAGGTGAAGTTGGAAAAATTCATGCTCACTTTGCATGCAAATAAAACATCAATTTTTGGGGCAGCAGCTTGAATAGTGCAGATTTTTATGATTAAAATTCATTGTTCATGTTCCGGTTGCCATCTTTGTCTGAATTAATTGCAGGAATTCATTATAGGTGCTTTACAAAAGAAAAGGAGCTTTAATCAATGTCCAATACATTGAATATATCCTCCGAATCTGAAGAATTATCCAGATCTGCACCAGTTTTGAAGAAATCCGCCAAATAAGAAGAAAAAGAATTGTTCAGACAAAGATAGACAAAGCCATGGCAAAGAGGGATGAAAAAGAAAGCACAACGGAGTCATGCATCACTTCCAAATTTGCAGACATAGGAGACACAGATCTAGGTCCGAACCTCTTTCCGAATTGATTGATAGATCCAGAGCAGGAAAGACTTCACTCATGTGTGGTTAAAAGCAGTGGAATTATTCGAGCTGCAACCTTTCCATACACAACCCAGTTGCCAGAGTTTGTTATGGAGTGCGCTAGATCTTACCATCCTTCATCCAGATCAGTGTGAGATGCTACGGGGAAAACAATAATTCGGTTGGACGCAGAGTTCATCAATTATTGTTTGAAGATTCCGTGTGAAAGGTGGTGACTTCCATTAGCATTCAAGATGCCGGCAGCAAGTGGGAGAAGCATAGAGTTGACTGCATGAACATAATGAACAACAGATACATGAAGAAGCCCAGATCTCCTTCTAAGTTCCCAAGAACTCTTCCGCGGTCCAATCAGTGCAGGAGGTAGATGATATTGTCAAATTGTTATGCAGGATTAATGGTGAGGTGAATGCTCACACTTTCCATACATGGATGTATGCTTTCATCAGACCATTGAAGTCAACAAGGTTGATTCCATAATCAATTGGTCGGAAATCATTAGCGACAACATTGGTGAGCAACTCGGAACGTGAAGCGTACTTTCAGCTTCAAAATGACTTCCTACTTGGTGTATGCTGCAGCTTCACAAGGCATCTTCTCCAAGTTGGATAGATGTGGTGTTCTTTCTAAGGACCCCATTTTTGAGTGCTACCCACAACTTATTGTACCTGCATGTGTGAGAAAGATTTCAAAGTGGTCAATGATGGATTCTTCTACGAATTCATTTGCAAGCTAGACAAGGACCTAAAGGCCAACAGGGTGAGCAAGGAAGCATGGGAAGTTGTATCCAAAATTGGCAGTCTATTCATTCAATTTGTAGATTTCACATACCTCAGGGTTACTGGCTTTTTTGGAGAACCGGTTAAGCTGCCCAGATATCCGAATGATAGATTGATCACCATGGAGCTGAGAAGACAACTTGTGGAGATACACGACCTTCAGTCAAAACGGCACAAGTCTACGGGCTTCTTCCCGATCACTGTGGGACATTATAGCTGCCAGAGCATTCATAGAGCTCGAGGGATGGAGACGGAGATGTTATCCGAGTATGAGCAAGAGTTCTTCCCGCACGGCTGAACTTCGATCCATTTGGAGTAGCCAAGAAGACGATCTCCCAGGAGTACGCACATGTGCCTTCATTAGAGGATTTCTGGATGAAGTGCAAAAGTGAGTACGAGGTTAGAAAGAGGGATTTAGTAGAGCTATCGCACGGCAAGTGTTCGACTTTGACTAGTGGATACTGCGGATCTTAAAGATGATGGGAATGTGTTACTTGACACTTACCATCAAATGGGAGGAGATAGAGCCGTACTTCAGGATAACGTAGGGGCTGCCATATAATTGAAGAAAGGTCTGGCGCTGTTTTGGTGAATACTTTTGGTCTGGTCGATTTAAGGGATATTGCCTTGATGAAGCATTGATGAATCAAGTCACGGGAAACTTTGCAGGAGATTCCCTCAAGAGGAAGCACGGAGGAGAAAGCAGCAGAAGGTCCGAGAAGTTGAAAGTACACAGAAGATCTCAATCAAAGGAGAAGATCACTTCCACGGCCATGACTTTAGTTCCGGCTTCTCCAACATCTACTACTTCACCGATCAACGTTGCACCTCAGCAGACACTTCCATGCCTCCACTGAATCCGCAACATTCATCTTCTCTCCTCAGCCACTCCGTTCAGCACCTGTTCCAAAAGAGACGTTGAAGCTGCAGATGGTGGAGTTCGAAAGAGCTTTGTCCTTGGATGATTCAGAAGATGGCAGCCATAACACTGTAGCACTTTCTGATGGAGAGGAAACAGAGTGGGAGATAGTAGTGCACTCAAGTGACTTCTCATTCTCCGAGAAGTAACTTCTCAGAATGGTTGGCTTCGCAGTTGGTTCCAGAAGCTAGAGTGGAAATGAACTTGGAGGAACACGACTTGCAGCTACTCCAGAGTCTAGGCGGAAAGACAGAAGGCCTAAAGTTGCTAAGGTAACTTCAAGGTTGATCATCGAAGAGTCGGGGCAGAAGTTTGCTGAGATGTCAATTCCGGCGGAAGGAAAGAAGGAGGATGAGCTCACGGCAGAAGATGTAACAGTAACTAAGAGTACCCCTCGGTCAAGCCACCACAGAAGGATTGAAGCAGGATACACAGACATTGATAGATGCTCTATTCCTTAGGCTTGACAGAGAAAAGGTGGAGAAAGATGAGCTTCAGAAGCAAGTATCTCAATTGTGTGAGATCATAGCCAAGGTTGCTAAACCTTCCATTCACCCATTTCAGAGCAGGTGAGTGATCATCTTATGCTAGGAGATGGAGGATGCAAGCAATCAGGTGAAAGCTATTGATGAATGGAAGAACTTGATTATTCGTCAAGCTTCTGTACAACTTGGAGAGGTGCCAGCCCACCTGAAGGTTATGAATGATGCAACAAATCAGCTGAAGCAACTAGTGATGAGCATAGTAGATATGAACACAGTTGCTGAGAGTAACTTGAGTACTTTGGCCGAAATCAACAAGCTGCCGGGAGATGTATTAGTTGCAGAGAAGATTGTACCGGATGGATCAGTTGAGAAGGGGAAGCAGCTGGAGTTTGCAGTATCTTTCCATTTGGAGATCTGCAGAGTTTTGCTGAAGAGGATGCAGGCACTTGAGAGTAAGACATCATCCTTACCAGACAGTATTATTTCTTTCACTGAGGAGGAAGTGGTCGGAGAT
The DNA here is from genome assembly GCA_018340775.1 of Taxus wallichiana var. yunnanensis. Taxonomy (NCBI): domain Eukaryota; kingdom Viridiplantae; phylum Streptophyta; class Pinopsida; order Cupressales; family Taxaceae; genus Taxus; species Taxus wallichiana. Next base: position 766,767,350 of record CM031239.1, on the reverse strand, counting down.
GTTACTTCATACGTACGGATCGTTCCTACCAAAGTGCCTAATTCCCTGGAAGGGTCTCTTTTGATGGTACAAAAGAGAATTGATGGAGCTACTAAACCTTTCACGATGAATTCCATTAGCAGACTGGTGGCACTGCAGGCGGATATTGTGAGGTTCGGGCCGAGCTTGGAAGATGTGGAAGCATGTATCAAGGTGTTGAATGAAGGATTGCTGCAGTTCAGACAAGAAGGAAGCAGTGGCTAAAACAGATGGGAAGATGCTGAATCACATGTTCGACAAGTATATCCAATATCAGAACAAAAAGAAGACATAAATGTTACAGTTGGCTTGACTTCTTCTTCTATTCTTTCTTCTTCTATTTTCCACGTTCCCGGATGAAATTGTAAGACTTTAAAGTTATTGGTTTTGAAACCATTACTTAAAGTCATGTGGAACAATTCTATTAGTTAAGTGATACATGTGTCACTTAAGGAGAAGTTAGTGGAGGATGATTGCCAAATGTCATCTTTACTTGTTTATGTTTCAGTTCAGTTGAGTTTCCCATTTGTACTTTCCCTCCTACATTCTATAAGTAGGAGAAGAACCTCCGGGTTAATGATCAGAATTTGTAAGCAGCAACCTTGTGTTCCAGACTTTGTGTTGAAACCCTTGAGAGCCACTTGAAGCAAAGGAATATACAGGAGCAGATTTCCAGAGAACTTTGTGTCACGGTGTATTGTGTTTCTTGTTTTTTATCTTAGATCTTTTAATAGACTTTGTGTTATTTCAGATCTAGATCTAGAGCTACCTTTGCTTAGAATTTTGTGTTTATATCTATTGGTTTCTTCTATGTGCATGCAATCAACTCTACTATCTATTGATTGGGATGCACATCTTCCCATTTCTTCTCTGTGTTTATATAATTCCTTTCTTCTATAAATATTTCCTTTCTTTAAACAATTGCTTACTTACTGCAGAACTATTCAGTTATGGTTCATGAACTGAGTAGTTAAAGTAAAACCCCATATAGATATTAGCATACTTTAATTGAAAATCTGACATGGGAGCCTCACGGTAAATGAGGGAGATTTATCTCATGACTGCCTAGGTTTTGTGCTATGCAGAAAATCTAGCCAACAGTTTTTGGTGACTCACTGGGAACAACTATCTTTGCAGATCAAAGCTTATCTCTTGAAGATCAGAGTGTTTTCCATACAAATCTCAACCTGGCTGAACGTCCATTCACCCGATCCGTGAAGGTGCAAGGAAGGACTGATCATTTCTTTAGACTGCAGGAGCAATTCAATTTCAATCATCCTCCTCAAGTTAGAAGCCGCAGATCTAGTCTCTCACCAGGAAGGAGAGTGCACACCCATCCAGATCCGGATCATCTTCAGCATAATCCGGCGGCTGGAATTATTCACCAAGTCTACACAAGGAGAAGACGTGCTCCATTCATCATGGAAAATCGAATCAGAACCAATATGTACTGTCCCATGGGGAGCAGCTTTTGGGCCACTGAACTTGACTCCACCTATGCACGATCTGCCAAAAGGATCCAGAAAGAATTTTCCAAAATTCTTTGGAGATGGAAAGCAAAACCCGGATGATCATTTGATGCCTTCTTCATATCTTGTGGTGTGCTTGCAGTAGAGCATGAAGATGTCTCAGTCAGACTCTTCATTGAGACTCTACACGACTTGGCTGGAGAATGGTTCTATCGGCTAGCTCCTGGCACCATAACCAACTGGGCGACTATGCGTGAGCAATTTTGAAAAGATTCAAGCCTGCAGAGGATGCTAGCACGTTGATCACCCAACTGACGTAGTTGAAGAAAGAGCCAAGTGAGAACATGCGGGACTTTATTGCAAGGTTCCAAAGGATTTTATATAAAATCCCCACTTCTGCCGCATTGAGCGATGAAAATCAAAAGACGTTTTTTATAAACGCTCTATTGCCCGAAGTTGGATATCAGCTGAGAAGGGCAAGACCTGTAAATCTACTTGAAGCACAAAATGTTGCCGTGGAAGTTGAAGATGACTTGATCATGGCTGGAAAACTCAAACAACCATCTCACAAAGGTGATGGTGCTTCTTCAAGTACTTCAGATCCTTTGTTGCAAAGATTGGCTAATGACATGCTGCAAATCAAGAAGCAGATCTCTCAAGCAGGGAATGCAACCCCCTCAAGAATAGCTCCTACTGGACCTTTAATGGTCAAAATCAAAATCAAAACCGAAACAAGACTTGCTGCTGCACCACAACGGTTGGCAATTGAAGCTGCTCCAAGGAATAACTTGGAAACTAATGAAGAAGATCTCGGCATTGATGAATCATTCGATGATGAAGACTTTGTAGATCCCACTGGTGACTCCAATATTGGTTACCTGGACTACGAATCTGACGATGGCTATTATGAATCTTTTGAAGATTTTGATGGTCACACTTTTGTGGTGTTCACAAGGTCTCAGACATGCCAAAATGCCGAAGCATCCACAAGTGGCCAAAGAAGAGAAAGAGAAGATCCTGGGCCGGATGTTACTATCTTGAAAAGAGGTAGCCCTCTTCCTTCTTCATTAGTGCCCAAAGATAAATATTCAAATTCTTTCAATTCGCAGCAAAGGGCCAACACACATCCGGCTGAAGCAAGTCAAGCTTTTGACATCATTGATCACATCAAAAGACCAAGGTCCAAATGTCAGAAGTTGAATATTTGAGAGCATTTCTTGATCAGCTAAATAGATTGGTCAAATATGTGCAAAGTAATGGTCCCAACCCAACAAATAATACTTCACGGGGTATCTTGTCAAGTCCAAAGATTACTCCTCCTTCAAATAATGTGGCTGCAAGTTCTTCTCCTTCTACCTCTTCTCCTGCTACATCAGAAAGGATCGAGCCATTTTATGTATCTTTGCTTATCAACGGATACAAACTAAGCAATTGCATTTTGGACTCTGGAGCTTCTGACAATGTCATGCCTGCCAAAGTTGTTGATGCCTTGGGTCTCACATTGACAAAAACCATCGGAAGATGCTATTCAATGGAAAGGCAAGTTCCTCTTGTGGGGACAAATCAAAGATGCGCAGGCAGTACTTGCTTCTTTTCCAGATAAAAGATTGAAAATGACTATCCTTGTAGCAGACATCCCAGTCTCTTATGGCATGCTATTGAGTAGAAATTTTTGTAAAGAGTTGGGTGGAGAAGTCAAGATGGATTGGTCTTGTGCGCACATACCAATCAAAGGAGTTAATCAGAAGTTAGAACCTGAGAAGAAATCCAAGTACACAGTATCAAAGTCTGAGGATCCTAGATCTCAGATCTTGTTTCAAGAATCTGATCACGGAGTCTATTATCTAGAAATGGATAAAGAAGATGTTCAACCTGTGATTCAAGAACCACATCAACTTGACAACAAGGTTTGGACTCTGGAATTTGATGGCAGCTTGTTGTTCATTTGGATCCGGCGCAGGCATTGTTCTTATCTCTCCTGAAGGGAAGGTGCATGCACACTCCTTCAAATTGATGTTCGAAAATACTAACAACAAAAGAGTATGAAGTGTTGTTGTTAGGCATGGAGCAAGCAAGAACAATGGGAATCAAGCTCTTACACGCAAAGGGAGATGCTTGAGCTGATTGTTAAGTAGATAAGAGGTCTCTATCAAGTAAAAAAGGACAAACTTTGGCATTATAGAGATCGAGTCTACTCTGCTATCCTAGATTTTTCAGCTTTCTCGGTATCTTACATTCCGAGAGAACAAAATTCAAGAGCTGATTCACTTGCAGTGACTGCAGCTTTGTTAAATCCAGATCAGCCTCCCACATTTTTAGACAGGGGATTACAAAGTTGAGATGGTCTTCCGCCCAAAAGTTCCTGACAACGTCCAACAATGGCAGGTTTTTAACGATGACAAGCAGATTGTTGCGTTTCTCCAACAAAAGGACAACTTTGAAGAGATCTACTATGAGGGAAGCAATTCACCTCCAAGACAAACTACTATGGGAGAAATGGATGCGGACGTCTCGGGAAGTCAGGAGATTATCCAGCTAAAGGGAAATAAAATTCCCAAAGGCTTGGTATCTCTTGAGGAAATGTTTGACAAGCATGATCAGATGCTTAAGAAAAATGAAGAAAGTGGGGAAGGTTCTTCCTCCGATACACAATTACTAAATTTGGGAGCCGAACAATGATCCCAAATTAGTAAATCTGGGTAAGTGTTGTTCAGAGGCCAGAAAGAGAAGCTTTTACAGAGCTTCTTAAGAAATATATGGATGTTTTTTGCCTGGTCTTACCAGGATCTAAAAACATATCAGCCTGCAGAAGTCAACACTACATCCCACTAAAACCAGAACAAAAGCCTTTCAAGCAGAAGCTATGGTGGCATAACCCTACCATTTTCGGAACCATCTTTGCAGAAATCTAGAAGTTGTTAGACAAAGATTATTTATCCCATACATCATTCCGAATGGTTGGCCAACATAGTTCCTGTGAGGAAGAAGAGTGGTGAAATTAGGTTGTGCGTGGATTTTCGCAACCTTAATCAAGCTTCTTTAAAAGATAACTACCCCATCCCCATCATGGATCACACTCTGCAGGTGGTCACTGGATCTGAGATGCTTTCCATGCTTGATGGTTTCTCAGGCTATAATCAAGTCAAGGTGGTCAAGAAGATCAATACAAAACGACGTTCATTACACCTTGGGGAACCTTTGCTTACCAGAAAATGCCGTTTGGTTTGATCAATGCTGGAGCTACATTTCAAAGAGCTATGGATTTAGCTTTTGCTCATCTCAAAGATATAAGCATAGTGGTGTACCTTGATGATCTGACAGTCTTTTCCAAAGATAGAAGCACACACATTTCAAACTTGGAAGAGGTTTTCATACAATGCCGCAAACATGGTATTTCTTTGAACCCCAAGAAATCCATCTTTGTCTGTAACAAAAGGGAAACTACTAGGGCACATTGTTTCAAAAGAAGGAACCAAGATAGATCCGGAGCGTGTCAGATCCATTCAGACATTGCCATTGCCCACATCCAAAAAAGGAGTTCACTCTTTCTTTGGAAAAGTTAATTTTCTCAGGAGATTCATTCCTGACTTCGCTGAGCTAACCCGTCATATCTCGAATATGATGAAGAAGACACAAGATTTTAAATGGAGCAAATGAAGGAAGGAAGATTTTGAGAAGATTAAGGAGGCCTGTCAAAAGCTCCAATCTTGGTTTCACCCGACTTAAGTAAAGAATTTATTTATCTTGTTATTCCTCCGAACACACCATGTCAACAATATTGATGCAGAAAAATCAAGAGGACGCAGAAGCTCCGATTGCTTTCATGAGCACGCCCCTTAAAGCTTATGAGTTGAAATATACTCCCATGGAAAAGCACGCATATGCAGTGGTGAAGGTGTGTAAGGCTTTCAGGTATTATATTCTTTCCTCACACACTGTGGTTTTGGTTCCAGATACTGCAGTAAAATCTATCCTCACTCAACAAGAGTTAGGATTGTTGAGAGGCACATGGGTGACAAAGGTTCAAGAATATGACCTGGATATTAAACCTACAAAGCTGGTTCGAGGAAGAGGTCTGTGTGAACTAATGACAGAGATGAAAGCATAGTGCCAGAAGCAGATCAAGAAGAGATAGATGAAGATTTGCTTATGGTACTTTTTATAGATCTGGTGGAGGAGTGGTACAGTAACATTGCCTACTTTCTGACGTATGGAGAATGCCCAGATCAACTTTCAAAAGAGAAATGAACTATTAAACTGAAATCCAAAGATTTTGTTCTTTGGGATAATGGTTTGTACAAAAGAGGAATTGATGGCGTATTTCTCAGATGCGTGGATAAAGCTCAACAGGATCAGCTATTACAACAGTTTCATGACATGGCTTGTGGTGGTCATTTCTCAGCCCGAGTCACTGCACACAAGATCCTCAGAGCAAGGTATTACTGGCCCACACTTTTTCAAGATACTGCAGAGTGGGTAGCTAAGTGCCAAGCATGCCAACATTTTGTTGGGCGTGTGAAATTGCCTGCATTACCTCTAAAACCCATTGTAATTGAAGAACCTTTCCAACAGTGGGGAATGGATTTTATTGGTATGCTTAACCCGCTTCTAGTGTCGGCCACCATTACATTCTAACAGCTACTGATTATTTCAGTAAGTGGGTAGAAGCTATTCCTGTGAAGAACGCCACTTCCGCCGAGGTGTGTAGTTTTATAAAAGAAAATATTATTGTCAGGTTTGGCGTGCCCAATAAAATAGTAGCAGACAACGCTCCGAATCTTTCTTCTGAGGAGCTGGTTGATTTCTGCTACACTCATGGGATTCAGCTGGTACATTCCTCAAACTACTATCCACAAGGGAATGGCCAAGCTGAATCTAGTAACAAAACTTGGTAACTATCATGCGCAAGCTAGTAACGGAAAATCAAAGGACTTGGCATAAAAAGTTGTTTGATGCATTATGGGCCGATAGAATCACACCAAAGAGGGCGATAGGCATGTCCCCATTTCAGCTGTTATATGGTAGAGACACGGAGCTGCCTCTTACCTTGGAACTGCCTGCCCTACAACTTTCTAAGGCCCTGGAGGATTCCACATTCACGGATGCTATTGATAAAAGAATTATGTACCTGACTGAATTGAGGGAAGTACAAACTCAAGTTGCAGATAGGTTGACAGAGCATCAAAGGAAGGTGAAAGTCATCTTCGACAAAAAGGCTAGGGAAAGAAAGTTTGAAGTCAATGACTGGGTCCTTTTATGGGACAAAAGAAGAGAAGCAAAAGGCATGCATGGAAAATTTGATTCACTATGGAAAGGGCCTTTTGTGATTAAGAAGATCGCCGGAGCAGATAGCTTCATTCTTGCTCATCAGGATGGAGTTGAATTGCCATTTCCTTTCAATGGGCAACACTTGAAGTTGTTCCGGACATGAGAAGCAGGGTAAAACTTGTATGTACATAAATAAAACTTTGTTTGTTTTTCTTTTTCTTTGTTTTGTTTTTGTTTTTGTGTTGTGTTTGTTTTCTTGACCCCGTGCCCAAAAGACAAGATACGAAACCAGAGATGTTGGGATCTCATCTTTTCCCTTGTCATTCTAACAGAGAAAAAGATGTCCACAGATGGAGCCGACCGGTGTCCCCAGATTTCATCCTGAAATCTGTGACTACCCTATCCAAAATTTTTCATACTTTTAAAATAATGGGTCGTTTTGTGTTTTTATTGCCTAGAAAGTTCTTGTATTGCGTCAAGATATTCCCAAAGAGCCATATTAGCCATTTTCGCCAAATACCCAGATGCCCAAAATTGTTATATTCTGTCGTCGGGATTTGTCTGTGGGAAATTTGTATTTAATTATTTTGAGCCCCATTTGAGGCAATTTGTGCTCCGATTTAACCTCTGTTGTGATCGAACATATCATTATTCCTATATACCATAAGGGTTTTAACTAGGAATAAGTTTGGGCTTTATTTGTGACTTTTGGCAATTTTTTGTGTTTTTGTGTTTTCCGTTTTGTTTTTTGTGAAATTTCTCTAGATCAATTCCTTTGTCGGTTTGGCCTGATTCTTGGCCTGGAGTAACTGGGGATCATATACGCACGTTATGCCAGAAGGAAGTCGCCATCGGAGGTCCGGTTCACTGGGAAAAGATGAAGTCGTGCACCAAAAAGCCTCTTTTGGGCTGGCCGCATTTTTGGAAAACAAAGAATTAGAGTGGATAATGGGAAAATTAGAAGCAGCAGGCAGGTGGGAATTTTGTACCTACCTAGCAGGTACTTTTTCCCATGATAGAAAAGTCACTTAAGTTGCAGTGGGAAAATTAGAGGCAAGCAGCAGGCGGGAATTTATTGCCTGCCTTGCAGGGTAAAAATTCCCATTGTGGAATAAAAGAAAAGTCACTTAAGTGAATCATGGGATTTTATTACCTGCCTTGCAGGGTGAATAATCCCATTATGAAAGTCAAATGACTTAAGTGACAATGGGATTTTTGGGGCTGCCTTGCAAGGTAAAAATTCCCATTGTCATGTGTTTTTAAAAATAGAATTCTCTTTAGCCAAAAAGTGTGACCCCTTTAGAGAGATAAAGGCAGCCTTTAAAGTGATTAAATTAATTAATTTCTCTTCTAAAAAAGGTGCCCAAGCATGGAAGAAAGTCAACAAAAGCAAAGGGGAATAAAGGAGGTGGAAATAGATTGTCTAAAATTAAATAAATTAATTTATTTAATGCCCCCTTATGTAAAAAAGTGTGCCCTTTTGAGAAGAAATAATACTTTTTAAAGTATTAAATGATTAAATTAATTCTATTTTCAGTGGCTAAGGTTAAAGCACACTGTGAAGCTTAAGTGGAGTGAAGAGTGGATGATTAAATTGATTAAATTTAATTTATTGGATGGTTGTCCTTAAACATGCAATTTTAGCACACCAGTTAAAGAGAAAAGCATGATTTTTAATTAATTAATTGCCAAGAATAGGAAGGGCAATTATTAATTATAGAATTATGAGGGTTATATAAGCATGGGCTGCCATAAGGGTGAATTAATTAATTCACAGGTAAAGAAGTGCAGCCCAGAGGAAAAGTGCGCCCCATTTGAAGAGGATTTTTGCTCAAAAGAAGGTGGAATTAATGCTAAAAGCTTCCAATTTTGGTGCATGCATTGAAGGAGGTTGATTTGTGTTTGGATAATTGTTTGCATAAGTGATACAGGTGCTCAGTGAAGTTGGAAAAATTCATGCTCACTTTGCATGCAAATAAAACATCAATTTTTGGGGCAGCAAGCTTGAATAAGTGCAGATTTTTATGATTAAAATTCACTGTTCATGTTCGGTTGCCATCTTTGTCTGAATTAATTGCAGGAATTCATTACAAGTGCTTTACAAAAGAAAAGGAGCTTTAATCAATGTCCAATACATTGAATATATCCTCCGAATCTGAAGAATTATCCAGATCTGCACCAATTTTGAAGAAATCCGCCAAATAAGAAGAAAAAGAATTATTCAGACAAAGATAGACAAAGCCATGGCAAAGAGGGACGAAAAAGAAAGCACAATGGAGTCATGCATCACTTCCAAATTTGTAGACATAGGAGACACAGATCTAGGTCCGGAACCTCTTTCCGAATTGATTGATAGATCCAGAGCAGAAAGACTTCACTCATGCGTGTGGTTAAAAGCAGTGGAATTATTCGAGCTGCAGCCTTTCCATACACAACCCAGTTGCCAGAGTTTGTTATGGAGTGTGCTAGATCTTACCATCCTTCATCAGATCAGTGTGAGATGCTACGGGGAAAACAATAATTCAATTGGACGACAGAGTTCATCAATTATTGTTTGAAGATTCCGGCGTGAAAGGTGGTGACTTCCATTAGCATTCAGGATGCCGGCAGCAGGTGGGAGAAGCATAGAGTTGACTGCGTGAACATAATGAACAACAGATACATGAAGAAGCCCAGATCTCCTTCTAAGTTCCCAAGAACTCTTCCGCGGTCCAATCTGGTGCAGGAGGTAGATGATATTGTCAAATTGTTATGCAGGATTAATGGCGAGGTGAATGCTCACACTTTCCATACATGGATGTATGCTTTCATCAGGACCATTGAAGTCAACAAGGTTGATTCCATAATCAATTGGTCGGAAATCATTAGTGACAACATTGGTGAGCAACTCCGAACGTGAAGCATACTTTCAGCTTCAAAATGACTTCCTACTTGGTGTATGTCTGCAGCTTCACAAGGCATCTTCTCCAAGCTGGATAGATGTGGCGTTCTTTCTAAGGACCCCATTTTCGAGTGCTACCCACAACTTACTGTACCTGCACGTGTGAGAAAGATTTCAAAGTGGTCAATGATGAATTCTTCTACGAATTCATTTGCAGGCTAGACAAGGACCTAAAGGCCAACAGGGTGAGCAAGGAAGCGTGGGAAGCTGTATCCAAAATTGGTAGTCTATTCATTCAGTTTGTAGATTTCACATACCTCAGGGTTACCGGCTTTTTTGGAGAACCGGTTAAGCTGCCCAGATATCCGAATGATAGATTGATCACCATGGAGCTGAGCAGACAACTTGTGGAGATACACGACCTTCAGTCGAAATGGCACAAGTCTATGGGCTTCTTCCCGATCACTGTGGGACATTATAGCTGCCAGAGCATTCATAGAGCTCGAGGGATGGAGATGGAGATGTTATCCGAGTATGAGCAAGAGTTCTTCCCGCACATGGTTGAACTTGATCCATTTGGAGTAGCCAGGAAGACGATCTCCCAGAGTACGCACATGTGCCTTCATTAGAGGATTTTTGGATGAAGTGCAAAAGTGAGTACGAGGTTAGAAAGAGGGATTTCAGCAGCTATCAAGCACGACAAGTGTTCGACTTTGACTAGCGGATACCTGTGGATCTTAAAGATGATGGGAATGTGTTACTTGACACTTACCATCAAATGGGAGGAGATAGAGCCATACTTCAGGATAACGTAGGGGCTGCCATACAATTGAAGAAAGGTCTAGAGCATGTTTTGGTGAATACTTCAAACTGGTTGCTGACAAAGGGATATTGCCTTGATGAAGCATTGATGAATCAAGTCATGGGCAACTTTGGTGCAGGAGATTCCCTCAAGAGGAAGCATGGAGGAGAAAGCAGCAGAAGGTCCGAGAAGTTGAAAGTACACAGAAGATCTCAATCAAAGGAGAAGATCACTTCCACGGCCATGACTTTAGTTCCGGCTTCTCCAGCATCTAGTACTTCACCAACTATTGCACCTCAAGCAGACACTTCCATGCCTCCACTGAATCCGCAACATTCATCTTCTCTCCTCAGCCACTCCATTCAACACCTGTTCCAGAAGAGACGTTGAAGCTGCAGATGGCAGAGTTCGAAAGAGCTTTGTCCTTGGATGATTCAGAAGATGGCAGCCATAACACTGTAGCACTTTCTGATGGAGAGGAAACAGAGCGGGAGATAGTAGTGCACTCAGCGACTTCTCATTCTCGAGAAGTAACTTCTCAGAATGGTTGGCTTCGCAGTTGGTTCCAGAAGCTAGAGTGGAAATGAACTTGGAGAACATGACTTGCAGCTACTCCAGAGTCTAGGCGGGAAAGACAGAAGGCCTAAAGTTGCTAAGGTAACTTCAAGGTTGATCATCGAAGAGTTAGGGCAGAAGTTTGTTGAGATGTCAGTTCGGCATGGAAGGAAAGAAGGAGGATGAGCTCATGGTAGAAGATGTAAAGAAGAAGTACCCCCTCGGTCAAGCCACCATAGAAGGATTGAAGCAGGATACGCAGACATTGATAGATGCTCTATTCCTTAGGCTTGACAGAGAAAAGGTGGAGAAAGATGAGCTTCAGAAGCAAGTATCTCAATTGTGTGAGATCATAGCCAAGGTTGCTAAACCTTCCATTCAGCCCATTTCAGAGCAGGTGAGTGATCATCTTATGCAGGAGATGGAGGATGCAAGCAATCAGGTGAAAGCTATTGATGAATGGAAGAACCTGATTATTCGTCAAGCTTCTGTACAACTTGGAGAGGTGCCAGCCCACCTAAAGGTTATGAATGATGCAACAAATCAGCTGAAGCAACTGGTGATGAGCATAGTAGATATGAACACAGTTGCTGAGAGTAACCTGAGTACTTTGGCCGAAATCAACAAGCTGCCGAGAGATGTATTGGTTGCAGAGCAGATTGTACTGGATGGATCAGTTGAGAAGGGGAAGCAGCTGGAGTTTGCAGTATCTTTCCATTTGGAGATCTGCAGAGTTTTGCTGAAGAGGATGCAGGCACTTGAGAGTAAGACATCGTCCTTACCAGACAGTATTATTTCTTTCACTGAGGAGGAAGTGGTCGGAGATGTTACTTCATATGTACGGATCATTCCTACCAAAGTGCCTAATTCCCTGGAAGGGTCTCTTCTGATGGTACAAAAGAGAATTGATGGAGCTACTAAACCTTTCACGATGAATTCCATTAGCAGACTGGTGGCACTGCAGTGGATATTGCGAGGTTCGGGCCGAGCTTGGAAGATGTGGAAGTGTGCATCAAGGTGTTGAATGAAGGATTGTTGTAGTTCAGGACAGAGAAGGAAGCAGTGGCTAAAACAGATGGGAAGATGTTGAATCACATGTTCGACAAGTATATCCAATATCAGAACAAAAAGAAGACATAAATGTTACAGTTGGCTTGACTTCTTCTTCTTCTTCTATTTTCCACGTTCCGGATGAAATTGTAAGACTTTAAAGTTATTGGTTTTGAAACCATTACTTAAAGTCATGTGGAACAATTCTATTAGTTAAGTGATACATGTGTCACTTAAGGAGAAGTTAGTGGAGGATGATTGCCAAATGTCATCTTTACTTGTTGTTTATGTTTTAGTTCAGTTGAGTTTCCCATTTGTACTTTCCCTCCTACATTCTATAAGTAGGAGAAGAACCTCAGGTTAATGATCAGAATTTGTAAGTGCAACAACCTTGTGTTCCAGACTTTGTGTTGAAACCCTTGAGAGCCACTTGAAGCAAAGGAATATACAAGAGCAGATTTCAGAGAACTTTGTGTCACGGTGTATTGTGTTTCTTGCTTTTTATCTTAGATCTTTTAATAGACTTTGTGTTATTTCAGATCTAGATCTAGAGCTACCTTTGCTTATAATTTTGTGTTTATATCTATTGGTTTCTTCTATGTGCATGCAATCAACTCTGCTATCTATTGATTGGGATGCACATCTTCCCCATTTCTTTCTCGTGTTTATATAATTCCCTTTCCTTTCTTCTATAAATATTTCCTTTATTTAAACAAGTTATTTTTTGCTGTAACTGAGTTATGGTTCATGGCTTATAGTTAAAGTAAAACCCCATATAGATATTTCATACTTTAAGTAAAACACGGGAGCCCATAATTGTTTTAAAATTTTAGGGCACCTTGTATGCTTTGTGGGCCCATGATTTTAGTTTTTACATTGGGGAGGGGTCATGTGTTTAGCTCGGTACATGGCTCACCAACCAGCCTTTCCGAGATGACCAGCGAGCTACTCCCTTTGCATTATTTGGCGGCTCATGCTTTACATTGGTTAGTCCCACCGAGATTCACTTAACGACTTCCCCATAAATGACATGACTCGTATTATCCTTTAACAATTAGCGAGTTATATATTTACTTAAGACTTGAGTCATACATTGGTCATCCAATGAATCATCATTGAGCCCTCAAATGGTTTACCAAGTTATTGTTATTAGTCGAGCTACGTGAACATATGCTTAAGGATCTCCATTCAAAAGCGATCGTGCCTCGTGCTCATCTTGACACATATGCACTGTATCTTGCAAATCTAACAACCACCCTTCATATCTTACGCCGATCTTGGCTCTTATCCGAGCTCAAAGTGTATGGCCATTACATTTAATGTTGAACTAAACATCCCTTCCAAATTACTTTGAACTCGTCTTCATGTAATGACTCATCACCACCTGCTATGTTCCCAACAACACAATATTTTGCGTAGCTCGGTGAATGAATCACCACAATGACACATCCTTCACCTCAACTCCAAAATGAGTCCCTCTCGATGTCCGAAAACACTCCAACTCCAAAGTCAAAACCCGATCCCGATTCGATTTTCAGACTTTGAACTTCGGTGAATTAACACTTAAGAACTCCCTTCTTGCATAGCATCGACCAAGCATCTCCAAACCCACGAATACCCATATCCTTGAAAACACGAAGTTGACATCTCTAAAAACTGTGACTCGAATTTAGCTTGGTCTCTCAAAGCGTGTTCAGCCCGAGATCGCGAATTGCTCCTTGACCAAACTTGACACTATCCTCATTAGGGATTTCCATGCGCAAAAACAACTCACCGTCACCGTGAACTTTCAACCTTGATCCGATAAAATCAAATGACGCCATTATATGTATTAATATAATATATGATGTCATCAAACTCTCCTTTTGATTAAGTTTGATTGCATTGTGTGACTTTTAGTTGATCTGATATGAGTTAGGATGTAATTGTCTATCTTTTGATTGATTGTGATCCTAATGTTAAAAACTATGAAATTCCTAACATAGTGTGTGTTTAAATTTAGTTTTGTAATAAAGCAAGTCTAATCAGTCAAGGAAATGAAGCAGGTGGCGTTTAGTATGTTTTTATAGCATTTGATCCTACATAGCTTAGTTCCGAACTTCCAAGCTAGTTCGGAACTCCATCACACAATCATCATTTAGTTTTGGAACTTTGGACTTAGTTCTGGAACTCCATATTTTTCGGATTTTTAGACTTAGTTGGAACTCCTAGTGATAGCTCCTGGAACTCTCACAGGTTTTGGTTCTTAACAATTTCCTATGGTTCTGGAACTTCTCCAAAGTTTTAGGAACCGATGGGAGTTATCTATTTTAAACCACATCCAAAAATTTTGCATCTACAATCATGAAGGACGAGAAGATTTCTGAACGTAGATCCATGAAGAGTTATCCTACAACTATCTGATCAACCACCATCCAACTCAACATCTATTTTGGGCATGATTCGATTTCATCAGAATCATTGAGACAGTTGTGATTGTAAAATGTATATAATGCAAGACCTGCATTAGATATATGAAGAGAATTAGAGATATAGAATAGAGAAGAGAAATAGATTAAGTATCCAGATCCAGTACATTTTGTAATACTGAATGTTTTCATCAATAAAATAGCCATTCTGATTTGAGAGAATTTTGAGTTGTTAAAATCTTGATTGAGGAGGAGCGGGCCCACTCCCCGGACCAGGATATTCATTTATTTGGTATTTATATTTCTTCAGCAAATAGCTTAGATCTGTTAATTTTGTATTGCTTTAGTTCTTTTAGTTAAATTCTATTGCATACTTGTTCTGTAGGTGTTTAGATAAATCTTTATATTTCTTGCAATTGTTTTCAAGCATTTTAATTTGAGTGTTTACTTTCAAAAGCAAGTGTGTTTATTTTCCAACAAAGAAGTGTGTTTCCTTTTTGCACGGTGTGTTTCCTTTCAACAAGCTTTCAGTGTGTTTTATTTTCAACAAGTTTTCATAGTTTGATTTGAATAAGGTTTTACCAAGAAGTCCTTAAGACATTAAAGAGATCCCCCAGAAAATATAAAAATAGTTATAGTCAACTACTAGATCAGTTAAAGTACTCTTGTTGCATATAGCTTTGGACACACCCCTGGTTTGATATGACATCAACAAGAAGTTGATTAAATGAAGGGAATAATGACACCCATCATTTTTGGTGCCATTTCCGGGGAACACTAGTTGGAATTTTCTAATTAAGTGTTAGCAAGAGCAACAAAACATACATCTAGTAGTTGAAGAATCTTCCCTACTATATCACAAAATATATGAGTAGACCAAGAGACTCACAGGGTAGATTCCTTCCAAAAAATCTTCACAAGAATTCATAACATCCTCTAGTCAAAGTAAGGAAATTGATCAAGAATTGGAGGCACCACCATCCCCTATCAGACAAGAAACAAATTGCCATTTTTGGAATTCTTAGATCAGTCACCTGAAGGGAGTAGAACTTTTAGGAGAAGGCTTATTACCCAAGATCCATTGAGGGTAAGTTTTGATTCTCAATTGAGTAGTCAACCTCCTACTCCTGATTTTTCACCTTCCCCAAAGCATACAACTTACCACATTGATTGGGAGGAAACTTCAAAAAATATTTTGAAATGGCATGAGAAGTTGAGGGAGTACTTGATAGGACCTTTACCTATCCAATCCAATTGGGAGATGATGACACATCAATGAAAAATATCTCACCTACACATTTACCCACTTTAGAGGGATGTCATCTGAAGATCTTGACCAATTTATGTTTGAATTCAAGGTATTATGTCAGACCTATGATTATAAAATAGATAATCAAAAACTCAAGTTATTTCCATCCACTTTGAAGGATGCAACAATGAGGTGGTTCATGGGATTAACATCCAACTCTATTAGCACTTGGGCAAAAATGGAGACTGCCTTCCTAGATAAATACCAGGATTATTGTAGAGGGAGAAATAGGAAGGAATAATTCTTCAAAATCAAGTAGGAAGAGGATGAAAACATAGAAGACTATTTAGACAGATTCCTCTTTGTTAGCAAAAGATGTGGATTTGTGCTTACAGAGGAATTAAGTAAAACCATTTTTCTCAAAGGTTTGGATGATGAATCTAGAGAAGCCCTTAACTTGATAGGAGGGGGAGACATTGATCAGATAAGAATGAATGGAATTAAAGAGATTTGTAGAAGCTATTCCAGAACAAGAGGTGGACCTAGAAAAGGAAAATTAGTAAAAAGTCTGAATCCAGATATGAACAAACTAATGGATGAGTTAGCAAACTTTAAAATAGACATTTTAGTGTAATTAACCTCTACTATGGATGGATTACAAGCTAAAGAAAATTCCAAAACTGAACCATTGGCTATGTATTGTCCTAGATGTAGGAAGAAGCATGCATTAAGAGATTGTCCTTTGGATAAAATAGAAATGTGTCTTATCTGTGAATCTAAAGAACATGATACTGATGTTTGTTCTTTACTTCTATCATTAAAAATCAGCTTAAACAAACCAGTGCCTCATCTACAATTGAAGAATTGAATTTTGTTTAGAGACAACCTAACCAAGGGTAGTTTATGCCAAGATCAGCTCCTAATCCATGGACAATGCCATGGGCTACTCAGGCAGTACCACAAAATTGGGGACAACCACCTTGGGTACCTCAACCAACTTGGAACCCTCAAGATTGGGAAAATCAAGCTTGGTATGCTCAGGGACATCAACAACCATGGGTTGGTCAAGGAAATCCTTATGCTTGGTCACAACCTAGATGGAACCCTAATTATTCCCAAGGAAGAACATATCCAAATCAAAATCAACAGGCCATCATGGGATCCCCTACACAAAATTCACAAACTGAGAATGTAGTCCAAACACAAATGCTAGCACAACTAGTAGCAAACCCCAGAAACAAACAAACAACTCTGTTTATGGAACAAAACTGAAAAATCAGTTGATTTACATGTTATGGATTGTAAGGATATTCAAACTAGATATGGGAAAATCATTAATAGTCCACCCCTTATAATCACTAAAATGATAGAAGAAAATGAGAACCCTAGTATTGTTGTTCCAAAAGAGGATATAGAAAGAAAAGAAAAGGAGCCAGATAGCAACACTACTGAGACTCCATTTCCTGAGAGATTCAAAGAAGATATAGAAATCAAGGAGTCTGAATTGGTTCAGGAATTAAGGAAATTGAATATTGAAATACCACTATTACAAGCAATTAAAGATATTCCAGAATTGAACAAATTGATCAAAATGTTATGCATGAAAAATCCTGGAAGAAAGAGACAGTATCCCAAGACTATCAAAGTAGATGGGAAACTTGTTGATTTATTAGCAGGAAAACTATTACTTCCCAAATACGGAGATCCTAGGAAGTCTTGTTATTTCTGTCTCTATAGGAAATAAGGATGTACATAATGTTTTGATAGATTTGGGAGAGTTATTATCAATGTAATGATAGTGGATACTCTGAAAACATTACCATTAATGGGTATACAACCTACTAATACCATATTGTAGATGGCAGATCAGTCTGTAGCAAAACCAGAAGGAATTATTGAAGACGTGGCGGTTGATGGTAGAGTCATGGGAATATCCAGTTGACTTTCTTATATTGCAGCCAAAAGGTAAAACATTGGGTTATCCCATTATTTTGGGTAGACCATGGTTAGCTACAGTTGTTGCTTTGATAGATTGCAGGTCAGGTGATATGAAAATCTCGAATGGTAAGAATTCTAAACAAATTTCCTTATATCCTACTACACAACCTTTTATTGACAGTCATGAACAATTGTGGGTTGATTCTCCTGAAACTAATAAGCAAAATTTGTCTTCTTTGGCTATGATCACATTGCAGGATCATGTAAGAGAAGTAGAAGAGATGATTAATCCACCATTGGATGAGAACCTGTTGTCTTGGTGCAATCAGAAATAGTTTTGGAACCCATGAACTTAGTTTTGGAACATGAACTTAGTTCTGAACCGTGAACTTAGTTCGGAAAGCAGTGAACTTAGTTCGGAACATACGGCTATAGTTTCGAAACCACTATAGTTAGTTCTGGAACCACGACAACAGTAGTTCTCTTTGATTGAAAATGATTTCCTCTCGGAGGAACAAGATTTCTCATGGGGAGAGGATGAATCAGTAGCTTCAGTTTCAAGTACATCAGGAAGTGGTGAAGAATTTTGAAAGTAGCAGTGATGAGGAATTTGGCCTGCAAAGAGATAAGTATCATAATTCTCATTACTGTCCTTTTTCCAGTATTCTATCTCAAGGAACTTTTGGAGATGTTGCTACATACCATATGTTGTTACCACATGCATGTCCATTAAATACTTTAATGAAACCCTTTCCACAAATCAGTTCATCACATATTGGAACCAAGCATGTTGAAATTCAACTAGGTAAAACTTTAAACATCAATAGCTAGTTGAAAGAGGATGAAGAAGCTAAATTGTTTGATGTTCTAAAAAATCATACTAAAGATTTTTCTTGGGATTACAAAGATATGAAGGGATTCATCCAAGTATCTACACTCATCACATCTATACTTGAAAACACTAAACTAGTTAGGCAGCCTCAAAGAAGGATTAACCCAACTTTAAGGGATATAGTCAAACAAGAAATTGAAAAACTATTACAAGTAGGTTTCATCTACCCTATCTCAGATAGTCAGTGGGTATCTCCTCTTGTAATTGTTCCCAAAAAGAATGGAAAATGGAGAATATGTGTTGACTATAGGGAACTAAACAAAGCCACAATGAGAGATTATTTTCCCTTACCATTCATAGATCAAGTCCTAGATAACCTTTCAGGTAAACAATACTTTTCTTTCTTGGATGGCTTTAGTGGGTATAATCAGATCGAGTTTTTTGTTGAGGATCGGGAAAAACTACATTTACATGTCCATGGGGAACCTTTTCCTATAGAGTGTTACCATTTGGTTTATGCAATGCTCTGTAACTTTCAGAGAGTTGTACTTGCAATCTTTCTTTTGATCTAACAAATGATTGTGTTGAAGTATATATGGATGACTTCACTGTACATGGAGATACATTTGAAGATGCTTTGAGAAATTTGGACAGAGTGTTAACAAGATGTGAACAACACAACTTGTCTCTTAGTGATGAAAAATGTTTGATGATGGTGGATGAGGGAATTGTATTAGGACACCATATTTCACAAAAAGGAATTCAGGTGGATCAAAACAAAATTAGGATCATTTCATATTTACCTATCCCTCAGACTCCCACAAATATCAAATCATTTCTAGGACATGTTGGGTACTATAGACGCTTTATAAAATATTTCAGTAAAATTTCTGCCCCCATGTTTAATTTGCTAACCAAGGACTGTGAATTTCTTTGGGATGAAAAGTGCCAGCATGCTTTTGAAGAAATTAAAAACAAATTAATCAGTGCCCCAATATTGAGAGGTCCTAATTGGGAAAATCCATTTCATATCCAAACAGATGCCTCAAATTATTCCATTGGTGCAGTATTGGGACAAAAAGATGAAGAAGGAAAGATGTATGCCATTTACTATCTTAGCAAGAATCTTACTCCCACTGAAAATAATTACACCACCACTGAAAAGGAATTTCTTGTTGTAATTTATGCAATCAATAAATTCAGACATTATATTACAGGGTACAAGATATTTGTATACATAGATCATTCAACAATTAAGTATTTAATGAACAAACCAGTGGTTGGAGGAAGAGTCATTAGATGGTTATTACTTTTGCAAGAATTTGATATTACCATTGTGGAACAATCTAGGTAAATCTAATGTGGTAGCTGATTTTTGTCAAGACTAACCACCACAGGGGAACAAGATCCAGTCAAGGATAACTTTCCAGATGAACAACTATTTGCAATCTCAGCAAGTACACCATGGTTTGCTGATATGGAAAATTATCTTGCAACAGGGAAGTTCCCTCCTTCTTTCACTAAGAAACAAATAAAGAAGTTAATTAAAACCAGTGCACAATTCAAATGGTTAAATGGAATTCTATTTAAGTGTGGTCTTGATTTTGTCTTACGCATGTGTGTAAGAGAGGATGAAATCTTTGACATCCTCAGAGCATGTCATGATGAACCAAGTGGAGGACACTATTTAGTAAAAATAACAACTCATAAGATACTTGACACTGGTTATTATTGGCCATCTCTATACAAGGATGTGAAAAGATATATCAAGAGGTGTGATCCTTGTCAAAGGATGGGACAACCAACTTTCACCAATGAAATGCCTCTTCAGCCTCAAGTTGTGGTTGAACCATTTGAGAGATGGGGATTGGATTTTGTTGGTCCCTTTAATCCTCCTTCATAAGGGAAGGAATATATTCTTGTATGTACTGACTATGTGACAAAATGGGTAGAAGTGCAGGCATTGACAAATGCCACTGAGGAAGCAGTTGTTGATTTCCTTTGGAACAGAATTATGATCAAGTTTGGAGCACCAAGGAGCATAGTTTCAGATCAGGGACCACAATTCATGTCTAATATGATCCAAGATTTCACAAGGTATTACCAAATCAATCATAGGAAGTCATCTCCTTACCATCCACAGTCAAATGGACAAGCTGAAGTAACAAACAAAGAATTGGAGAACATCCTTACCAAAATGGTTGAAGCTGGGAGAAAAGATTGGGTAAAGAGACTACCTGAAGCTGTCTAGGCATATAATACAACTTGGAAAACTACAACAAGGTTTTCACCATATGAATTAGTCTATGGGAAAAATCCCTTGTTGCCTATAGAATTTGAACTTCAGACATTGAGGACAATAGTGAAGGTGGGAATTGAATTAAATGCAGCTCAAAAAGAAATAATCCTTCAACTCAATGAGTTGGATGAATTAAGGATGGAAGCACTTCAACAGATAGAGATGATTCAAGAGCAAAGGAAGCAATGACATGACATACATATCAAGAAAAGAAATTCAAAGTAGGAGACTGGGCATTATTGTTTGACTCTAAGTACCAATAGTTCAAGGGAAAATTGAGAACCAGATGGTTGGGACCTTATCAAGGAAGATTGATCGATTTTTGATTAATGGTTCTATTCAAAGGATTACTTCCCATTGATGGAAGTAGTGAAAAACACTCTTGGTCAATGGATAGGCTTGAAACTCTATAGAATCCTCCCACTAAGAATGAATTTTTGAGGAAGATTCATAATAAATTTGATCATATGGAAGTAAGATCATATTCTTTTCTTTGTAAAATGATCAAATAATTAGATGATAGATCCCACAAATAAAGGTAAAGAAGACTTTGAAAAATAGTAAAAGCATCTTCTTCAAGAAAAAAATTGAAAAAAAATATTAAATAAAAAGAAAAAATATATAAAGGGGTTAGAAAAAATTTTCTCAAACTCTTTTTGGTAGTCATGGATAGTGAAAATTTAACAAATCATGTGATGGCGGTTGACCTCTTTTGGCTAGTTAGGGAAAAAAGGTTAAAAATGCTCATATATTGAAATGGAGCCATCCATCTGAATATCTAAATCAGGGTTTTCACTTTATTGGAAACCATGGAAGAGATATTCTGGGGTGTTGGTAATTACACATGTGGTTTTAATTCATTTAATATGCCAACACCATTTGAATGTTTGCATGTGTAATGAGACTAAATTTGGGACAATGAGTCATTTATTTTTACATTATGATTTGGCATGATATTGATTTGGATGGTTTTTGAATTCAAGAAAAACCCTAATATTATCATAAGGAAAATTCCAGCCCCATTCTCTCCTTGCTATATTAGAAATTGATATCATGTAGAAGATAAGGGAAATGGAAAGAGAAAACATACCAAGGAAAAGAAGGTCGGTGAGGAAGATAAAAATTAGAGCCTTCTATGTACTGTGAAGGAAATTCCTTCTTCCACATCAAAGAACAGAAGAATTGTTATATGTCTCTAGACGGTGATAGCTCACCCACACAAGAAGAACTAAAGAAGAAAAGTAAAAAGAAGTTCTAGAGGGAAATTCACTACTGGGCATATTGAACTTCCCTAGATAAGAAAAAGTCATAAGAGGTCAAGGGGAACTCCAGAAGTAAGGAGTGAGCAAGAAAGGATGGAAGAGGAAGTTGCTGACATTTTGGGCAGCATGGCCATGACTCCACCTGAGCCAAGTCATATTGAAATGGACAAGAGGAGAAGAGATTTGATGATCAAGATTTTTAGGAGTTGGTTGAACCTTCAAGCGAGTGCCACATGAAGAAGAAGAGTTGGCATCTAGGATAAGAAAAGGAAAATTTCCTTTAATAGAGGAAGAATGCCAAACTCCTCAAATAATTTTAGAGGAAGAGGAAAGACAACAAGTTAAACAGGCTCTATTCTTGTCTAGAGTAGAGCTTATTATCAGAGAAAAAGATGAGGAATTGGACTTCCTCAAACTTAAATTGGAACAAAGGGAAACACTCATTGATGAGCTCACAACTCAGCTTGCAGCCAGAACTGAAGAATTATCAGCAACCAAGAAGTAGCTGATAGAAAAAGAGGAAGAGTTCTAGACTTCTAGAAAATAGAGTGTTGTGTCCACAGCCTCTGCACAAACTGAGTTGACCTATTTTCCACTAAAACAACAATGGGATGATATTTGCAGAGAGCTCAGAGAAGCCAAAACATCAAATGAGGAATTAAAGACCAAGATGGAGGAAGAGATGAAGGCAAGAAAGGAATGGGAAGAAAAATTTTATAAGGAGGAAGGAAATAAATATAAATGTCTTGCCAAAATTCATATGGTTTGTATTATGAGTGAGAAATTGCTTCTGCAGGAGACCTTCTCCTGCATATAGTGTGTTTTTGGAAGAGCAGTTCATTCGCTGGCAGTTGTCAAGAATTGCATGTGGGCTTCCACATGAATTACAAGATGAATCTGAATTCATGGCAACTTACTCTCTATCCATCCCTGAACAGAAAAATCTCCTATGTGAATTTTATCTTTGCAATTATATGCTACAGAAAAACATAGGATTTATGATTAACTTATATGTAGGGGAGAGCCAACTCAATGCATTTGTCTCTCTTTTGCAAAACCAAATTGCATGGAAGGAAAGAGAATCTAAATTTTTATTGAAAGAAATCTCACTCAATAGGCCTCTGCATGAGAGCTCATTATGGTAAACCTTCTGCCTTCCTCACACATTTTAGAACTCATGCCTTTGATAAGAGATTCAAGACACATTACCCTGCCATTCTGCAAAAGAGTATTGATGCCTTCACCTCCTATGAGGAGGAAAAATTTGAAGATATTTATGAAGGATGCTCAAAAAGGTGGGAACTCCTTACTGTTGCTTTGAAAAGAAGGGAAGTAATTTCCCCTACAAATCTGATATGGAGTTTAGAGAGGGCCAAAGCATTATGCACAATAATTCCCCAAGTCAATGAAACCTATGGCCAAATATGGATGGGAATGCGAACAAGGCCACCTCTACTTCTCACCCCCATGTCTCCTTGGTAGAATAGAGAACCTCAAGACCCTGCTGAATTTGAAAAGTGGGAGAGGAAAATAAAAAAGGAGTTGGGTATAGTACATCTGAGCTTAAGCATTGGAAAATTTAGTATCAGCCATTTGATCTGAGCAATCAAATGGAATGCAGAACATATGATCCCACTTTTGAAGAATGAGTTTGTAAAGGGACTTACAAACAAGTAAGTTTGGGGAAATGATGAGGCCAGTATATGTCTGATTAATGTATAATATATGATCTCATCATACTCTCCTTTTGATTAAGTTTGATTGCATTGTGTGACTTTTAGTTGATCTGATATGAGTTAGGATGTAACTGTCTATCTTTTGATTGATTGTGATCCTAATGTTAAAACTCTAAAATTCCTAACATAGTGTGTGTTTAAATTTAGTTTTGTAATAAAGTAGGTCTAATTAGTCGAGGAAATGAAGCTAGGTGGCATTCAGTATGTTTTTGATAGCGTCTGATCCTACACAACTTAGTTCGGAACTTCCAAGCTAGTTTAGAACTCCATCACACAATCATCATTTAGTTCTCGGAACTTTCGGACTTAGTTCCGGAACTCAAAATTTAGTTCAGAATTTTTGGACTTAGTTCCGGAACTCTTGGGGATAGCTCTAAACTCTCAAGTTTTGGTTCTTAACAATTTCCTATGGTTCTGGAACTTCTCCAAAGTTCTGGAACCGATGGGAGTTATCTATTTTAAACCACATCTAGAAATTTTGCATCTACAATCATGAAGGATGAGAAGATTTCTGAACGTAGATCCAGGAAGAGTTATCCTACAACTATCTGATCAACCACCATCCAACTCAACATCTATTCTAGGCATGATTTGATTTCATCAAAATCATTGAAGACAACTATGATTGTAAAATGTATATAAATGTAGACCTGCATTAGATAGATAAAAGAATTAGAGATATAGAACAGAGAAAAGAAATAGATTAAGTATCCAGATCCAAGTACATTTTGTAATACTGAATGTTTTCATCAATAAAATAGCCATTCTGATTTGAGAGAATTATGAGTTGTTAAAATCTTGATTCAAGGAGGAGCAAGGGCCCACTCCCCCAAGGACCAGGATATTCATTTATTTGGTATTTATATTTCTTCAACAAATAGCTTAGATCTGTTAATTTTGTATTGCTTTAGTTCTTTCAATTAAATTCTATTGCATACTTGTTCCTGTAGGTGTTTAGATAAATCTTTATATTTCTTGCAATTGTTTTCAAGCATTTTAATTTGAGTGTTTACTTTCAAAAGCAAGTGTGTTTATTTTCCAACAGCAAGTGTGTTTCCTTTTTACATGGTGTGTTTCCTTTCAGCAAGCTTTCAGTGTGTTTTATTTTCAGCAAGTTTTCATAGTTTGATTTGAATAAGGTTTTACCAAGAAGTCCTTAAGACATTAAAGAGATCCCCAGAAAATATAAAAATAGTTACAGTCAACTACTAGATCAGTTAAAGTACTCTTGTTGCATATAGCTTTGGACACACCCCTGGTTTGATATGACATCAACAAGAAGTTGATTAAATGATGCATGAGCTGTTATTGTCTAATTGATCTATTATAAGGGCTCACCGATGTAGCAAAAACATTTCCGTACTGCAACCATGCTCTGTCGAGCTCACCTTTGTCTACCTATCTTAACATGTGACTTGGCTCAACGTCATTGCAATGTCGATCTCCTCATAAACTCCTTGGCCACCCACTCACTATCATGGATCTCTTAGTGAGATCCATCCATCACCGACTCAAGTTAGAACCAAGTTGAGTCCTCCCTTTGCTATGAGATTCATTTCCTTTCCATTCCAACCCAACCTCAACGAATGAGCCCTTTACCCGAGTCTAAGCCCGATCTCTTCAAAATTTCATGTAGCTCAACCAAACTTCGGGCCTTGCATAACCCGAGCCTGCTCAGATTGAAAGTTTTATCTAACCCCTTGATGTCTCAATTGTCAAGATTGATCCGATCACATGTTCCCGCTAGCTTGATCCGACTCTAAATCCCTCACAAATCCCAACCAAGATTTTATTATCTCTCGAATGAGCTCTTCCGGATGAACTCGTCGAGCCATTAATGAGATCACCAAAACTATTAAAATAACTTGGCCTCCTATTTTCAATGCAATCATCAACCAGCTCACCTACCA
The DNA here is from genome assembly GCA_018340775.1 of Taxus wallichiana var. yunnanensis. Lineage (NCBI taxonomy): Eukaryota > Viridiplantae > Streptophyta > Pinopsida > Cupressales > Taxaceae > Taxus > Taxus wallichiana. The sequence goes on along the minus strand of CM031239.1, from coordinate 766,741,673 downwards.
ACTCAACGAGATGGTTGATATGTTATTTATCTTAGTTGTTGACTTGGGCCACTATTGCATAATTTGTTAGGAATCATTATGTTAGTGCTTACATTATAGTGTGAGTATTTACGTGAGTAATTATATGAAGTAAATATAATGTAATGTAATTGTAAATGAGTTGTTAAAACAACTCATAGTGATTAGATAGTATATTGTTACGTGAGTAACAATACACTTTGTTAAGAGATTTGTTGGTTAAACAATCTCCATAATTATAGGAATACCTTTCCTATATATTTGTATGATGTGGATGTTTGAAATATAACAAAGAAGATATAATATTATTGTGTTAGTTTCCTGTGTAAATCTGGACCTGCACTTACATTTGGTTTCAGAGCAGGTGAATCTGCTGACAGAAATTAGATCCGATTGCTTCATGGAGTGCTAAAGCTGTTTAAGGGCTTCTCCAAATTTCTGGTTGCCCTGGTAATGTGTTTTCAGTCTTCAGCTGTGCAACATATTTGGATCTAATTTTTATTGCAGACTTCTGCCATGGTATCAGTTTGACATCTATTACAATTTAAGGTGTAGAAGAGTGTAGTTCGACTACTTGATATTTGTTCCACATCAAGAGCATTTGATTCCCATACTGAAATTCACGGATTGGATGTATTTGGTAAAAGAAGGTTGTGTTTGCAGTTCAGGCATGAAGAACAACTCCAAATTCAAGTAAAACTCAGTCATGAACAACATGAAAGCGCCACCGCCTTTGGAAGCTTTCTTGAATAAGTCGTTTTGGTGAATGGGAATGGAACATTGGTATGAATTCCCCCCCACGATGTGAAATTCCAAATAAGAAATCAAAAAAGGAAAAATGTATTGTGTTGTATCATACTTCTGGATCTCATTTTTCTTGATTTCGCACATGATCACCATTGCTTTGGTTGTCAAATTATCAGCAAATCATTCTCTCACTTCAATGAAGCCATGAGTTTTTGCAGCCATTTGTGATTGGCTAATTTTTTAATTTTTAGCAAAGACTATAGTTTGAAAATTTTAATTTTACTATAGTTTTTGTTTAATAATTGCATTTTAAGGGCAATTATTACGTTTTTAGCCAAATTAATATTTTTCCGACACCATTTTTCGGGCCTTTCACATTTTTGGAATCCTCATTTCCTCCCAGTTCCAATGAGTGGTCACACGATAAATTTTCTCTCCATCCAGAGTAATTTTTTAATCGTTGATCCAATTTTAATTCAAATTGGGCCATTTTACGGGAAATTGTAACTTCAATAACTTTTGCACGGTAACTCGAAATCGAGCGCCGTTTTTTTCAAAAGTGCATATTTTTTTATTCCCGTCCTGTTGGTTCTAAGTTTGGGAGAAAATAATTTTTTTTGAAAATTACCCTCTATTTTGGTCATCTTGTGGACGCATTATCGGTTGTACCCGATGTCCTGAAATAAAAGGTTTCACATTGAGGGGAGAAGCTTAAATAAATACAATGTGGAAACCATGTAGTCTCATGTTCAGATCCAACTAAGTTAAGTAGCATATGAATGGAGGAAGGAGGCATCGGAGGAAGGAGGTCGAACAATGACCTCTCGTCAGCCATCAACGATGAGGCGCGAAAAGCTGTGGTGGCATATGTATGGTGTGAGTATATGATTTTCAGTGTGGTTTCCATTTTCTTAGTGTGCTTCAGTTTGCAGTGTTCCTGTTGCTTTGAGTGGTGTGATTTATTGTTAATACTGGAAAAGAATTGTATAAGAGAGCAGAAAACTACGGAGATCCTCTGACTGCCGTACTTCGTTGGAAGATGATCGGTCAGTGAATATGTTCATTGGCAATGGTGATCATGTGCAGCAAGATCAAGACAACAAGATCCAGTTAGTATGATACAACACAATACATTTTTCCCTTTCTGATTTCTTATTTGGAATTTCACATTGTGGGGGGGAATTCATACCAATGTTCCATTCCCATTCTGCACCCAAAATGACTTAGTCAAGGAAAGCTTCCAGTGGCAGTGGCAGTTTTCTATGTTGTTCGAGATCGAGTGGCAGCGATCAATGACAGAGACTACGATTAAGAACATTACGATTCTTATAGGAAGTAATGTGAAATTTTTTCAGTATTTCTTCTATTGTGCAGTTTTTGAGATATGTCAGTTGTGTTTCCTACATAATTCCCTGAAGGAAAAGCATTGTGAATAGATGAAAGCACAAAAGAAAAGCAACATCATGATATTGAGGTTGTTGGTTGTCCTGTAAAACCATCCATGTTGAGGTTGTTGGTTGTCCTGTAAAACCATCCATATTGAGGTTGTTGGCTGTCCTGAAAAACCATCCAGATCATGAGCACGCACGGGTGGCACGCTGCAGAAGGAAGTGCAATTGTTGTTCTCCCATGTTCGCACTAAGGGGGGGAATGTTAGGAATCATTATGTTAGTGCTTACATTATAGTGTGAGTAATTACGTGAGTAATTATATGAAGTAAATATAATGTAATGTAATTGTAAATGAGTTGTTAAAACAACTCATAGTGATTAGATAGTATATTGTTACGTGAGTAACAATACACTTTGTTAAGAGATTTGTTGGTTAAACAATCTCCATAATTATAGGAATACCTTTCCTATATATTTGTATGATGTGGATGTTTGAAACACAACAAAGAAGATATAATATTATTGTGTTAGTTTCCTGTGTAAATCTGGACCTGCACTTACATAATTTTTCCCATTTTTTTGAATCTTTGTGGAATTTCTAAAATTAGTGGGCCATGGGAAACCGAAAAGAATGCTTTCAAAGCTAGCTACCCATTTTCCCCCATGTTGCTCGTTTCCACCGAATGTAGCCTGTCTGAGCCTCGTTTAAGCACTCCGAGGTCATTTCACTCTTGTTTTCCATGTTTTCCTAAGGGGAAAAATGGATAACAAGTTTAGTGGAAAGCGTTGAAGCAAAATTGTAAGATTCATGAATGATATTTCCCATTCTCTCACTAAAATCTTATTAAAGTAAAGTTTTGAGTTATATTGTGAGCTTTGCATATTGATATTTTCTCCTCTATCTTCACACTCTTGAGTATGGAAGGCATCAATGTGTATGGATCCTTCATATTATAATCCTCCATCATTTACTCGATCATATGACACAACATGGTGCACTTGATCACCCCTAATCCTCTGACATCTCCAAAGCACACTCCAACTCTCTAAGGAAAATAAAAATGGGATCTCCTCCCTCCACAAAACAAAAAGGTGTAATATTTCCATGTTTTCATCTCCTTTGCATACTTTTTGCAATGTTCAAAGTTATAAGGAACTATCTATATTTTGAGTTAAAGTTTAATTTCTATCATTAGACATTGACCACACTTTGTGTTTCAAGTTTCATCATGGAGCATGCCAACACAAAAACATCATAAAGTCCCTTCAAGAAAATTTTAGACACCTATAATTACGCCCAAGCAATTTAAATACTTAAATTGTGCTAATTATCTCCTTTCCCACAAATTGATGACATATTGTCAATAACACTCATCTTCTCTTCCATTGTTGTTAATTGATTACATTACACTAATTAATTAAGTCGCCTATCCAACACATACCCTAATTAACGACCCTTCGTTAATCAACACCTTCTATCTAGTCTAATTAATTATTATTAATTAATTAGCCTCCCTTCTCATTAAATCAATAAATCACTATTTAATTGGTTTAATTCCCTCCTAATGGTCCAAATCACACTAAAATCCATCTAAAAGCTTATAAAAGCTTGCACATGTATTAATTAATCATCTTGATTAATTAATACACCCCCTTTATCCACATGAGCCACTTAAGGACAAACTAAACCCTCCTAAAGTTAACTCAACCCCATATAAACCCCCCTTATCCATAACTAACTCTACATCTCCATTAGTCCCACATTCATGAGGATGTGTTGAATCCTTTATCTTTTGGGCTATATAAACAACCCTCCCTCTACTTCTACACTTACACCTAAATCTCTCAAGAGACAAAAGAAAGCACATAGTTTCATACTAATATCCTTTTGTCATTCTTGAGATCTCCATCCTCCATTCTTGAAGAGCTAAGCCTCACACCCAAGCATCCATTGAAGGATCAAAGCAAGAAAATATAATTTGATTGCCATTGAACTACTTAGGTTCATTTTAATGTTAAATTAGGCAATTAAGGAGAATAGAGTTCATTAATTTACATTATGTTTTGATCATTTCAAAGTTATAATGTTGAGGGTAGGACTTGCTTATTTCTTCATCATGATGGTGCACATTTCTCATTTCTAGCTAGGTTAGGAAGCTATTTCTAGGTGGTAGTTTCTTGCTTTAAATTTAGCTAAATTGATGAAATACTTGTACACATTTGGCATGCTCGGTGGGACCCTTAGTCCCATGGAATTTTAGTTTAAGTTTCATTGTTTTGGCTAACTTTTGATATGCACATGTAGTAATTAATGTCCATTTTCTTAGAATTTTTACTCATTTGATATGTGTAGCCTCATGTTCATAGCCATAATTTTAATGGGTTATTTCCATTCTTAAGCTAACTTGTCAAAATTTTAGATATTGTGAGTTTTCTTGTGTTTGTTGCCGTATTTTGGTTGCGGGCAGTCTAGTGCGAGGCACGTTTTAGGGCGCAGCGTGATTTTCGTGGCGCAAAGTGCGGTTTCGGGGCACACACGCTCTCTAATGGTGCAGTGCACTTTGTTAAAACTGTTACTCTATTTTCGACCTCGGCGCATGTGCGCTAACCCCGACACACACACCCTAACCAGCATGCAGGTGCACTAACCTAGGCATAGATGTTGTTTCATACTGTACCTTCACTACATTCTGAAACCTATCAGATCGACACACACGCCCTAACCAGAGCGCACATGTTGTTTTAGTGGCGCAGACACATTTTTCTGGTAATGCGGTTGTTCTGTCTATTTTTCTCAGAGTAGCGCATACGCTGTTTTTGTGGTGCACACACCTCTTTGGTGGCGCAGGTGCTTAATAAATCTAAAAATTCCATAGAGTGGCACATGCACTATTTTCATGGTGCACACATCTCTCGGGTGGTGCAGTGCATTATGAGCTGAAAACAACGTTTAGTGGTGCATACACCCTAACCCACACGCAGGCGCTAAAAAAGGGGCGCAGGTGTCCTTTTGCATTTTTAAAATTAAGGTGTTGATGTGCTAACATTCTTACAGGTTTATCTAATCATATATTTGTCTTTGCAAGTTGTTTTTACATGTTTTGTATTTGATTAGCTAATATTTTGCATTGTTTACTTATAGGAATAAGGATCATGTATGCTCTTCCCTCGCGTCCCTTAGGGTGATCTTGGGAATTTGAAATAATTCTTAAGTCCTTTTGATGCTTTGAGGTTATTAGGAGTATTTGAGTTGGAATTGGTTAATTTGGCATAGTTGAATTAAAGTGTTTTTTCATTTGATATCTTTTTGGATTTTTGAAGACAATCACGTTTGCTCTTCTCTCGCATCCTGGGACGATCTGGAGAATCGAAATGATGCCTTCTCTTTTGATGGAAAACTACTAAAAATCGTCATACAGGACCAAAACACCATCGCTTGTCAAATAACGAAGGAATCAAAACAAAAGTCATAAAACTACTAATACAGTTTTATATATAGTTGCCAAACGGTGTTCGAGCAAACACCGTATTATCTAATTAAAAATGATAAACGAACAACAACATATTCAAAACACTATATTGTAGGTTTTGGAAAAGGGTACGTCCCTCTCCGCTCAAGCTGGAACATAACCCCTTTGGCATAACGCCTTAAGCTATAATAATGGGGGTGGTTCCAGGAACCCCAAAGTAGTCCATGCAAGAGGGAACCTTGTGGATGAAATGGGAAGTGCTCCACACTACCTATCTAAATAGTAAATCCTTTGTGAGTTAGAGCTACAAGTTTTCCCTACACGAACCTTTTAAGTACATAATTAGACACATTTATTGCCCACTTTGTGCTTGAAGGGGAAAAGTTGAGATACTCCCAAACTAGTCATTGAGACTTTTGGGTAAATCGTCCTTCTCATGGATAATCTTCAGTAGCACCTAGGACAAGAGAACCACCTAGGAAGATATACTTTAGCTAGGAGACCACTTTGACCATTCTAAAAATAGTGTTGAGTTGTGAACCATATTTTTATTATGAAACGTGTGACGTGTTACTTTCGCCTAGTTTTTACTTGCCTTAGGGTGAGGCGAAACTCTGCCGAAGTGAAGCTAGCATTTTTCATCCTTTTTTGATTTACTTCCTTCACATTCTTTTGGCACTTTGTTGATTAGAAGAAGGGTGACTACCTTTGTGTTACCAATCAACTGTTTCTCTCACTTTTATGTCTGTTTACACCCATCCATGTTTGCAGTGGATAAGTTAAACATCTAAAGTATGCGGAGGCGTATTCACATCATTGGTAGCCATTGTGATCTTGATACCCATGTCAAGATCATCAGAAGTTAGGCATGGTTCATCATCGCAGACTTCCTTAGAAGAGTTAGCTTGTTTGTATCGTATCAGTATAATTTTGATATTTATGTCTTGTTTATTGTAAACTCGACATAAATATCTATATTGTAAGGTTACACTGCACACATTTTTAACTATTCCTAGCTATACTTTGATCTTTTTAGTTCGATTCCATTATTACCTTGATTTTAAAGAGTGCTAGGTGTTACCATTTGTGCGTGTTATATCAATAACACCTTGATATCAATACTTCACTTTCTCGCAAAGTGGGTTAACATATCTTGGTGATATTGTTGTGTCATTCGCAAATTGTAATTGGCACTTTTTGAGATATAGGTCTTAATCGAGTTTGAGCTCACTCATCGTATATCTTGATTGGGAGGTCGCATTGAATTCTTGTATTTACTTATGTTTTGTTCATCCCCTTGAACTTGGCATAAGTGAAGACATCTTGTTAATCATCTTACGACACGAAACTACTTTTTGAAACATAGTCTAGGAGGAACTTCATTTAAATAGGTTTCGATACCAAATGCTTGTGTCACTAGTGATTACTCACTCTATTTGGTATTCTCACATTGTTGATTTATTCATACTCTTAGCAAATACATCTTGCATTTCACTTAGGGGTGGTCACTAAGCTTTGAACACATTTACAACTTACCCTAGTGAAAATATCACGAAAACATGGCTCCTAAAACACATATAGGATTAAAGAAACATACATAGGAGGAACAACAAGCGCAATATTGGGAAACTCTATAATAGACAAGGGTCCAATCCCTTCATTGAAATGATCTAACCGCTGTTTTTCGTAAAACGAAATCAAGAGATGGTCGATCATAGTGGAAATGAATTAGAATCTCCACACACAAAAATTGATTTTAACCCCACTTTACTACATGAGTTTCTTCTCAGAAACAAAGATAGAGTGTTGGCACAGGTCATAGAACTAGGGGCCAAATTGTCCACCGAGAATGAAACAATACTACCTGTAAATGATGATACTAAGGAAGAATGTCCCCTTATCAATATGGAAGATATTTTAACACACGGACATGCTTCCACTTCTTACACAGGAAATGATAAAGTGGTGGGGCATATAATACCCTTTATCAAAGTGCCATGAAGAAACAAAATAGAACATGAGACAGGTGAAGAACCTTCACAATATGAGGAGGAGGAACCTTTAAAAGAAGACGCCACAATCCAACAACAAATCAGTAACCTAAGTTGACAACTAGCTTTGCTTACTTCCCATGTACAAAAAGACGCAAACAAGAACATTCAAAAGTTGAGGCCTAAGGTTAAGATCAATGAACTCCATCAAGAAAACCAAGGAGAAGATGACACAGGTATCATCATGTTTACATCATCTTGCTTCTCCCATTAAAGAACAATTGCTCACGTAAGAAGTGCATCTATGAAAGCGATGCTCGCGAGCTTGCAAGAGAGCAATATAGTGAGCATTAGGAAATATCAATATGAATAATTATGCCCTATTCTTTTGATAAGACAATGACCATTCAACCCTTTCCAAAGAAATTTTATATGCCAAAGTTTGACAAATATAAAGGGAAAGGATATCCATAGGATCATGTTAAAGATTTCTACATGGCGTGTCAAGAGGTGTCTTATAGTAACAATTACCTCATCGAGTTTTTCCCAAGAGTCTCGGAGGTCAAGCCTTGGAGTGGTTTACGCACTTACCATGAGGATCAATTTTCACCTATCCAAAATTGGCGAGAAAGATTCATGTGTTACTTCTCGTATAACATAGAGAGTGATGTCACCATGGCATACTTGTGTAGTGCCAAGCAGCGCCTAATGAGAATTTCACCAGCTTTCTCCAATGGTGGAGAGGGATAGCCAATCACTTCCTTGCACTTTCCCTGAAAAATATGGTCGACAAAGTATTTTCATTCCCAATCTCAACCCGGATATAGCTTTCCACCTCCAAATGCATTGTGTTCACACTTTTGAGGAAGTTATCGAGAAAGGGATTCAGATAGAAAAATATCTCATTACCAAAGGCACCCTCAAAACCCAATCTAGATATAACCAAAATGTCAAACCCATGAACAAGCCGAAGATCTTTAACAAAAACAAAAACATGGTGGGAGACGGAATCACCGATTCCAAACATGTTCAAATGGTCCAAATTGGTCAACCTTTTAAACTAACTAAGGGCCCAATTTAACCACCACCAAAGTGAAGAATGTTCACCCCTCTTAATGAACTGTTATCAGTCATTCTAAAACAATTGGATGTGGCCCACATGATGACCTATCCTACAATGCAACTGTTTGACGACAACGCTCCGAAACCTTCATGGTACAAAGAGCATGAATATTACGAAATGCATCGCATCAAAGGACATAAGACAGATAAATGTTTGCGGCTTCTCCATTATATTTAGGACCTCATTGACAACGGGGAGATAGAGGTGGATAACCTAGGCAAAACAAAAACACCTAACGAGAAAATGGGGATATATAAAGAACCATTCCCCAAGCATGATAAGTCGAGAAAAGTCAAAGCCGGATCGAGGAGAGTCATCCCAAACTTATAAAGCCATGAATTACTTGTACACCAAAAGAGATAACAATCATTATGATTCACTTATTAGATGTATTCGCTCTCCTACTGACCATGTCAATACCATCTAGATCAAGGGAAAGACTGTGTTGTGGTAATAAGGCGTGCCCGCTTCCCGATTTCGGAACCTTCTCTCTGCGTCGAACCCGCAAACCGGTAAATATAACCTTTTAGAACAACTTGAAAAGACGTCTACTAAGATTTTGATCTTAGATCTTCTCAAGATATCCAATGTTCATAAAGACATTTTATACCAAACTCTTCAGGGGTTGGGAGTGCCTTTAGAAGTCGATCCTGCACACCTTCAAGCCGTGGTGGCAAACATCACACCAAGTGAACATCTCGCTTTCAACCATAGGGATATCCCTATTGAGAACCCAACACATAATCTTCCCTTGTACATTAAATCAGTTGTCACTCGTAGGAAGATCAAATGGGTGCTTGTGGATAATGGATATGGGTTGAACATTTACACGCTCAAGTTGGTCAAACAGTTGGGACATACAAAGGAAGATCTTGAGTCCCATATTATCACTATCACCGCATATGACAACACGGAAAGGGAATCAGCGGGCACCATCACACTGCCCATGGAGGTGGGTCCCACTTTCCATCAGACAAAGTTTCATGTCCTAGACTTGGAACTTCCATATAACATGCTTCTAGGTCGACCATGGATTCATGCCATGCAGGTCGTGCCATCAACATTTCATCAATGCATTAAGTTGAAGCATGAGGGACATACGGTTACAATACAAGGAGATTCAAATCCCTTTGTTCATTGTAGAGCTCTCAATAGCTTTGCACGAAAGGGTATATATGCATTTCCCTCTGCAGATATAGCTTTCCCTCTCCAATCTAAGGCCATGGAATCCCGGGTGGATTCAGATTCTCTTAGTTCTTGCGCTCATAGGGCGTCTACTTGATATCTCCATTTGATTCATGGGAGATGGAAATACTTGAATATGGCTACGAGGAGTATAATTTACAACAAGTGGTCTTGGTTTGGACCTCTCATTTTTCCCAAGACTAAAGGTCAACCCAACTACCACTTTAGAAGACCTAGAGAGGAACACACTATTGGGTCATTCTTACTTGGAGGCTTGTTAGCTGAGGAAAAATTGTTTGATCCACCTACAACTTGGGTCCCTAAGGATACTCAGCCATCCTGTTATCGAACCCCGGAATATGAAAAATCTAGTAGAATGATGTACTCCATGGGCTACAAAGGCCTAGGATGTGGGAGGAACGAATAAGGACAAAGAGAACTAGTCCCTCTTCCGCATTTAAAAACAGAAGATACGGCATTGGGATTTTCCTTATGGAGCACACCCAAATGATCAAGACACTACTTGTTCTAAGCACGAGGATAGCTCGACTATCTAGACAAAGAATACTGATTCCCATTGAGCCAATATGATGATCCGGCCTCCACAAACCTTTTCATGAACAACGTTATCCTAATCATAACCCCCACAGAACCAACCCTTGACCTTGTATACCCTTTCCTTGTTGAATGGGAGCAACAACGTCACATGCCTCTAGATTTATTCAAGAATGAAGAAGCTATCACAGATTTCATAGGCATAAGGGATACAATTCCCATTGAACATCACAAGAAAGGTTTCTTTATCGACTTAGATACTGCGCCTACTTTCGCGAGGAGGCTGAATTTCATGGTCAACAAAACTTAAAGAAAAGTGAGGTAAAAAGTTCTAAAGAAAATCCTTCAAAAAAATCAAAGTCCAAGTCACACAGTGAAAACCTCTTTGAGGCACTCGTGAAAAAAATAAGAAAATCAAAGGACAATCAAAGTGACCACGCCAAGGATAAAAATCTCGTGGAGACATCCTTGGATGAAGATCTCAACCTACCTCCTGCTCCTACACGTATGGAGGATTTATCAAAATTGTTAGTCAAGGAAACCATTGATGTCAATATTGGTACTAAAGAAGATCCCAAGATAGTGAAATTGGGAGCATCACTCTCGGCTAGAGAACAAAAGACATTCACTATGCTACTGCGAGAGTTTATTGATGTGTTCACATGGTCTTACAAAGACATGCCCAACTTAGATCTGACTTTTGTCATGCACAATCTGGTCATGCACGTAGATGCTAAGCCTATCAAACAAAAGCTCTGAAAGATGCACCCAAGAGTGGCCCTATTGGTTAAAGAAGAGTTGGAAAGATTACTTGCAGTGGGATTCATCAGGCCAATTGATTATTCTGAATGGATATCGAACATTGTTCCTGTCCGAAAAAACCTATCGGTATCCGAATCTGCACAGATTTTAGGGACATCAATAAAGCTTTCCCTAAAGATGATTTTCCACTGCCCAACATTGACATGATTGTTGACTCAACAACAAGGTACGAGATGCTATCACTCATGGATGGCTTTTTGGGATATAATCAAATTAAGATAGCTGAGGAAGACCAACACAAAATAGCTTTTACGACTCCTTGGGGCACCTTTTGCTATCAGGTAATGCCATTTGGCCTTAAAAATGTAGGAGCTACCTATCAACAGGCCATGACAGTAATTTTTCATGATATGATTCATGATATCATGGAGGACTACGTAGATGATATCCTGGGAAAGTCCAAAACAAGAGAGGATCATCTCTGTCATTTTACGGCATATCTTTGAATGCCTGTGTGAATACAAAGTCAGGTTGAATCCAAAGAAGTGTGTCTTTAGTGTGCTATCTGGGAAACTATTGGGCTTCATTGTGTCAAGACGAGGTATTGAGGTAGACCCTGCTAAAGTGTCTGCTATCACGGAAATGCCTCCACCGATAATATCAAGCAACTTCACGCAGTTACGGTGAAAATTCAATCCATTCGCCACTTCATCTCCCAGCTTGCAGATAAATGTCACTCATTCACCCATTGGCTTAAAAAGGATGTCACTTTCATCTAGGGACCCAAGCAACAACAAGCCTTTGCTTTGCTTAAATAGTACTTGGCTAATCCACCCGTCCTCATGCCTCCCACTCCTGGGAACCACTCTTGCTCTATATTTCCTCTACGTAATTTGTTATTGGTGCGTTATTTCGCCCAATATGACCTTGGCCATATGGAGAAGGTGGTGTACTATCTGAGTCACACCCTCATTGCCTATGAGCTAAATTATCCTCAAATTGAAAAGGCTTGCTTGGCCGTTGTTTTTACTTTTCAAAAACTTTGCCATTACCTGTTGAATACTAAGACCAAACTAATATCCAAGGTTGACCCACTCAAGTATTTATTGTCCAAACCCGCCCTCACAGGTAGAATGGCTAATTGGATCATTCTACTCAATGAGTTTGACATAGAATTCGTCCATCAAAAATTAGTTAAAGGACAAGTACTTGCAAACCAGCTAGCGGAAGTACCTTTGCAAAGCACTTAACCTTTGAGTCTAGATCTGCCAGATGCCTCCTTCCTCTACATTGAAGAATCTATTGTATGGTAGATACATTTTGATGGATCTTTTATGTTTCATGGTTCAGGTGCATGAGTAGTCCTTATTACTCCTTTTGGTGATCCTATAGCACAAGCTTTTCACTCTGGGCTTCCTTGCACAAACAACATTACGCTGAAGATGAGGCACTCATTGCGGGGATGAAGCTAGCCATCAAGTGGAATGTTCATCATGTCAAGGTTGTAGGTGATTCAAAGTTAATCATCAAATAGGTTAATGATGAATATAAGGTCAAGGATGACAAGCTCAGACCTTACAAAAAGTTTTTGGAAACTCTAAAGGAGTATTTTTTGCGCATTACCTTTGAACAAATCCCAAGAGTGCGAAAGTAATGATCAGCAGATGCCTTGACAATGGTGGGTTCTATGCATCGTATTCCACCAGGGAATAATGATATGCCATTCTTCGTAGAAAATCTATGTCAGCCCGCGTATGACATGCCAGAATCTTGCCTGGCTTGTGAGGTTGTTGGTCCCAATTCCTCGTGGTATGAACCCATTTTTACCTATCTTAAGGACAACACATTCCCACCCGATATCTCCCATTCTGAAAAGCAAAGCCTGATTCGCAGATAGCCCATTACACCCTTTTAGGAGGTACACTTTATCGTCATGGCTATGATGGGAATCTATTACGTTGTCTGGATGTGACGAAGTCAATCCAAGCAATCAAAGAAGTACACGAAGGGGTATGCAGAGCACATACAAACGGAATGGTCTTGGCTAAGAAATTGTTGAGAGTAGGTTACTATTGGCCTACCATGGAAACTGATTGTTGCAATTACGTCAGAAAATGTGTACTTTGCCAAAAGCATGGAAATTTTATTCATGCTCCATCATAACCATTCGCAACCTATCACTACCCCATGGCCATTCTCCAAGTGGGGACTTGACTTCTAAAACGCAAACTTACTCCTACCTCATCCGATGGTCATACACATATCATCACAGCTACATAATACTTTACAAAATGGGTGGAGGCCGTCCCTTTAACTTATGTCGTAGGAGCCCTGATTTCTAAATTTATCATGCATCACATTATTTGTCGATATGGTATTCCCATGACCATTGTTACAGATAATGGGAAGTCATTTAAGAAAAAAACTGTGAAAGGCCTTTTCCAATGGTTCCAAATTCGGTTAAAATGGTCCATGCCATATTACCCTCAAGGTAATGGACAAGCTAAGGTAACAAACAAAACTCTGGTCAAGATAATGGAGAAGATGGTCAGTAAAATAGGTCGAAACTAGCACCTACAAATCCATCCAGCCCTTTGGGCTTACCGAACATCCATTCACACTCCTACGGGTGTGACACCATATTTCCTAGTATTTGGGATAGAATCTATCATCCCTTTAGAGATCAAACTTCCGTCCCTGAGAATTTCTCTTCGGGACTATCTGGATAAGGATGAGGATTATCGAGTGGCAAGAGGCCTGAGTTAGAACTCCTGGATGAGAGGCGCATTCACACTATTAATCACTGAAAGTGTATCAACACAGAGTCTCCAGAAACTACAACAAAAGAATCATCCCTCGTTAGTTTGAGGTTGGTGATTTAGTCATGAAGGAGAACCAGTTCAACACCATAGCAGAGTGAGAAAAGAAAGGGAAGTTCAAACCACATTGGTTGGGACCCTATGTCATAGTCGCCAAGTATGGCACAAGGGCATACAAACTAGCTCACCCCAATGGTGATGAGCTCTGGGAGCCCATGAACGCCATGCATCTTAAGCGGTTCTATGCTTAAACATGGCGCAAGGAAGTTAAAAAATAAAAAAAAATAAAAATACAAAAAAATTTAAAAAAATCGAGAAAAGAGAAAACAAGTCATCCACTAGTGAAAACCACGCAATTGTGGCACTTTGGACAAGTCCTTGGGTGAAAACCGGTTTCCGGCGCCTTGGGAGGATTTGTTCACAAGCATCCACGCATCTAGAGGGTAATTGTCTTTGGCCTAGCCACAGTTACGCCTTGAGATTCCCTGTGCACCCCATCCTGTCAAGCCTTGATCTGACTTTGCCTTCTTTTATTCATCTGTGAGGGGTATGGTCTTTCACTATTTCCCATCTTACGCTGGGGGCAATTCAACGACTTCACCTTCTTGTTCATAAATGCGTGGCTTCTGCCCTTGTATATTCCCCATCTAACACTGGGGGCATCCACGCTTTCTTGGTTACCTGCACATAGCTTTGGAAAACCGTTAGAAAAACCAAAAACAATAGAAATTTTTTTCACGAAAACACCAAAAACACCACGAAAAACACCAAAAACAATAGAAAATTGTTTCACAAAAACCAAAATAATAGAAAATTGTTTCATGAAAACACCAAAACAATAGAAAATTGTTTCACAAAAACCAAAACAATAGAAAATTGTTTCACAAAACCTAAACAATAGAAAATTGGTGCATGAAAACAAATCTTACAAAAAAAAATAGTTACTTGCATTGTCTTGTTTCTTGCTTTGCTTGTTGCTTGTATAGTTGTTTTGTATTCTTGCTTTTGGGTTGGTTTTCACATAATTTTTACGATTCATCTTTTCTTTCTTAGATTAGATTTATTCTTGATTGTGCATGTTGCAGTATGTTTTTGCATGCTAGTGAATATTGGGAAATCATGATGTAATATGTTAATTCATTATGTTCTTTCTTAAGAATTTGGTTGTGTTTGTTACATATTAATGAAGCATGGTGAATCATGGTGTATTGCATTAATTCCTAGTGTTCTTTGTTAGCATCCGGTTGTGTTTATTGCATGTGCTCTTTTTGTTATCATTCACATCACATTATCATCATTATCATCACATCTAACATCATTTATAGATCATATATAAACATATGCTAAGTTTTACATCATGCATGTATGTTAAGCTAATCATCACATATCGTATCATCAATGGGGGCAAGAGGGGTTGCGCATGATCAAAAATCTATCCCCCGCACCAATATCATCATTTCATCCCGTCCATATACATCTACACTAACACATGAGAAATGCATTTGATATCATCTAGGGATCTATCATCTAACATCCACAGCACATGTATACATCGAACATCGAAATCAGATACATACAAAGTACAGAATCAGATAACATCATAATACATCCATAAGTGCTAAATCAATAAATGCAACATGCATTGAGAAAAAAAATACAGTAATTTTTGAAAAGGGTATTTTTTATGCCCACTCGTGTCACAAGTTGAATCAAAGCCATACATCCATAAGTGTTGAATCAACAAACACAATATGTAATGAGAATCAACATAGAGTAATTTCTGAAAAGGGTATTTCACATCATAGAATTATCCCACTCGTGTCACATGCATCAGGACACAAAAACAATAATATGCATCATCTCAAAAACATGTGTATCTGAGCCCAAAAATAAATCCTCATATATATACATGTGTGTCAATATACATCTATATCAAAAATGGATACAAATCAGTGCTCTATATCAAAAATGCCTTCAGTTGAGGCATACAAAGATGCTACATCAAAATGTCTGTACACATACATACAATGTCCAGATCGGTACTCAATATAATACATCATCGATACACAAATGCCATCAAAAAGGGCATGTATCAAAAAGAATCAAGCCTTCATCATGAGGCATCATCAAAATACAAGTATACAGGTCTGTACATCAAAATTGGCCTTCATAAGAGGCATACATATAAAGAATATGTACAACAAAAATGTGGATCTCAACCGCAGCTCTCGCCCTCGCTGGGGCTCCCAGATCTGTCATCTGGTCGATGGAACACTAGAGGCTGGGATGGCACTGGTCTGGCCGGCTACTCTGGTAGGGGCTATCTCATTGATCTGGTAGAATGGCTTGATCTCCGTGATCGAGAGCCTAATGCACTCAACCACACGATAGCTATGGCAAGTCTTTTACTCTTTGCTTTGGTGGAACCAACTGTAATAAGTATTCCTGTAAAATAATGCCTCACCACCAAGCCTAGTGGCATCACGTATCAGGTCGGCATCTCCGGAGGTGAGTGCTGCTTGAAGGGTAGTATCTCACTCGCATGTCACTCAGCCCAAGTCCGCTTGGCACTCGTCTGCCCGTAAGCAAGAACCTCTTGGTCTCTCTCTGTAGTCATAGTTTGCAAGTGCTGGGCTCGGTCCCTCTATGCTAGAAGTTCCTATGATCATGCGTATACATGGTCTCTCTGTGCAACAACCATCCACACATGTGGATCCAGTATCGATGAAGAAGGCTCAATATCTCGAGCCCCTATGTCGTTGTCTCCCAAATCAAGCCGTCATGCCACTCTATCATCTCTGGCCGCCTGGGCCCAAACCTAATCCCACTTTGAAAGTAAGGTCACAATATGAGCTTGGGCCTCATCTCTCTCTCTGTTGTGGCAGTCACACACCAGCCTTGAGCCTCATCTCTCTCTGCGGCCGCTATCTCTCTGGCCTATGAGTTGTTATAACTACACCTGTCTTTGTGGCTATCTCGTGCCCGGGCCGGGAGGCTATGTGCCTCAAGGACTAGTCCCTAAGGTTCTCTAGAAGACTGTCCCTACTCGAAGATACTACTCTGCGGGTTACTACATTGCTGCATGTCTTGGGCCCTACGGCCTCGGTCCCTGTGCTGTGAGGCACCCTGTCCATCATGTGGGATACCATCAAAAGGATCCTCTGGGTCTGGCCCCTGTGCCACTGCCCTCGCCCTGCGCTCTGCACCATGCCATATCTCTACAGGTGGGTGAATTCTTGCTGCCCAAGCCTCCTCTGGAATGGTGAGACGCTGGGGTAATATTGTAGCATACCAAGTTGCATAGTCATCTGTGGTCCCGGGATCTCTCACTTGTCGTAATGGGTCCCATACCTGTGGGACCACCTATGTGAAACTCACCCTAGCTTGGGCCACCAGTATATGAGGCCCCATGGTCTGCCTCTCTGATTCCCTATGTGCATGCTAGATATTTGGCTGGGGGACCCCCTATACCTTGCCGAGCTACCATTGGTACCTATCTACGTGGTACAACTCCATGATGTAACTGCGGCTACCAATAAGAAAGTGCTCCACTAGGCACATGCTGAGCTCTATGGCATCCTCTAGCTACTAAAAATTCTGTATGGCCGTCGATGACATCTATCTCTACCATCTCATCAAACTCCCACCTATATCTGAATAGGCTGCCAAGATGGCCACGTACATCCCCACTAGCTGCTACCCATGCCATGTACGATGGCTCCTCAAGATCTCAAACATGAAAGGGGCCCACAGGCATCCGATCGTAATATGATCCCATGACCATATCTGTAATAAGGAGGCTGGACCCATGGTCTTCTAACCGTGGTATGTGATCAAGTGCAAATCCCAAGTATAGGTGGGCCGATGCACCGCCCCTAAGAATATCTCTCACCGTTGTCAGAGATGTCATGAACCAACATTAGTAATCCTCTTGGGAATGAGGTCCCTGTCTTATCAGTGAGTAGGAACCCACTAATAAGAGCCATGATGTAGAGAGGCCCCGATGCAATGTAGGGTCGGAGATGCACTCATGCAATGCTATAGTCATCCCGTCGTGCGGTATATCATCAACACCAAAAAGGGCACTGCAAGCTACTCTAATCAGCCCTGCATCAGAACTATACTCAATCAAGGTGCCCATCATCAACACGTGAAGAATCTCGCCATACATCCTCAATAGTGACATTCATCTCTCTTGTCGGCAGTCTGAAACACTGACTCTCGCTATGCCATCACTTGGCTAAGCGCAGTCAAAAGACCGTGGTCGATCTGATAGAGGGCATCGAGCCACAGGGCCTAGCCCTACCACCTCAAGAAGTATCAACATGGCTCGTCGGTCGTGTCGACGCATACTACCCTCTAGCTCTGCAATCTGGGTATGTCACTCCCGTCTACAAAATTGGTAGTTGTCTCTGCAAAATAACACACCGCTCATCTAGTTCCTAGCATTTCTTCTAAAAATCTATCTCATCTTTTAGGGTTAACCCAAAAATCCTAAAAATTCTTCTAAGTGTCATGTTTTTGACACTTTCCTATCTTTTTCTCGATTGTCTAGGGTGCCCGCACACCTTTTGGGCGTGTGCACCATATTTACGGGAACCTGGCGCTGGCGCGCGTATGTCTTCTAGCACTTGCGCCCTCTTTCGGGCACATGCGCACCCTTTTGGCATGTGCACCACACATTGGGTGTTTGCGCTTGCACGCGTATGATCCCATGTATACACTCGCCCTCTTTATTCTGTACCACACTTTTCGTGTGTGTGCCCCATTTCCCATGTGTGCGCGTGTGTGCACATGTGCTTGTGTGTGTGTGCACATGAGTGTGTGTTGTATGTGCTCGTGCATGTGTGTGTATATGTCTTGGCACATGCACCTCCAAAAAGATGCCTACGCCCCCTATCCGATGCATGCGCTTGCACATAGGCATGCCAACACGTTTTCCTAGGGCTAAAGGCCTAATTTAGGGCATTAATGACAAAAATTAATGAGCAAGGTTTCGATACTCACAAAGGGGCCGTCATCTGCGTGCCGCTGGTACCCCCGGACTGCATCTATGTGCCTCAATCGGTCTCGTGTGATCACCATGGTTCTCCTCAGTGTCAGAGCCTCACATGATAAAATTTTTAAATTGCTCAATTAAAATGAATTAGTCGTAATGTTTTTACCCCCCCTGATGGGGTATATTAACCTGTTTTTCACCGTCATGAGGGCGTAGGAAGCCCGTTTCAATTGTCGTTTTCTCCTCTGTTCGCTGTGGAATAATTATTTTTATTAAATAATTGTTTTTTCTTATTTTCTTTGTATTGGGGCATTTTTGTTGTCCGATAGCCCTTTCTTTTCCCTTAGACAATTTTATTTCTCCTGGCAATTTTTATTCTTCTCCACACTTGTAAATAATTATTTTTTCTTAATTTTTCCACTCAACAAGGACATTATTTGTCATTTCTTTCTTTTTTCTTCCACCTAGGACACTTTCTCATTTGCCCCTAGGCCCTTCGCTTTCTTCTATTGTTCACCACAGTTTGGAAATCAAAAACAATAAAAATAATATGTATGTCAAAAATCCAAAAACAGGGAAAAAATTTTCACAAAAATCCTAAAAAGTAAAAAACCCTACAAAAATGGTAACTTGCTTATTATTCGGCTGAAACTTGTGTCTTGTGCATGGTATTTTCTCCATATCCTATTGGTTTGTCTCACATCTTCCCGATTAATATGATTCATGGATCACCAAATTCACAACCATTCACAAAGCTAGCTGCTTGCTTCATCTGTACTCTAGGGCACTTTTGTTGCCTGGTGTTGTTTCATTGCACACAAATGCTTTTCATGGACCGCATGTCCATTTTCATTTCCCCTTGCATGTATCCTTGCTTGGGGCATCATTTTTAACCCTTTTCATCAATCACAAACTTGTGGATCTCTTCAGCACTGATAAAAAAACATTTGTACAAATGTCTTGACCATTGTTGGGTTGGATATGTGCGTTTGTACTTGTTTTCCCTATTAAATGAGCTTGTTTCCTTCTCGTGTTGCATTACATTATTGTATGTTGCATGGAGTTGGTACTTTTAGAAATGGACAATTGTTCGTAGTATGGCTTTTCATGTCATTCTACCATTGTCGTATGCTTATATTTTTCATAAGGACCGATGATGTAGTTCCTATGGCAATATGATGACATCAACATTGTTCCAATACACAGCGGCTAGAGGCTAAGCTCTTCCCTCCCCTCCTCCATATTTCTTCTACATCACTTCCCTTTCACCCCTAATTTTCTCTCTCACCGGGGCATCCTACCTCTTCCCCATTCTTTTGCCTATCTCTCACCTTTTTCGATCGTCGATCGGCTTCTTTCATCACCCCATCGACACTCGAGGGGGCATCTCTCCCTCCTACTAATTTTTCTTCTATCCCTTCAAAAATTTCTTCCATCTACTATCTTTGAAGTGGTGTCACTTACGCCACCCCAAAGAGGGGAAAATGTAGACACCTATAATTATACTCGAGCAATTTAAATACTTAAATTGCGCTAATTATCTCCTTTCCCGCAAATTGATGACATATTGTCAATAACACTCATCTTCTCTTCCATTGTCGTTAATTGATTACATTACGCTAATTAATTAAGTCACCTATCCAACACATACCCTAATTAACGACCCTTCATTAATCAACACCTTCTATCTAGTCTAATTAATTATTATTAATTAATTAGCCTCCCTTCTCATTAAATCAATAAATCACTATTTAATTGGTTTAATTCTCTCCTAATGGTCCAAATCACACTAAAATCCATCTAAAATCTTATAAAAGCTTGCACATGTATTAATTAATCATTTTGATTAATTAATACACCCCCTTTATCCACATGAACCACTTAAGGACAAACTAAACCCTCCTAAAGTTAACTCAACCCCATCTAAACCCCCCTTATCCATAACTAACTCTACATCTCCATTAGTCCCACATTCATGAGGATGTGTTGAATCCTTTATCCTTTGGGCTATATAAACAACCCTCCCTCTACTTCTACACTTACACCTAAATCTCTCAAGAGACAAAAGAAAGCACATAGTTTCATACTAATAGCCTTTTGTCATTCTTGAGATCTCCATCCTCCATTCTTGAAGAGCTAAGCCTCACACCCAAGCATCCATTGAAGGATCAAAGCAAGCAAATATAGTTTGATTGCCATTGAACTACTTAGGTTCATTTTAATGTTAAATTAGGCAATTAAGGAGAATAGAGTTCATTAATTTACATTATGTTTTGATCATTTCAAAGTTATAATGTTGAGGGTAGGACTTGCTTATTTCTTCATCATGATGGTGCACATTTCTCATTTCTAGCTAGGTTAGGAAGCTATTTCTAGGTGGTAGTTTCTTGCTTTAAATTTAGCTAAATTGATGAAATACTTGTACACACAAAGTAAAAGTGTGTGTGCACACTCAAGGATGTTTTCCTTTAAGCATACAATTTTTAGTTACACACTTAAAGGGGGAAATTTAGACTCTAAAATATGGTTACTTTTCCTTGTGTAATGCTAAGTTTGACTTTGTATCCATTTCAAAACAATTTTTCACATTCATGATCCAATCTCATCATCTCTCTAGATATTATATAATTTTCTTATCTTTAAATTATCCTCTGTTAACAAATATTAAAAATATGATTCAATCAAATAGGCATAAAACATCTAATATTCATTGCACCACTTTTAGTTTAGGAGTTTCTTTGTCATGATCAAAATTGTACATAAGGGTCAAGATGTGGAATCTGATCTTGGTTGACATGTATAGTCTCACCCCTTATTAATCACCAACTTTGTTTTTGATGTTGAATCATTCTTTGGATCATTTCATCTTCCTAGGGTCGCACCGTATCACAATATCTCACCGAGAAGACCATATAAGCAATTCATTATCACATTGTAACTTACCTAACATTCTTACAAGCTCCTATTGCAAACATCATTCTAAAAGCACCTAAAGGGTTCCTAAATTTTCTCAAATTAGTTTCACAACATCTAGGGTAGTCCTTACTACAAATATAAAGTAATCAAAAAGGTCAAGGATTCTAGATTCGCCAATCTACAAGCATGAAAATATTTGTAGTCACTAAATCACACACTTACCATGTGCATCTAGCCTCTAAATACTTCATTTATGTGCATTATTCCTAAACAAGAGAGCTATTCATTAACAACACTTGTTTTTATTTGACATTGCTTTTTATCTTTCTTATCTTTATTCTTTGTTGTTTATAGACTTACACCTTAAATTTTTGTATACTAGTCGACATTTTTCTCTCGCTTTGATTTTACTATTTTACCTTTTAAGTGCCCTATACAGAACTACCCATTAGGGACAAGAGCACCCAAGTGCTGATGTCCCCTTTGGGCGTTTTTGTCCACTTTTTTTTATCTTTTTCTAATTTTTTCGGATACTACTTCTTTCTTGTATTTGTGTATCACCTTAGGTCATCCTTTCACTTGTTAATGACAAAACTTAAGAAAAGGAATCATATATATACATGTCTTATTTAACCTCATTATGGGGGAAAGCATTCAAGAGGCATATACATCTATAAGGAGCTAATATTTTATATTTATTACATCAAGGACTGCATTTTGGGACTACATAGGAGAGCTTATTTTGATTTCCATACCACACATTTTGCATGGGGAAAAGTAGTTATAACCCACTATTATTTGTGCGGTTGATACTAGGGCATCCTAGCTTAAAGGACACTATTCCAATCACACACACACACACACACACATCAAAACTACATTGATTCTAAAATATAGTACAATTCTCGGTGACAATCACATGGGGGGACCGCGAGGTCATTTTGACTCAAGTATATGCATATTTTATTCATCTAATGTGGGCTTGAGTATTGTGTAGGTAGCAAGGGTTTATTTTACAAGTACGGTTGTGATTGAGTAGAATTATAGTGAACTTGGTGTGACCTAAAACAAATAATGAGTGACAAGAATTGATAGAAACAATACCATGGCCGGAGCTATTTTGTAGATGCTAGTACCCAAAATAGGCACTAGCACCTCAACAATGTGTCCTCTCCCATGGGATTTTATCCCTAATATCGTCACATTCTAGTTTGTGAATAAAAGATCTTACACAATCCAAAATTAGCCTTCCTAAATCAGTCACCATCGCAAAATCAATTTATACCTATAGAGGCAAGTTGATTCATTCTACAAACCCTATATATCACTCTTGCTTGTATTTCTATAGCTAGATCTTTCTTTAATATTGTTATATTTATCTGATCAATGTGACGTTACATATTTTTATTTTATTAAATCATTTGGTGAACCTAATCCTTACATGACCACCATCGGATCTCTCTTTCATGGCCCATGCCACAATATCCTTGTTTCATTTTCTTAAATAGAACTCACCATATAGAGATACTCTTACACGATTGTTAAATAAAGTCCAATTCCCTGATCATATGACACCCTCCCAAGTGAATGCCATTTTGGGTCATATTTCAACTCCTTCTACTAGTAATGATGAAACCTTCCATAAGCATATCTTACTCTCTATTCAAGTTTTTCACCATGCCTTTCAAGATCAACTTCAAGCCACGAATGCTATAATTACATCTCTCAAGGATGAAATCCAACACCTCAAAGATGTTTCCAATGCACATCTCAGTTCTCTTTTTATGCATCATGATGTTCCTAAATCAAGCCTATGCCATATGATCTAGGTGCTACATGTGCTCATATAAGTGAGGGTAAATTCCTCCAACATAAAACATCTCTTTCATTCAATGAGCATGCTAAATCATCATTAGTTAATTAATTTGTTTCCCAATAATTACTATCCTCATTATCAAATTACCAAAGACAAAGGCCAACCTTTCTGTAATTATCATGGCATCAACATTTTGACATGATTTTATGCTTTAGAATGAAAAGTCCAATAGCTTGTGCATAAGGGATTTATTTCATTCTCTAAAAACATCTCTACACATCTATCTTCGGCTTCCACCTCTCAATGGGTTCCTAAATCTAATTCATCTATAACTCGTGAGCATAATTCCATATCGAATGCCTCAAGTTATACCATACTAAAAGCATTATCAATTACACGAGCCATTTCCTATTGCCCCACCAACAATATACGTTGATCCACCACAAGCCCCATCTAAGGCCAAAACAACAAAGGAATCTATAAACATCTCTACTCCTTCACCACATATTGAGATATATTATGCAAACAAAAGTATCAATGGCATAGCAAATGACCTATGGATCTCCATAGGAATGGGAACCTATAAGCTAAATCCTAAGAATTTTTTGAAATAATGTTCTAGGAACAACATGCAAGATTAATCTTATGGATATCATTGATTCATATTTACTACTCAAATGTGATGTAACAATGATTTTATTGATGAAGAAGATGATACTATTTCATAAAAAGCATTACAGATCTCTCACCATCTAGATTCCAAGTATAAAGCAACACAAAATGCCTAATATAGCATCCTAGTGTCATCACTAGTGTATTCTTCAAACACCACCTAAGATATTTATGTGTAGTTGTTATCGTTATCTCTAGATAGATTATTTTGGAATTCACACTTGGGGGCATATCATTCCCCCCACACTACTCGATGATGCACTCTTGTTCCTGGTTCATAATTGGTAGTTGAGGGCATCCCTACATAAACCTCACTTTGCACACATACATCAGGGGCATCCTTATTCCTCCCTTCTAGTTTTTATCTTTCACATATTTACAATTAAAAATCCAAAACATATTTCTTATATCTTGATTAGATGTACTCTTTCTTCCTTATACTACTATATGTTACACCTTTGTTTATCATGTTACTATGGTTCATAGTATGATTTATCATTTTCATACACACATGCACATTCACATGGTATCTTTTAGGTGAATGCATGTCATTTACATGTTATTACATGATGTATGATGTTTAGTTATATCCATTAGTAGTCCCTCTAAGGCTCCCGAGGGCATGTACCTTTTTCCACTTACTATTAGGTTATATCATCACAATATTTCACATTTTCATTCCTATATCAGATCTTACATTGTGGCATAATAGTTATCTTTCCTAACATCCTACCAGGTGCTTCATGTGTAGAATATTCCTTGTAGGACTCTTTCCAATCATGGTGTTGTGATTTATTTGTATCTTGTTTGATATTTTTTACATGTTATGCCATATGTTATCTTATTTCCTTATTTGCACAAGCCTTGATAACATCGATTGTCTTGTGGCATCCTAAGTGGTGCCCCATGTATGAAACCAACTACTCATTGTGTCTTTGTTTTTTCTAAGAATATATAATTTTCCTAGTTATTATTTCCGTGTGCATTGCTTTTTTATCACTAACACTTGTATGTAAGAATTTTTCAATTGTTATGTTTGTGCCATGATAACTACCATGCATAATCCCTATCCCCCCGCAGAAATACCTATATAAGATATGCATATTGTTTTAGCCTTCCTCATTTGGGCTTCATTCTCTTTTGTTCATCTCACACACCCTAAACAAGTGGGGTAAAACATTGAGTGAACCTTTTCACCCTCCAACAGTTACATAAAGTACTTATAGAATCACAGTCAACAGGAAAAAAACACAAAATCAGTTATATAATAGGGGCTAGAAAAAAACTTAGCCAAAAATCATAACTGGAAAGAATCTCCCAATATACAATAGTGGGAACTAGTGTCCACCACAGGTGCTCCTCTCTTGGGCACAAAAATGATTACATAAAGTTTTCAAGTAGTTGCACACAATTACAATATTTTATAGCATCAACAATTACAAAATCATCTTTAGATTGTAATAAGTTACTAATAAGAACTAAATACTCACTCAAGAACCAAAGTGGGAACCAAATAAGGAAGTGACACCTAGGGCATATGTAGGACAATGATATCCATGAACAATGTGTCACTTGAGGAAAGTTACAAATCAGGTTTGTGATCATCTGTAGTGGCACTTATCCGTGGGAAAATGTTAATAGTTGGAGGGAAAATTCTATGAGCTCTCACAATAAATTTTCCCTTAGCGGTGACATGATGCATAAATATGAAAGTTTTTATCACCGGGATGCTCAAACCCCTAGTTTGGCAACAAGACATCAAAATCATTCATATTATTCCAACAAATTTCTAAAAACAAGTCTACAAGCATGAAAAAGATTTACCCCTTTCTCTTTCAATATTTCAAGGTGTACTCTAACCACTTGGTTTAGATTTTTTCCAATACATATTTCTAATTTTACATATTTTTCAAGTTAAATTTCAATTACATTTACCATGAGCATTGAATACACTTATTTTATTTTGTAGGTCCTATCTATCCCAATAAAGGAAAAGCACACAAATAACCATAATGCAAATATCAAACACGCTTGACAAAGACAATATTCTAAGGAACTACATGCACACATCATTATCACTCCATACATGTAAAACTAACCCCTAGGATCCTTATCCTTCCCTTCCATTATAATTCCATGATACACATTTTACACTATTCCATTCAGCATGCTACAACACTCATTCGACACGCTACTGGGCACAATCTTCTTTCAACTCCTTAAGGTACAATTTTATTTTCTACTTTATGCTACCGAATCCTTATTCACCAACATAAAGTGGGGGAAAATGTAGTCACTAAATCATGCACTTACTATGTACATATAGCCTCTAAATACTTCATTTATATGCATGATTCCTAAGCAAGAGAACTAGTCATTAACAACACTTGTTTTATTTTGACATTGATTTTATATTTCTTATTGCTTATTTTTTTTGGACTTACACCTTATAATTTTGCATACTATCCGACATCTTTATCTGCTCTAATTTCACTATTTTACCTTTTGAGTGTCTTATATAGAACTACCCATTACGGACAAGAGTGCCCACTACTATCCTCTCTAGGAATTTATGTCCACTCTATCTCTTTTTAAGATTTTTCAAATGTTGATTCTTTCTTGTGTTTTTTAATCACCATAGGTCGTCATTTCACTTGTTAATGATGAAACTTAAGTGAAATAATCATATATATACATGGAATATAGAACCTCATTAGGGGGGACATAATTCAAGAGGAATATACATCTACAAGGAGCTAATATTTTCTATCTATTACATCAAAAATGCATTTTGGGACTACATACTTCACTGCATAGGAGGGTCTATTCTAAATTCCATACCACACATTTTGCATTGGGAAAAAGTAGTTTTATCCCATTATTATTTGTGTGAATAGCACTAGGAATCCTAGCTCAAGGGACACTATTACAATCACACACACACACACACACACACACACACACACACACACACACACACACACACACTATAACTACATTGAATCTAAAATATAGTGCAACACTTGGTGAAAATAAAATTGGGGTGACCATTAAGGTCAGTTTGACTCAAGCATATGCATATTTTATTCATCTAATGTGTGCTTGAGTATTTTGCAGGTAGTTAGGGTTTCTTTTGTAGGTACATGTGAAAATAAGAAAAATTAGAAAAACCTGATGCAACCCATAATGAATAAGGGGTGACAAGAAGTGACACATAAAATAATAGAACCAAAGTTATTTTGTATATTGTTAGCACCCAAGCATGCACACTAACACCCAGGAGGCCATGTCCTCTCCAGGTACTTATGTCCCTGAGATCATCACATTCCATTTTTTTAATCGAGCTTACACAATCCAAAATTATCCTTCCTAAATCAATCACTAGCCTAGAATCAGTTCAAACCTACGGAGGCAAGTTGGTTCATTCTACAAACCCTATCTATCACTCTTGCTTGTATTTGTATAGCTAGATCTTGCTTGAATATTGTTATATTTATCTTATCAATAGTTCCCTTACATAGATTTAAATTTTGTTAAATCAAGATCATAGAGCCATGTTCTAAGAAAGATAAAATTCACTCCAAAGATTGCACAAGGGTTTCAATCAACACAAGGATTAGGTCACATAGCTAGACACACTACATCTCATTATTACCACATTATGTACATTTTAAATTACTCACTTATTCCACTATCTTGGTGTCAAGAGACATAAACGCACCCCTAATGGGTTGTTTATATTTACAGACTTGTATGGTAACCTAGAGAACAACATGAGGTGTGATTTCACGTTGAGGATATATAATGAAACACTTGGATTTGTTCTATAGCTAGGATTAATGCAACACCATTTTTATCCTTCATTTTTTAATGCTCTAAAGAAAGGTTATGTAGGTTGTTAGGGTTTCTACTTTGTAACATATCATTTTAGGTCATCCTAAGGATGTGTGAATAAGAGAGACACACAATGATCATCATTTGTAGACAAGAAAAACATCCAAATTTTTTTAGAGCACCACTACCATATGGTACAAGACATTCAATCCTTGTCCTAGATTATATAGTCCCTACCTAGACCATTCAATCCTTGTCTGAATGTACAAGTTTACTAGTTCCAAAATATTCTACGCATGATCCAAATTTCTAGCTTCTCCTATTCCACATCTTTGTGCACTTAGATCATTATATAATCTTCATAAACAAGGTAATATCTTTCTCCTCTTGTATTTTAAACAAGTTACTTATCATGTATCAATTTCTTAGATCATTTCAAGTTGGAATGAATTATTCTAGTCATGGATAATTAATTTTGGAAGTTAATTAGATCATCATAGTGTATCTATTACATATTCGATATCCTTATTAATTAGGAAATCTAATTACAATGTAAGTAGGGACCAAAAATGAATAACAAAATATCTAAGAACCTCTACTTGGAGACTCCAATTACTCCAAAGGTTTGATAAACCATGGTAAGTGCAACTCTTATTCTTGTATATCTTAAGTACCAAATGATCCTAGTGTAGACACTCAAATTTGGTAATTAACCCTTCTAACACTACTTATTGCAATTGTGCTTCTTGGCTAAGACAAACACCCACATCCTATCCTAACTCAATGCACATTACTATCTCCTTCCTAACTTTCTCATTTTTTTAGACCCAAGTGTCGAAAAATTAGGAATATTAATACATAATACCAATTGTCAAAATCTACTTTCTAATATGGAATTTTTCAAAACTTTCTTAGCTCCTCTCGTCCAAAAATGTATAATTTAATCAAGTTGTATAATCCATTCCTGAAAGAATTATACAATCTTGTATCGAGACATTTTGTAAATCTACTTTTAATGCAATATTATTTATTAGGTATTTTTCATCTTCCAGGTCAACCTTACCATTATAATTTATCTTCTAAACCCTATATAAGCAAGTTAACATTAGCATATTTACACACTTGATAATCACATGGGATTATATTGAACACTCATTTACAAAAATCACAAAATGAAGTCTACGATCCCTAAATCTTCCTAAATTTGATGTACATATATTAAGACAATTAATAATATAGTTTTTAAGTACTCAACCAGGTTAAGGAGTCTACTTCTCTCATATCCAAGCACACCAAGTTATCACTTCCAATTATTAACAAGAGCACAATTATATCATGCATGATTGATGTAGGAGCATCATCATGTATAAAATTATAAGTTTTGTTTTCATAAAAATTTCATTTGCTTTCAGTATAAATAGGCCTATCTAGTGTTTTAAGGTGTTTTATAACCTTCTTGAGTCCCTCCATGGGTGTTAAGGGATCCTTGTGAGTTTTCCCTCCAAAATGTATCTTTTGAAAATTTGAATTTCTAAGTTAAAATGGGGAGGTCTAATGTAAAGTTTGAGAACCACTAATGATGTAAAAGGTCATCCAATACCTTATGTGATGAAAATAACATGTCTTCACCCTTTATGTTAGGTTACCATAACTAGTGGTCATCTCTTACCATGGGTAGGGAATTATAAATCATTGAACTACCTCCACTCTCGATAAAAAAAAGGGAGCAATTTGAATATTTTGAGGGAGTTAGTTTTAGAAGGTTGAAAGAATCTTAATATAAGTGTAAAGATCCTTATAGGCTCGATAACCTCTATGAACTCATGAACTTATAATAAAACAAGAATTATCCTTTAAAAGTTTGTGAATGTGGAAGTATAAACAAAGGAGGAATGTACAAATGTGATTTTTATTATTCTTGATGTTATGGTCAGGTTTTAAATGTTTTATTTCCTTGTTAAGATCATCATATGTGTTTGTAAGGGTGTGATAATTCAAGGAAGAGATGGTATGTAAAAATATAAGGTATGGGCTTTTGTTATGTTCTTGAGAGTTTGTGAGTTTTGTTGAAAGTTGTGTGCTCATAGGAATGGGACTACACTAGTGTGATATCACGACGATTATTATGCTCTATTAAAGTTTCAAACCTTGACTCATGACCGTAATTTGTGTAAGAACAATACAATAAGTGTAGAAGGATTTTAAATACAAGGTTTTTGAAATACATGTATAGGAATAAATAGCTAGAAGAAGGAACTCTAGTTTTTTCATGTATATATTTAAGATGCCTTAGATTTATATGATGTTGAGAATGATATATGAAGAGTTACAAAGGTGTATTTGGCATGTGATAACTAAAATCAAGAAAAATAGGGTTTCCTTGTATTAAATATATGTAAAACTTGTGGTTGAAGATGAATAGTGCCTTTTAGAAGAAACATCCAAAAGATAAAAGGTAGAAAAGATTGTGACAAAAGTGATGAGATTGATTTGAGGTCTTGAAGGTTTGATTTGCATAAAATATGAATTTATTTCCCTCTCGGGCCTGGTAAAACCTTGTCTAGGGTTTAGGAGAGGAAAATATGAATAAAATCACTTTGAAGCATTGGAAAAGTCTAAAATTTGGTGGAAGGATATAGGTGTGAGGAAGGTGTATGTGAAATTTCAAGTCAAAAGGAGTAAAAATACTAGGTCAAAATTTTAATACTTGGTCCTAACTGTTACATATACCTTGTTTTGAGGGTTTTCAATGAAAATTCAATTAAAAGACAAGAACCATTCTATTGTACCTAATAAAATGGGTATTATAGATGGAGTGAGGTGTAATGATTATTTTGAAAGAGTTTGGAAAGCATAATAGAGGATTAAGTTAAAGGAAATCCAAAAATATAGTTAAGAGACTAACTTAAACATTTCCAAAATAATAAATACAATAGTGACTTGGTGTGTGGAGAAATGATAAGGTGTGAAGATCATAACATAGACTTGTAAAAGGTTAAATAAGGAATTTTTAGAAGTTTTATCTCAGGAAAAGACTTAACAAAATTATAAACTTAGTTTGAGCCTTGAAATCCCGACTTGACCTTATGGGAGACTTAAGTTGCATAGTACTAAGTAAGTTGGGAGAGTTGTAAAAGGATTTAGATTATAAAACTTGGTGGAGAGAAATAATAAGATAAAGGGTACTAGAATATGCTCTTATATTCTCAGGAAGAATTGTTAGTGATCTTAGACATGATGCTTTTCATGAGGACATGACTACTAGAGAGAGACCTAATTGAGGAAAAGATTAGTAGTTTGAAGGAGTTGTAATGAATCATAGATCCTGAATTTTTGTTAAAGTTTATAAGACCCTAATGGGTGTTAAAAATGTGCTTAGCTTGTAAGACTGGTGAGTCATTACGAGCAACAAGGTTTGTGTGTTTTCAAGGATAGAAGAGCTAGTTATAGCTAGAAGGGGAAAATTGAATGGAATGAATTCTTGTTGCATTCTTGTGAGACCTAAGTGAGGTTGATAGTTTAAAAGGAGTATAAGAAGAGTGTAAAATAGTCCAAAGATCCCTTCTCATTATTTTTCAAGAAAATTGGTCTTATATGCATCCTAAAGTATTTATTTTATTATTTGAAGTTAATGATCATTTGTAAAATAACTCATTAAGATTTTTTGATTGATTTTTGAGTCCTCGTTTTCTATCAATGATCAAATAGGTTCAAGTTGCTAACTATTTGCATTCATATAGATGGTATAAGCTAGGTAGAGAACTATGTGATGTTCAAGGCCTCTTTAGTGTAGTGCTAATGTAGGTGATGCATAGGGTGCACTTCAACCCAAACACTAACCTTCTTGTATGGTCTTCTACCCATGGTTAGGTTTTGGAGTGATTCAATTGGTTACATATGACATCGAGATTGTATGATAGGTAGGGTTTGACAACAAAGTACACGTCTAAGCCATCGAAGGACCCAAAAATTTACAAAACCCCATTCTTAAGGCATCCAAGTTTGTACAAAAGGGGAAGGAGTATATTATGTATCTTCACAAGACCGTAGAATCCTATAATAGGTTATTTTCAAGTCATAGTTTCAAGTTGAAGCTTCTCCAGGCTTTGCACTCATAAATTCTCTAGTTTATCTTCCTAGATTCCTCTTGTATAGCTCCATATAGATAAATTTATCTTCCTTTTATTTATTTGAGATTTTATCCATGCATTGAAAGAACCAATATGTTACTTTTTATATTTTACAATTAATCTTGGAAGTTAATTTAGCATAATAGCTCTTAGCTTCCTAACCTCATATTCCTTTTTTATTGTCATGTATTCCATTAAAAACCCACTTAATAGAATATTAGAAATATGCCCCAATTTTTCTTTTTGTTAGTTTTTGCAAGTTCCAAGTAACTCCAACAAGGGTGTGACTCAAAAAAACCACTCAATAGATATTAGAAATATGCCCCAATTTTTATTTTTGTTTTATTGTGAAATTTCCAAGTAACTCCAACAAAGATGAGAATCATACCCTAGTCATTAACTAAACTCTAAAATACTAAATAAATAATGCTTATTTATTGAAATAAAGTACAATAACTAATAAAGTACAATAAGAAATAACTAATGTTTATTTATTAAAATAAAGTGCAATAATCAAATGCATGACATCACCCATTTATAACTAAATAATAGAGTAATCCTATTGTAATCAAGTTCTCTTTACCTTTACATAAGAAAATAAATCCATTACATTTAATCATTATAAGATTTCATTTCACTTAATTGATTAAGTATTCATGAACATAAAGGATACAAGATGTATTTTTATGAGGTAAATAGTTGGTTTTGGGGGACCAAAAAACCCACGATACATATATAGCACCAGAGAAGCAAGGGAAGAAGATAACCCATTAACAAGTCGGGGCCACAATAGGAAAAAAATATCTTGGTCGACTACGTAAGCCTCACAAAAAGCAAGGCACCTATAACCTTCATTACATAAATAGTTTTTTTTTAACTACAAATAGACTAGAGTGTCAACAAAGAAAAAAATTACCAAAACAACAAGACCAAAGTCACAGTAAATTCAAGGTGAGCTAACATTTCATTTTCTTCTCGCTCCAAGCACTAGAACTAGGTACCCTGATTCGGGCCTTCCATATTCTTCCTTGATGTCGATGGACCTCATATAGCTCATCATTCTTGCCAAAATTCTTGTCCTCCTCTTCTTTAGAACTGATGAGAACTAGACACATGTTCCTCTTTTGATTTTTCAGCTTAGAGATTTGATCATGCATAATAGAAATCCTATGCTCTGCATAATAAGTTCAGCCTTTATCATTTTTCCCTCTTATCTTGGATGGCTGATTGTTTGTGGCATTCCTTCATTTATTGGACTAAATTTTTGGTAACCTTCATAAGGGTATCAATCAAAACCTCCATATTCACATATCGAGCCTCCTAGTTAATGTCTCCAAGATTTTATTCTCCAATACTCTTCCTTTTTTAAGATTCCCTATTTTCATGATAGAGAGAACCTCTATATAGCAACATCTTCATTGTTTCTAGCTGCATGTCCTTTCTCCTTAATATTTCTAGCCTATTGTCCAAGGTTTCCTCATCCAAATAGGTGGTTCATGACATTGGGGGCATAATAGGTTTACCATTTTGGAACAAGAGCATAATCATTCCATGGTGCAGAGGAGTTTCAAATTTCTCCTCTTTGAAGTCCGAAATAGACACCATGAGAGACCTCAACAACAAAAAAGGAAAGCTCGTGGCTTGATTTCTATGGAAATAGTTGAGAATTGAAAGATGATGTGTGATTTTTTTCAAAAATTTCCTTCCAAAGTTAAATATTTCATAACAATTTTATGAACATCTTTCCACCTTTCTCAAAGGTAGCTTCCAGTAATGATGTCATCAAAGAAATTCACTCTTTCATTTGGTCCAAAAAACGTAGATATATCATGGTTCCTATGATTATTTTCCTTGAAAAGTTTTAAACCCTCCGTAGACATACCAGTGACTTCCATAATAAATTATTCAGTCACATGCATATCCACCCCCTAATCGTAACTCTACCTTGGTTATAAGATGTCATTCATTACACATTTGTTTTGGTTATAAAGATATTGAAGATACCAAATATTCCATTTTTTCATCCCCATTCAAAAAAGCTATCACGTAAACTACATCTTCATTATATTCACCAAAATTATCCTTCTTAGTAATATAGGTTACAAAGAATAATACAATCTTTTGTTGATACACAATAATATATAAGAATATAAGAACAATTCTCAATGTGAGCATGTCAAGATAACACCCAAGGTTATGTTGAGCTCGCAATAATAAAATTAAGAGAGGGAGGGCATCATCATAGTGTATTTACCCCAACCATGGAGTCATTTTTGTTCCCATGTACACCTCTCATAACCCGAGAGTGGCCCTACCCTTCATGAGGAAGCAAGATACATTAACTAATACTAGAAGATAGAGTGTTCCATGTTTACAAATCCCTACAACATACGAACTAACCAAATCATGATGAAATACATTATGGTGAACTCGAAAAAAAATATTTTGTTCTTAATAATACTAAATGTTAATTAAATATGGTCATAAGACATAAAGTATAAAGGGTAACCTCTAATGTATCTTGACTTATAGTTAGGCATGCCTAGTAGCCTTAGACATTTAATTCAATCTTTGGTAACCCCGTAGAAGGACCCATACCTATTATTACCAAGTCATGGTGAAGACTAAATTAATTCCCTTATCTCTTTAGTCCCAAATTATAATATTCACTATACATTAAATCTTGAATATAAATTCTTCTCATCCTTCCTAACCCCATATCAGATGATAGTTGATTTGTGTAAGATAAATAAAAATCTTAAAGACACACAAAAAAACCTTGATAAGTGTGTGGTTGATATTGTGTCATATCAATGACCTATATCATTGTGTAAAGTGTTATTTCACCACACTTCATGATGGATTTTCAAATTCAGGCAAACAAGATTCTAAAGATAAATATTTTTTTATATGATGATGATAGACATAGTAAGTTTTAACTAGTCATTCTAAGGTGTGAAAATATTAGTAATGGAAGAAGGCGTATCTATACATTTCAACTCATAATGTAATATATGGATGTTAAATTTCCCTTTCATAATAAACTGATGTCAAGGTTTGTGACAAGTATGCATATGGGATTTTAATCACAATTTCCTCTAATTGGTAAATATAAATCCATCCTAAAACACCAACCTAAAACATAAATTCATTCTAAAACACCAAACCAAGGGGACTTCACAAATTTTGTTGAAATTTTATTATTATAGTTATTAAATTTACATTGCCTATTAAATCAATATTAGACCCCAAAAAAGAGACATCTAATTAAATTTCATCATATCGACATAAACAATTATAAATCACTACCTTTTAACATTAGACCCCACTTAGTGGATTATAATGTTACATAATCCACTACTCACATGGATTTGTATTCCTTTAATTACCAAATGTATTGAATTGAAGTGATTATCACTTAAAGCAAATAAACCTATGTTGGCTCTTGAAATGTCATTCCACTATGATGAATATTTTCTACTCTTATTTACACATACCACTAAGATTCGCAGGTTTCATGAATATAGTAGATGTGGAATGTCACATCTTGAATTTCAATAAGGTTATTTAATAAAAGTTATAAAAATGTGGGCACAAATAAAACAAAAGTATTTATTATAGCTCCCATGAGGCTACATCATTTTAAGCAAGATATCTACCTACACTTTTTAACATTGTGAATTAAAGATTTGGTTATTAATATATAAACTAGCAATTGCACTTGAGTGCAAGAAACACCTGGAAGGGAGGTAGATGTAAAGTTTCTATGGAAATGCATTGTCATGTAGTAGGTGATACAAAACTTTGTTCATAGTGCTGCTAGTTTTATGTGTCTGTGATAAGGTTGGATGAAGACAATTGTGAATGGAAGGATACAAAAAATAGTAAAGAGTTTAGGAGAAGACATTCTCAATATATTCATATAGTTACTTGTTTTAGAGATCAGGAGGAAAGAATTTTGAATGCAAGCATCTCTCTTCATTTTTGTTGATACATACAAATATTTTGACATGCACTTGTACTGCTCGAATGTAAATGCTAAGGAGATGCGCAAGTCTACTTTCGAGCATACCTGTGAGATTACAATGAATAATAACCCTTGGCATTCATTGTTCCCAATATCTTTTGTTTTCTTATCCAATGTCATACCTTGCAATTTATATATAAAATCACCCACACCATTTTGAGCTCCATTTGTCAATGATTTCCACGTGTTAGAAGAGGTATTGAAAAATGTGTGTGGTTGTTTGGGTCCCATGTTGGGCTAGAGTATTTTGGAAATCAATAACTATAAAGAGTGACAAGTCTGGGAGTTTCGATTCCGGATGGTAGACAATGTGAACACCCTTGCCGAAGGCCCCATTAACCAACTCTCTTTGCACTCATAGGTTGGATGTCAATATAATTTCATTTCCTTTATACAAGCACATTTGTCTCAAGCTGAGTTTCATCGAGGTTTGGCGAGACTCGATTAGAGCTTTGTTTGGCTATGCTTATTGTAACAATAACATGCAACACCTTGAACATCTCTTTGTTATGTATTGTAGCCATATTGTTTGCTGCATAGATGTTTGAAGCCTTTAAAGCTCTCTTGTTCTTCTAGTGACATGTGTGAGTTTGTTCTTAACATGAGAAAATTCCAGTGCTCTATTGTTGGTTTTGTGCTTCTGATGTTGGATAACAAACATTTGAATTGCAATTGGTTTGTGGTGAATCCTTGTTGACAAAACGTGTTGCCCAATGTTACAAATTTTGTGTCAAATGTTTGTCAAATTGTTGATAAGGTAATGTGATAATACATCCATATAAGTTGAGGTTGGGTTTTGAGATCCATCATAATAATAATAGTGATAATATTGTCAAGTTATTTGACCTCCACAAACAATTTGGTTAAAGTATTTACTATATTTATATGTTAAAATGAGTTCTCTATAACTTGTTATTATTACAAAAGAAAAAATACTAACTCAAAAATCAAATATCTCACTTGGAATCGTGAGATTATAAAATATTACTTATTCTTATTATAAACAAACTTTTTAAAAAGGTGGAAGGAAAAAATTAGATATCAATTTAACCTAAAAATTAGACTTTTAAAAACGTAAAAGCTATCAATTTAACATTGACCCCGCCACTAAAATCGCCTACAATAATAACATTAAATAAAATATAAAATATAAAATAAATAAATAAACAAATAAAAATCCAGCCAGATTGAAAGCCAAAGAAAAGTAAGTGATATTCTATATATATCTTGCATGAAATAGTTTTAATTATGTCCAGTGGAAATTTAATGGCGATTAAAATTTTGACCGTAGCCTCATCTATAAACAAATATTGAAATAGTTACAGTCGAGTTGTTTATAAGGAAACAAGCTTCTCAATACAATTGAATCATTAGTAAGAAGAGCCTCTTGTTTCATCTGAGAGAGAGCATGAGCACAATCCATGCATAGTTGATCAGCCTCCGAGAAACACATCTTCAGCCACCATTGCTACCAGCTTGGCTTTTCCTGCATAGTTCTAAAATGTACCACCAGGCCCTGCCATGAAAAATCCCCATTACAAACACATCAAGATAGAAACAGAAACAATTGGTGCTCAGAGACCCACCTGGGGCAAACCAAAGACTGTGGTCACTATGTGTGAAACAAGATTGCCCATGAATTGAACTTGTTCCACTGGGCCTAATACGTTTAAAAATACCAGTGTGGTGTTGGAGAGCATTCTTAATGTGAGCTCTACAAGTGCCTGTCATCCCAGTGAGCTTAACAGAAAGTCTACAAACGAGTAAGTAAATTATGCTTCGAAAGATGCCTTCTGGTGGGTATAAGCCTTTGCCACTCTACAATACTCCAAAAACTCATTCTGATGCTTCACTGCAATGGGGAGAATCATCTCTTCCATCTTATAGAAATTAAAAAAAGAACAATGGAGTTTGAGTTTGAAACAAAACACAAAAATACAATAGAGTAATTTGAAACAGAACACAAAAAAACAATGGAGTCTGAGTCTGAACAAGAACTTGGTAGTTGTGTATATATGCAGAGTGTTACATGGAGTCCTGGGGATGATCCAATATTCACTGGAACAAGTGCTCGAATTCTTGGGATTTTCCATTTTGCTCCATCTTTGGTTGGAATGTTGGAAAACAAAACAAAAACATTTGTTAAGCTCCATAAAATTTAGGGACACCGCCATTAAATATAATACTTACACATTCCCTAGCCTAAACGACACCTGCGACCTAGTGGTGTGTTTCTGCGGGACTCGACTGCACCAAATTCCACATTCCCAACCTAATAATGGCAACTACAAGCTCCACATTGCTCGGAATAATTATTTCTTCACTAAATCCATTTCCTTTATCCACTACAGTAACAATTTTGGGGTTTCGGCTCATAAAACTTAAAATTTAATGAATTCAAACAAAAAAATATCATCTCATTACCGTTTATTTGTCGCTCTCAGTGTGGAAAATCCAAGCTTCAGACTCCACTTCCGTGATTAAGGTCTCCAGATCTGCCTTCTTTCCACTCACAACAACATTTTCATCTATTTCTGTTGAAACATTTGTCAGTGTAAAACTATAAGCCTGTATGGTGCCAAGCATATTGTCATCAATTACTGAACTTTATGCCATCAACTGATCTTCCTGTAAATATTCATCATGGACTGATAATCTCAGGGGTTCTGGAATGGAGAGATTAGGAGGCACAATAATATGAACTTCATTCTCGATTTCATGAATGATTTTTTTTTCCTGCTCTTGAGTTCCTCCAATATTTGTATTCACGCTTTCATCCGATCTGAAGGAGCCGCAACAACATGAGACTTCTTCACAGGGACATGTTTGTCAGAGATTTTCTCATCATGTTTGTTGCTACAAACACTCTCGGCCAAAGTTTTCTGTAATTTTTCATGAAAAGTAATCTAAATCATTGCAGGAAAAATAAAACAACTAGCATTCATAGTATTTAGCCTCATATTCGTGTCTGATTTCTTCTCAAACAAGCCAAAAAGATTAAAGAACAAATATTTGAAATATCTAAGATAGTAAATATCTAGGACTATAGAAAATATCTAAAATCTAGTAACCTGTAAAGTTAAGACCGCTGGAATTTGACACTTTCCAGCAGGGGCAACTTCAAAGGTGGACGCCTACAAGCAAATTGTTGAAATGGAAATAAATTATCACTCATCATTCAAGATGGAAATAAAATATAGGGAAGATGTACCAGTATATGAGCACCTAACTTTGCACATGTAAAAGGGCCATGTAGGTACCTTGTTGGTATTTAAAAATTACACCATTGTGTAGCATATGATGCAAAAGTATTCCCATTTTAGTTTAATGTGTTGAATTGGAGGGAAATGCATAATTTAAATATGTTTAGTACAAAAAGTAGGTGCACCAATAGTTGAGTATGGGTGACCAATAGATGAACATCTCACATGTCATGATATGATTGGCCCTTACAAACTAGTATTTGGTACTCTTTGCATATTTATTGGTACATCTTTTTATACTGAGACATTTAATCATAAAACTATGTTCATCTTCTAGTACATGTTCACTAATTAGTGCCTCTTCCCTACCATATTAATCCACCTAATTTGTATTGTATAGAGCAAGATAGCGATCACTCATAATCGTAGTTTCCCTTTTGTTTTGTAAAAATTCGTTGAGAATTGTCATTATGCGGTCCATACAATACAAATTAGGTTCAAGGGGAGATTTTTTTCTAGAAAACCAAATTAATTTGATCCATTATTAGTGCTAAAGTTGCTTCATAAAATATTCTTTATTAGGTATGACATAATATAATCTAGTAATAAAATATTTAAAATAAATTTATTATGATATATTGTTATTGTAAAGATAATATCATAATTATGTAAAAATTACAAAATCTATCAAAGCGATCTATTATTATTAAAAATCATATATACTATTCAAAAGAGTATAGATGGCCGTATAAATTAACATCCATGATTAAAATTATAAAAACAATGTTTGTATGGACCTAAAATAACAAAAAGAGCCATGAAAAATGCCTA
The DNA here is from genome assembly GCA_018340775.1 of Taxus wallichiana var. yunnanensis. Taxonomy (NCBI): domain Eukaryota; kingdom Viridiplantae; phylum Streptophyta; class Pinopsida; order Cupressales; family Taxaceae; genus Taxus; species Taxus wallichiana. The sequence goes on along the minus strand of CM031239.1, from coordinate 766,701,184 downwards.
TGTGTAAATTTTGAAAAATGGTAGAATCTAAAAAATAAATCTCCTAAGGAACCTTCTTTTCCAACCTATTCAATTTTATCCATGTCTTTGTGAGTAGCTTATGATCTACCAATGCTCAATTATGCTCAACATTTTGGTTCTCCTTCCAAAAAATCAATACTTTAAAAAAGATCTCCAAAAACTTGTGCACTAAAATTTGATGGTTACTTCAACATGTATAAGTTGGAAAAAAAGAAAATGGACGCAATGACATATTTTTACTGCATCATGGAATTCCATCCTCCAATCTCATCTTGAGCAATAATTCACTGTGTGAATAAATTAGTGCCCATTTATTGTTTTGTTTTTTTGGTTTCTTATAATTTACCACTTAGGGAAAGATAAGATTTTATTTTGAAATCCATTTATGTTTTTTTACAATAATTTGTAAGTGGCATTAATTTTTCAATATTACTTTTCAAAATCTGGAAAACATCGTAAAAATAACAATTTACTTTAATAACTACATACATGTATTAATTTATTTTTATGTATATGTAAGAATGATATAAATATAAATTTATATTAAAAATGATGGTGCAATTAGGAGGAGATGGTTAGTTCAAAATTTTGTAAGTATTTCTCGCTTAAAAACATGAAATGTGCAACAAGCTATAAAATCTATATTGTATACGCAGTGAACCTATAACCAATCCCAAGCCAAGATGAAAAATCAAACTCTAATGAGGTCATATAAATATTCATAAGTGTTGTTGCATGCTAAGAAAGAACAAAGTGTCTTGAAAATATAAAATAATTCACAAAATGACACAAAAACCTTACCCTATTACCAAGCGGTATAATTAAGCATACAAATTTTTTCTTAATTTTGTTATCAAAACTCTATATCTATTATCCTCTCTTTAATGATGTTCTCCTCCAATCCAAGGTAAATCTATCCCACAACTAAATCATAACAATAACACACAAGTAGTTAACTAGATAACGATATAAAATAAACCCGATATAATTTAAGAAGTGATAAATGTATTAATGTTAGTGACAATATTTTATTTTGAATTGTACGTAAATCAAAAAATTATACAATCTAACATAATAATAATCCTCCACACAATAAAACACATATGCCAATTAATACATAAAATGTTTGGTATTGCAGAGAGGGATGTGATGGCCCTCCCTTTGGAAAAGACATCATCTCAAAGTGGCTAGTGAAAATAAAACTAAACAAATAAATGTGGAAAAGTCTTGAAGACTTCGTAATCAGCCTTCCCAAGTTACACTTTTCTAATATTATTGGTCTTATTGGACCTTACACTAGGAGACTTCGTTATTTGCAAGGTGAGTTTATTATTATCAATTACTGGAGGGGTTTACCGAGACCACCCCTATATCCCGAATACGTAATAATCACCAATCAATTACATGTGGCATATCAACATGACATCACTTTAGCAATGATACATGAAAAACATTATGGAGCTAATCCAGAGATGGATGCAATTCAATATCGTATGCTATTGAGTTCACAACTTCTAAGACATCAAAGGGTCTCGACATAGCATGGAGCAAGTTTGGATGCCTTCCAAACTTGATAGTACTTTTATTACAGTGAACTCATATGCCCATAATGAGTCTAGAAAGATGTTTTTGGAATATCTTGCTCATGGATCATGAGTTAAAGCTAACTCGATCCGAAATCAATTTTTGAAATTATTTTTTCTCCTTTTATTTGATCTAATAAATCATATATGTGTGTTAAGGGGTATCTATTTTTCACAATAATTTTATTCATCGTCATATAGTCTATACAAATCCTAAGATCTTCATCCTTTAACAAAAAATCATTGGTGTACCCAAAGGGGATACACTAGGATGAGTTAAACCCTTAGATAGCAAAGCTTCTACAATTGCACCTTTAACTAAAATAAAATAGTTGTTGTCATTTAATAAGGAAATTTTGACCTGTGGTTGTTATCCTAGAAGAACATTGATAGAGAAATAAAATTCCCTACGGGTGGAAGTCTCGATAATTCATTAGGAAAAACATCATTGATGTTTTGGAGAAAAGTGTAAACCTCAAGTGTTGGTTCTCTTTTAATTTACATTTCGTTGATATACACTAAAATAATAGAACACCCCTTCCTCTTATATTTATTTAATTGCATTGCTAAAATATTCCTTACACTTACTTATCTTTTGATTTCATGGGTGTACGTGGGGTAACCTTTTCATCAAGACATGCAATCTCCTTGGAAAAACAACCATAATTTGAACAATGTATCCATAACAAGTTAACTCTAAGGATAACATCATAAGATCCTAAAGTCACAACATACAAGTTAATTGTAATTGCAAAAATTTATAAGTTCTAACTCAACCTCAAAAGGATTTTTCTACCTTTATCTCTAGTCGGTTCCCATATTTAAAAACCAACATATTTCCATAAATCTAACTTTTCTATAAATTTTATTAAGAACCTTAGGAGTTACAAACAATCGATGTCCCTAAATCAATAAGGATGGAAACCGAGATAGCCAAAAAAATTACGATGCTTCTATCGATGTCACTTAAAAATCATCCTAGAAATTATCTAGTGTTACATGAATCTTTTGTTGAAACATTTTTTGTTGGCTTGTTAGAGGTTCCTTGGGATTTATACCAATTTTTTTGCAAGGACAATGATTGGCATAGTGAGCACCTCCATAATTAAATCATCCTCCCACCAAATATTTATTTTCCAAAGGCTTCCCTCCATTGTTTCCATTTTCATTCGACCATTAGGTCCACCATTTTACTTGAAGGACTTCCCAAGTTTGAAATTCCTCCTGTGTTCCAAAAATTAACGTTCCCCTTACTCGGTGACCATAAAAACAAGTCTTAATTTTTTTGAATAGAATAAAAAAGTAACTCCACCATCACCTATCATCCAAGGAAAGGAAAACTATAATTCTACTTAACATAGCTTATTTAAGGTCATCTCAACTTAACTAACAAAATAAGTATCTCACTAACTGGTACAATTTGCCTCTACATGAAACATGTGAACTAAATATAAAACCAATAAATGTTAATTTGCGTGAATTCATGTTCTTAATTAAGCACTTAATTTAATTGAAGACAAGTGATTCAAAGTAATTCCAAATGAATGCCATCAAGCATATAAATCAACATAGTTTGATTGACTATTTTGTAAATCAAGATCACTTATTTATTCATTTACCTTTCTATTTTCAATATAACAATGTACACAAATCCATCACATCAATTTTAGCCACTTGTTATCTCCCCATAATATGGTTTTATTAAAATATATTTAACATCAATAACATATACACATTTTTTCATTTACGACTTACTTAACCATTTGATACAAATTGCCTTCAAGAAAACGACTCTTCATATTTAATACAACCATAGTAACTTTACATAGTTTATACAATGTAGGAAAACAAATCTCATTATAAAGGTTTACAAATTCAATTCTCATACATTTTTATTGTCTTAATAGAAATAAAAGGATACAATTCACCACAAAATACCATGACATAAGTTGTGGAGCACCATTATGTTGTCCAACTGCAGTGAGAGAAAGAGCATCATCGAAGCACTTTACCTCAACCCACGAGTCATATGGATCCCTACACACCTCTCAAGATTTAGATTGGACCTACTCTCCATGAGAAGGAAGATGTGATAATCAATGAGGAAAGAGAGAGTCTCATGTGTAAGCCATTACTTGATCAACTGGTAAACATCTTCTGGGGTAGGAATAATATACATCCTAAAATTATAACCCTATGATTTTTCTTTTGGCCAAAATTCTATGGATAATAGTAGGTACCCTAATCCCTAAAATCCAACTGAATGCTAGAGCATGAATAATCTAAAGTAATAACTTAAGAGGGTAAGCATGTGTGTCAATCTACTACCTACCTTGTGTCCCTTCTTAGCATTTGTCATATGTAATTCTATGTACTAGTTCATCTATCACCATAATATTATCACCCCTAAGCTCATCACATCTCTTAATTGTACTCTTTTCCCTAGTGGAAATTTTATACAACATAACATCTCTATTCCTATGTTATCAATGAGGGGAAAAATTGTTTAAATATCAATCAACTCGATGATCTTGAATTTTTTAACAAAGTTTAATTCTTCAACCCTTATTTATTTATATAAAGTACTTGTAATTTTCCATTTTTATAGTTTAATAATATTTCATCGTAAATTCCAATTCTTGGAATTTCCTTAATAACACATATAGATATGTTTACTATGCTCGGTTCAATTTTATTTTTAACTTCAAAGAATATAGTATTTCTACTTTGTTTTCTAGATGACGTAAAACTATATATGCACATCTCAACATGTCGTTGTCCCAAAGCATAAAAATAAATAAATAAATAAAACATCTTATTATGAGTTTTCATATGTTATAATTTGTTGCCAAAGATCCTATCATCCATGTATCTTATTTAAATAGACTTAATTCATGTTGAATAGAATAGTCATTTACAATTCACTAATCTTACTATTTCTTTGGTTCTAGGGGCCATCATCTCTCTAGATCCTAAGGTCGTGTTTCCTTCTTAACTTCTTATAAATACAGAAAAAATTTACCCTTTTACCAATTTATCGTAGCCCTATAAGATTTTGATGTTATGTCTATCTTTATTCTTCCACATTCTAATATCATTAAATTGTCGTATAATCGAAATCTATTAATTGTTTCTCCGACTCTCTAAATTTTCACGATATGCCTCTAATTCTACGAAGGTTTCTTTATGGGTTTATAATTTGAAATATTTAGTTGAATTCTTTTAAATGTCCAGCCACATGATTCAAATATGTATAGTTTAAAATATTTGGGCTCTATTTATAGTTTATTGTTGACCGAATTTCCTCGCTCATGTTTCAAAGTAGTGAAATGATAACAAGAAAAAAATCAACTCTAATATGAGAGGGTTTAAGGCTACTTCTATATGATATAATGATGGATATAGGCATAAAATATCCTCCTCATAATGAGCTTGATTACCTACAAAAAAAAAAAAGAGAACTAAAAATGAAAAATAGATTAGTAGATAGGATGGTGGGTTTCAAACGAAGCCATTCTTGATAAATTCCTAAGATGGATGTGAAACCCACTTTTTGATAAAATATAAATAAAATGTGATAATGGATAAACGATAAGATCCAAGAGATGATTGAAGTAAAATAGAGATCTGAAATGAACTAGATAAAATAAGATGTAGATATGATAAAAATAAATGATATTAAACCAAACCTGATTGAATCTATCACAACCCGAGACCAATAAGTACAAGTCAACAAAAACCACAACAGAGTGGATCAAAAATATAGAAAAACAGTCTGCAATAGGCTCTAAAATACTAAGAAGGTCTTGGATCTGGTGTGGGAAAGTGTGGAAACATAAAGGATGCAATAAAATTGATAGATTTGATAATCGCAGATAGGGGTGGTGATAGGATTGGATCGGTGCCACAACCTGGACTAGATTGGTGTCAATTGGATTGGATGGATCGGCGGTCACCAAGGTAAGAGATGAGAAAGAAACACAAAAAATCCACAAGAAGACCTAAGCTCTAAAAAATTACCTCCCGAGGAGAGGGGGTTGAGTGTATTTATAGGTTGAAGATGACCCCGATAGGTCACTACCGATTGTGGCGGACTATCGATTTGGGTGGTGGAAATGTGATCGGGATTCGAGAGAGTGAGCCCTAAATGAGGCATGATTAGGGTTTTAAGGTGTTTAGGCAGGTTAGGGTTGCATAGGGAGGATAAAAGGTGGTTAGGGGATAGGAAAGCATTAAATAAAAGAAAAGGAACCTAGGGATGGTAAATAGGGTGCTTAGGGAGGATAAAAGAGGTTAATAAATAAGTTTAGGGATAATAAATGGGATGTGATTAGGATAATAAATATGATTAGGGATTAATTAAATGGGATTAAGGGTGAATTAGGGGAAATAAAATAAATGATGGGATAATATAAGAAAGTGGGAAATTTGAATAAATGGGATTTAGGAGGGAAAGGGGAATTCAAATAGGAAGAGAGATATGCATGTGCAAGATGAAGATGAAGGGGAGATGGGATGATGAGGGTAGCGATACCAAAAATGGAGTCTAAATTTTCCCCTTTTTGTTGATTGGTTTGCGTTGGGAAAGCCATGAGATAAAAACTAGAAGTGATGAAGGATGATGGGAGGAGACAAGAAATGATGACAAGGGTAATCCCCCTCAAACTAGGGATTAATGATGAAGAAGAATCGATCACAAGTTTGAAAGAGATGGATGGAGAAAGAGAAAAAGGATGGAAAATAGGAGACATGATGGGAAAAAAAGAAAAAGCATGTCCCAAGTGTAGGGAAAGGACCATTGATAAGATAACAACAATAATAAAATAAAAAATATGGCACTGATCCTAGAAACACATTGGTAGGGACATAGAACAACCTACGATGGAGGTGACGTTAAGTGTCTATGGAAACTGTGAGTCAAAAAGATCATTGTGATATAGAGGGGATCTAATGGAATCCACTTGTATGGATGTACAAGCCATGGGACCAACGGTTCAAAGGAAGAAATTGCAAAAAAATGTGAGGATGGTTAAAATAATTGTCCCGATGAAATACTAAGGGCAAAATACCATGTGTTATCCTTGTGTCTGAGAAGCAAAAAGGACTAGGATGATGAAAAATATGGCCACAATTGTGGACTTAAAATGAGATAGATAGAGCAAAAATATTGCAACACGAGCCATGCAAAACAAAGAAAGGTGTGTTATGGGTTACACATTAGAAGAAGGATAGGAAAGATAGTTTGGATAAAAATATTGGGTGAAAGATAAATGGATAAGATGGGATAAGATGACAGATATGGATGAGATTTGGATGAGATAAGACAAATTTATAAGATGGGATAAACTAGTAAAAATGAGATAAGATGGATAAGAGGATGCAAGATGGACATTATGAGATAAGATGATAGAATGGATGATATATAAGATTGATAAGATGAGATAAAATTGGATTGGATGTGAGAATAAATAAAATTCTCCTTCAATATGGTCAGACCCAAATGTGGAAGCATACACTTCATCATAGTAAGGAGTGCACATGGAATAAATTCCCTCAGACTGGATGGAGGTAAAGCACAAAACAAATGTGGAAAAAGTGATGCACTCTGCAAGGAGTACACGTGGGATAGATTCCTTTAGACCGGATTGGAGGTAAAGCATAAAAAAGAACATGGACAAAGTGATGCACTTGCAACCAATGACAATTGTTAACACATAACTAACAATAGTTAGTCATACTTAAGATCATGAGGGAAACAATGAATGGCATGCTTATACACCTATTGTATACATGAAAAAGGTTTTAAGATGTATCTCGTATGGGGAAGTAGGTTCTCCTTGAGTGGTTGTCCTAGGTCTATGCCCCATCTCTGAGTAATATGGCACAAACTGATCAATGTGAGAAGTTTTTGTAGGTGGGAAAGTTGATCGATGCGGGAAGCTTTCCAAGGATGCTTGATTTTAAAAAATTTGCTTTTATCTTTTAGATATTTCGAAGGGTGATCAATGTGGGAAGCCTTTTACTGCCATAATATAATAAAGTAGCCATTCTTTCTAAAAAGTGGTCTACATTTAGATTTTTTCTTGTGGATATTTGGATTTTGAATTTTTTTAGATAACAGGATAAGATATGCATGATAGTTTTCCTTCGAGGGATCAGTCTATACTTTTAACAATTCACTTTATATGAACAACTATCCTTCCAAGGAGCAGTTTCTATTTTTAGATAAGATAGCTTTTTGATAGGAGGATATGGAATTTTTGAATTTAGGATAGAGCGGGGATAACCAAGTAGACCACTTGGGGAGGGGATATATAATATGTACAAGTGACACCTATGTACCCTTAGCATAGTTCCAGTAGGTAGATAAGAAGGTGATGGATGTAATGATCATGGGGTTCCCACCTAGAAGGAGGAACTTGTCCATAAGGAATATGTTATGGTTAGAGCCGTGGTGCCCATATTCAAGGTCACGAGATAGGAAAGTGAATATAGAGCACATAAGTCCAAATCATTACGTTGAGAAATGGAAAGGATTATTAATGGAAATTATATCCAATAATGTGAATAAGATCATGTTAGTAGGTATGTTAACAGTAGAAGGGTTGCGAAGTGTAAAGCGTAGAGAGGTTATGCTTACTTTTTATCATCAAGGAGGTTAAATGATAAGATTCAGACCTATACTTATGCATGATAATATCTAGTCCAATACAGATGGGAGAAAACTTTCCATGTTGGCTCCTTTATAGAGTAGTGATAGAGATTAAAAGAGATTATGAGGAAGGGACACGGTGTCATCCATGTCCATGAGGTTTTCAGATGGAGAAGAATATGGATCGATGTGCATAGGATATGTGGATGAGGAAGAAAACATGAGAGGATTAAGGAGATGATTGGATACTCCCCGGTGAGAGATGTTACATCATATTAGGAAACTTGGATGCAGATATGGATGAGCTAGTAGATGTTAAGGGAGATGGGGTAGGATTGTTAGAAGGAGCAAAGTGATGATGACTCTAGGTTTTGATTGGATAGATAATTGAGGAGGGTGGGAGGATTTTTATGTGGATGACATCGATGAAGAGAGGGGGCCTCCCTTTAGGAGAAATAGATCTGGGGGAGGGATTATGACGAATGATTTGGATGGAGAACCTGAATTAGATTCCTTAGGAGGTGAGGATTCAATTGGAGGATTAGATTTGAATGTGGATGAGATAGAAGGAAGAGGGTGATCTTATTCGATGAGAAGATAGTCTTCTTATATAATATTATGGATGAGAGTTTGGAGGGCCTTACAATGTTTTGTATCATGCCCATGGGTATGATGATAAGTACAAATGACATTAGGATTGAACCATGAGGGTCTTGGCCCACATGAATCAAAATATTTGATGGGGAAGCATGATTGTAGATGCTTGAAGGATTCATTGAAATATTTTTGTATAGGAACCGATGGGGGTTTTTTAGGAAGGGGTTGCATGGATTGTGGATTGATTGGTTTTGGGAGAGGAGGATGAAGGTAAGAGAAGTGCCTTACTTTTATGAGGTTTTGTGGGTTCCTTGGACTCTAATTTGGGTTTAAAAGAATGAGTGGATGGCCGTGATTCTGATTTAGATTTAGGAGGGGGGTATATGACTTGGATGATTTTGACTCAGACTTAGGAGGAGGAAGAGATGGTTTGGATTCAGCTTTGTTGATGGGGATTTGGATGAAGGGCATGGTCCCAAAATAGATGAGAAAGGTCTTAAGATAGGTGATGTGGTGTTGGATTTATTAGATGGTTTGTATTATTTTTGCTTTGAAGGAGGGAGATCCAATTTCTTATGCAGATGCATACCGAGTTTTTTAGTAGGAATACCAAGGTTTTTAGATTTTTGTTGCGAAGATTTACCTTTGGTGGGATTTATAATTAGTTCAACTGGGGGATCCTTAGAGGTGGAATCAAATGATGTATATTTTTTTGTAGATGTGGGGATTAAAGATGAAAGTGGTTTTTGGATAATATGTTTGATGATATTAGAAGGATTTACAGATTGTGTAGATATTGGGGGTGTTGGTACAGAAGTGATGGTAGTTGGAGATGAAGATGGGATTGGGACATCCTTTGTAATGGGATCAAAGGAGGATGTCTTCTTGGTAGGATTTTTGAGGGATGATATGGATGTGGACATAGATTCAAATGTTGTTATGGGTATGGTCATATTTGTTAAAGGTATAGATGAGGTGAGAGAGCCACTCGTGATTATTTCAAGAGTGTGTGTTTGCTTCAGTGGATGTGGATGTTGATGTATTAATTGTTACAAAATGTATAGAAGTAGATATAGATGTAGGCATGTGTAATGATGCAGTTGAGATAAATATTAAAGTAGATGTGGGTAGAGAGCTAGGTATGATAGGTGTGGATGTAGTAGGTGTAGATATGGGTGGAGAAGTGGATGTAATTGAGGTAGGTGGGGGCACAATAGTCATGGATATAGTAGATGTAGATGGAATGAATGTATATGTTGGTAAAGATTTAGATACATGTTTGTAGATGAAGGGGTAGAGGTCAAAGTAGGCATGGATATGGAGATATGTGTTGGGGTAGGTGTGGGAACTAACATATGTATGGTAGATGTAAAAACATGTATATAGGTGCGTGTAGAGGTATGATGGTAGATGTAGTCATAGATACAGAAATAGGCATGGGTAAGATAGGTGTGGGTGGAATAGAGATAGGTGAAGTGGATGTAATAGATGTGGATGTAGGTATAATAGATGTAGATAAAGAAGTAGACATTGGTGCAGATACGGATGATATTATAGGAGTGAGGATAAATGTTGAGGTAGGTGTGGGCTTAATAGATGTAGGTAGAGTAGAGGGGACAATAGATGTGGGTGGTAATGTTGAATCTTGACACAAAGTATTAATCATGTGGGTGTTGGGTGCACGGGGGTTCACTTAGTAAAATTATGGTATAGCACGTTCGTTCGAAGGGTATTAAAGAATACCCTTAATTCTAGTTTTTACCTATAATTATTAAATTTATAATACCCCCTCCCGTTATATTATTAGAATGAAAATACCCCTATTTTTCCATGTACCTTACTTACCCATTTTTCCATGACAATTTTATTTACCCCTTTTTATTTCTACCCTAATATATTAAACAAAAATATATCATATTTCTCACTCAATTTTTTTAATATGCATTTTCTCTCGAAAGATATTTTGAAGCCATTCAAGACCTATTACCAATTACCTTATAAATGCTAAGCTTTAATCATTTATCAATAGTTGTTAAAATAATTAAGATGTTGAAATAATATCACTTGTGTTGAAAATCATACTCAATCCTAGTTTTCTAGCATCTTATTATTTCTTGGTTAAGAATCTCTTAAATGAGATTTATTTATTCAAAAAGAGATTATAATTTAACTTTATGATCACACTCCTTAAATTCCAATGTTAAGTTATTTATTTTTAAAAACTAGGGTTCAAATGTTTTAGTTTTATATTAAAATTAAACCTTCCTTTCCTTTGGCCCACCTCTCTAACCTACCCCCAATACCTGATTCAAAATATTAATAAATTAAACCCTTTCACCCTCTCTTGTCTACCGATATATTGAATTTACTTTTATTAATTTTAATTACCTCAATATGAACTCACATGCTAGGATATTTCCTAGCTAATAAAGCCCATGTGGTTGGGTGCTTGAGATATAGAGGGATTATTGTGATTATTTAATGCATGGTTGGGAAAAGGTTTCTTGAAACTATCTAGAGGTTGATTGGGAGGTGTGTTGGGATTATCCAATTAAAGGTCACCACAATCTATGAGTTGTTGAACAAGGTCCTTGAAGGAATGACAATTTTCAATGTCATGACCATAGACTTGGTGATACTTATAATAGTTCCCTTGTGATACCATATGGGTTTTGGTTGCAAGTCGTTAATGGGTCGGATAAGGGGGGGGAGTTATATGAGATGCATAGCCATTAATTTTAAGAATATAGAGCTGTATGATTCTCCAAGGGGAGTGTAATTGGGAGTTTTTCTAGAACACTTTGGGAGGCTGGTGTGAGATGTAGATATGGATGAAGACTTGACGGTAATGGCATTAGTTGTGATTTTAGATTTGCCAATATGGGTGAAATACTTAGTGAATTTAGGTGTTGGTTTGATGGATCTAAGTTTGAGATAGCCTCACTCAAGGGAAAGAATTTCAAGTTTACTAGCCATGGTGAATGCCTCTTTAAAGGTTTGGAATGATTGTATTTGAAGAGGAGGAGATATGCTTCACACAAGACTGTGAAAAGAGTTTGATTAGCTCAGTCTGAGGAAGGGAGAAAGACAACTAATTGATTATGCCACACCATCTAGCGAAGAAATCTATGATAGATTCGTCATCAAATTGTCTAATAGCGTAGAGATCTGTAATGGTGATTTTATGCACAATATTGATAAAAAAATTGCTCTAGGAATAATTGCATGAGTTGGGTGAAAGAAAATAATGGATGTTGGGAATGTCGTTATACCAATCTAAAGCAGGTCCGGTTAACGACATAGGGAAAGTATGGAGCATAAGATCTTGGTCATGAGCAATAAGGTAACATGCATGCCTAAAGGCATGAAGATGTTGTTGTGGGTCCTCTTTTCTATTAAAATTTGAAAATTTTATAAGCTCCTAGTGTGGAGGATAGGGTTTGATAGGAACTAATGGGTTGATAGGTTCATTACAAATTTGTTCATAGGAGAAAGTAGTCTTAGACCCCAAAGTAGTGGCTTCAAGGTTGGTCATTCTACTTAATAACGCATACATGGGATCATTGGACGTATGGGGTTGAGAAATTGAAGGATGAGGTTGTGGAATATATGAGGTAGATGGGTTATGTCGGGGAGGAGGTTCGTATGTTTGAGGATGAATAGGTGTTTTTGGAAGTGGTTGATAAAGGGGACATTTTTGAATGGTTGTGGACTGAATAGGTTGGGATATAGGTTGTTGTTGGGAGATAGGGGCCTAATAAGATGGATGATATTGTATTGGTTATTGAGAGATGGGGATATTAGATTGGTTTTGTATGATACAATTTGGGATGTGTGTGTGGGATGATTGAGATGTTTGGATAGTTTGATTGGGGAGGACATGTTGAACGATACCTTGGAGTGGAGGTTGATGGGTTTGAGTAGATTCTTGATAGGTTTGAATAGGGTACTGATGACAATAGTGGACAAAGAAGTAATGGGGACAAAAGATGTGGGGGTGGTGCAAGGTAAGTTAGGTGGAATGGGCACCACCAATTGAGTGGTTTGATGGGCTTAAGGGATCATGGTGGATTTATGGATAAGATAGTTGTGAAGGGTGATAGGATTAACATCAAGGAGTTCTTGAAACTCCAAGCATCCATGAGGGATAGTAGGAGGTCCAAGGGTTTCCAAAGAAGTAGAAGATGGGGCATAGCTAGTCTAGAGGAAATGGAATGATGAGAGATAGAAGGATTGGTTTCAAGATGGGGATCATTTTGGATGTTATGGGTCTCATGAGGAGATACCATAGAAACAAGGGGTTGGGGGCGAATGACATGGTGATCATATGTGTAGAAGAAGTAGTAGAAAAGGTGGAAGTTTGTTGGGATAGATCATTGAAAGTGGGGATGTTGTTGGATGAGGTAGATTGTTGTGTTTTCTTGTCCTAAGAACAGGTGATAATCAGACATGAAACAAAAAAATAACTTATACAATTTATTAATAAACAAGTAAAACAATAAAATTTTGATCATCTTGATTATTTAGAATGACATGAAAAAGAAAAGAAAATGGGCTCAAATGGAACCTAGGAAATGGCCAAAATATGGATAGTTTTGGGTTATTTTGGTTGATGTCCTTGATATACCTGAAGGTATGTGAGGCTCAAATCTATGATGACTACCGATATGGGGCTCGATACTGGGGCCTACCCCCGCACATCACACACTGCGGTGATAAGGGTGTCAGGCACTTAGCCAATATACCGATAACCAAAATAATTATAACGTGGCCAGAAAACCATTGTGGGTTTCCTATTGGGTGATGAAATCCCAATAGTTCCATTTGGGAGGAGATGTTTAAGATACATATTGTTGATGTGTGTGATAAAAGTGTATGCAAAGAGTTAACCCCCTAATTAGACTAGATTGCCAAGAAAATATGAAGGTTATTTTTAGATCCAAAATGAAATGTTATGTTCGATGAAGGCAATCAAGAAAGGAAGGGAAAAATGATGCAAAAGGATAAAATAGAGAAAAATGAAGAATACCTGGATAACACTTTTCCTTTTTTATTTTTATTTTTAAAGCAAGAAAATTTATCCAAGCAAAGCAACCCACACACGCAAGCAAGAAAGCAATGCTCCTACCTACGAAGGTTAGTAGAAGATGGATAAAAGAAAATGGAAATGAAAGAAAATGAAAAGACTCACCAAATAAGGGTGGGTCCCACCAGATGTGCCAGAATGTTGACCAAATTTCGTGTTCTTGTTTTGATTAGTGAAATGATATCAAGAAAATAAGAAACTCTAATATGAGATAGTTTAAGGCTACCTCTAGATGAGATGATGATGGATATGAGTGTAAAAGATCCTCCTCGTAGTGAGCTTGATTACCTACACAACAAAGAGAAATAAAACATGAAAAATGGATTAGTAGATAGGATGGTGGGTTTCCCGAAAAGTCGGTCCCGAGAAGTGAAAACTTCCTAGGATGGATGTCAACCCACTTTTTGATAAAAGATAGATAAAATATGATAATGGATAAATGATAGGATGCATCAGGATGATCTGAATCGAAATAGAGATCTGAAATGAACTAGATAAAATAAAATGCAGATCTGATAAAAATAAATGATATTAAACCAAACCTGATCGATTCGAAGGCAACTTAAACCGATAGGTACGATGATGACGACCGATGGAAGAGAGTAGATCAGAAAATATAGAAAATGTGTCTACAATGCTCTAAAATACTGAGAAGGTCTTGGATCTGATGTGGGAAAGTTGTGGAAATAGAAAGGATGCAAGAAAATTGATAGATTTGATAATTATAGATAAGGTCGTGGCGACTCGACTATATTGTTGCCGCGAATAGACTATATCGATGTCGACCTGGACTAGATCGCGGTGATGGGGAAAGAGATGAGAAAGAAACACATGTAAATCCACAAGAAGACATAAGCTCCCAAAAATGTCTCTTGAGGAGACGAGGGATGGGTGTATTTATAGGGTCAACTACGACCCGGATGGGTCGCCATCAATTAGGCGGACCATCAATTTGGGTGGTGGAAATGTGACCATTTTGAGAGAGTGAGCCCCAAATGAGGCATGATTAGGGTTTTAAGGTGTTTAAGTAGGTTAGTATTGTATAGAGAGGATAAAAGGTGGTGAGGGAAAAGAATTAAATAAAGGAAAAGGGGAGATGAAATTATTAAATGAAGGAGAGTGAGAACCTAGGGATGGTAAATATGGTGCTTAGGGTGGATAAAAGAGGTTAATAAACAAGTTTAGGGATAATAAGTGGGATGTGGTTAGGATATTAAATATGATTAGGGATTAATTAAATGGGATTAAGGGTGAGTTAGGGGAAATAAAATAAGTGATGGGATAAGATAAGAAAGTGGGAAATTTGAATAAATGAGATCTAGGAGGGAAAGGGGAATTTGAATAGGAAGAGAGATATGCATGTGCAAGATGAAGATGAAAGGGGAGAATGCAGATGAGGGCAAGTGACACCAAAAATTGGTCTACATTTATATTTCTTTTATACACTCTGGTAGCCACTATGTAATTTTATGGAATTAACCAAATCAATTTCTTCTAATTAACAAGAGCTCGTATATATTTCTCTTCGATTCAAGAAAATTAGTATTTTCATTTTATAAAAGAATTACTATGATCCTAATCTCCTCTCTCTCTACATATATATTTTATTTATGTCTTTTCTTTTTTGAGGATTATATCTTAATAATTTGTTCAAGAAGTAAATAACTAGAAAATTTAGAAAGTGGTTGTCCAAGGATCTCTCCAATCAAAATTTCTCTTTACCCAGTCTTCCTCTTACTAATGTTGACATCCTCTTCTTCCTAAGCTAAAACTTCCTAAATTATTAACCTCCCCCTCTCTCTCCCTTTCTCTAACACATTTTCCTTGTTATATTGGTGTACGTTTCTACTTAAGGTTTCCTTCCTCCGCATTTTTAAATTTATTTTTAAAATATCACTTAAAAAAATTTTCCCTACTGTTGCATCTAATCTCCTTTTATCTTTTTCTTCTACGCACTCCATCTCATGTCTTCTCCCCTATGTCTCAAAGTGTGGACTTCCCTTCTACTTAGGAGAAATAATAGCCATCTCTACTTCCAAGTATAATATTTTTGGTGGAAGTTACAATACATGACCCAATTGTTTTTTTTTATTAAGGGCAAATAGTTTTGAAGGGACTATACCCTATATACAAAAGGGCTCAAAAGCCAGATATCATAAGTGAGAGAAACAACCCAGAGAAGGGAAAAACAACCAACCTCAGAGGGCTCAACAACCAGATAAAACAAAAAATTAAAAGAAAGGATCCAGTCATACAATGATCCAAAAAACAATAGAAGAAATCAAAAAGCAAACAATAGATATCTATCCGCCAAAAACAATAGTCATAGAATATCTTCGCCAAAAATAGCTCCAAATCTGCAAGTCATAAGCAACTTCAAAATGCCACTTAATTCTAAGAAACAACAAAGACAACACCACGTTACTTGATAGCCCTGTCAATCTTGGTTTTGATCGCTCGTAAGTGAGACAAAGAAAGCAATGGCTGTGGCCTGAGAAGGGTCTTTCAGATCTACCTGAGCAATTGCCATATCCCTTTTCTCTTTGGGGCCCCAAATGTCTTCATTAATCCCGCTTAGGCTGCAAACACTATGAACATGTTGTTCAATGAAATTGTAAATACTTTTAAGAGCAGATAGGATGCAGTCATTATGACTTTTGCATTTCCCATTCTGCCATCCAAAGACTGTAACTTCTTGAACACTTCAGCAATAACACCCTCCTCATCATCATTTTGTAGTATTCCTTTTCCCTTAGCTTTTTCCATATTTTTGATAACCCTTTTGAGCTCTTGGATTTCCTTTTCCATCCTACCCACTCTGACCATCAAATCCTCCTCCTTAGGCTCCTCCACCGGTTGGCTGATGTGCAGGAGGTTCTCGGCAAGCTCGAGGTCTTTGTGGCTTCTAAGAACCCTTTGAGAAGTAGGGATCTTAGTTTTCATGCTCTTTCCTTTCTTGCTAGATGAAGCAGTTTCTAGGGGGGAATGGAGGCGGTGTGAGCAGGGGGAGGAATGGAGGAAGAGGGTGGAGCAGGATTCATGCGGGGACAGTTTGAGCAGTGATGATGGATGAGAAGAATTAGCCCTTGATGCAGAGGAACTGCCCTAGAATGACTCTGCACTTCCCGAACGGATTTCTCCAATGAGTTTAACAAGTAATGAGGGAAGCTGATGGTTATATTTCTACGAAAGTGGTTAAGAAATATCAAATTCTTTTGAGGGATAGTAACAAATCTCCCCTCAAGAGTTACATACCTAACAACCATCCTGGCGAGCTCAGCAAAAGGCTCAGGAATCGAAGCCAACTTGATGCCGGCTGTCACAAACTCAAGATTTTCCCCTTCATCTAGGAATTTCTTTGTCTCCACCTCTCTGTCTACCTTCTTATTAAAGAATTTGGTGCCATCAAGACTGAGTCCCATGATCTGGGTGATGAGCTCCTCCATGATCTCAACCTCTATGTTGTTGTATTTAACAACCCGATTCTTCCATCCCTGTGCGAATTTAATAGAAATATCCTGATCAAAGCCTTGAATCCTTTCTATCAAATTCGCAAGACCTCCAATTTGAAGATAGTTCTAGAGCACAAAGCATCCTCTTTCCACGCTGGATTGTGGGTGGGCTCTATTTTGCACTGGCGGACCCCCCATTTTTCCAGTGATTCTGCTCTCAACGGTAAAGATTTTAGCACTATGCGTAGCAGACTTAGCTTTGTTTTTGAATCTTTCCCTTCCGTGATAGAAGATGTAATTATTAGACCATACTTTGTAATTAGTGACCCACTCCTTGGCATTCTCCCTATGACAAGAAATGATGGTTGTCCAGTTCGCACAAATCTCATAAATCACACAAATCATATATGATGTCATCCTTCTGTACTTAAGAATCCACTCATTAGCATCAACATTACAGCCGTTAGTGATGATTTTCTCACCATGTAGATCATTGATTATGTCTTTATTAATTTGAATGGGTAGAATGTCCCCCCTTAGCCACGTTTGAAAAGAATTGTTAACTCCAAAGTTTGCTAGACCATCTGCGACCCTATTGCCTTCCCGATAGGTGTGAGTGATTTTAACATTTTCAAAACTCTTGCATATATCAGTAGCTTCAATAATAAAATCTCTAATTGACCAGCTGGGGTGTTGCTTTTTGTTTAAGAGATTAATAATGTTAAGAGAATCACCCTCAATTATAATAATAGAGAAATTCATGACTAAATATGAGTGGTATTTTTGTTTAAAATAAAACAAAAATATAAATATTTATATCTCCATAAGACACTCCATATTTACATGAAATATTTATCTATTTCCGAGATAAATATGCCCATGCTTTTAATTGGATTATTATATACTTGTTTCACTCTCCTTTCTTTTTTATATTCACGCGCGTGCGTATTGCTTTATAAAATAAACTAGCAATCGCATGTGTTTCATGAGATGTGAATGCCGAATGGTATATGTTATTTGATTTAGAGGTATAGTTATTACTTTTGTAGTTGATGTTGATTAGGGGTGTGATTGTTTTCGTAAGTGTAGAAATATAGATGGGCCACTTAATTTTAAGGTTGTTTATACATTTCAAAGTTGTTATAAATTCGTACATGAATACATTTGATACCGTTTTCAATAGTTAATTTATTTTATAGTTGATGTTGTATGTATTTAATTCGGCTTTATTGTGTTAGTTGTGCATCAATTGTTCGGTTGGTGTTTTGTTGGAAAAACATTTATTGTACAGTTGATAATGTGTGTGATTGAAAGTTGTAGTGTAGGAATTTAGTTGAAACATTACATTGAAATGTTGTATGTGTACATTTAATTATGTTACAGATTCGTACATTTAAAGTTGCTTTTCATATTTGAAAACATCAAATAAATGAAGATATACATACACATAATGAGACATGTATACATTTGTAGTATTTATATCATGAATGGTAGCCTTTAGTGGGCAATTTTAGTTTCAATAAACATGATTACATTTGATACCCCTTGAATGATAGTGTCGGTTTGGATAGAAGAAGTGTTGAGTATAGTAGTAGTGGAGGTGTTATCAAAGCAGAGGGTAGTATTTATGATGGGTTGAGTGATAGTAGTCTTTCTTCCTCCTTTCTTCTTGCTCCGAGTGCTAGTACATGCGCCATATTTGAGTATCTCTGAATGAAAAAGCAAGTGAAATGCGTAGATTTGCAAGCAAGGGAACTCTGGAGAAAGTCTGTGAATGTTAGACCCTTCCTTTCAGTGGTTCCAATGTCGATGGTTGCTCTGTGCAAAGTAAGTCCTTGTGACTTGTGGATAGTTAATCCCCATGCCATTTTAATCGGAAATTGTCTTCGATTCCCTCTCAAAATAGGGGGTATGGGAATATGTAATGGGTTGGAGGGATCCCAATATGGGTCGTTGTATCTATCAAATTTTACAACAACAAATAAAGGTAATGTTGGTGGTTGCATTGATGTGTCATAGACAATGTCGGTGATTGTTCCTGTGGCACCATTCATGAGGCCTGCATCAACCCATAGATTTGTAATAAGCATGATTTTTTGTTGTTTACACAACAGAACTTTGTGTTCCAACTGATCATCATCAAGATTTCCTAGTCCAGTCTACCTATTACTTTCAACAATGGATTGGGTGATCGGAACGTTCAATGCCTTCAACATTTGTAGGTTGTGGGAGTCCACCAGATCATTTTTTGCAAACAAATGTGGTGCATCTTTAAAAATGTTGAGCTCCTACTGAGTTAGGTGTGTGTCTATGTGAGACATTAGGAGTTCCCAATCCTTAATTAGAGGGGTTGAATCTCACATGTGGAGCAGTAAATTCCATAATGAAACTTATGCATTGGTTGTTCCTTGTTGCCGAAATATTGTTTGTAATGTAATGGAAGACTAAAATCCCTTCCAAAGGGTTGCTCCGTAGGAATTACTTACATAAAGAGGAATGTCCAAAACTAGTGGTAATTGGCCGAGGTCACCGAGGAGGATGACTGATTTGTTCCCAAATTTAGATGTTCTTGAGTGTGGGAAAGCTTCATGAGCCTATTGTCAATTTTTCTTAGCAACTTTGGCCCGATGAAACTCATTTCATCAATAAGAACATATTCTATATGTTTCAGTGACTCTTGAAAAGATGATAATGCACTACCTTCAAGGGGTTTCAGTTCTTTGATTGGAATACGCATGGTTGCGTGGATTATGGATGTGGAGATGTTGAATGCTGAAACACTAGTAGGGGTGAGCACAAGTAGAGGTGAGGGAGATGTGGTTGATTCTGTGAATGAATTTTGGATTTTATTTATTAGAAATGATTTTCCTGTGCCAGCCATTCCTTGAATTATCAATCTTAGTGGAGGTAGAAGGGTTTTGTTTGTTGAATGGTGTAGTATGGTATTAAGAGCTATTTGTTGTTTTGGAGATAAAGGAAGTGTGGAAGATGGTGGTGTGGCATGTATGTTGTTGTTAATTGTGTCTGCCTTCTCTCTCTTAATGAATGATGAACTAATTATCTGTAAATCATGGGGAATGTCATGTATGGTCCAATTATTGTGTATGTCAAAATATCATTTCCCCAACATGTCAAGACTGTCTAGACAGGTGTTGTTTTCGGGTGAAGTTATGCAAAGACTGTCATTCTTGCAATGGTTCTTGTTGAATACTTCATTCAAGATCAGAGTCAGAACTAACATATGTAGCAAGTCCTGTGTCTATGGTAGTGCATAGAACATGCCATGGTCTATAGTTGTGCTTGAACATGTCCCAAGTGTCATTGATGTCATGTGGGGTTGAGCCAAATTCGGACGCAATATTTCTGAAAGGCTTGTATAAAAGGAGTTCTGACCAACAGAAAAGGTCATATGACGTTGAATCCTGAGCTACGACATCCACAAATCTTGGGTGGACCTAAACAATTGCTTGTGTCGGTCACTTTTTCCATTTATCACCTTTACGGTTCTTGTTATAGCTCCAATCTTGAGAAACTTGAATAAGTGGTAGGTGTTCCATGGTTGTTGGAGAAATTTATATGCATCCAAGAAAGTGGTTGTTTGTTGTGCATTGGTGTCACTTTCAACGACACGTCTCAAATTTTTTTTCCAACATTTAATGATACAAATGGATGGTTGCACATAACAAGTGGAAATTTTTGCAACATGTGGCATGTTTCTTGTGTGCTTATGTCATGTTCAACAACACTTTCTGTGAGCATTTTACAGATCGTGATATGTGCTGGAGAATCTGCGTCTGCGTCTCTTGAAAATATGGATAGCATTTGGTGATATGTTTTTAACGTTGCTCGGATTTCAAAGCATATTTTGCAATATAATTAAGAATGGCATGGCATGAAAGTACCGGTTGGAAATCGACATTTTCTCTCCATATGTATATCATTGTTTGATTGTGGATGTTCAATCTGTCATCATTTTTGGAAGGGAGGTACTTAATTTTCCCATCACTTTCAATGTGCAAGGAAGAAGTAGGTTGTGTGGCCCAGGGGGCGTTGTACCTGCACTACAGCTGTGATTGCTTTCTATGTAGGCATGTCTGCTCTAAACATTTAGTGTGGCATTGAACTCGATTAAGTAATTCTTCAAGGTCTGCATGTGGGGAGGTGGATAGAATTTGTGTTGTATCTAGCAAGCAAGGGTTGTCTAGGAGTGACTTGCGAACAAAATCCAAGTGGTTGCAAGTCGGGCGGGGTTCTAGGTAGACATGAACTTATCAAAGTATTGTTTTGTCACCTCAATAACTGTTATATCCTCCCAGTCCATTTCGTCAACTTTTGGTGCATTCTCAAGCCACAATAAACCGTGGACATGTGCGGAGCCTCTATGTTACCATTCATACCTACGAGACGAGGGAACATAAATATTAGATATGTAGTTTGGAAAAAAATTGAAATAAGTAGATTTGATTACTTGTACCAAAAGTCTACTGCTCCAAGTTCCTTCTGCAATATTTCTTCCGAAATATTGTGAATCTATGATGCAGGTATGTTGATACTCGATGAGGGTTAGAGACAATGTTAAGTGTTCTCCAATGTTGTGTGGCTCGAGGATCTATTGGGCATTCACTAGGTATAATATTGTGGAGATCTGGCCATTTAGTGTCTGCAGCACTTAGAGTGAAGAATAAGGTTGGTGTCCCCAATTGTTCCACCATATTTGAAAGCTCGCTTCTAATTTTTCCTAGAATGAACGTGTCCCTCAAAGGCTTGATCCAAAGCACATTAAGTTGTCTGGGAGGTTGTCTTTTGGGCATTCCAGTAGTTGTCTTTGCAGCTCTCTAATTGTCGAGAGGGATTCCAGATTCGACATTTTGTTTCATAAAAACTATTGTTATGGATTGGCTTCTGTGTCGCATTATGAGGTTTAGAAGGAAGTAACGAAATCTTGGGTGGGAACCAAAGTGCCCATCATGGTAACACATCAAATGAAGAGTGTATTAATGCATTAGAACTTCTTTAATGTGGGGTTGTTGCCACATTGCTTTTCCTGTCAAAAATAAAGTTAGGAAAGCCATTGAGAACAAGCCTTCCATATTGTAATCATTTATTGGCGAAAGCCCAAGCTCTGGCCATGGCATGGTAAATGGAGTGTTACCATCATGGTTGAGCAAGAACTATTTGATTTCCTCTTCTTTTGTTCATGTATTGTGAGGTGTTGACACAAAAGACAATGATTGTTCATATGTTTCATCAAAGTGCATGGGAACACCAATACCATGAGTTGTAGAGAAAGTTTGCATTTGGGGCAGTTCCATTATGGTTGTGTTGAGAGAGGAGGGAACATTTGACGACTCGGATGGTAGTGAGGAAAGGGCATCATCGTCAATTAAGACATCTTTGTAATAGGGATCATGTTGGATTTTATATTGCAAGGCTGCACAAACACGAGATCTACTGATGTAGAAATCATAATTTTTAAATTAGATCCTTCCCTTTGTATGAGAACTATGTCCAAATCTCCAAGGCGATGGGGTAGGGTATTTGCTATTGAAGTAATGTTTTGTGGGAAACTTATGGTGTGTCCTGAGTATTTGTATTGTCCGCCACATACTTGGGTGACTTGCATGAATGGATTAACTCGTGTGATAAGCATCTCCTCGATTTGGGTTAAAGACACAAGAACGGTAGGCTATTTTTCAGGGTCCATGTTGTTCCATGAAGAGAAGCGGTGGCCTTGTTTTTCACTTTTGCATCTGTTACAAGAGGGAAAGCCTTCAAAGGAAATTGTTTTAATTCTGGGTAATTTTCCAAGTAGATTGAGCAAGTTTGGATGTTCGCTAGCAAATCTATTCTTTTGCAAAAATGATGTTGGGCTTCAATAGTCAGATCGAGGGTGGGAATATGGGAAATATTTGTGTATTGGAAGGGGTGGGGTGTTCTGTTTGAGTTGTTTGTGGATTGCAAGGTGGAAAGCATTCAAAAGGAGAGGAGAAACTATTTGTATATGTGTGATGAACTGAAGAAAGGTTGGTACTTGAGATAGTTTCATGTGGCATCCCAAATATTTGGGGAAAAGTGATAGTTGTTAGCAAAGATGGGTTCATACGGAAGGAAGTGGTATGCTCTTGAAATTTTGTTTCCATGGAAGTTACATGTGGAATGTTGGTTGGCAATTCTTCAGTAGTTGTATTTGATGGCAAGATTGGAATGTCAGGGGATCGTAGGTTGTTGGTCATTGTAAGTTGAAAGATATTAGAGATTTTTCGTTGTTCTATCCTCTAATTTATGACGTTGTTTCTCAGCAGTTATGTGTACTTTATTTTTTGCGTAGTTCTCTCTTCGTTGGGCTCATTTTGCAGGAGTCAACATGATTGTGAAGTCACAGGATTATGGAGTACCACCTGTTGGATAAAGATCATGCAAGTTAGCAAGGAACGATACATAGTTTGATGACATACAAATGCAAAAATAAGTCAAAATATAAAACTAAATTCAATTGTAATGCATGTGGAGTTCCAATGGGAAATACGCATAAGAGGTAACAATTTGAGTATCGAGAAACTACATTTTTTCTTAAGGAAAAGAGTATTAGATATATAGAAACATACAATGTGTTCACATAGTACACAAGGATGTAAATACGTACATAACAAAAGTGCATGTATTTTATATTTATTTTCTTAAAAGTACTAACAATCCACATAGTAGCAGGAGACAATAGTATGTCAGTGTATAAGGGAATACAACAGTTTTCTTTTGAAGCAGGAAAAAAAAAATTGAAACATAGCCGTGATATTTCAAAGTATAGAATGGGATGGGTGAGGGTGTAATGTTTGAAGGGACGGGTGGGTTGGAAATCCTTGCGTAAAGGTTATGGAAGTTCTCCTGTTGGGTCCTTTAGATCGATCCTCAGTGCATATCTATAATCATAGTTTTGAACTTGTCTGTTGCAACTCGAACATAACCATGAACCATTACCATTCTCTCTCACCTTTTTCCTACATTGTTTGTCACGTTTTTGAAGAGGACATGCCTTGTAAAAGAAGTTTTCCATGTTGATATTTGTGATTTCTACATGAACCATGGCCCATTCATTTCTCTCTGTGTTCTCCATATGTAGTACCTCTGAAATCATTGTTACAGAGGTCAAGCTCTTTGGAGGGCCCATAAATTGGCTTGTGATAGAGGGTGCCGAAAGGGAGTAGTCATCAGAATCTACCCAGCTATGAAGTGTATTGGTTTCTATTTAAATTGTATAACCTTATTAAGTAATTTAGTCTAAAAGATATCATGTTGTCATCTATCAAAAATATAAATCTCATGAAATGCTCATAAATAAAAGATAAAAAGACTAAAATAGTAATAAACCCAAAAAATTCCAAATAGGTTAAACCTTTACAAACTTTGATTACAAACTCAAAACCCTCAGATCTTGACAGAAAAATTGTACAAACTCAAACACGATGTTTTTCTAAGGGTATAAAACATTATTAATTTCATAGGTGAATCCCCTTGGCGCATTGATTGATGCAGCTTCAATGGCGTGAATCACTATTCCTTGTGAGTCCATAACAACCAAACCGAGGTCGGGCAGGTGTACTAAAATCCACCCACATTGTTCACTAAAACCAGTGGAGAATAATACTTCATTCCCGTATACGGCATTCCCAAACACGGACTTTCAGGAAATGGCTTTGCCTCTGACCATGAATACATGTAGGCCTCCATACATTTGAAAATTTTATATAATGAGTGGTAGTCTGTTGTGGCGAATTTTATTTGATCTAAACATGAATACATTTGATACTCCGTGAACGGCACTGCACTTTGGATATAAGAAGTGTTGAGTAAAGTAGTAATGGAGGTGCTATCAAAGTAGAGGGCAGTATTTACAATGGGTTGTTTTGGTTGAGTGATAGTAGTCTTGACTCCTCCTTTCTTCTTGCTCCAAGTGTTGGTATGTGTGTCATTTTTGAGTATCTTTCGAATGAAAAATGAGGGGAAATGTGCAAATTGGCAAGCGAGGGAACTCTGGAGAAAGTTCTGAATGGCTCCATAGGAATTACTTGCATAAAGAGGAATGTCCAAAACCGGTGGTAATCTGTCGAGGTCACCAAAGAGGATGATTGATTTGTTCCCAAATTCAGATGTTTTTGAGTGTGGGAAAGCTTTGCGTAGCCTACTGTCAATTTTGCTTAGCAACTTTGGGCTAATGAAACTCATTTCATCAATAAGAACATATTCTATATGTTTCAGCGACTCTTGAAAAGACGATAATGCACTGCCTTCGAGGGGTTTCAATTCTTTGATTGGAATATAGAGCATTGTGTGGATTGTGGATGTTGAGATGTTGAATGCTCAAACACCAGTAATGGCAAGCACAAGTAGAGGTGAGGGAGATGTGGTTGATGTTGTTGTGAATGAATTACGGATTTTATTTATCAGAAATGATTTTCTTGTGCCAGTCATTTCTTGAATTATCAATCTTAGTGGAGGTAGAAGGGTTTTGTTTGTTGAATGGTGTAGTATGGTATCAAGAGCTAGTTGTTGTTCTAAAGACAAAGGAAGTGTGGAGGATGGTGGTGTGGCCTGTATGTTGGTGTTAATTGTGTCTTCATTTTCTCTCTCGATGAATGATGAACCAATTATCTGCAAATCATGCGGAATGTCATGTATGTTCTAATTATTGTGTATGTCAAAATCTCGTTTCCCCAACATTTCAAGATTGTCAAGTCCCGTGTTGTTTCCCAGACGAATTTGTGTGAAAACTTGTCATTCTTGCAATGGTTCATGTTGAATACTGCATTCAACCTTAGAGTCAAAACTAACATCTGTAACATGTCATGTGTCTGTGGTAGTGCGTAAAACATGCCATGGTTTGTAGTTGTGCTTGTATAGGTCCCAAGTGTCGTTGATGTCATGTGGGGTTTTCGTCTCCATCTCACTTGTATTATTCATATAAGTGCAATTTGTGCTTAAAGGGGTTAAAATTACAAATGAGGAAAATCCAATAGGTACCAAGTTTGAACCCAAGTGCAATGTTTTTTTCTTGTTGCATTTTGTAGGCACCCTTTTCAATTTTAAGCTTTGAGTAATTGCAAGAAATAATGAGATGTGCAACGAACCATCTCTTATTAAAACCGTGAAACCTTATAGCAACAAAAATGACGATTTGGTGTTGAGTTTGAATGAATACGCCAATGTTATTCCTCCTCCATTTTAAAGCCCCCATTTTGGTGCTACTGGTTACATGATGGTATAGTAAGAATAACCAAGAATTGTGAAATTCTAACACATAACAAGCTATTTTCGAGAATTTTGTCACAGATATCTATTCAACAAAGGAAAACACATCAGTCTCCATCCTCTGGAAATTATGCAAGAAACTACTCTGCCACATCTAACTTGTAACTATTTTCAATTCCAAACAAAAAAAATGTTTAAGAATGCTCGGTCCAACTCTCTAGCATTGCACATCCAGTTAATTAACTCTGTGGAGGCTCACAAATTATTATTAATATTTAGGAAGCTAAAGAAAATAATGTGCAAACAATGTTTCCACCTGATTAGATTATATCAAGTATCGTTGGTATGGTCGGGTATTGGGAGTCCACTCCTTCTGATCGTGAAGTTCTATATGCAAATGTAAAATCTTTTTAGGTTAATATATTAGGGGAAGGCACCCACCAACCTTTGTTTATCGATAAAAAAGTGCAAACAATGTTCATAATTGACACTGGAGTCTTTCTATTTAACAAAATTACATATTATTATTAAAATTTAGGAAAGCTAAAGAAAATTAATAGCAAAAAAACTTCAGATTTTGGTGTCAAGACCTTCAATTTTACAAAATTACAAAATATTATTGAATTTGGGAAAACTAAAGACAAAAAGGTGGAAAATGTGTTCGTATTTTACACTGAATTACAAGAAATGTTCATAGTCTATGGAGACCTTCAATTTAACAACATTGCAAATTATTCTTAAACTCTAGAAAGAAAATAAAAGGTTAGAAAAACATATATGTTACAAAGTTCAATTCTTCAAAATTGCAATGTATAATTAATCATAGCACCTTTAAAGAACATTATAACATATTCGTGATTCAATTCAGCCCCACGGGATGATAAAGAAAATTATGTCCACTGGTCAATTCAATTCAGTAAAAAACAAAGTAACAATTCATAGTTCAGGGGGGAGTCCCTAAAGGATTTTAGTTCTAGGCTGAACAAATCCAAACTAAAGAAAAAGAACGAGATCTAAAGAAATATAACAATATCCTTACTTGAATGGATCAAAAAGATACATTTTGTAATTAGGAGTATAAAACAACACTGCATTTTCTTAGGAACATCCTTACAGAGATCATTAAGCATACAAAAATATATCCTTTCAAAACTCTATAATCCACATGTGACCAGTCCAAAAGACAAATAAGTCACAGGAGAACAAAAAACAAACAACTAAAATTAAAATTTCATTCAATTATGGTGGTTACTCTATGTCTATGTCTATGCATAAATTCCCTACAAATCATTACCCCACTGTTATCAGAAAACAATTAGTCATATAATCGTTAAAGCAGTAAGAAAAAGTCCATAGAGGTCCATAAATAAAATGAGTACAGTTTAGGGAGAAATTCATATAATTGTAAGCAAAATAAGTACAGTTAAAACATAAATTCGAATGATTGTTTATTTTAAGGGATTTCGCGATCCCTCAAATTCAAACTCTTCTAGTGGCTCTGAAAACCCTACAATTTGCGCTCCTCCAAGGGCTTAATATGTCCTAAGCTTCAAACTCCAACAAGGTCTTGAAAAACTTAAAGTTTCGAACACCGCTACGGGTTTCTAAAACCATAAACTTCAATCTCAATCAAGGGCTTTAAAACCCTAGAAATAGGAAAGACTCCGGGAGCTTTCAAATCCCTGCACTTTCAAACCCCTAACTTCAAGCTCTTGCTCGGATTTTTAACACCTTCAGGATTTAAGGAGAAAAATACATTTTTCATGTATACAAATTTGATTCTACTCGCAATGATTTATACAACGGCGTCTTCACCGAAACATTAAAATCCACACCCGGACAAATCTTATTTAACAAAGAACTCAACGGATGAAACAGTAAAAGCCCTAATTTCGAATTCAAAATCTGCACGAAAAAGTAAATCTAAACACAACACTAAACATGGTTGACAGGAGCTTTGAACAAAGCATGGGACTGCTCAAAATTTCTGGACACTTTGCTGAGCCTGTATGACATTGTCTCGAAATTCCTTGGCTTTATTTTCTGAGGCCCCGCAAAATACATGACAAGCAACCGTTGTGCGCTCAACTTCCCTGGATTAATATTCGTTCACGATCTGTGCAGACCAGTCGAAGGAGGAAAAGAATCAATTTTTCTACACAAATTATCACGGCTGAGCTTCAGACGCATCAAACCGTTGTCGGATCGAACCCTGTGAGGCGTAACAAATTTCAGGATCCCCTTCCTCAAAATAGCCATGAATATCGAAAATGTCAAGAAGGCCGTCGAAACTGTCATTGAGGCCTTCAAAATTAATCACATTGAGAAAACGTCCAGGAGGCCGTCAAATTTAACATCGCTGCAGAAACGTCTGAAGGTCCTTTACCATAGGGGGAACGCCTTCGGCATAAAAAAATATTCCCAATATTTCTTTTAATGAAATTATGATTTTTAATTTAATTAGATTTTTAAATTTTAAATCACTTAAATCCCATAACGAGATGATTACAAAGGTTCTATTATCATAATAATTGACAATGTGGGTATTAATATAATAGCCAATCGTGTAAGTTTAATTGTCATAGGAAAATAGCAATAAGACATCATTAGTATTATTATTTATTATTTTTATTATTATTATTATTATTCATTTATTTCTCTAGTTTTATTTTTATTTTCAATTTGAAAAGAATGACACTATCATAACCCCTAAAATACATAATGACATAAGGATTAGCGCGCCAAAACAAATGAATAAGTTCTATCTACTAACTTACGGCTTGTCCTAGTTTAGTGCACTAGTCATACAAATTTAATTTAATATAATAGCCAATCGTGTAAGTTTAATTATAACAATAAGACATCATTAGTATTATTATTTATTATTTTTATTATTATTATTATTCATTTATTTCTCTAGTTTTATTTTTATTTTCAGTTTGAAAAGAATGACACTATCATAACCCCTAAAATACATAATGACATAAGGATTAGCGTGCCAAAACAAATGAATAATCTATCTACTAAACGGCTTGTCCTAGTTTAGTGCACTAGTCTACTCTCTCTCTCTCTCTCTCTCTCTCTCTCTCTCTCTCTCTCTCTCTCTCTCTCTCTCTCCCCATCACGACATATTTTTTCTCTCTCCGTTGATACCCTTTCTCATTCGATAACGTATGCACATGCACAAACAACAATATCAAGTGCATTACATGTCTAAAATAATAAATTAACTTCTATAA
Source organism: Taxus wallichiana var. yunnanensis (assembly GCA_018340775.1). Taxonomy (NCBI): domain Eukaryota; kingdom Viridiplantae; phylum Streptophyta; class Pinopsida; order Cupressales; family Taxaceae; genus Taxus; species Taxus wallichiana. The sequence continues at coordinate 766,671,311 of CM031239.1, read as the reverse complement.
AATCAATAACAACATTTTATCAACAATTATTTAATATTTGAAAATAAATGCTTTTATCCAAAACATATCAAAATATTAATCAAGCTAAACTAATCAATCAATAATATACTATCTCTGCGGCGATCATCTCCTCCTAGTTCTCCAAATGTATTAAAATAATAAATGACCAGTTTCAAAAATACAACATCCCTCCTTTTTAGTGTACTTCTAATTTTTATTGTTGAAAGGATTTGAATTTTGATACCATTTTCCTATTCCTCCTTCCTTTAAATATCTTCTTTCTCAGATCTTGAACTTATGTGACAAATTAAGCCAAACAACATAACGTGGTACAAATGAGTTTATTAAATGGAAAGAATGAAAGCACATTACCATATCGTAGGCCACTTCAAGGAGAAACCTTCTTGGAGCAAGATAAATACAATAATATTAGTGGATACCTTTATAGGTCTAAGCACTCCCTAATATACTAGTTATAATCTAGAGACTATTGTTACCCATGCATATGAGATTATTCTTAATAACTCAAGGGATGACTTATAAAACATACACTTTCATAGATTATATTACAATAGTAATACAAAAGAAGGGTAGGATGAAGGGTATTAACATTCTCTCCCCCTTAAAAAAAATTATCCTCAAATATATAATTGTGGGAAATGTTTTTAAATTTGTAGAACGGGTTCAAGTTGCATCTTATGGTTGCATGTCATGCCATGGGATCAAGACCTTTGTGATAGATTAGTTGCAAAGTTTGTAGGAGAACCTATCAAGAATTGTGGCAAGTTCAAAAGGATTGATCCTTCATTTTCAAGCTCAAGAGTATTGTCTATACGGTGATGTGTTGTTCAAAACTTTCTTTAAATAAGAGACATGAAATACAAAATGAACTCGCGAGCCAAGTGGAAGCTCAAGCTTATGAGTAAATTTGCACCAATATTTTAGAGAACTTTGTAGGGTCCATAAAACTTGGGGAATGCTTTTGATGCCCTTCAAGTTTTAAGGAAGACTGTTTATGTGGTTATAAGCATAGAAAAATCATATCTCTTGACTAGAAGTTTCTCCGAGTGGTGCTAATCTACTTATTGTTTCATACAGATTTACACCATATGGAGATTTTTCCAAAGAGTGTCGTGAATTTGGTCTCATTGGCTAAGGATGGTGTTGATGGCCTTAACTTGAGAACTTACATAAGTGCAAGGGAGGAGAGGTAGTGGAGGTTGGCTATAGACTGCTTCATATGGAGTCATTTTTGTGGAGGTGTGATACAATGTGTTGTACCACCATTCAACAAGAGGTAACAACTTGACCCACTTTGTTGTTAGTGCTTAGAGGTAAAGTATCGAAGGAATGTTTCCAAACATTTATTAACAATTTTATTTTGTCCATATGTTTTTGGGTGATATCTAGAGCTCATTCACAATTAGGTACCTATCATGTAGAATAATTATGTCTATAAATGGATAGTGAAAGAAACATCACCATCCGAGAAAATTGAAGTTGGGGTTCCATGGAGGTAGAATATTTGGTCAATAAAAATTAGGTGATGGTTGAGGTCATATATGGGTGTGCTAAGGCATTGAAATGGGATTACTTGGAGAGGTAATCCACCACTACTAGGATGGCTGAATTTCCACCAAACTTAGGGAGGCATTTAATGAATTCCATGTAAATACCGGTCAAAGCTGGTTGGAATTAGAAATGGTTACAACAACCCCAAGGGTGGTATTGTTTCACCATTGTTTCATTGACATATATCACAATTAGATACAAAATTTTTAATATGTCTTCATTCCCTACCAAGGTAAATTCCTACGAACCCTCTCATAGGTTTTTAATAAGCATGAATGACTGCGGTGGTGAAGCATGGATTTCGAGAATAATTACATAGCGAAGCTCGGTTTTAGATGGTAACACCAAGCGCCCTTTATACCCTAAATAGGTGTCATTTGGGGATTAGTGTAGTGATGAGTTAGGATCAGAGAATAATTTTTGGATGAGGCATTGCATGGATGGATCCTTTTCCCATTCTTGTTGGATTTATTGCATCCATTCTTAGATTAGCACGAATATTGTGCAAAGGGAGACTTGATCCTCAAAAGTGCAAGAGAAAGCATAGCAACCACATTTTCCTTTTATTTCTTATAGATGATCTCCTCATCATACCCCATAAGTTTGGAGACACACCTCTATTGAGTAGAAGATGAGACATGTTGTTTAATGAAGTACTTCAAACTATGCTGATCTATTTTGATGCAGAAATGTCTCCATAACAAGTATGGCCTCCACTTTTGTATTGCATATAAAATTGTCATAATTTATTTCTCATGGGAGATAGGACAAAATTCCTTCTTGAGAGAGATTTTCTAGTGAAGGTAATCCAGTGACCTTCCCGGAGGAGAACAACACCAAGGCCATTTCCACAGCATCACTTTTGATGACAAAATTCTTAGTGAAATCTGACATGGCTAAGAAAGGTGCATTGCTCATAGTTCATTTTAAGGCCTTAAAAGCCTGTTTGGACACCTCATTCAATAAAAAACCATCCTTTTTTAACATGTTGATCAATGGAGCCACAATTTTACCATAATCCCGAATAATTTTCATGTAATAGCCAATGAGACCCAAGAATCCATGAAGGCTTTAAAGTGTTTTTGGGAATGGTCAATTTTTCATGGAATTGATTTTATCTAGTCTGCATGAACACCCTACACGAAACAATGTGTCCAAGATATTCAACGTATGTTTGCAAGGTGTGGGACTCGTAGTCAAGGTGAGAAAACTCTCTGAGAAAGAGAAAGCTGGTTCTTACCCCTCTGTTTAGGTGTATGCATGAATTTTGCAGAGGTTCAATGCTAAATCCTACTCTAGATTCCAAGGAGACAGAGTTAAAAGATGCAAAAGGAAACAAAACTAAGTAAAAAATGGTGATACACCAAAGGAGTGATGAACAATTGTTTTTTTGGTAAACACAAACTAAAAATTTGCATAATAGCCAAACACAGATAACCAATCTTGTAATAGAAGATCAACTAAGAACAATGAAGACAAAAAAGGGGTAAAAATCATTCACAGAGTATGCATGCTTTATCATTCCCTATTGATCGATACAATGATGTTACAAATGGAAAGGAGGTAAAAAAATACATGCAATTTTAATGGAAGGTCTGATAAACTCCATGAATTCACTTGCCAAAGGGAAGAGGGGAGTCTACAAAACAAGAAATAATTGTCCAACCCTTTACAATGAGTTTCAACCCTGTTTTATAGATTCAACACTAGAGGGGAGACAGAGAGAGAAGTGGGAAAATAGTTCAAAGCTCAACAACCACTTATTAAATGCCTCCCACAAAATTCCCCCAAATCTATCTTGACTGCATCAATTTCATTAAGACCTCAAAGGAGGAGGAAGCAGATCATCAATCATCCAATTTGTTGTTGGGGTGAAATAGATCCTGCATTAATGGCTCAAGATGTTTCTCCATTTTTCTCCCACCTAACCTCCCCAAACTTAAATTTTCAGATCTCCATGGCATAGATGAGGCCGAGATCTTCCCAACGGTGCCAGATCTTCATCAATTTTGGTGGTTGGGGGTCGGTTCTACATTTTTTCCCATGCTAGAGACATTTCTTCATTTTTCTCCCACCAAACCCCACCAAAAATCAAAATTGAATAGTCCATCATGTGGATAATTTCAACAGCTTTCCAATGATACCAAAATCATGAAAATCTGAGCTCTGGTTCAAAAGATATGCCCTTCTGAAGATTTGGGTGAAAAATGGCAAAATTAGGGCAAAATTCGGGTTCGTGGGCCAAAATTCTCCCTTTTTCCCTCTTTTTTCAAATTGGGAAATTTTTCCAAAAAATCTCCATGCCCCCCACTCTCCGATGACACATGGCACCCTATGATTGATCTGATCCGCAGCCTCAAAACAACTTTTTTCCCTTTTTCCCACTTTTGAAATTGGGAAAATTTTTCAAAATCTCTCGCGGCCCCACCTCCACCCTGACTTTGTGACTTTGACTTTTGGTTCTCATGAGGTGTGGGTCACCTTGTGAATTTTTCCCTTTGGAATGAAAAAGGGTTAAGTTCCAAATTCCCTCCGATCCTCCGCCTTCTCGCTTTGCTTAATATGTGGCCACGTGTCCTCCTCGGACCTTAGGCAAATTTTTTGACCAAAAGTGCCAAAACTTGAAGTCCTTTCCCACCGACACCCGCCGGGCTCGCTCACAAGTGGCCAAAAATTACCTTTGTGCCCTCTTAGCCAAAAATACTAAGTATCAAAATTTTCCCTTTCCACCGACCCGCAATCTCCTTTGGAAAAATTTCTTCCTTAGCTCCGTGGACCCGCCTAGGGAAAATTTTCACTCCAAACTCCACCGAGCCATAACTCAAAAAATACAAGGAGTTAGGAGGACTTCTTTACCTTTCTAGAAAGGGGAAGAAAAATCCTATCTGATGAAGCCATCTCTAGGAACTTTTGAGTGCTTTAAAGTTGCAAAAATCTTCCTATAGAAAAAGGAAGGAAGAATGAAGGCAAGTTAACCAAAACAAGCATGGGCTTATTTTGGATAACAATTTTGGTGACTCAGAGGGGTCATCTACCTGCTAGATGAAGTGACCAGCTGCCTGAAGCAATCCATTGGGCATGGAGTCATGAACTCAACTACTTGTTACTCTCAATTCATTAGAAAATCTCTAAGATGAAGATTGTGAGAGTAGAAAATTACTTTGACCTGGAACATGATCTGCAAAAGATGCATCCTTGGGGCAACAAAACCTGTGCCAAAGCACTTAGGGAAATGTAAATCTAAGCTACAACAAAACAATGTGCATAAGCACTTGGAGGAATGAAAAAATCTAAGCTAATATGTACAAGGTGAGAAGTTTCCCTTCTAGTAGCAATGCTTTAGATGGATTCCATTAACTGGAATCTGCAGTTCCTCACCATCCAATGTAGACAATTGGAAGGCATTGTTGTTTTTGCATTTTGTGACCATGTAGGGGCCACTCCAAATGGCATCAAATTTTGAATGCCTTCCTGGATTTTCTCGGTCTGCATCCCATTTCAACACTAAATCTCCAACTTGGAAAGTTCTAGCCTTAGCTTTCCTATCAAAGCTTCTCTTGATCAATGCTTGGTCCTTTTCCATTGTTTGGGCTGCATGCTCTCTGATTTCTTGGAGTTCCATCAATTCTACATATCTAACCTCCATGGGCTCACACTCCAACAATTCCAATTGCTTCATGAGTTCCAATGTTGGCAACTCAAGTGATATAGGCAAGACTGCCTCTTTCCCATAAACAAGTCTGAATGGAGAGTTACTGTGGATCTCTTGGGAGTTATCCTATCAGCCCATAGAGCTGATTTGAGCTTAGTGTGCCAAGTCCTCTGATTTTCATCAAGAGTCCTCTTGATGATCCTTAATAGATTCTTGTTTGTGGACTCAGCTTGGCCATTACCTTGAGGGTAATAATTTGATGAAGTGCTCAAATAGATCCCATTTCTAACAGCCCATTCAAGTTACCTTTGATCCTATGAATGCCAATGCATTATCTGATATTATAGTGGTAGGTATACCAAATCTGGTTGTTATCCCCTCATAGAAGTCTAGAATGCTAGATTCATTTGCCTCTTTGAGTGCCACCACCTCAGTCCATTTGGTGAAGTAGTCATTGTTTGTTAGAATCCATTTGTGCCCTTGGCTTGAGTTTGGATTAATGACTCCAATGAAGTCCAAACCCCATTGCATGAATGGTTGGTCAACTGAGATTGGGTGCAATGGAAGTGTTGCTAACCTCTCTTTCCTGTGAAGAATGCACAATTCTTGCACCTCTTGATCCATGCATAACAATCACTAAACACTTTGGGCCAATAATAACCAGCCTTCATGATCTTGAGAGCTGTCACTCTTGGAGAAAAATGACCCCCAGCTGATCCATCATGGAACTCTTCTAACATTTTCTCAATCTGATTTGTCCCAATGCATCTCAACAACACTCCATTGATATCTTTTTTGAACAAGACACCATCAACAAGTGCATATGGAATAGCCTACAATCTGAAGTGTCTTCTTTTGGCTTTGTTCATCTCTGGAGGGCATAGGCCTATTTGTAAGAAGTGCATTATGTCTTGGGTCCAGCAAGGAGTGAGCACACCACCATTTTCTTCTTGAACATCTCTTTGTTCTTGGTTGTCTTGCAACACCAAAACAACATTCTTCTCTTTGCTTGCTTCAATTGGTTGACTCAAGGCCAATTGCTCACACAATCCCTTTCCTCAGACCAGCTTGGTGACTTTGATCTCAATGTCATACTCCATGACATGAGTAATCCACCCTGCACATTTTTCATTTAGATCTTTGTTGAGGAGGAAGTCTTTAACTCCCACATGAGAAACCAACAGTTGAACCTTGTTGTTTGAAACTAGATGCTTAAATTTCTTCAAGCTCCTAATCACTACAAGAACATGCTTCTCAATGAAGGAATACCTTACTTCATAGTCCTCCAAGCTTTGGCTAAAGAAGGCAATTGGCTGCTCTGCATTTTCTTCATTTTGCTGTACTAAAATTGTAGAAATTGTATCATCACCACCAAATGCATAAAGGATGAAGTCTTTGGAGAAATATGGGTTAATGAGAGTTGGAGCCCATGAGATAGCTTCTTTGATTGCCTCAAAACTTTCCTTACCTTCAGCTGTCCATTTGAATGCCACACTTTTCTTCAACATCATAGTTATTGGCTTGACAAGGGCTGCAAAGTTTGGAACAAACCTTCGAACAAAATTGATTCTTCCCAAGAAACTTTGAAGAGCCTTCTTATGACTTGGCAATGGTAGTGCTCTTATTGCTTCAACCCTCTCTGGATCAATTGCTAACCCTTCTTTGGAAACAATGTGGCCTAGGAGCTTGCCTTCATGAGCTAGGAATATGCATTTTTTGGGATTCAAGGATACCCCAAATCTTCTACATCTTTGGAACACTTGTCTCAAATGAAAGAGATGGTCTGCTGCACTTTTAGAAAATATAGTAATATCATCTAGGTATATCAGCACTATTTTTTGATCAATCCCTTGAATGCCATATCCATTTGCCCTTTGGAAAGTAGCTCGGTGTTAGACAACCCAAATGGCATTTTTCTATATGCATAGGTTCCCCATTTGGTGGTGAAGGCTGTTTTGAACTGATCATCTTCCTTTACCATGATCTGATTATACCCTGAATAACCATCTAGCAATGAAAACCTCTCAGAGCCAGCAACAACTTGCAAAATCTGCTCCATAGAAGGAAGTGGGTAGTGATCCTTGAGGGATGCTCTGTTCAAATCTCTAAAGTCTACACACAACCTGATTTCTCCACTCTTCTTTCTAACTGGAACCAAGTTTGCAACCCAACTTGAATGCTTGATGGGGAATATGATACTTGCCTCTATTAACTTATTCAATTCCTTCTTCATGAGAGGCTCAATGTGTGGATTGACCGGTCTCTTTTTTCCTGATGGGCTTAGCACTTGGATCTAGTTCAATTGTGTGTTGAGCTAGCTTGGGATTGAAACCTCTCAAGTCTTCATAGCTCCAAGAAAATACATCCGGGAACTCTTGGAAAAGTTGCATGAATTCATACCTTTCTTGCTCGGTTGCCACTTTACCAATTTGAAGTGACTTGCCTTCTCCAACTGAGATGGGCTCTGAATCCTCTCCCTTGACTTGGATGTTTGCTTTCTCCTTCCTAAATTGATCATTAGGATTGAAGATAGACTCTAAAGTCACAAGTCCTTTTGGTAGTTTGTTGGTTCTCAGCTGTACCACTTGATCACCATACTGTTGTTCCAACTTTTCCTGATTTTTGGCTGAGAACTCAACTTCCTCTTGCAAGAAATTGATGATTTTTGGTCACTCTCAAACACTTGCCAACTTGCATTATTGTTTGGCACTGATGGCCTCACAATCACATGGATGTTTGGCTGCATTTTATCTCTTTTGATACTCTCCACAACATCAAAAGTTGCTCCAACTACTTGCAAGCCTATCAGCAGCTTGGTTCTCTTTCCTAGGGATGGAGTTGATGCCAAAGCCCTCAAAATCCTCAATGAGATCCCACACCCTATTCTTATAACTCTTGAGTAGGTCATTCTTGGCAGCATGTTGTCCTTTAACTTGATTAACAATCAGCTCACTATCACCAAAGACTTGTAAGTTTTGATGCCTCTCTTCCTTGACCAATGCAATCCATGTATCAAAGCTTCATATTCAAGTAGTGTTGTTAGAACATGCAAACTGAAATCTAAAAGTTGAATAATACTTAATGCCTTGAGGTGAAACAAGCATAGCTCCTCCTCCTGCACCTTGTCTACTTCTTGATCCATCAAAGAACAACTGCCATACCTCATTGTCATCTTTATGGTCTGGCTTGGTGATGCTAGGAAGAGGCTGATTTTCTTCATGCATGTAATAGACCCTAGTTCAGATTCCTCTATTTCCTTGTAGGGATCAAAAGCATGTACCTTGCTTTGCCCATTCATCAAGAGTCAAATCTGGAATGCTTCCAACTTTGGTGTCAGCTTCATGTGTGCTTGGATAATCCTCTTGATCAAACACTAAATAGTTGGCATTGATTGGGCTTGGAGTATGAGGCTCAATGTGAAAGTTTGCAATAGGTTGGACCTGATTGTGGCCTTGGCTCCATACCTTGTCCTAAACAACATGTGTGACCAATCAGCAGATAGGTAGCCTCCAATTCTAGCTGTGAAATCCCTTGACAAACATATGGCAAAGAGTGGTGGCAAATCTATCACCGACACATCTTGCAAAATAGTGACATTGGGGCATGCATGCAAAGTAAGGCTCAAATATTTAATTACCCCAACTTTGCTATTGTCCCATCTAATTGCACCACCCCTTGGATATGACTTCATATTGAAGGCCCAACTGATCAGCTATTTTGCTTGGGCATCACAAACTACTTGCCCCATAATCAATCATACAATTATGTACTAGTTTATCCCCAATGATCAATGAAACATAGAATGGAGGGGGCTTCAAAATTTTACCTTGTTGTCCTCCATGATTCCCCTCAGATGAGTAGCATTTGTGAGTACCTTCTCTTGCATATGAGCTAGCTGATTTGAGGTTGACCAATTCTTCATGGCAGCTTGTAATAGATCCCTTTGTCCTGGGATGGATAGTGACTCCCACATAGATATGTTCACATTGGTCTTCTTCATTTGTTCAATGATGTTAAATGGGGATGAACCATCTCTTTTTGCCCTTTAGTCTGCACATTATTTTCTTGTACATGGGCTACAACAAATGGCATTTGAGCTGGTCTAGAAGGTGGCTTGGGCTGTCCTTGCACATTTGGAACTGCATTTTTCTTGCCAACACCTTGTGGAGTGATGGAAGGTTGTGAATCACTTGGATCTAATGACTGCCCTTCACCAATATTCCTCTTCTTTGACCATGTGTTAGCTGCTACACTCTGAGAAGGTGTTTGATTCATACCACAAAAATCTTCAGCCTGCCAATTCACAAGTGTAGTCTCATTTGGAGTTGTATCTTGTTGAGATGTCCCTTGTTGTTGGTTTGTTTCTCGACTCGCTTCACTCTACACCAGTTTTTGTCACCATCAAAGCTTGGTTCAAAGCACCATTGAAGCACATAGATTGGTTGTGAGGTTCATTACATGGGAAACACCAATCATACTCTTGAGCTATATTATTTTACACTGGCACTAAGGCTTTAGAGGTAGATGCAACATTGGGGTTATAGGGCTGAAATGGTCTATTGGCAGGAGGCCTTACTTGATTTTGATTTGCAGCTGGGTTGGGTGGCCTATTAGGCTGATATGGTTGTCTATTAGGCTGAGTTTGAGGCTGATAAGAAGGCCTAAAACTTTGAGCTTGTTGCCTCTTGAGCGTAACCAGCTCATTGCCCAAATTTTGTAATTGTTTCATAACTTCTTGAAGCTCATTTGAGGCACTAGAGGATGAAGTAGAAGTTTCATTTGAACTCTGATTTCTAGGAGTGGGAATAGGAGCTAAAGTAGGTGCTTGACTAGTACTTGGGCTTCCCAACTCTGGATATAAGGGCATAGGAGGCCTAGGTGCAAGTTTACTAGCTTGGATCAAACAATTCTCAGCCCTAATGGTGATGTTGTAAGCTGCAGGTAGAGTTGCACCTCCCATGGATTGGATCAACATAGAAATGTCAGAATTTAAAGCCTTGAGAAAGTATAAGAAAGCACCTTGAGTTGTTGGCCTCACTGCCAATGGGATTCTATCCCATGTTCTTTGAAATCTGAAATTGAAGTCTGTTAGCTGCTCATTGGGAGCTCTCTTGATAGTTGTCAGTTGCTCCAATAGAGACAAGTTGTCCCCTTTCTCTCCAAATTGGTTATGGAGGGCTATGCACAACTGGTTCCAATTTTGGATAGAGCCTACCTCAAGGCTCCTAAACCATTGCAAGGCTTTCCCTTTGAATGAAGATGCCAGTAATTTGACAAGCAATTTCCATCTCAACAATCTCATGGATTACACAAACATTAGCAATGTCTTTGACATGATCACCAGGAGTGGTCTGATTTTCTCTAGTAAAGTATGGGATGTTCTTCAATGCTGCAATTGGAACTGGGTTTTGTGCATTGAGAGAAAGTGGGCTGCTTACTAGTAAAGTTGACATAAGGATTGGGTTGTGCCATTCTGATTGGCCTGAGAACCCTTGTTGATTGGATGAAAGGTCTACCAGGTGGAGGAGTTGATAGAGTTTTGTTTGGTGGAGATGGAGACCTTTGAATCCTTCTTCCTCTTTCTCTCTCTTTGGGGATAATTGTAGATAGTTAAACAATCCCTCTTCTCTAGTCCTTGACCTTGTTTGGATCCTTCTCATGAATCTTCAAGCTTGGACTGCTGAAACCAGTTGATTCTATCCTTTTGGAGTCGCCAGATGTGCAAATCAAGGCTCTTTCAAGCAAGAAACTTACAACAATTACACATCAACTTTGTTGTAATGAAGATGAAGACCTCTAAGGTCCCACCTAGGTGTGCCAAAACTGTTAGTGCAAATCTACAACACCCCTAAATGACCTTCAGATATGCAGTCTAGAATTGGGTCATTTAGTGTGATTGCACAACATTGAGTTTTCTCCAAGGTGTGGGACCTTGCAAGGTGAGAAAAATCTCTAGAGAAAGCTGGTTCTTACCCCTCTGTTTAGGTGTATGCATGAATTTTGTAGAGGTTCAATGCTAAATCCTACTCTAGATTCCAAGGAGACAAGAGTTAAAAGATGCAAAAGGAAACAAAACTAAGTAAAAATGGTGATACACCAAAGGAGTGATGAACAATTATTTTTTTGCAAATAAACACAAATCATAAAATGCAACATGCAATATGCACAAACACAAATAACCAATCTTGTAATGAAGAGATCAACTAAGAACAATGAAGACAAAAAGGGGGTAAAAATCACCCACAAGCATGTATTATTTCCCTACAGATCGATACAACGTGTTACAAATGGCCACAAGGAAAAAATACATGCAATTTTAATGGAAGGTCTGATAAACTCCATGAATTCACTTGCCAAAGGGAAGAGGGGAGTCTGCAAAACAAGAAATAATTGTCCAACCCTTTCAAATGAGCCAAAATTTTATTTTAACGATGAAGGGGAGAAGAGAGAAAGGGAAAAAGTTTGAAGCTCAAAATTGATTATTAAATCTCCCACAAAAACCCCCCAATCAAGATTCATTCGAAGGAGGAAACGGAAAGGGAATCCGATTTAGTTGTTGGGGTGAAATAGATCCCTTAATGGCCTCAAAATCCATTTTTTCCCACCTGATGCACTTAAAGTTTTGATCTCCATGGCATAGGAGAAGAAAGATCTTCCCAATGGTGCCATCTTCATCAATTTTGGTGGTTGGGGGTCAGTTCTACATTTTTCCCATGCTAGAGACATTTCTTCATTTTTCTCCCACCAAACCCCACCAAAAATCAAAATTGAATAGTCCATCATGTGGAGAATTTCAACATCTTTCCAATGATACCAAAAATCATGAAAATCTGAGCTTTGGATCGAAAGATATGCCCTCTGAAGATTTGGGTGAAAAATGGCAAAATTAGGGCAAAATTTGGGTTTCGCGGGCCAAAATTCTCCCTTTTTCCCTCTTTTTTCAAATTGGGAAAATTTTCCAAAAATCTCCACCCCCACTCCATGATGATGACACGTGGCACCTCTCTCGTGTTTGATCGCGGGCCTCAAAAGAACATTTTTCCCTTTTTTCCCAAAATTGGCACAAAAATTTTTTCAAAAGTCTCTCCCCACTCCCTCCACCTCCTACTTTTGACTTTGACTTTGATTTGGTCTCTAGGGAAGTGCGGGTCACCTTTTGACTTTTTTTTTTCACCACTTTGGAAAAATGGTTAAGTTCCAAATTTCCTCCTTTCCCCCCGCCTTCTTGCCCTCTTGCTTAAATGAATGGACATTTTGTGTCCACCCTTGATCTCCTTGGGGAGGAAATTTTTTCATTTTTGGGACTCCACTTTTCAACCTTTTTTGAGCCATAGCCAAAAAAAAGTTAGGAGGACTTCTTTACCTTTGAAAAATCCCTCCACTCCAGGAAATTTCCAACATGGCTTTAAATCATTTCATTTCCTTCAGAAAAATTTTGAAGAAAATTTTCCCTTTGAGTTTTTAGCCAAAAGGCTTTGAGAAAAATTTCCTTTCCTTAGCTCCATGATGGGTCCATCCTTGGGAAAAATTTTTTCCTTAAACTCCACGAGCCATAACTCAAAAAATACAAGGAGTTAGGAGGACTTCTTTACCTTTTTGGAAAGGGGAAGAAAAATCCTATCTGATGAAGCCATCTCTAGGAACTTTTGAGTGCTTTAAAGTTGCAAAAATCTTCCTGCAGATAAAAAGGAAGGAAGAATGAAGGCAAGTTAACCAAATAAATAAGTAAGCTTTTTTTATAGTAGTGGATCAATAAATTTATTTATGCTACCTAAATCAATTAAAATTGTGTGAGGAATTTTTTAAAATACCTTTTACTAGCATGGTTTGAGGGTGGTGACTCTTTCTAAGGTGTGAAGCAATATCTTTGTTTGAGAATCCTGGGGGGATTCGTCAAATGACGATTCTTCTTATTGGACCTCCTAAGCATCTTCCCAGTTGTCTGGTTTGGGGGTGATTTGATGTATAGGAGGTACACTTTTTTCCTTGCACCAATGGCCCCTACCGAACTTTTAATCACAATTATAACATAGGCCTTTCTCTTTATGTTCCTACATTTTTTCTTTAGTAAGATCTTTTATTTGATTTGTCTTTAGAGAAGGCACCATGAGAGCACATTGAACTACTACATTTCTCAATGATTTGAAACTATAAGGTTGACATTGTGTTGTGATTTTGTCTTCTTCTAATTTTTCCAAGCCCAATGCTTCCATCATGGTATTCTATGTAAACATTTTGAATTGTGAGTAGATTTCCTCCTTGAGGAAACTTATGAAACAACTCTTGAAAAATTCATCAGACAATACTTTTGTGTGATTATCCAATCTCTTAAATTTCATCCGGTGACTATAGACCAATCCTCTTTAGTAGGGTTTAGTGACCGTTCTTATGAAGTCATCATAAGAACTAGGGCCAAACTGCTTTGAAAAGGGATGTAACCCATGGCCACTTTGATTCATCATGATCTTTTAAATACCAATAGTACCATTTTAGGGATTCTTTTTCCAACTGGAAAGAAGTAATAGGAACCATGTTCACGATGTAGGTATTTTAGATATGAAGAATTACTCTTCTGATAAATCCATCTAATTGGATTTGTACCATTGAATCGAGAAAAATCAATCTTAATACCAAACGACACATTTCGAGAAGAGAAATTCAATTCAAAATTGAACTCGGTATGGAGCTTCTTAGTGAGAATGGAATTTTGTTGGTTGATTCCTTGCATCATCTATGTGAGCTTAGACAGTTGTTCCTTCAAGTTGGTGATTTCTTCCTCCATTTTTATGATTACATAAATTACCCCATTAAATAACTAATAAATGATGCTTTTTATCATGAAAACATTAATCAATGTATTGGATGGTTCGATTAATTAATTCTAAAGTAGGGGAATAATGCATTTTATCCTTGTTGAATTATGTGGATTAATGAATAAGGTCTTTTTCCAACTAATCGCTTTGAAAATATACATGGTGATGTATGCAGTTAATAAATTCATGACAGCCACCAATACAAGGTGTCACAATCAATAATTGGATGTGGTATACTCCATCATGAAGACTAGTTTAAGAATTTAATTTGGCAATCATTGATAAGCCTAGAAAGGCTAATGTTGTTGTTGAATTTCTCTCAAGATTGAATGTTTCAAGTAAAGGAGAACCTATAAATGAAAATAAAACTAGATTGGTTGATTATAAGCAGGAAACAAATCACACAAAAATATTTTGATTATTTGGATTAATTTTAGAAGAAAAGTGAAATGTGTAAAATAGTTAATAGGGTCCTAGGAAATGTTCTTCTATAGGTGGTTTCGGGGAATGTTTAAGGTTGGATTCCTTGATATACCCAAAGGTACATGAGGCCCAAATTTGTTTTGGTGTCAGCACGAGGCACGGTATTGGGGCCTACCCCTCACTTCACGATCCCACGGTGAGAAGAAATTTGGGTTCTTAGCCAATATACCGACAACTAAGTTGATTATAGTTATCCGAGCACTAAGTCAATTTTCCATATGAACACTTGTTTATAATTTTAGCACACTTACCATGGTTTGATAATATTACTAATTATCTAACCTCGGGTAATTTTCCAATTTATTTTACAAGAAAATAAAGGAAAATATTATTTTGAAACAATGTTACTTGTACATGGTGTAATGGAATTTGAGTTAAATTTGGTCCCTGATAAGAGTCTTCGCATGTTTGTTAGGGAGGATGAGGTGTATGACATCATAAGAGCTTTCCATGATGAACTAGGGGGAGGACAATATTTATTTAAGAGGACAATCGAAAACATTGTTAGATTTGGGTACTACTTGGCCTTCACTATACAAGAATGTCAAAACAATACATCCGGTAATGTGGTTCATGTCAAAGAATGAGGAAGCCTACTTTGTCCACTGAAATACCCCTTATTCCTCAATTGGTTGTGGGACCCATTGAGAAAAGAGGAGTTTGTTTTTGGACCAATAGACCCATGTATTATGTAAAAGAGTACCTTCGTGTGTGCATTGATTATGTCACAAAATGGGTAGAAGTTCATGCCCTCCCTTCTACTAATGAAGAAGTTGTAGCTGATTTCTTGTACCATAGGATCATGCAGAGATTTGGAGCACCTAAAGCCATAGTTTCTGACCAAGGACCTTAATTCATGTCTAACATGATTGAGGCCTTTATAGGACTCTACCATATCAAGCACCAGAAGTCATCACCATATCATCCTCAGGCCAATGGACAAGTTGAAGTCACAAATAGAGAATTGGAAAACATCTTGACAAAGGTTGTGGATGTAACCAAGAAATATTGGGTATTAAAACTACCTAAGGAAGTCTCGGCATATAATACAACATGGAAAACCACCATTGGATTCTCTCCATATGAACTTGTGTATGGAAGAAACCACACTTCCTAATGATTTTGAGTTTAAGACCTTAATGACAACACCAGAGGTGGAATTTGAGATTGATGAATCCCTAGATAGACAAGATTCTTCAAATAAATGAGTTAGATGATATGAGGATGGAAGTTCAACAATAGTCTAAACTCCTCCAACATCAAAGAAATATTTGGCATGACTCTCATATCAAGACCATGATTTTTAAAGAAGGAGACTAGGCCCTTTTGTTTACTCAATTTATCAACAATTTAAAGGAAAATTAAGGACTAGATAGTTGGGGCCCTATCAAGTTGAGAAAATATATGATAATGGATCAGTAAAGTTACACCTGATTCATGGAAGATACGAGAACTCTATTGGTAAATGGACAAAAATTGAGACTGTATTAGTAGCCTCAAAGAAAATATGAGTTCACTAAGGAAATTTATTCATGTGTTGAATTTGGTTTCATGGAAGAATGTTATTCTACCCTAATGAAATAAAGAAGTTAAAAATATGATAAGGGAGAAAATTGGAATAAAAAAATATAGTGTTCTCTATATTATTATATATATATATATATATATATATATATATATATATATATATTCAAAAAATTTAAAAATGTAACAACATGCAAATAATAAATGGTGGGAATGGATGAATTTAATAGCATGCACACTAACTATAAGTCTTTTCCAAATGCAAGAATGTAGGACCAATGATCAGAGGAATACATGTTTTGGTAAGGTAAGTGCATCTATTTCTCCTACCTAAGACTTCTCTTTCAAGCCAATCCAATGAAGGAATGGTATTAAAACTATAATGGTTTTAGTCATTTCATTCATGATGTTTGTGGCACGAGGAAGGAGAACATCATAAAAATAATAAACAATCATTAATGAATCCCATCGATAATGAATCCCTATTGAAGTTACAAGCATTAAATTCAATACATCATAAACATGTCACACAACTACAGGGATTCATTATCAGTGGGATATCATCTTTCTTATAATTGATATTGTTGGATTTCTACCTAGTGAAGGAAATGATAGTTAAAGAGATTACTGCTCTAGAAAGGTGTTTATTTTTGTTTTGAAGACCTTACTCTGCATATTTCTACGAAATGGGTCAAAATAAGAAATCAAAACCTGATTCAGTGGCATCACTCCTTCAAAATGTTACAATTGCACAAATATTCCATGATGTAGGTTGGTTGGATTTCATTAAAAAATTGAAGGGTTTAATACTCAATTAGTAGGGGAGTTTGTTTTAAACCTTGAAAAAACACATACAAAGGTCATAGGGATGAGAATTGAGGTCAATAACACTATCATAAGTTCTATAAGTTATGCATCAAAATCATAGGGCACTCTTCAATAAAATACCCCATTCAACTCTTTCTTGAAGAAGGTAAACCTCTTCCTGAAATCATACTCAACCCACAAGTAATTTAGAAATGTATAAAGAGGGACAACTTGCTTAAGCCTTGGAATACTATAGCTTCTTGGGTTATGAAATATTTTACATGTGAGGGGAAAAATATGTTGGGTGGGGATTCCATGAGGCTTTTAATCCATTTAAAATAGGGGAGGAGAAACCTTGAACTCGAAGTTAACCTCTAAGGTTTCTTATCTAACTCTATCAATACCATGTCATTAAAATATGTTAAGGGAAAAACCTCACTAAAACACCATGGACTAATTTAAATGATCTGCAACCATCATTTCTTAAAGAAAACCAAGACAAGGCAAGGCATGTGAAACCTTCTTAGGAAAACAATTGAAGTATAAAGAAAGAAAAATTCCCTTATTTCATACTTCTACCACTCCTATGTCTACTTGAAGTTGTTATTACCCACCACCAAACCAATTTTGAGATTTTGAAACCTACAATTGATAAACCCAACCACATTTTTGAGCAACTTTCACAATAGGTACCTCATCATGATTCAATTATAATAACAGATTCAAAAGGAGAAGAAATAGTGGGACCCTATGTCGAATCCTCAAAAAAAAGAAGAAACAACAACATCTTCTCATACCTTAGCAAGGAATATAAGAAGACATGTATTAACTTATGAAGGAGCCACACAAATTTTAAAAGAATTGGATCAAGTTGAAATACCTTACACTACTGAAACTTATAATGAACATCCAAAATCATGTTCTAAATCTATATAAATAGAAGAGAGAGTTACGAAAATAGAAGATAAGGCTCTAAAAATGGAAGAGCATGCTCTGAAAATGGAAGAGAAAGCTATGGAAATTTCAGAACAACCACGATAAATAGAAGAGAAGTATCTAGAAATGGTAGAACATGCACTGGGGTAATAGATGAGCAAGCTCCAAAAATTAGGGAAGAACAATAAGAAGAGCAATAATTAGCCCCTTCCTCTCTATATCCATACATGTCTCAAAAGTAAGGAACCACTTTTTCCTACAGAGGATACGAGCCCCTCCTCTCATGAAGAATAAATGGAAGAATAATAGAGACAAATTCAGCAAGCAATCATGATATCAAAAGTTGAATCCACCATCCAAGAACAATAGAAGGAAATAGACTTGCTAAAGATGAAATTACAAGGTATGGAAGAAGCTAACTCTTCTTTGAAAAATGAGCTTTAGCAAAAAATCTAAAAATGTAGAAAAATATAAGAGCATTTTTTAATTGAAAGAAGAAGTTTCTAGTTTGAAGAAAAATAGAAATATTGGGCTTCAAGCTTGGGATGATCTAACCACAAATGGGGAAACACTTGTCAAGAAAAAAAGAATCTTGGATGAAAATAACAAGTTAAGAGAATAGGATGAATCCAATAAAGAGTCAAAAATAAAATTAGAATCCAATCTTGGCACTATATATGAAATAACTCAAAAACTTCTAGCTTGTAAGAGGACAACCTTTGTGTATAGTCTATTTCTTCAAGAACAATTCTATTTTTCCAACTCACCAAACTCTACTATAGCATATCTCATTAAGTAGGTGATGCAAAAAATTTTTATGAATGCTTTAACAAAACTGTTCCAAGGAACACCAAAATATGCTATGTGAATTCTTTTTGTGTAACATGGTTGTTCCTAATGCACCATATTTTCTACTCAATTTGTATGTGGGAGAATTTCAATTAAAATCTTTTCAATCCTTGTTGCATAATCAAATCTTATGGCATAAAAACATGATGATTTCATGAATAGGGAAAGGACTATTGGGTTCTTCATGAGGCCTCAACATGCAAATGTAGACCAAATGAGGAGAAATTTTAGAGCTTATTATTACCATCTTGGATTCTACGTATGTCGCCACAAATTATGGAGGATACATTAACAACTTCAACTCTTATATCCGGGCACATTATGAGGAATATCTTGCCACATACATGCAATGCAAGATGGAAACTTTAAACATTCCATTAAAAAGGAGGGAGGTAATCTCTCCCTAAAATATCACATGGAGCATGAGGAGAGAAAGAACAATTGTGAAAATCATTCAACATCTAACACAAGAAGAAAATGATGAATGGATGGGAATGAGGACTAGACCACCTTTGGTTCTCATTCCTATGACATCATGGAAGAATATTGCACCACAACATGAAGAACAATTTAAAGAATGGGTAGATTCAGTCTATGAACACATGGGATTCAAGAGTACAACTTCAAGAAGATATTCAAATTAATATGAAGAATTCAATATGGCACAAAGACTTGAGAAAAGGTTAATGCAACAGTAGTTTGCAAGAGGACTTGCAAAAGGTAAGGTGCAGGGAGATGATGAGTCCATAAATTGACCCATTAAATCACTAATAAATGATACTTTTTCTCATGAAAACATTAATCAATGCATTGGATGGTTCAATTGATTAAGTCCAAAGTAGGGGAATAATGCATCTTATCCTTGTTGAATTATGTGGACTAATGATTAAGGTCTTTTTCTAACTAATGATTTGAAAAATATGCATGGTGATGTGTGCAGTTAATAAATTCATGACAACCACCAATGCAAGGTGTCACAATCAAGAATTAGATGTGGTCTACTCCATCATGAAGATCAGTTTAAGGGAAGTTAATGAATACTGAAAATAAGGAACTCAGTTCCTAATTCTTTTATGAGTCAGAATTGATTCTCAAATTGTTCTTGTTAGGAAATATATCTTAGTGCTCCATTTGTATGTACGGGTGAATAATAATTACATGTGTAATTATTATTATGGTAAATTAGTGAAAGTACATTTACTATGTAAATGTAAATAGTAAATGTAAAATGTGGTTAGTATGTGGTAAGTTAGTAAGTTAGAATAATAAAACAATTAGTATTGTTTTATTATTATATTGGTGAGAGGTTGAAACCATATGGGTGTATGGTTGTACATGAAGACAAATGTTGTTGTAAGGATTGTTATTTTACATCTCCTATATAATGGAGTGTAATGAAATAGTGAATGAATAATAAAAATATAATATAGAGTTGTTGATTTCAATTATTGTCTGTAGCTATTTCATGGATTCTTTGTATTAGATCAGAGTAATTTCTACATTTGGTACCAGAGCAGGTTAAATCTGTCTTGAAGAAGATCTCGTAACTTCTGTTTTGCGATCTAGGTTTCTCTAAAAAAATTTGTGGAACGATCTGTTATACAAGAAGCTACAGTAAAAATTTCAGCAAAACCCAGTTTGTAGTTTGGGAGAAACGTGTAATTTACTATACAAAGCACATTGATCACTGTTGTTTTTTTGAAGAAATCAGAGAATCAAAGGTAATTCAAATCTACATTCAATTTTTTTTTGGATATTTAGATTCAATAAAATGGATATACCATTAGATAAATTTAATGGGCTGAACTTCCATACATGGAGAGTAAAAATCCAGATGCAGTTAATGAATAAAAATCTATGGAGGATAGTAGATGGAAAAGAAAAAGCACCTACAGATGTAAGAAAAATTGTAGAATGGGAAACTAGAGATGAACAAATAACAAATGAAATTGACTATAATTCTGAAGACTTTCTATTCTAAGTGAAGTTCTTGGAGGAAGGAGGCACAGGAGGTTGGAGGTCATTCAGCGACCTCTCGTCAGTCACCAACGACGGGGCCGTATCAGTTATGGTGATTATTTTTTTATACAGTGTGTTCCTGTTGTTTCTTTGTATTTTTGGCAGAGTGTTTGGTTGCAGTGTTCCTATTGTGGTTTTGCAGAATAAAGGAAATTTCACATTGAGGGGGGAACATGATCTCAATGTTCCATTTCTAGTTTTCTACATTTCTGGTATTTTCTATATATGCAGCAGATTTCAGCAGAATTTCCTATGTTATTCCCTGCAGTGAGATGTGATGAGGGCTAAGAATAATACTTGGCATATCATGATGTGGTTGTAGGTAAACCACTTGAAAACCTTCATTTTTGGTTTGTGTAAAACCACCATTTTCGGTTGTTGGTAAACCCTATGCAAAACCATCACCCTTTTGGTTTGTGGTACACCACTTGTAAAACCACCATTTTCGGTTGTTGGTAAACCCTATGCAAAACCATCACCCTTTTGGTTTGTGGTAAACCAGTTGTAAAACCATCATTTTTGGTTTATGGTCAACCCTGTGAAAAACCATCTATTAGGTTTATGATCATCCTGTAAAATCATCAGATCATGAAAGCAGTGCAAGTATAAGGCAGGTTTTCCCCATGTTCGCACTAAGGGGGGGAATGTTAGGAAATATATCTTAGTGCTCCATCAGACAGTATACGGGTGAATAATAATTACATGTGTAATTATTATTATGGTAAATTAGTGAAAGTACATTTACTATGTAAATGTAAATAGTAAATGTAAAATGTGGTTAGTATGTGGTAAGTTAGTAAGTTAGAATAATAAAACAATTAGTATTGTTTTATTATTATATTGGTGAGAGGTTGAAACCATATGGGTGTATGGTTGTACATGAAGACAAATGTTGTTGTAAGGATTGTTATTTTACATCTCCTATATAATGGAGTGTAATGAAATAGTGAATGAATAATAAAAATATAATATAGAGTTGTTGATTTCAATTATTATCTGTAGCTATTTCATGGATTCTTTGTATTAGATCAGAGTAATTTCTACAGTTCTCATATCTAGCCTCCTCGATTTTCGGGCATGTTTTGGGAAATATTATCTATAAAGTACCTTTCTTGACTAATTTGAATATGTATATATACGTAGGAATGTGTAGAATGTAATAGGATATAGGAAGACAAGTAGCAATTATAGTTATTTCTAATTTATGTTGTAAGAAACTCCTTTTTGATCAATAAAAGCATGTTGTTCTAATAAAAATTGTGTCATCAAACCAATCGAGGGAGAGAAAGGTACCACTCAATCGATAAATTGGCTATTGTGGTATTTACATTTATGTTCTTCTTACATTCTTGGATTTTGTAGTGTGCTTAAAACAATCATTTTCAAAACTTGTGATATTCCAATCAAAATAGCATTACTTTTTCAACATTTATTTCATTTTAGAGAAAATTCATTCTACAAATCATTTCTTGTTAGAAGCACAATGGATTGAGGGGGTGAATCAATCGTTACAAATTCAATTTTAATTTCAGATCACTCACATAAACCATTAATCAATTATCCATTCATTAATGTGTGCACAACAACATACAACATTCATTTAATAAACCATGAGCAAGAGAAGTAACACCAAAACACAAGATGTAAGTGGGAAAACCTCAAGGGGAAGAAAACCCACTGAAAAATTTGTTGATATTACTCACAAAAATACTCAAGTGAATATTACACATCACAAGATATTTCTTTAGTGAGGCACCAACCCCACAAGGAGCACCAACCCCTAAACCCTTGTTGATATTACACATAAAAAGAGACTTGCATGAATATGACACATCACACAATATTTTTAATGATAAGATCATTGATATTATGTTACAACAACTTAGCTGATGGTGATCACAAGATTAGGCACCAAACACCTTCAAACCCTAGGTCTTCAAACTAGCACTTTCTTCACATTTCAAAGCTTCAAACCCTTACACATGTTATTTAATCAATATTCAACATGTCACACACCTGATCTGATCTCAATTCATGCTCATACACCTAAAAACTCTCACACCTAGGTTGCACTTCTTGCACACACACCACTAGCTCCAAAAAGCACCCAAAACAATGCTTTTATAAGCTTCTTCTTAATTAAAATTCAAACCAAAACATTTTATCTCATTTTTCATGACCAATACATCTTAAAAAC
Organism: Taxus wallichiana var. yunnanensis; assembly: GCA_018340775.1. Classification (NCBI taxonomy): domain Eukaryota; kingdom Viridiplantae; phylum Streptophyta; class Pinopsida; order Cupressales; family Taxaceae; genus Taxus; species Taxus wallichiana. The sequence continues at coordinate 766,648,459 of CM031239.1, read as the reverse complement.
ATCCCATATACTTTTCATAATAGCTACAAGTTACCCATATGGGTTTGCCTAGCTAAAACCCTTCTTCCATGCACCAAAAATCCTCAAAACCCATGCATTGGAATGACAAAAATCTCCTAACACCAAAAATATTTTTATCCAAGATCTAAAAATCACCACACATGTTTAAAATAACATTTAAACATCATATATGTTTGCAATTATCATGAACTAATCATATTATTTTGTTTAATGGACCTAGTGACTAATTGTCTTCACAAAACACATGTTTCAGCGCCCTATCTTCATATTTTGGCTTCAAGACCATCAAATAGAACCTCAACTATAGCATGTGACAACTTTATAGAAATTTCAGAAATTTTATAACAATTATAAACAAGTTATAACACATGAAACATCCACTGGTTCAAACTACATCAACGTTTGCCTTCACCAAATCAAGCTACCCAAAAAGTATTTTCCAAAACTCATCTAGTTAACATCTTTCCTAACACTTTCAATATCTCAAAATGGATTCATTGGATGCCAAATTCATCCCTCTTCATATTATAGATGATATCAAGTATCACCCAATCCATCTCATGCTCCAACCAACACAAACATTCAACAAAAGCAATATTTGTCCTGAAAGCTAAAAATATTCTTGTCCACAAAATTACTTGGATACCATATCAAAACTAATCATCATGATATAAAAATTATATAACTGTAATTATATCTAAAAAAATTCCAACACAATTTTAATCACCTCCTAACTCCTCATGTAGCTCTTACAATGTCCATTTTACTGAAGACTGCTTTTAACTGCCCCAAAACTACCCTTTGACCAGTCAACCTAAATGAAGCTCACTTGACCATGTAACTACATTACCATGACCTGAAACCTCTTTTTACATCAATAAAAACTCACATACATCACATAATATCCATTTAGTTTACAACTCCTTTGGACAATATTGTCCTAATACAAACTTCTCAAATCGACATGTTTGAGTGGGGTCCACTCATCACCATAACCTCTATCATACCTTTCTGGAAATATGGAGGAGTCCTCTACATGTTCCAATCATCATTCATGTACAAGAAATAAAAATTGGCCACTTATGAAGAAAATATCACAAACCGCTTTCAAGTTAGGGTTTCAAACTCATAACAAGTTGTTTACCTTATTAACATGCGTTCATAAGACCATGATGATGAAATGACCTAATTATTTTTTTGAAACCTTATATAATCAATGTATAAACATCCCTTAAATCCACAAGGTCTCATTCAAAACACACATTTAGGGTGAGCATCAGAAGTTCCAATTCGAGCTGGAAATGTTCTTCTTCTTGACCTTGTTTCACCAAAACTAACATATCTTGCAAAAATTTCATCATGGCAACCTAAAATTTTTCCCACAACATAATGACACACCCTAATAACATCTCCAATCATCACAATTTCATAATTACCTCTTAATGTTTCCATCCACTAAGACTTGCATAGTTACCCTTCAACTGAAATAACCTCATAACACCTCAAGAAAACACTCCGAAAGGTCATAACATACTTGGTACATCATGATAAAACTGAATTCATGCATCAATGATATCATATGGCTCCAAAACTCACTCTCATGCTATCTAGATCCATACTTTATCCAAATGATCACTTAAAACATTGTCACCAACTTGTATCTCGCATCCCGAATCTCATAAGTTCCAAGTACTCTCCAAACATGCTCTTCATCATGCTAACATGTTTCTCGAACAGAAGCTCCAAGAATGCAACATCACCTAGACTAGCTAGGTCACTTTAATAGGCTTGCAAGAACAAGCCATCCTCATGGAATCAACCTAAGTAACCATGAACATACCTAAATCTTCAATTAATCATCACTCGAGCATCCTCGACCCTACTCCATCATCCACTTTTTCATTAATGAGGTTTTACATTAATTACAACACCTATACAACAACATGCCAATAATCTCCCCCTTTGTCATTGATGGAAAACCACCTGTACTTCTCCCCTTTTTATATTAATGAAAAAGGATAAAGGTACCACATATTCTTCATCTTCCTTGGCTTCATAGGATCATGCTTTAGTTAGAAACATCAACCAAAGATCTCAAACAAGCTCAGAAATTTGAAAATTCACTTAAACTTGATTTTTAGCCTCTTTTCAAGCATGGAGACACTAAGCTCCCCTAGGAATAGCATATACATCATCTAATCATGTCAATAAATCATGAAGAAAGCATCATCTTATCTTACTTTGGGGAAAAACACCATCATCTACCTTCTAGGCATGCAAAAGTGGCTATTTTTCACAAAAACTCTATTTGTTCCTTCATTAGAACACTGTAGAGCCAATATCTGAAGAATACATCTCAAGAACATGCCAACAATGTCATATATGAGCTTAAAATCCACCATACCTTCATTTATGAGTTTGCATTACTTGTCTGAGACACAAATTTAGCTTAACTATTACCATTTCTTGTCTTTAAACCATCATAAGGACTCATATCCCATAACAAACATATTAGTGTATTATTTACCAAATTTGATGGGCCCAAGAACACTATGGACACTTGTGACCATACAATCCACAACTCCCTAGACTTAATACCATCATCTCAAGTAGACAAGCACAAAATTTAGCTTATTTCCTTCTCTTGATATGGCTTAAAATCACTTCAGACACTTGTACCCAATCGTAAACCACTTTCTTAGTTCTTGAAAGTCATAAAGGATAAAATAGTGCAATCAAGAACCAAAACCAACTTAATATTAGAGAAAACACCTATATCATACCTTATAATCACATGAGATCATCCATATCACCTTCAAGAATCATTCTCATTTGCTCCCCTATCTTCAAGACTCCTTATCACACTAAGAAACATTTTTGTTCTTTAATATTGCCTTTGTAGCAATATATCATACCTAATGAGGTCTTGAACCATCAAGTTTTATCACAACCATGACTCAAAATACCAAATTTGTATCTTCTCCACTATTAATACCTTGCACATCCTTATAAAGCACCAAATTACCATATATCCTTCAAGACATCATCCATCATACCTAAATAAGCACCTATAGACTGTAGGATTTACTTTTGGATTCAAATTGATCATACACTATCATAGAACATTCACTATACATTTATTTTCTTATTTGGTGATTAAATTCTTTCCCATGATCCCTATAGACTGGTTTTAAGTCATCCAACACACCATGGATCAACTAAGCAATGACAACATACCTCGAAATCATCATACTTCTCCTTTAATACACCGCAACGGTTGAAAGACATTTTTGGCACAAGAAATGTATATGGATAACTTACAATTTTCTTCATACCCGAGATGATCCATTTTACATACTTTAAACCATTTATAATCCTCCACATATGTATGCACATGTCCTTAAATCTCGACATAGAAAAAATTGCAATATATCTATGTACATATTTGTAGGTGCACAATCTTGACACTGTAGCACAAGTATACCATGAACTCTCTTTTACCTATCATTTGTGATTTCCATTTTGTAAGAATTTGATCATGTGAACTAATAACTTAAAACTTAGAGCACCATTTCAATTTTTTCAAACACACACTTAGTCATTTAGAATACTTGGATCCCACAAAAAGTGGCCTACAAGTTCGTGGCAAGTCATACACATTCAAATCCATTCTAGAAGCACCAAAGCTAAGTTTCAAGGCCAAATACAAAACTTTTGATCTTAAATCATCTGTTTATACTTAATTAAGATACCTTCTTTAATTCATTGGATTGATACACAACATTAGGGAATAACATAGGACATCAAGTAGACACATTTAGGCCTTTGATGATTATTCATTCTTAAACTTTGTCTTGATGCCTTAAAGATCCCATAAGGTCAAACCATCACACTATTTCTCCTTACAACATCAATTTTCACTTAATCAAAGGTTTGATTATTCCACAAGATCAAGTAAATTTAGATTATTCATTAAGATCTCACAATACCTTATTCACACCATCAAATGTATAGACATAGTCTACAAGCCCATGTAACAATGAGAATCACATAAATTTTTTGATGCACATACCTTTATGAAGATATATATCATGATATGGATACCCATTTGAGCATATAATCGCTTCTACAAGCCTTGAAGACACACTCCAAAAGGAACATCCCCAGTTTTTGAAATACATCTTCTCAAATAGGCCTTTTTAGTACTTAACACGGTCATCTAAACACTATCATAGATTCCCAAGAATATAGAGATTCCTAGGGTCTAAAACTTTTGAAACCTGTAGACCTCCTTTTCTAGATGATTTGTATAAATTTTTATCACTTGAGTCCACCAATTTCACCTTCAAAAGCATCTTTCTCTACATACCACTCACAGAGCATGTGAAAACCCAATCAATGACAGAGAGGCATCTAGAGTGCACAATTTTTCTTTTATGACTTTAAGCTTTAAGGACACTAGTGTAGAAACATCTTCCATCTTCCTGAGCACCACTTTCTTTGATTTGGATTCATGGAAAATACTTACATACTTGTAATCACCTTGGTTTTCTCTTGACAATCCTTCATAAACATTGTATGAGACTCCAATTATTCATATATTGACTTAAATAATGAGACCTCAACATAGTATCTCATATACTATACACCTTTAGACCCACATGAATCATTATTTTGAAGCTTATGACAACCTCATGGTACATTATTTATGACATAGAATAGACTTCTTGAGACACCATAGACCATATATACTTGATAAAGTTGATGAGCCCCATTTTGTGATGTTTAATCCATGTTTAGCCATATACCATTTTGATATCATAGTACACGATGAAAAATGTTAAATTCTTATATTTAATACTTTACTATGATTTTGAAGGAATTATTGTGCATATGTTTTTTATTTTTACCTTGTTAATTCTTCTTCAAAATGGTTTGAATAGATTTGTTTGTGAAACATTAAATCGCACTTTGAAAGAGTGTGTGTTGAGTTATAACAGAAGAGTAGGATTATAATTAACATGTTAGCATAGGACTCGCCTCCATGTTAATAGGGAACTTAGAGTACCACATCTAGGTCATCGACCCTGATTCTCCAAAGTAGGAAATTCACACATACATGCAGATCATTCAAATGATTAGAATCACAACTGGCAGCATACCATATCTTGTACATAAGTGGCATCATTAACTTAGAAAACATTCCACCTAATTTTGAGGATGAAGTACCCCGAACTAAGCTTTGTTGTCATCGAAATTCTCTCAATCAGTTATGAGACGAAAAATATTCCAGTAGTGATTGACTCCTTCAAAGGAGCCAATCATGGATTTCCTCTTCAATTGTCACGAATGATTCCAATTTGAACACTTTAAGGACTACCCCTTCATTAATGTATTTCCCAAATAGATAGCCATTGTTTCAGTTAGCATTTAGTTAAGTAGACTTAGTCATTTGGAATAACTAGTTCTCTCCTAACAGAACTAGAACATCTCTTGTATAAAGGAGATCTTGTACTTAGATTTAGTGGTTCAATTTTCTAGTCATTTGATTCATTGTAACAAGACATTTTTCAATTCAATAAAAATAACAAATTCAGGGAATTTTTTTGTTTAAGTTCAAGTGTTAAACCTGATCGAAGGGAAGGAGCAAGGGCCACTCCTAACCAACGAAAAGGGAGTTTACATTTATTTCCTTTTTGTCCTTATGAATGCATTTGATGTTCAGTTATTTCCTTACTTTGATGCATATGTATTTCCATGATCAATGATTTTTCAATTCTATCTTTTGTTTTAGTTTTCTTTTCAAGTATTTTATTTTGTAATCACGATCAGTTCAGAAATTTCTTAGTTTTTGTTACTAAATTACGTATTGTAAAATCGTTCCTATTGTTTCCTTTGTTGCAAACATTTGTGGACACTACCTGATCGGATTGTGAGAATAATATGATTAAAGTATGAGCATCAACGACACTTGTCAACAGCTATACTAGACACCAAGCAAGACCATATGAATGATTATCATGACACAAAAACCACCGACATAGACCAAAAGTATACATTCCATATAAATGACATGACATAATGAACCATGTTTAGAACCACATTATGACTCAAACACCCTTTGAGACAACTCAAACATATATCTTAACCAAGACAATGTAACCATAGACCTTAAGAACACCCAATGACCATAATACTGAGATTTTGACTTTTCACACACAAGAACAATAAAATCAAACCATGGGAGCATGCTTAAATACACTGAAGGACATACCTAAATAACTCCCCCTCATTCAAATGCTTCATTTGCACCAATATACCTCCAAGAATCATAGTGGAGATATACGTATACCTTGAAGACCTAAAATAAGGTTTTAAAGGGGTCCCAAGCCCTCTTAGGTACCTGAAAACTCTTTCTTCCTCTCTCTTTTGATATGGACTCTAAGTTATACCTCTCCTTTCATCAACATCAAATCTTGATGAGACATCAAGGTCTCTTTTAGGTTCCCACGTTCTTCCTTGACTATTGTTATGCATACTAGGTCTCTAAAATCCACTTCCTTACACTCTTGGCCCTTGAAAACTCTTGTTATGACTTGAATGAACTTGATATCTATTCCTTATAACATGACCAAATCTATTACATTTGTGACACATCATTCTAATTTTCTTCTTGAAATCATCAACATGATTAGATGTATCATTCAAGAAAATACTACAAACATGCCCTACCTCATTGCACTTGTAGCATACAACATTCTTAGCATGTTCATTTCTATTAGCTTTCCATGGTTGAGTATATATAGGAGGCCTTCTACACTCCTTAGTCCTATGCTGAAATCCATTACATGTATAACAATAACCATTAAAATATCTTTCATACCTTGAGGCATTAGGTTGCCTAATTGGCTTGGTATTCTCATTGTATTTGATGTAGGTATCCTTATTTCCTTCCTTGGTGCTTGGTTCACCTACTTATTTACATGAAACCATGTCTTCTTGCTTCACTTTATTGTCCTTGACTTCATATTTGAAGCCCAAACCAGATTTTTCACTTGCAACTTTCTGATTTCTCAAGAGATCATCAAGAGCCTTAATACTCTCTTCAAATTTCTGAAATGATTTCATCTTACTTGCAGCATCTAAGAGTTCTTTCTTGAGGATGATCACTTCTTCCTCCTTATATTGCAAGCTAAGAGTCATGTTACTCATTTTCATTTCTATCTTTCTCATAATTTCATCAAGTTTTTCAGTAATGGCCCAATGTTTCCCTTCAAGTTCTTGTATCCTTTCCTCATACTCCTTGACTTGAGAAGTTAATTTCTTATTGTTCTTTTCAACATGTTCTAGTTCTGATTGAACACATGCCAACTCAAGCCTTAAACCATCATCATCTCCTTCATTTTCTTTGCAAGAATTAGGTGTAACATCACCCCACAAAGTAGAACCTCCACTAGAGGATCTCATGGATTCCTTTGTCATGAAAATAACTTCATCACCTAAATCTTTGTGATTTGAGTCAATCTCATAATCAGATCCATCAACATCACTACTTTCTTAAGAGGAATAGACCTCTTCCTTGGTAAGAAAACTCTTCTTACCCTTCTTCTTGAAATCACCCTTTTGAACTCTTTCTTATTTTTATCATACTTCTTGATTTTTCTTCTCATGATCACTTTCATGATCATTATTTATTTTTCTTATCATGTCTATGAGGACATTTAGTAGAAAAATGACCTATTTTACCACAAGCAAAGCATTTGAAAGGAATTTTACCCTTATACTTACTAGTTCCAATTGTCATTCTTCTAGTAGCCGTGGAAAATAGTTATTCATTATCCAGATCATGAGTAGCATCATCAGACTTTGACCTTCTTATCCTTTGCCATCTTCTGCATTTTGAAATCTATCTCTTTCTTGGTTGGTTTAGAGTCGATCACCCTCATCTCATAAGTAGTCAAGGTACTATATAGATCATCCATCTTCAGTTGAGTGAAATCCTTGGCTTATTCTATGGAAAAAACTTTAGAATCAAATTTTGGATTAATTGACCTTAAGACCTTTTGAACAACAACTTCTTCTTTGATATGTTCAACTAATTCTTTCATGTTATTAACCATTTTGTCAACTCTAAGAAGATAGGCAGCAATGGATTCATCTTCATTCATTTTGAGAGACTCAAACTAATTTCTAAAAGTTTGAAGCTTAGCAATTCTTACCTTTGAGTCACCTTCATACAAAACTTGTAGCTTTTCCCATGCTTCATTTTTTTCATTTGCAATGCATTAATTTTCCCATCTCATATTTACCTAGGCCACTTATGATGGCACTAAAATCCTTTGAGTCATTAGTACATGCCTTATTTTCTACATCAATAGTTGGAGTAGTGGCAGGAGGAGTATATCCATGCTCCACAACATCCCAAACATCAAAACCTAGAGCCATGATATAGGTATTCATCCTCAAGCTCCAAAAATCATAATTCACACCATCAAATAAAGGTGCCTTGGCAACAGAGGAACCACTTGTCATTTTTGTGCTTCAAGGATCTCCTTTCAAGTGAGATGTAATTGGGAAACCCTCAAGGGGAAGAAAACCCATTGAAAAAAATTGTTGATATTATACACAACAAAGACTCAAGTTAATATTACACATCACAAGAGATTTCTTTAGTGAGGCACCAACCCCATAAGGAGCACAACCCCTAAACCCTTATTGATATTACACACAATAAGAGACTTACATGAATATTACACATAAAAAATATTTTTGATGAGAATATCGCTAATGTTATTCTGCAACAACTCAACTGATGGTGATCACAAGATTCAGCTCCAAACACCTTCAAACCCTTGCTCAAACCCTAGGTCTTCAAACTTGCACAAACTAACACTTTCTTCACATGTCAAAGCTTTAAACCCTTACACACATGCTTTCCATAAATCATCAACCTTTTACACACTTTATCTGATCTCAATCCATTCTCATACACCTGCAAAACTCTCACACCTAGGTCACACTTCTTACACACATGCCACTAGCTCTAAAAAGTACCCAAAACAATGTTTTTATAAGCTTTTTCTTAATTAAAATTAAAACCAAAACATTTTACCTCATTTTTCATGACCAATACACCTTAAAAACATCCCATATACTTTTCATAACAGCTACAAGTGACCCATATGGGTTGGCCTAGCTAAAACCCTTCTTCCATGTACCCAAAATCCTCAAAACCCGTGCATTGGAATGACAAAAATCTCTTAACACCAAAAATATTTTTATCAAGATCTAAGAATCACCACACATGTTTAAAATAACATTTAAACATCATATGTGTTTGAAATTATCATCAATTAATCATATTATTTTGTTTAATGGACCCAGTGACTAATTGTCTTCACAAAACACATGTTTCCAACCATAAACTAAAAACTAAAATACCATAAAATAAAAACTAAAATATGGAATGTGACCACTTTATGGAAATTACATAACCATTATAACACTTCTAATCAAGTTAGAGCTCATGAAACATCCATTGGTTCAAACTACATCAACAATTTCCTTCACCAAATCAAGCTGCCCAAAAAGGTAGTTTCCAAAAAGCAACTAGTTAACACCATTCCTGACACTTTCAAGACCTAAAAATGGATTAATTGGATGAAAAATTCATCCCTATTCACATTACAGGTGATATCAAGCATCACCTAATCCATCTCATGCTCCAACTAACACAAACTTTCAGTAAAAACATATTTATCCCTGGAAAGCCAAAAATATTATTGTCCACAAACTAACCTAGATACCATATCAAAAATTTTCGTCATGAGAAAAAAAAATCATATCACTGTAAACATATCTAAATCATATTTCCAACACAACTTGAACCACTTCCTAACTCCTCATGTAGCTCCTGCAAGGTCCATTTTACTTGAATACTTCTTTTAACTGCCCCAAAACTACCCTTTGACTAGTTAACCTAAATTAAACACTCTTGACCATGTAGTTGCATCACCATGACCTGAAACATCTTTGTACATCTCACATACATCACAAAATGGCCATTTAGTTTTCAACTCCTTCAAAACGGGCTTCTGTTTGAGTGGGGTCCACTCATCACCATAACCTATATCATAACTTTTTAGAAAGATGGATGAGTCCTCTATATTTTTCAATCATCATCCATGTACAAGAAATCAAAATTGTCCACTTAGGAAGAAAATATCACAAACCAATTTCAATCTAGGGTTTCAAACTCATAACAAGTTATTTACCTTCTTAACATTCATTCATAAAAACCAAACGGTGAAATGACCTAATTATTTTTTTAAACCTTCTAGAATCAATTTATAAACATACTTAAAATACATAAGTTCAAATGCAAAGTGCACAATTCAAGGTGAGCATCAGAAGCTCTCATTTGAGTTGTAAATGCTCTTCATCTTGACCTTGTTTCACCAAAACTAACATATCTTGTAAAATTATCATCATGGAAACCTGAAATTTTTCCCACAAACACAATGACACACCCTAATAACATATCCAATCATCATAATGGCATAAGTGCCTCTCAATATTTCCATCCGATGAGACTTGCATAGCTACTTCTTAGGGTTTTACATTGTAGAAGCTAGGGTTAACTAAAATAACCTCATAACACCTCAAGAATACACTCCAAAAGGTCCTAACATACTTGTTACATCATGATACAACTAAATACATACATCCATGAGCTCATATAGCTCCACAACTCACTCTCATGCTATCTAAAGCATCCATACACCTTGAGATGAGCACCAAACATAGTCACCAACTTGTATCTATACCCGAAGCTCATATAAGTACCCAAGAAATCTCTAAACATTATCTCATCATGATAGCATGCTTCTCAAGTAACTAAGAATCGTGTACCACCATTCAACATCACCTATACTAGCTAGATCACTTGAATAGGCTTGTAAGAACAATCCATCCTTATTGAATAAACCTGAGCAACCATGAACATACTTTAATATTCATTTCATCATCACTATGAGCATCATCTGACCCTAATCCATCATCCACTTTATCATTAATGATATTTTACATCAATGACAACACCTATGCAAGAAGATGCCAACATTTCCTTCGGTATGTCTTCATTTCAGCATGTTTCATTTCGAACAATTTAATTCTACAAAGTATTTCCTTTCTGTAAGTTGGCTTCAGTAGAATAAATGTTATTTGTTGTTTAAATTTATTTACTTTCAGTAGCATTGGAATTTTATTGATTATCGGTATTTATTTTAGTAAATAGAAAATATTGAAACAAAATAGGAAAACCTCCTTTTAAGACAAAACCACTACCACTAGTTGCATATCCATTGTCTTCATTGCATACTGCCTTGGACACATCCTTGGTTAAAATGACATCAACTACATAATGATATATTAAATTATTGGACATCAAAGTGACCCATCAAAGTTATTATGATTTAGAAAAGATCTGTTTGAGTTATATGTTAAAATGGTCACTTAATCGACAATTGTGATGGTATAATTACTCGAGGACCCCAAAAACAAATTTACTGGAGACTATTTATAGGGGCCTAAAATAGCAATTTATATGGAAATTTTTTCTCTAAAAATAAGTTAGTGTTAGAATGATCTCCACATCCCGACACTTTCAGTGGTAAGGGCACTCGATAAGTGGGAAAAAATAATTGTGCATTTTTTACGGTTGGGTTTTCAAGATGGGAAAAATGGTCGTGGAAATAGGTCGGGAAATAAGTCGGAGAAATAATTTAAGGAAAAAGTTGGGGAAATAAGTTGGGCAAACAAGTTAGGGAGGAAAGTTGGGAAATAATTTGGGGAAACAGTTAGGAAAATAAGTTGGGGAAACAAGATAGGGAAAAAAGTTGGGAAAACAGTTGGGAAAAAAATTTGGGGAAACAGTCGGAAAAAATTCAAGGAAACAAGTCGTAAAAACAGGTCAAGAAAACAAGTTGGGGAACAAGTCGGGAAACAAGTCGGGAACAAAGTTGGAAAAATATTATGAAACAAAGCATGAACTCTACCACCCCTTTCACTTTGTGATTCCTTGAGATATGGAAAAAAATGTTACAGCTAAAGTAGTCCTAGAAAGATCTCGATACCAGATCTAATGAGCCTCATGTGACAAATTAAGTAGAACAATACAATGTGGTATAGATGATTTTATTAAATGGAAACAGTGAAATCACATTACTAGATTGCATGCCACTTCAAGGGGAAAACTCCTTTGAGCAAGCTCAATGCAATAATATTCATGGATGTCTTTATTGGCCTAAAAATCCCTAATATAATAGTTCTATTCTAGAGACTACTAATACCCATGCATGTGGGATTATTCATATTATCTCAAGGTATGAATTACAAAGCATACATGTCCATAGCATCTATTACAATAATAATGAAAAAGAAGGGTATGAAGAAGGGTTTTAACATTCTTTATAGATAAAGTATTGATGTAGGATTTTATACATAGTTTTCAAATTTTGTCAAATTTTTATTTTGGTAGGATTTTGCATTCATATTTAGGTCAATAATGAGCTTGAAGTGCTCCATCTCCTTTGGGTTGGCTTGTTATGGAGGTATCCTACTTTCCTCCAAAAAAATTTATTTGAAAATTTAAAATTTTGTAAGCATAATGAGTATCCATTCTATCTTTAAAACATATGAGGTGCATGATTTCATGTGTAGGGGATCATGGGGTCTTAAATCATGTGTTAGTGAATTCCTAGCCTCTAACTCCAACTCACATGTCCTAACCTAGCGTAAAGTTAGTAGTTATGATATTTAAACAAATAGTTTGGTGATTATAGAAAGGTAGGATGGGAATGAGATAAGGATGGATGATTGATATGTAGAGATAGCGAAATATATAGAGAATCAAGAACATTTTTAAACTAGGGAGATGCAAAAGTAATAAGAAAATATTCATGTACATGCTTTGGAAAGAATTAATTTGCGCTATTTGAGTGTGCATTCTCAATGGTGAAACCTATTTTCAATTGATCACGATTTTATTCCGGACTCAATTCTCATTTATTTTACCGAAGTATGCTTGGTGAGTTTTTTTCAATAGATTTGGTCAAATGATTAAAAAATAATGTCAATATAGAATTGAGAAACCTTGGTTATTTCTATATAGTCTTATACATTTTAATGGTTTATGCATTTCTTGTATTAAAATCCCTAAACAAATCGTGGATTTAGATTTTTAGGGTCTATAGAAACTTGACAAGTCTTAAAAATTATGAAACAATCTTGTTTGGTACAAGATCAAATTTAATTTCTCGTCTCGGGAAAAGTATTATGTAAACTTGGGTTAGGGTTTCCCGAGACAATAAAATATTGTATTTTTTTATAGAACCATGCAAAATTCTCCAATTTTTGGTGTGGAGTTTTTATACCTTGTATATTCCATTTTGCATTTGGTTTCATACAATTTGGAGGTATGTGAGTCAATTTATAATCACTTATGTATAACCAAACTAGTAAAATCCATGTTTTGTAATCTTATTTAGAGTTTTATTCTATGAATCCACCCTAAATGGTCTTGAATACTAAATGAGTATCGTGTGATGAATGATAAGCATCTATACACTTTTTTTAATGTTAAATTGGATTATTGTTATTGAAAACTTGTTATTTATGTCTTAATAGGCCTAAATAATCCTAAGAAAGGTTAGTAAGCGGGTTGAACCTCAACACCCCTAAACTATATTGGTATCGAGTGGTATTGTGTCGCAAGATTGACCTAAGAAGGATATTAATTCAATGAGAAAGTAAATATCAAGTGGTGGAAAAGACATTTACAGATAAAGTGAAAATGGCACCTAGAAGAGAACATAGGGGTGGTGTTAGGACAGTCAAGGTAGGAAACCTAGAGATGCATTACTAGAAGAGGTAAGAATTTTGAGATTACATATGAAGGCCATGGAATTGGTTTAAAGAAGGTGTATTCTTGCGGGTGATATGAGTGAAGGAGAAGAGGAAAATCAAGAAGAAGTTGTACAAGAAGAAGGAGAAGTATGAATGTAGGAAAGACTCTTGAAAGTAATCGTGGGCATTTGATCAAAACAAAAACTAGAAGTTCCAGCATATGAAGTTAGTTTAAATGTGGATGAACTTGTTGATTGGATAGCAACAATGGACATGTATTTTGACTATGATGAATTGGAAGAAGATAAAAGGGTAAAATTTACTCGTACTAGACTGAAATGACATGCATATGTTTAGTGGGATAGTGTCCAAGATGAAATGAGGAGAAGAGATAAAGATAAGATCAAATCCAAACTAATGCCTATATATTACCAAACCAACTTTTTTATAAATTTTCAAAATATGAGACGAAAATATATGAGTGTAAAATAATGCACATATGATTTCATAAAATTACTACCATGGCTGGCCAAATTGAGGAAGATTCAAAGACATTGTCAAGATACATTAATGGTTTGGGGTTTGGTATACATGATGAGATTAGTTTACTAACTCTAAGGACAGAGAGGAAACTTACCAATTTTACCTCATGGTAGAATAAAAGATAGAAAAGAAGAAAACTCGGCACTCAAGGGAAAAGAGTAGATATTTTAGAGGAAGAGGGAAACAAGGTGGTAGAAAACACTCCTAAATCCATGATCAAGAAGCAAGTATCAACTATCATCGAAAAGTAAAATTGCAAGAGGAGATTACTCTTATAGAGGGAGAAGACCGTTCACAAGAGGAAGATGAAGATACTTTTGGGGAAAATGTTTTAGGTGTAATAAATATGCATGCCACAACTCCTTTTAGTTTCTAGAGAATGTGAAAACAAGCCATCTAAGGAATGAAGGTAGCAATCAGATTATGCAAGCACAAGAGGAGAGTGTGGGATCACCATCCCACATAGATGAACCTGAAACAGGTGAGTCATTTTTTGTGAGAAGAATGCAACTCAAACCCAAAAAATAAATGAATGAACCATCCCAAAGGAAGGCCTTGTTTAGGACAACATGTAAGTCTAATGGAAAATGTTGTAAGGTAATAATAGATAGTGGTAGCATAAATAATTTGGTAGCCTCGAAATGGTTGATAAATTAGGCTTGAATAAACTCACATACCCCACTCCTTACAAGGTGTCATGGTTTGCAAAAAAGGAAACCAAGTCTTGGTAAATAAACAATGTATGGAGTTTTAGATTGTTATTTACAAGGATGATGTGATATGTGATGTTATGCCTATGGATTTGTATTGTTCTCTTGGCGAGTGCCTTGCAATTCGATAAGAGAGATATACATGATATGAGAAATAACACTTACACTTTTGTGAAGGATGGAGTAAGACACACACTCACACCCTTGAAATAATAAAATTCAACTATATAAGACCCTTCTAAGGTTTTTTTAATAAGTGGGAAGAATTTTCTACATTTTATCAAGGAGAAAGAGGTAAGTTATGCATTAATTTCAAAAATTAGTAAAAGCTGTTATTTTGACATATTTTCATCCGGAAATATACGATTTGTTCAATGAATTTTTAGATATAGTTTTTACTATTTTCCTAATGAGCTATCTCCAATTAGAAGCATCAGCCATCACATAGATTTGATTCCAGGAGCTAGTTTTCCAAACAAGGTAGTATATAGGCTAACACCCAAGGAGAACAAAGAGATTAAAATGAAAGTACAAGAGTTGTTAGACAAAGTCATAATGAGAGAAATTTTGAGCCATTATGAAGTCCCAATAGTCTTAAACTCTAAGAAGGATGGAGGTTGGAGAATTTGTACTGATTCAATAGCCATTAACAAAATTACAATTAGGTATAGATTTACTTTACCAATAATTTATGCTTTGATGGATTTTCTAAGTGGTGCAAAATTTTAAAAGTGGATACCATCATCTTATAATCAGAGAGGGAGATGAATGGAAGACTACTTTTAAGACAAATGATGGATTATATGAATTTCTTGTAATTCTATTTGAATTGACTAATGCCCCAAGTACTTTTATTAAGATTATGAATGAAGTGTTTAAGGCTTTTACGGGTAAATTTTCATCGGTTACATTTATGATATTCTTATTTTTAGTCAATCAAAGGACGAACATCTTAGGAAACTTAAAATGATTTTAGATAAGTTGCAAGAAGAAAGGTTACTAATTAATCTCAAAAAGTGCAGCTTTATGAAGACATAATTGATTTACTTGGGTTTTGTTAACTCACAAGAGGGCTTAAACATGGATAAGGATAATTTCAAAGCCATAGTTGAGTGGCCAAATTTAAATAATTCCTTTAAGGTAAGAGGTTTTTTTGTTCTAGCCAACTTTTATATAAAAGTCAATAATAATTTTAGTGGTATTTATGCTCCAATAGTAGAAACTATTAAGGGGAATAATAAGCAATTTCAATGGAATGAGGTAGCAAACAAAAGCTTTAATTTTTAAGAGAAAAATAATTGAAAAACCCATTCTAACCTTGTCTAATTTTGAAAAGTTGTTTTAAGTTGAATGTGATGCTAGTGGCAAGTGTTATAGGGGCTATTTAAAGCCAAAAAGGCAAACTAATTGCATATTTATTGAAAAAATAATTGAGGTAAATAAAAAGATTCAACTTATGATCAATAATTTTATGCTATAGTCCAAGATTTGAAGAAATAGATGTATTACATGGTGCATTACACATAGTGTCATGACATAATTACAAAGATAATGAACCATGTGCCACATTCATACAAATAAGGGTGCACACACAAAATAGGAATGAATCCACAAACAAGGGACAACCACATTGTCATAATATAAGAAAGTTCCTTAGGTCATATAGAGAAAATAAACAAAGTATCATAATCAAATAATACAATTGAGTTAATCCACGTAGTAATAAATCAAGGAATGATTTTGCATAAATAAGTAAATGACAATAATATAGAAGTCAAGTGTAACTAGTAATAGTAACAATAATAAAAATATAGGTTAACACTCGCCCAAAACATGTGTTAGTCATGTTGATCCAATAGACAACAATAAGCACTACGTATGTAATCAAGTGTGATGACGAAGGTGTAAAGTAACATATAATGAAACAAAATCACATGTATAGTGTGGATGGATGCCCCTAAGAGATTCATAAAATTAGTAAAATGACCATTTAGGAAAATAAATAGTGAATCGAACAAAACCAAAGAGTTATTTTTCAATAAAAATATGTGGAATGAAAATGTTGGGTTCACAAAATTTTTACACCATAAATAATTTATAAGTGTTGTTAATGCACAACAATAAGAAGGATGCAAGGGTTAGAAACAGGTAGACTATTCTTATCTAATTAAATTCCAACATCATTTATACATGACCAAAATAATGCATGCAAACATGAAATGATTGAAACAATTGATAAATTATATGCAACAAGTTCTAATACACAAGATGAGAGATATACTTAGTTGTTTAGGATGATTCATGAATGATTTGTATGTGTAAGACAGTGTAACATGAGGATCTAGAGCTTTGGATTCTACACTAGAGATTCTAGAACTAGAAATTGAGCGGGTGTGGGACTATACAAATTTTGTACGGTTTCGGCTGGAATTATATGGTCCATACCTGGAGTTGTATGGTTTCAAACTCTCGAGATAGTATAGGTATGAAACTTCCTATGTTCTTCACTTTTCTAGAATTGATTCTCATTGTATGTCATTTTTCTCACACATCTTGTAATGACTCGTGATGACATATAACAAAGTATAAAACTATCACAACTTGCATAACACTTCATTAGAGCATCAACAAACCAAATAATAAAATATGTGTGTGCATTTTAGGTTGGACCACACTTGAAATCAAACTCCCACTTGCTAAACCAATCCAAGTTTTGCATTACATATCCTCATTGTGGAAATCAATCATCATGCAGTTCTCCGGGTGTTTCTACAAGTGTGTATAGCTAACCAACCCCTAAGGGTCTCATCACGTCGCCTTACAAAAAGATAGTAGGATAATTGCATAGCATAGAATATACCAAGCATGGTAATAGTGAGATGTGATGTGCCTCAACTATGTGACCTAGCCTTTTTTATTGAAACATGTGTACAATTATTGGAATGACATTGCTCTTCTTATTGATACATGGCTCTATGATCTTTATATTCTTGTAGATGGATGAAGCTAGACTCTTTAACCTAGTTGAGTTCTTTAGAAATGTAGAAGGGACTACTCTAAATAGTGTGTAGTTGACTTAGGAAGATTTAGGAACCCTTTGAGTACTCTTGGAATGATATTTACAATAGTAGTTTGTGAAAATTATAGGTGAGTTATAAAATGATAATGAATTACTTATATAATATTCCATATGTGAGATATTATAATAAGGACAACCCTAGGAAGATGAAATGACCCAAAGAATGACTTGAAATTGAAAATAGAGATAATGATTATGAAGGTATGGTACCATACAGGTCGTCCAAGACCAAACCCTACATCTCAACCCTCCATATGTTTTAGGACTAGAGAGACTCCAAAACAAAAAGTTGTCTCATGAATATCAGATGTTTTACACTTCTTTTACTAAATAATATTATGAGAATTAACAACAAAGCAAAGTGTAAAGTTAATAAAGTTGTATAATGGCTATAGATATGATGAGAATGGATTATGAATGTGAGGATTTTTCTTAGTAAGAATACATGGTCAAAATTGGCATTGCATAAGGACAAGTTACTAAATTTTAGTGTTTACACCCTTGAATACTTGGTACATGAGCACCCTTTTCAATTTCATCCTCATCTCATAAAGCGCCAACACAATATCATCTCCCATGTAGACCAACCTAGTTGGCTTATTAATAAATGGAGGGGTGATTCTAATCTCATGTTTCACAAAGTATAGTTATCTTTCATGAATGTGTGAGACCAAAATTTTTACCAAATCCAAGGGTTTACCAAAATATGTGAGTTCAAATAATTTTAATACTCTTTCATCCTACAATGAGTTTTTCACACTATCATCAAAGATGATTCCTCACTCTGGGGCCTTTTTATTCATTTGATACATGTAGTCATTTTGTAGAAAGGACTCATGGCATGGTGCACAATGTTTTTAATATGTTAATTTGTAGGAAATAACCATTGATTCCCAATCTTATTCATGTAATATTGTCACAAGGTATTTCATCTCTATAAATGTATTTTAGGTTGTTACCTAATTCTTAGAGGCTTTATTTACTTTTCGAGATGGCATCATTCCTCCTTGTTACTATTTCTTATGGAAGAAGTATTTTTATCCCTCATCCCTAAATTATTCATCTCTTTCTTCTTCTTGAATAATATTCATGTTTGATCCTTCCTCTCATTCTTTGACTTCCACATAACTTTCCCTACCTTTGTTACTCAACCATGGATGTTTTCTTGTGAACCTCGTCAACTTATTTGTTCTTCATCCACATTTTTTGAACCCTTTTTTTTCACCCTGGGTAATTAATGTTCATGAAACCCTTTGTTTTTATGAATAAAACTCAACTTCCATGTTAATGGCAGCCAAGAATTTCTACAACCCATAACCATATGATTCCATTAAACTCTACTCACTCTTCCAAGTAATCAAGAAATAAAAATATCCAATAGTAGTTTCAAGTTTGAATTTGTTGTGATCTCAGTAACTGAACATATATTTTCCTTTATTGGGAGCTCAAGAAATTCAAATTTACATATGGTTACAACTTAAAACTCCCACCCTTATTTATACTCTTCCAAAATTAGCATGATTTTTACGCATCAATTTCCTCCCTATGCTTGAGCATTCACTTCACCACATATTTAAACTACTTTTCTAATGGATGTCATTTGTAATTTGATTTCCACATGTTTTTGAACTTAAAACTCAAGTGGTGTAATCTTTACACCATAAAAATTATAACTACAACATAATCAATACATGATGTAAAGGTTTTTTGTATGGGATTATTTTGACTTAAATAATTAACAATAACATTGTACATTCAAAATAACCCATTAATATTTGTAACTATGTTGAAATGATATAATTATATCTCGCAACCACAAGAAGACAAATACTTAGATATGAAGAGTGGTGCAGGAGGATCTACACATATAGACTAGATGGATGAGTCATTATGAACCTAAAAGTGCTTTGTCTCTAAAAGTGAACCATATAACTCTCTACTGGAATGTGGACTAGTTTTGGATCCTTCTATATTATTTTTACCTATGTGTAGTGGGGTTTTATAACTTCTCATGCCCTTTAGTTTCTTGAAAATGTGTGTTATTATATGTCACGCAATATCGCATGACCTGTAATGACATACAACAAGTAAAAACCCTAGATACATATAATACCATTTATCAAAACATTAGATAAGAGAAAGATAAATCAATAAGTGGGTGACATTGGGCTACCCTTGTCAAGTAAACCCTTTCTAAACAAATCCAAGTGTTGCAATACATCCCCTTGAGCATGATCAAGCCTCGTGCACTTCTCCTAGTGTAGGTTCAAGTAGTGTATGCAATCTAATCTAACCCCTTATATGTTCTCTCATGTATCTTAACAAAAAAATAGAAGGATAACTATAAATTAGATTATGTACCAAATATGGTAGTAGTGTGATGTGGTAAAATGGAGGAAGCTAGACTCTTTGACATGGTTTAACGTTGCATATTCTATATAGTGGTTTATTTACATTATGTGCAACTACTTCAGGATATTTTGGAGAGTGTGATTTAGTGTTGATATTTGTAATGGGAGCTTATAATAATTTCAAGTGAGTTATGAATTGCATTTTAATTTCTCATATAGGATTCCATACATTAAACATGCACATTAAGTATGGCCTAAGAATATAAAATTACACATAAGATATTCAAATTGTAAAAATATTCACTATATGGAAGGGTACAAGACCGCATAAGTCTGTCATGATCATAGTCCACTATGGACCATAATTGTTTGGTTTTTTTCCATGTAGATAGTAATGAAAAAGCTAAATTTTGAGAATTATGTCTGAGGTTCAATTATTACTTTAGTTAATTAATGGATGAATGATAGAGTGTTGTGTAGAGATGAAGAAAGTTAGAAGAGAGAGTGGGAGATATATTAACTAGGCTTGGAATTTGAACATTTTTCTTAGAATATGAATGAATTTTTAAAAAAATATTTCCAAAGGATAAGTTACCAAATTTGAGTGTCTACATTTACCCCCACTTTAAGTGTGTAATTGAAAATTATATGCTTAAAGGAAAAACATACATGAGTGTGCACACACACTTTTACTTTTCTTGATAGTTGTTTAATGTGTTAGTCTTGGCATGCTCCATAATTAACCCTACAACACATAGTGTATTCAATGTCCATAGTAGAAATTGAATTATAACTCAAATGTAAATAATGATTGTAACTTTGAAAATTTGAACTTGTACATAGTAAAGTAAAGAGATGAAAAACATGGAAGGAATACACATGTTCATTTTGTGGAGGGAAGAGCTCTTGTTCTTGTTGTAATTTGAGATTGGGTTTTTTTTTTTGAGATTTCAAAGTATTGGGGTTGATTAATCTCATTTTTCTTAAGGAGAAACCAGATTAGGAGATGGATTTGAGTGCATACCACCCAACATCAAAGAGTAGAGGCATCAAAGAACCTTATTAATAGGGAAGAGTAGTGTACATGAGTATTTATAAACCCTAATATCTTAGCAAAAATATAAAATAAGAAAGAAAGGAAATCCTATGAAGAACTTAACTGATTTAATACCTTCCAATCCCATGGACCATACCATTGCAGATGGATCTAGGCCCAATTTTATAAATATAACACAAGGTCAAAAAGGAATGGATAATCCATTCCCCCATCATGTGTTGTACAATTGAGTATGAATATGCAAATATTGAATAATGCAAAGGAGAAAATATTCATGCCCCAAAACCTTGTATTTTTAATTATATTTGAGTAGTGTAATGGAGAAGGAATGAAGTAATCATGCCCCTTGTATAATGCTCTGAAATGTGTCATTTTTATCTAAATTAATTTGTACTAAAAGAATGTAAGTATCGGTAAATATCTGAAACTATTGGAGTTTTTTTAGAATTTTCCCCATGTCGAGAATGTTTATTAGGGGTCTAAACCATCATACGATATTTACCTTAATTATATGATTTTGAACCAATGTAAATTATGCCACTTTTTTACTCCTACATACTTTTGAGGATATATACGTTGTAAAAACCTATGTGTATTTCTTGTAATCCAATTATACTAGTTTTTATGTACAATATATCTTGATGAATGTCCTCGGTTTTAAGGCATGTATGATAAAACATTTGACCTTATAGAACAAAATAAAATAAGTGTACTCATGTTGGATATATATGATAATCTACATTGGATTATATATAAGGTTTTATGGGTGCCCATTGTTGATATCATGTTCTTGTAAATGGGCTTATGTATGGTGGAAACCATGACACGCAAAACAACAAACAACATGTAATAAGCAAGAGTATCAATAGTAATCATGTGAGAGAGATTAAAACAATTGCAAAGGAAAATAAAGATTCAATCAAGCTAACATAAGAAAAATGACGTATAAGAGTCATATTAAGGCATAGAGTTGCAAACATGGGACACCTAGTACACTATCATATGTGAAAGCACACAAGATGCATACAAAGAAGTAATGTCACACACTAGAGGTATAGAGAAACAAACAAGGGACACCCACAATGTTGTAATATAATTAAGGTGTGCAATCCATATATAATAAGAAATTAGGAAGTCAAGTAATCGAGTAAGAAAACAATCTATAAAGAAAGAGTAACAAATAGTGATGAAAAACTCATTGAACGAGATAGGTTAGCTTTGCACTATGCACATTTTTAGCCCGATTAACCCAAAATAAAGTATATACATACTATAGGTAATCTGAGCATAATGAGGAAGTGAAATTTAATTGAAACAAAAGCACCAAGATTTTGTAGGAGATACCCCAAATGATTAGTGTCATTGGGAAGGGACTATGTCGACACATGTCATCATGTATCAATTTATGTATGTCCTGCATCAAACTCAACATACCTCATGAATGCATGTGTATAAGGAGGATATAGAAAATTATGTTATCTATCAAACCAATATGAAAAAATTAATTTGTGAAGTGTAAGCTAGAAAATAAAGTAATATGTAAGTCTTGATTTTTTTAAAAATATTTGACTATTTTGGTATTGTGATTATATGAATGGTTTTTTCCTTTTGAAAATAGTTATGTACAATTTTTTATACCCTAGTTAGAGTTCAGAATTTTAATTTTATAATAACTAAAAATTATGTAAGGGTTTTTAACAAGTAGACTATTCTAATTTAATTAACTTCTAACATCAATTATGCATAATTAGAATAATGCATTCAAACTTGAAACGATTGATATATGATAGGTACTTACTCAAATACAAAACAGAGAGATGGAATTATTTGTACATGGCATAGCATAGATAATATGAATGTGTCGAGATAGTACAACAAGTGAATCTAGAATAGTAGATTCTGCAATTAAATTTTGGAATTGGAAACTAGGCAAAGGCGGGGCCGTATAAATATTGAATGGTCTAGAGTGGAAATGTATGGTCTTAACCTAAATTTGTATAGTTTTAAAAACTTTCTAATTCAAATTCAAATATTTTGAGCTCTTGCCCTCCGTAGTGTTCAAGTAAAGTTGGAAGTCTGAAAAGATAGAGAAATTCATACTTGAAGTTGTTTAAACTCTCCAGTCTGCAAGTTTTGATAAATTTTCCGTTTTCCTGTCTGGGTGCATGAAAATTTTATTATTGTCCTCATTTGAATGAAATTTTCAATCTTTCTATGGCCATGGATCATCAAACCTTGTATTTTTTCAACTCTTGGTTCATGAAAGAAATTTGAAAATCGGGCACAAAATGGTGGAGTTTTCTTCTTCTCTACATTTTTTCCACAGTCGTGAATGACGGGCATTTTCTTCCCCATAAAATTTTGGCTCCATTATCCATAGGTACGTGGACATATCTAATTGGAAGTAGGTCGGTGGAGAACTTTGAGGTTTTGAGCCTCTTTGTAAAAAAGGCTAAAAGTCATAAAGTGACCCGCAGCCCCGCCAAACACAAAGGAAAAAGTCAAATCTTGAGCCCACATTGGAAATTCAAAGTGGGGAAGCGGATCAGTGGAGAAATTTTTATTTTTGAGCCTTTTTGTAAAAAGGGCTAAAAGTCATAAAGTGACCCATAGCCCCGATCATGCAAGAGGAAAAAGTCAAATGTTGAGCCCGCATCAAAAAAGTCAAAGGGGAGGTGGATCGTCGGGGAGATTTGAGAATTTGAGCCTTTTTTTCATTAAAGGGGCTTAAAGTTAAAAAGTGACCCACAACCCCACCAAACACAAAGGAAAAGTCAAATATTAAGCCCCATCATTGGAAAGTCAAAGTGGGGAAGTGGGTTGATGGAGCAATTTTGTTTTTGAGCCCGCATTGAAAAAAGGTAAAATTATAAAAGTGACCCACGACTCTATCTCCACTCAAGTGAAGCCACGTGTCAAGACCATATCAAAAGCAGGTGAGTGGACCAAAAATGTAAAAAATGCCAAATCTCTATAAAGTCACAAAATGCAAAAGGCATCCTCCACGCCCACTCCAGTAAATTTCTCCCACGTGGATGGCTCTAGTTTAAAGTTTCAAAGGCAAGATGAATGGTTCAAATTCAAAGTTACAAAATGAGTGTAATGGTTGCATTATGAAAAGTCTGGTTTTTTTCGCCATTAATTAGCTTTTCTTCACGAATCAAGAATCTAAATGAACATGAATGATTGAAAAAAGATTGTAAACCATGTTTCTTGCTAACAAAGAAGAAGTTGTAACCATTTCTTGCAAGATATTTAATGGCTTCTTCACCATCAGTAAGGGTTGGCAATTGATCTTGTAAACTCACGAGTGCATTATACTTAGAGAAAGCAAAGGAGATAG
This sequence comes from Taxus wallichiana var. yunnanensis, assembly GCA_018340775.1. NCBI lineage: Eukaryota > Viridiplantae > Streptophyta > Pinopsida > Cupressales > Taxaceae > Taxus > Taxus wallichiana. The sequence goes on along the minus strand of CM031239.1, from coordinate 766,623,450 downwards.
CCATTTTCTTCTACTTTCCTCCATTCTCAAATTTCTTCCATTCCCACATTATGTACAACTTTTGTTTAAGCATCAATACAAGAAGAAGGATTTTTGTAGCCTCTTTTGATGAGGAGATTTTAGAAACTTTGAGTTCACAATCTTATCTCATCTTGTTGCCATTTGTAGGGTTGTTTCTTCTCATAAATGCATGTGTTGAAGTTTCTAACTAATGTGTGCAGAATCTGATTTTCTACCTACAACATTAGTTCTCCTACCTCTTTTCTCACTCCCTTTCCCACCTTCATAAAAAAATTTCCCCCTTACAGATAACTGCAAGCAGCTTTTCCACAGGTCAAGGAGTGGAGTGCCCCTATTGGATCCCCGGCCAAAAGGCCACCATATAAATCCACACTTTTCACGTGCATGCATACACGGCAGCTGCACCGGTTAAGTAGAGGGACTTAGATTCCCAGAGTGTTGGAAAGGAATTCACAAATTTTTCCACCAAAAAAATTCCTCGCCAACAATTTTTGGCACCCACCGTGGGGTAGATTTAGCAACATCTACACCTAAATGTGACCACAAGGTTAGAAAATTCAAAATTCAAAAAAAGAGAAAAATTTCTAGAATTTGAATGGCTATATGAGCCACATGGATTCAAATCATGGCTATTCCAGAAACCCTCCTGTTGAAAGACCCAAATTTCTCTTCCACATCCAAGAAGACGTTGCTTCATATTTGAGGGAAGCTATCTGGCATAATAGACAAAGTGCCAATCACTACTTCATTGCCATGAGAATTCTGGACCTTGAAGAAGAACGCACTGCTGAATTGGAGAGGCAAAGACAAATTCCAACACCACAAAGAAGAGCATAGATTTTCAAGCTGATGGATAGAAGATTCACCCAACAAAATAGAGACAAGGAGGACAAACTGATCCCATTTTTGAGGAACTTCAAAGGAGACAAGAGCTACTCGGAATCCAGAGGCTTCCTTTTCAAGCAACCGGTCACGTTGGGAACCTGAGTGTTGCCAATCCTTTGGATGGTGAATTTTCATACATCAATGAGAACCTTGTAGACTTCACTGATGTGAAGACCAAAGAAGAAGCTAGAGAAAGAGAGGTGAGAGCCGACGAAGAAATAAGAGCTCAACTCAAAGAAATCGAGAGACTTCAAGCCGAGGGCATGCAAAAGAGCAGCAACAGAAGCCACAACCTTAGCAAGGTTGGAAGCTAGAAATAGAAATAGAATGGGGGATCATGAGCGTGAATGTGAACATGATCGTGAGGCCCATAGGCCTAATGTACCATGGGGAGGAAACACCGGTCCACTGGCTCTTGCTCAACCACTCCATGAGCTACCGAGAGGCTCGAGAAAAACTTCCCAAAATTTAGAGGGGATGGTTCTCAACTCCCTGAAGAGCATGTAGCAGCATTTATCACTACTTGTGGTGTGTTGGGTGTTGAGGATGAAGATGTGTCAGTCTGACTCTTTGTGGAGTCACTTCAAGAGAAAGTTTCAAATGGTTCTACATGCTACCCCGAGGTCCATCACCTGTTGGGAGGATATAAGAAGTGCATTCGAACACAAGGTTCAAGAGCACAAAAGATTGTCAGGATCTTTGGTCCAATTGGTACAAATGAAGAAAGAAACCTCTCGAGTCAATGAGGGACTTTGTAGCAAGATATAATAGAGTGATAAGAAGAATCCCTGAAGATGTGGTGCCTCCTGAAAATAATTTGAAGAGATTCTTCATCAAGTGCCTTGCCATCAGAAGTAGGTTTCTTCCTTAGAAGAACCCAACCAAGAACATTAAGGGAAGCTCAAGACCATGCAATAGAAACCGATGATGATCTAATCTTTCCGAAAGGTGAAAGGCCCCAATGGAAAGCAAAAGGGTCAGAATTCAAACTCTATCACCACAGATCCGATGTTCCAAAAAATGGCAAATGACTTGGTTTCCTTGAAGAAGAAACTATCTCAGATCACAATGTGGAATGCTTCAAGGAAACCAAACCCTCCAGATAGGCCAAGGATTTCTCCACCTCCTCAGCTTGCTCTTGAAGCACCACCAATCAATGCCATCTGTGACACCAAAGAGCCGGAGGAGGAAGCAGAAATTGATGAAACTGAAGAAGAAAATATGGAAGACTATGAAAACTATCTTGAGGTCGAGGAAGTTGATATGCACAATGGCCTAATTGAGTACGTTGATGATGAAGATGAGATGATGAAGAAGCTCCAAGTTTCTCATGTGTTGTTTTCACTGCACAATCCAGAAAGGTGCTTCATCCTCAATGGTTATGGTAAAGGATAAGAAGAATAAAGAAGATTCTCCCCAGAGGTCACACAAAATAAAATCATCAACAGAGGATCACCATTACCACCTTCTATGGAGTCGGCCAAAGAAAACTAGACTCACTGGTTGTCTAGGATCATGCTACTATGCCAAGTAAGTCATCTAATTCTTCTCCCACTCAAAAAAGTTGCTAAGAACAATTCTTTAAATGTTGTTCCTATAAAAACATCTAAGGTTCAATCAAAAGCTACACCCTCACCCCCTTCCAAGCCAATTGCTACACCCAAAAAGGAGAATTCAACACCCAAAGTAGCAAAGCCTCTACCATGTAAATCTTCCTCCATTTCTAGAACCTCTTCCTCACTCACCATAACCCCATTTGACTTTGTGGAACATGCAAGCAAAACCAAAGTCCAGCTCTCAGAAATAGAATACCTACAAACACACCCTACCTAGTTTGACAAGTTCATTAATGTAGTTCATGGTGGTAACCCTATATCCTCGAGTCCTAATTCTAAAGGCTTACTTCCCACACCATCCACACCACCTTCCCAAAACATGCTAGCCCTCAGTGCCTCCAAAACCAACAAGGTTGAACCTTTCTACCTATCACTCCTCATTAAAGGCTTCCAACTAAATAATTGTATCATAGATTCTAGAGCCTCAAACAATGTGATGCCAGCCAAAGTTACAAATGCTCTAGGCCTCACCTTGACCTGTAAATGGCACCTGCTACTCAATGGAATCCAAACAAGTGCCATTTGGTAGAAGAATCAAAGATGCACAGGTAGCACTAGCTGATTTTCAGACAAGAAGGTGCTCCTAACCATACTGGTAGTAGACATCCCAACATCCTTTGGTATGCTATTGAGTAGGAGTTTTTGCAGAGACCTGGGTGGAGAGATAAAAATGGATTGGTCATCTGCAACTATCCCAAGTAAAAGGTGAGATGAAGAAGTTGCTACCAGTAAGAAAGATGAAGTTCACAGTACGAAAGTCTGATGATCCGAAAGCAAACATTCTCTTTCAAGATTGTGGGCTAGGAAACTACTTCCTCACATCAAAAAAGAGGAGAACTTGCCACTTCTCATGGAGGAAGAGGAAGATCAAATTTGGACAATGGAATTTGATGGTAGTCATTCCAGTGTGGGCTCTGGGAGCTGGTGTAGTATTGTACTCTCCTTCCAATGAGTTGTACCCATTTTCCTACAAGCTGCAATTTGATAATACAAATAACACTGCATAGAGTATGAAGCACTACTCTTAGGCATGAGTGCAACAGAGGACATGGGAATCAAGAAACTGAGATGTCGAGGTGATGCAGAGGTTAGTAGTAAAGTAGGTCCACCAACAATATCAGGTGAAGAATCCAAGACTCGGCATTACAGAAACAGAGTGTGGGACTGCATTGAATCTTTTGATGCATTTTCCATCAAGCTATTCCAAGGGAATAAATGAAAAGGTTGATTCTCAGCAAAGTGTCAACTTCCCTAGTGACACCTCATCCTTTTTGGTAAAGACAAAGTGACCATCAAATGGTATTCAGCCTAGTGTACTGCATAATGCAAATCATTGGCAAGTCTTCAATGATGATAACCAAATTCTAGCCTTTTTAGAGCAAAGGGATAATTTCAATAATCTCTTCTTCGAAGGAGGTGAAAATCCACACCGAGAAGCAGTCCCCAAAGAAGAGAAAGAAGGAATTGATGATGAGGGAGTAATCAAATTGAAAGGGAACAAAATTCCCAAAGGCCTAGTCTCTTTAGAAGACCTCTTTGACAAACATGACAGATTCATTCAAGAGAAAGAAAAGCAATCTTCTCGGTGCCCAAACTGATTTTGATAAAGAAAACATTGGTACCCTGAGGAGCCAAGGATGGTCAATATTGGAAAATGTTGCTCGCCTGAAGAAAAAGAAGGTTTGTTGCATTACTCAAGAAATACTCAGATGTCTTGGCCTACTCTTATGATGAACTCAAATCCTTCCAACCAAAGGAAATGCATCACTCAATTCCTTTGAAGCAGGGTGTTAAGCCCTTTAGGTAGAAACAAAGGCCATACAACCCAAAGATTTTGATACCATCAAGGAGGAGGTAATGAAGATGCTTAATGCAAGGATCATCTTTCCCATCCACCATTCAACGTGGGTGGCTAACATTGTGCCAGTGGAAGAAGAATGGTGAAATAAGGATATGTGTAGATTTTCACAACCTGAACCAGGCATCACTAAAGGACAATTATCCTCTTCCTATCATGGACCATATCCTGCAAGTAGTCACTAGATCTGAAATGCTTTCATTACTTGATGGATTCTCAGGATATAATCAAATCAAAGTGGCAGAGGAGGACCACACCAAGACAACCTTTACAACACCTTGGGGCACTTTTTGCCTACAGCAAAATGCCTTTTGGCCTAATCAATGCAGGAGCTACATTCCAAAGGGTGATGGATTTGGCCTTCAAAGATCTAAAGCATTGACATTTTCATATATCTTGATGATCTCACAAGTATTTTCAAAGAAGAGGGGAGATCATATCTATCACTTGGAACATGTACTTGCAAGGTGTAGGAAACATGGCATATCACTAAATCCAAAAAGTGCATTTTTGGAGTCACATAAGGCAAGTTATTGGGGCACATTGTGAACAAACATGGAGCACACATTGATCCTGAGAGGATTAGATCCATTCAAGCATTAGCCCTACCCACAAGCAAGAAAGGAGTTCATTCATTTCTTGAAAGGTGAACTTTCTTCATCATTTTGTGCCTGAGTTTTCTTGAGTTGACAAAGCACATCACTTCCATGATGAAACCACAAGAAAACTTCAAATGGAACAATGAAGGGAAGGCAACATTCAAAGAGATCAAGAAATCCATTTCCAAGGCTCGACTCTTGTATCTCCAGATTTTAACAAAGAATTCATCATGTATTGTTATGCATCAAAACATACACTCTCGTCATTCTCATTTAAAAAAATGATGAAGGCGTGGAAGCACCTATTGCTTTCATGAGTTTTCCTTTGAAAAATCATGAGCTAAAAATACAACCAATTAGAGAAGCATGCCTATGCAAAGTGGTCAAGGTAAAAACTTTAGGTTTTACATCCTCAATTCCCATATGGTGGTGATGGTCCCCAAAGTGCAATCAAGTCCATCTTGACACAGCAAGATCCCAGAGCTAAAAGAGGAAATTGGATTGCAAAGACTCAAGAATATGACTTGGAGATTCGACCCTCCAATCTGGTAAGGGGAAATGGCTTGTGCAAGTTGATTGCTGAAGATGAAACACTCAAAGTTCAACATGGTGAAGAAAATTGTGCTTGCTCAACTTGTTTCAGAAGACAACCCACATGTTCTCTTTGTCACCACTACTATGATGAGTGGTATGTTGATATTGCCTATTACCTGACTTATGGAGAATTCCCTCCCCATCTTGATTACAAGAAAAGGAGAACACTCAAGCTGAAGGAAGCTAAATTTGTAATCTGGAATCATGTGCTTTACAAAAGAGGCCTGGATGGTTGTTTCCTCAATGTGTAGATAAAGAGCAACAAGAAAAGTTTCTTAAAGCATACCATGACCAAGCATGTGGTGGACATTTTTCAGCAATGGTCACTACACACAAGATCCTCCGAGGAAGGTATTATTGGCCCACCATCTTTGCAGACACTCAAGATTGGGTTTCTAAATGCAAAGCATGCCAACAAGTTTTCATTGGAAGACCACAACTCACTGCATTACCACTCAGGCCTGTGGTTATTGAAGAACCATTTCAACAAGTGGGGGCTGGACTTCATTGGTGTTCTGAACCCTCACTCAAGTGGGGCACACCTATGTACTCACAACAAATAGACTACTTCACCAAATGGGTGGAAGCCATTCCGCCAAACAAGCCAACACTAAAACAATATGCAACTTCATCAAGGAGAATATCATAGTCCATTTTGGAGTGCCACAAAGATATCAGAAGAGATAATGCTACCTATTTCTCTTCAAGAGAGCTGACCAAGTTTTTCTATAGCTATGGAATCTCCCTATCTCATTCTTTTCTGACTACTATCCACAAGGAAATGGACAGGCCAAATCAAGCAACAAGAACATTGTGACCATTTCCACAAGCTTGTAAATGAGAATCAAAGGAATTGGCACAAAAGGTTGTACGACGCATTGTGGGTGGATAGGATCACTCCCAAGAAGGCAATAGGTATGTCACCATTCCAACTGTTGTATGGAGTCAAAGCAGAAATTCCTCTCACGATCGAGATGCCAGCTCTCAAGCTGCTGCTACAGAAATAGAAGATGGTCAAGTACAAGGATTCCATTGACAAGAGGATCCTCTTTCTTGAGAAGCTGGAAGAAAATAGACTCCAAGTGGTGGATCGCATTAAGGAGCACCAATTGAAAGTAAAGAATATTTTTGATAAGAAGGCCAAGGCAAGAGAATTCAAAGTTGGAGACTTCATCCTGCTATGGGACAAGAGAAGAGAACCAAAAGGCAGCCATGGAAAGTTTGATTCATTATGGCTCGCCCATTCCAGATTCATGAAGCTTGTGGTGAGAACAATTTTCTTCTCTCATATTTGGATGGAACACCACTAGAATTGCCTGAGTGGGAAATACTTGAAATTATATCATCAATGAAAGTGGGTTGTCCCCGCCTTGTACCATAGGTGATTGTTAGGTGTGTTTCCCTTTCCATTGTGTGGTTTTTTCCCCTTCTTTATGTGTGTGTGTTTGTTTCCTTCCCATTGTGTGTTTGTGTGTTTCCTTCTTTTGATCTTTCTTTCTCAAAGTTATACATGACTCTGCAAGGCCCAATGGATAAGGCACTGGTCAACGAATTACAGGGTCTAGAGATTGAGATTCTAGATTCCCATGTCATGTCTTCACTATGCTCAGTCCATGTCATGTCCCCAAGCTAGAGCCAGCTGTTGTCGCCCTCAAAATCCCCCCCTCATTTTTTAAGTCAAATTCAAAAATTTTGAGCTCTCGCCTCCAAAAGTGTTCAAGTAAAGTTGGAAGTCCGAAAAGATAGAGAAATTCATGCTTTGAAGTTGTTTAAACTCTCCAGTCTACATGTTTTGATAAATTTTCATTTTCCCCTATCTCTGACGAACATGTGAAAATTTTATTGTTGTCCTCATTTGAATGAAATTTTCAATCTTTCTATGGCCATGGATCATCGAACCTTGTATTGTTTTCAATTCCTTGGTTCATGCGAAAGAAATTTGAAAATCAAGCATAAAATGGTGGAGTTTTTTTTCTTTCTCGCATTTTTTCCATAAAATGTGAATGATGGGCATTTTCTTCCCCATCAAATTTTGGCTCCATTATCCACAAGTACATGGACATATCTAATTGAAGCGAAGTGGGTTGGAGGAGAACTTTGAGGTTTTGAGCCTTTTTGTAAAAAGGGCTAAAAGTCATAAAGTGACCCGCACCCCGATCAAACACAAAGGAAAAAGTCAAATTGAGCCCGCCATTCAAAAAAGTCAAAGTGGGGAAGTGGGTGGGTGGAGAAATTTGAGAATTTTTTGAGCTTTTTTGTAAAAAGGGCTAAAAGTCATAAAGTGACCCGCAACCCCGCCATCATGCCAAAGGAAAAATTCAAATGTTGAGCCCGCATCAAAAGAGTCAAAGTGGGGAAAAAGGTGAGATCGTCAGGGAGATTTGAGAATTTGAGCTTTTTTCATTAAAAAGGGCTTAAAAGTTAAAAAGTGACCCGCAACCCGATCATGCTAGTAAAGGAAAAATTCAAATATTAAGCCCGCATCGAAAGTCAAAGAAGAGGAAGGTGGGTCGGTGGAGCAATTTGTGTTTTTGAGCCCACATTAAAAAAAAGGTAAAATTATAAAAGTGACCCGCGACTCTGTCTCCACTCAAGTGAAGCCACGTGTCAAGATTATATCAAAAGTGGAAGTGAGCGGACCAAAATGTAAAAAATGCCAAATCTCTATAAAGTCACAAAATGCAAAAGGCATCCTCCACGCCCACTCCAATAAATTTCTCCCACGTGGACGGCTCTAGTTTAAAGTTTCAAAGGCAAGATGAATGGTTCAAATTCAAAGTTACAAAATGAGTGTAATGGCTACATTATGAAAAGTCTAGTTTTTTTCGCCATTGGTGCATTTCTTCGCGAATCAAGAATCTAAATGGACGCGAATGACTAAAAAGATTGTAAACCATTTCTTGCTAACAAAAGAAGAAGTCAGTAATTCATTTCTTGCAAGATATTTAATGGCTTCTTCATGCCATCAGTAATAGGGGGGTAATTGATCTTGTAAACTCACGAGTGCATTGTACTTAGAGAAAGCAAAGGAGATAGCCATTTTCTTCTACTTTCCTCCATTCTCAAATTTCTTCCATTCCCACATTATGTACAATTTTGTTTAAGCATCAATACAAGAAGAAGGATTTTGTAGCCTTTTTGATGAGGAGATTTTAGAAACTTTGAGTTCACAATCTTATCTCATCTTGTTTCCATTTACAGGGTTATTTCTTCTCATAAATGCATGTGTTGAAGTTTCTAACTAATGTGTGTAGGAATCTGATTTTCTACCTACAACATTAGTTCTCCTACCTCTTTTCTCACTCCCTTTCCCACCATTTTTCACCCGAAAAATTCCCTTGCCAACATAGTAGTAGTGAGATTTTGTGTGCCTCATATATGTGACCTAACCCCTTTATTGATTGAAACCTTTTTCCAAAGCTTGGAGTGATTTTTCTCTTGTTAGTACATGGCTCTATGATATTTGTATACTTAGGAATGGATAAAGTTGGACTTTTTGACCTAGTTGAGTGCTTCATACTTGTAGTAGGGACGTCTCTAGATGATGTGCAGCTGATTTAGGAACTCTTTGAGTGTTTTGGAATGATATTTGCAATAACAACTTGTTATAATTCCAAGGAGTTATATAGTGATAATGAATTGCTTATATAGCCTTTCATAGGTGATATATTATAATAAGGCCAACCCTAGGAAGATGAAATGACCCAAAAAAAGATTTGAAATTGAAATTAGAGTTGATGATTGTGAAGGGGTAAAAGGAATGATAACTAGATCGTACCAAGCTAAGAACAAAGATGTTAATCAAACACCACAATCAATAAGATGAAAGTAATTTGCCTAGAATAACTTTACATAAACCTTTGCAAACAAATGAGCAGCAATATCATATATTATTATGGAACTCAATGAAATACAATGAGAATGGGCCTTGCTTATATAGGCAAGGAATAACAATCTAAGAACCAGTCAAGGTCGTAGATCAAGCCATAAATCAAGGAAAGAACTAGTCATCAAAGAACTAGTCAAGACCATAGATTTATGAGAGAACTAGACATCAAGGATCTAGTCAATACCATAGATCAAGGAAAGAACTAGTCAATACCATAGATCAAGGAAAGAACTATACCTAACAACTAGATAATATCCCCTAATATCTAAATAAATAAAAAGAAATATCCACACACATAAGTGGGTGAGGATAAATACAATAAAGGTAAATAAAGTACCTAGGTGAACATGAGCTAAGGTAAATACCTACTCTAACACCCCCTCAAGTGAAGCTAGGGGCCAAAATAGAAGTGGCATGTCCATAGTATGAGTCCCAAAAACTAGGCCTGATGAGGTACTCATGTACAATATATCCATGAAGAAATCTCGAACCAAAAGAAGGAAAGAATCATGTTATAAGGAAAGAGAAGAAGAAGAAGAAGGAAGATGTTCTCATGAACACCCCCAAGAACAACTTTCAAAACCCCAAGCATTCCATGCAACTCAAGGTAGTGAGGTGATGCAAAAGGATTTCGTAAAGATGTTTGCAACTCTCACTGAGTGGAATGTACTCCAAGAAAAGAACTCCATCCTAAATGTGTTGATGAATGAAGTGGATGTGTATCTCAATATGCTTGGTCCGTTGGTGCTCAATGGGTTGTGAGAAATGTGAATTGCACTTTGGTTGTCACACCAAAGTACAATCGGTGAATCTGTGGGAATCCAAACTTTGTCAATAATTTTCAAAGCCAAAGAATCTATTGACTCATCAGTAATTGTTGCATTGTACTCGCCTCGAAGATGAAAGTGTACAATAGCCTGTTTTTTTTATGCCCACCCAACAATGGAGAAGAACCAAGAAAAAAAAATATAGCCAGAAGTGGAACACCTGTCATCAATAGAACTACCCAATCTGAATATGTATACCCAACCAATTGAGTAGAACCCCTAGTGTAGTGTAGGCCAAAGTGGGAAGTGCCCTGCAAATAGCACAAAATCCTTTTAGCATCTTGTCAATGACTACTATGAGGAGAATGTGCAAACCGAGATACAAGCCCTACTACAAATGAAATATCAGGTGAGTATGGGTCAAGTACATGAGACTCCCAACCAACTACCTATACAATGTAGGATCACAAAGTGGTGTGGTACATGTGGAAGTAAGAGTAACCCAGAACTGAAAAGGAGATGGACTTGGCTTGCAATCAGCCATATCAAAGCATTGAAGAAGATCATGGGTGTACTTTTGCTAACTCAAATGAATCCTGAATCTATCTGAGAAATATACAAACCAAGGAAATAATGCAAATAACCAAAGATCTGTCATGTCAAACTATGTAGAAAGAGCCCTCGAATAGTCTGAATGTGGGAAGAAGAGTTTCAGTAAGTAACAGATCATCAACATACAAGACAAGTATCACAATATCCTCACCAACATGTTGGAGATACATTGTATGATCAGAGTGGAAATGAACAAAACTAGTAGATAGAAGAAAAGAATCCATCTTCTCATACCAAGCCCGAGGGGCTTGTTTGAGACCGTAGAGAGACCTTTGAGCCTACAAACAAGAGAAGAATCCTAAACAAATCTAGCAGGTTGCTCCATGTATATTTCCTCTTGTAAATCTCCATGTAAGAAGGCACTCTTCACATCCATATGGTATATGGGCCACCCCTGTGATGCAGCAATAACAAGTACAAGGTATATAAAATCCATCTTGGCAAATGGGTGCAAAAGTCTCAGAGTAATCAATACCTTCAACTTGTGAAAAACCCTTTGCAACAAGACGAGCCTTATACTTGTCAATGGACCCATCAAGCTACGTATTTGGTTTGAGTATACCCACTTACACCTAACCATCTTTCTTCCTTTAGGAAGAGATACCAAATCCCAAGTATGATTCTTCATCAAAGAAGAATACTAATTGTCATCGCATCATCCCACTCTTGTATCCCATGAGCCTTTGAAAAATATTGTGGATCCTCAAAAACTTCTTGACACAAAAGTCTAGAACCTATAGAATGTGTGTGATGATGCCTAGTGGGTGGAAGATCCTATATGAAAGGTGTTTCCTAAAAACTATAGTACGAGCCCACTTAGGCATAGTGACAACATCAGTGGGAATAGGATCCTCAATGGCATCTATAACCTCCTCATCAACCTCCTCAAAGAAAGGATCCTCAAGATGAGAGAAGAAGAAGAAGGAGGCATGGAAGAAGATGAAGAATCATGAGGAGTGAAGTGCTCATCAAACTGAACATGTGTTTGAAAAATAACATCATGAGTATCAAGATCTAAAATTTGATAAGCTCTCATGTCCTCACAATACCCTACAAAGATCAAGGGTTTTCTCTTCTTATCCAAATATTTCCTTTTCTTCTTTGGCACAAAGGCCCAAGCATGGCTCCCAAAGACTCAAAAAAATGAGACATCTGGCTTAGTGTTGGACCAAGCTTCCTCTGGAGTCAAATGCTCAAGTGCTCTATGTGGTGTGTGATTTTGAATGTAGTTATTAATTAACTTTTCGCCCATAGATAGGAGGTAAATCTCTAGAATGCATCATATAGTTAGCCATTTCCTTCAAATTTCTATTCTTCTCTTTCGCTAAGCCATTTTTTTGTGGAGTATGAGGAACAAAATGTTGGTGAATAATGCCTTGAGTTGCCAAAAATTAGAAAAACTCATTATTAAAGTACTCCCCCATTATCATTGTGAAGGTTCTTTATGCAACTAGAAGATTGTTTCTCGACCAAAGCCTTGAAGACTTTGAAGTGTGAAAAACATCACTTTTGTACTTGAGAAAATAAACCCAAGTACACCTTGAGAAATTATCAATAAAGGTAAGTGCATACTTAGCTCCATTGAAAAAGGGGGTAGGAAAAACCATCAAGTCACTATGCACAAGCTCAAGTGGTGAAGAATCTCTCTTAGACAAATTCTTAGGAAATGGATCTTGGTGTTGTTTCCTAATGCACAACCAGAGAAAACTCCCTCAAGACAAGAAACTCTAGGAAGACCATCTACCATACCATGAGTGCTCAAACTCCTTCAAATATATATAATTAAGATGTCCAAATCTTTCATGCCAAAGCTTACTCTCTGAATCTGCATGAGAAACCAATCATGTCCCTATAGAGGAAGTGTCATCAAAACCCTCAAAGTGATATAGTCTAGAACTATGATCAACAATACCCGAGCAACAAGTGAATAAGGCTCCAAAAATTTCTTACTTCTACCCCATGTGGTGTAAAAGTCATTGTTTTCCTTGACCAGAATGACAAATTTGATATACATAAAGAAAAATTTGTGTATGATGTTAGGAACATATAGTGCATCTTGGATACTACCACCATCAAGTTGTATATCACCTTTTCCCTCAACATAAAGAAAGGAAGAATCTCCAACCTCAATTTTGGAAGTAGAACTCAAACCTAGAGAAACAAAAGACTCCTTGGAAGAAGTCATGTGATGAGAAGCACCAGAATCTATAACCCAATTGTCTGCAAGTGGTGACTGAGATCTCCCAACAACATTAAGTGCTTTTCCATGCTGATTAGAAGGAGGTGGAGTGGAGATAGAAATTTTGTGTTTCTTGACTGCATCCTCTAAGGCTTGCATTCACTTATAACACCTATGTTCTTCATGACCACTACCCCCACAAAAAGAGCATGAAAGGCTAGACTTATTCTTGGATTTAGAAGACTCCTTGGGTTTAGAGTTGTTTTCTTTGGGTTTAGGAGCATTTTGAGATGGAGAAGGGGTGGATTTGGTTTTACTTTTTGGTTTTCCCTTGCCCTTAGGATTAGATGCAACTAATGCCTTTTGAGAGGTGGAAGACTCAAGGTGAGACAATTTGGATTCTTCCCTAGTAAGTCTTTCACAAAATGTTTCTAAGTCAGGCATTTTGAATGTGTCACCTAAGGCATCCATGCTAGAGAAAAAGGTAGAAGAAAATATTTGAAATGGTCCTCTCAACTTGGATAGAATCAAGTAAACACACTCTTCATCTTTCTTATCTCTTCCACTCCCCTTCAATTGTGTCAACAAATGCTTGAACTTGGTAAGATAGTCTATAATTGTTGGAAAATCTTCAGGATTAAGAGAGGTGATCTCAATTTCAAGTTGCATGGCTCTCATATGATCCACCTTACCAAATAAATCCTCCAATTTCTCCCATATTTTGAAAGGAGAGTCACATTTTTCCAAATGAAACAAAAAATACTGTCACTTACATAAGTTCCTATCAAACCCATACACTCATCAAATTTGCATTGGTACTGAAATTTCTCATATTCTCTAGTGAACATTGGTTGTTCTGAAGAAGTTAAAGCCCATAATCCTTTCCGCTTAATTATTGTTTCCATTCTTGGTTTCCATGTGTGGTAATTATGTGTTGTTAATGGCTCAACATGATCTAATGCAGAAGTAGATAAAGACGCCATCCTCAAAAAATCACCAAAAGAAATGCAAGAACCAAGCAATGCAACAAGACCCCAAACAATGCAACAAGAGCCCCCCAGATTTTGGCACTTTATAATGAGTGTGTGTTACAATATGGCACTTTATAATTATAGTGTGATTCTCAAAATAAATATTTCCAATGGAAAGAGCAAAAAAAAAAGCACTTTTGCAAAAAATGACACTCAAAACCAAGTTACCGATCAAAAGATACAAGTTTTTCAATATTATGCTCTACTATTTATTTTAGTTGCCACTAAAATAAAATAAAATATTCTTGCCTTCACCACACAAATAAAATGAAAGGGGCTGGAATTAACCACCTACTAGTAGGAATCACAAGTTTTAAGCCCTCATAAGACCATACCATATGACCAAGGGCTAAGGATTTCAACACACAAATCGAAAATGAAAATGCACATCCAAAAATGCCTAATACCTAGTTTAATTTCGGCAGAAAAAATCCCGATGTGAACTATGTTTTTCTGCAACAACAAAAAACCCAAAAAAAATAAAACCGCCTCTAGAAATGGTTGAGTTTACAATCGAATCTTAGGGTTTTCCACCTTTGGATCCAATGGAAGCTCTCTTTTGCATAAAAATGCATGCAAAAAAAAATACGGACAAATCCCGAATATATGAATATAAAAAAATTTTGTAAAACAAAACTTACAGACGAATGTCAACAACAATCTCTCTTGCTATGATACCATAAAAGGAATGATAACCAGATCGTACCAAGCCAAGAACATAGATGCTAATCAAACACCATGATCAATAAGATGAAAGTAATTTGTCGAATAAAACTTTACATAAACCTTTATAAACAAATGAGTAGCAATATCATATATTATTATGGAACTCAATGAAATACAATGAGAATGGGACTTGCTTATATAGGCAAGGAATAACAATCTAAGAACCATTCAAGGTCGTAGATCAAGCCATAAATCAAGGAAAGAACTAGTCATCAAAGAACTAGTCAAGACCATAAATTTATGAGAGAACTAGACATCAAGGAAAGAAGGAAAGAAGTCAATACCATAGATCAAGGAAATAACTATACCTAACAACTAGATAATATCCCCTAATATCTAAATAAATAAAAATAAATATCCACAATAAAGTTGTAGAAGAGACAGATAGATGAGGGATTGGATTATGAATTTGAGAATTTTTCTTAGTAAAGGTACATGGTCAAACTTGGCATTACACAAGGACAAGTTACGAAATCATAGTTTCTACAATAGGGGGGGGGTAGCACAAAATGTAACACAATGACTACTTCATCAACACACATGGCAAACCCATAAGATGAATGAGGTTTGGACCTCAATTATCCCATAAGAGAATAAGGATGATCGTTTATAATCCTTGTATGAGTCCTAGTATATGTTATATGAGAGTAAAGAGGTATATTTCCACTTGAAGTAGAAATATCAAAATTATCAGCTCTAGTGAAGTACTCGTGAGCATGTATAGTGTAAGTAAACATATTCGTATAAAATAAGGAAGGGATGTACTCATATGCCCCTAGGTATTCGAGAAGGAATTATTTGTTGGTGAATTCATCCAATGATTATCACATGATGTACCATCATCAATGATTGTAGGGTATACAAGTTCTATGGTTTATATTTGATAAGGGGAATAAGACAAGTGAAAATAGGATTGTTGCCCCAATTGAAATGTGTTTTAATTAGTAGATGAGTTATCATAATAATGGGTACTTGATCACCGACTCCATTGGAATGTATTATTGTTCTCTCGCTATTGGATTATTCATTAGTTGTATATTAGATTGCTTGTTTATTATAATATCGGGCTAGTAAGTGGTTATATAGAATATTTAGCGCCTTTGTGCAACTTGCTATTTGGCAACAAATTGGTGAGAAATACGTAATTATTTAAAAGGGGTAGTATCTTCCATAGGTAAATATTTTAAAGGAATTTATTTATTGAGAAACAATTTTTGAAAATAGTGCCATACATGTCATTTAGTAGGAATTTTTTCCTTTCCGACTAGCCACTGTAATGAGAGGGAATTTTGTAGCCTTGACCTTAGAAACATCAAATCATTATTTTCCAATTCTCATCGAGATGATACAATATTCATCATCATCAATGGGATATAAATTTAAGGTGCATCGATGTTCATCTAACATAAATTCCTCATCATCATTGTCATAGTAATCGGTGCAAATGCATCTCATTCTTTGGGATTGAATAGTAATGGTAAATTGGTACTATTTGTGAAATTTGTATTTGTGTTTCCCCCATTGGGTTCTTGTGTACCTTCTAATTTTCCTCTATACATTTTTTAATTTTGATCGTTTATTTATCATCTTTATCCCTTTACAATTTTTCATGTGCATTGGCTCTTACGCGAGGCGTATTGTTTCCTTTTATTTTTGCATAATACTATGAGGTAGCTCTTCAGACCGAGATAGACTTTTCTAAAGGACGTATTACTTTCATATCTGTTTTTGAAAATATGGATCTTGTATTATAAACAAATTTTTATCCTTTAGTATCACATTATGTTCATCTGATATAGATGTATTAACTTTGTGTACACATTTAGATTTAGGGACTTGAGATGACCGAATAGGATAAACTCCACTCCAAGAGACATCACTCATAGGAGGATGAGAAACCAATATGTCCGAGGGGGTACCATCTTGGCTGATAACACATTCAAAATAACACATTAATATTTGTAACTTCACTAAAATGATAGAATGATAACTTAAAACCATAAGAAGATACAAATAGTTAGCTATGCAAAGTGGTGCAAGGAGGATCTAGGAGTACAAAATGGAGAGATGATATGTTCTAAACCCGAAAGTGCTTCGTCTTTAAAACTCGCAATCAGTAAACTACTCATGTCCAAGGTCGTAAAACTCTACCTAGAATGTCATATGTTCCTAGATCCTTCCATATGATTTTGGACCTATGTGCAAAGTGGGGTTTGTAACGTATTCTTCCCTTCACTTGCCTAAACACTTGTTTCATTAAATTTCACTCAAGATTGTATAACCTTGGCACATCTTGTAATGATTTACAACAAGTAGAAACCATATGTACTTACAATTCCCCGTGCATCAAAGCATTAGATAACAAAAGGATAAATCAACGTGTGTGAGACTATACTAACCTTAACACTCAACCCCTACTAAACAAATCCAATTGTTATACCACATCCCCTCAAGTGGATTCAACCCTCATGTATTTATCCTAGTGTAGGTGCAAGTAGTATATTCAATCTAAGCCAACCCCTATGTGTGCCCTTCTTTATCTTGACATAAAGATACTAGGATAACTACAAATTAGAGAATGTACCCAACACATGACAAAGAGTGTGATGTGGTGTCCTTCAACTACTAGCCTAAACCGTTTATCCTTTAACTACATTTGATAATCCTCATAGTGACTTGCTCTTGTTTATGCATGGCTATAGAACCTTCGAGTTCTTGGAAATGAAGGAAGCTATACTTTTGACTTTCTTGAGTGCTTTAGACTTGATGTATTAGATCCTCTAAATGATGTACAACCATGTTAACAAGTTTTTAGAGAGCCTTGAATTATTTATTGTTGATATTATCAATTGAATATTATAAAAATGTCATGAGAGTTATGAATTACATTTGACTTTCTTATATAAGCTTCCATAGGTTAAACATTCACATTTTGACACGGGAAGATGAAACGACACACATAATATATTCAAATTGTAAAAATAGTCATTAGATGGAAGGGTGCATGACCGTACAAGTAAGCCATGTGAAAGAGTCTATTATGAACTAAAACGATGGTTTTTCCCGGGGAAGACAATGATGTAAGAGCTAAGTTCAAGAATAATGTCTATGGTTGAATTACTATTTTAGTTAATTAATATTATTTGGATGAACGATAAAAGCAAAGTGTGCAAAGATGAGAAATTCAGAAGAGAAAGAGAGATAGAGAGATATGATTAGGCTTAGAATGTGAGCATTTGTCTTAGCATAGGAATGAAGTCAAAATTTTCATTTCCAAAGGGTAAGTTACTAAATTTGAGTGTCTAAAAGTGATGGCATC